>OX493264.1:111276956-112476956 GCA_950370525.1 Bellardia bayeri
AAATAAGCAAAATCTGTGATCACCTATAATTTTGGCTAAAAATCAATTTTTCAAGGGAATTTTCAAAAAAAAAACTAAACCTTAATATCTCGGTAAATACTGCTTTTTCGAGAAAATAAGCAAAATCTGTGATCACCTATAATTTTGGCCAAAAATCAATTTTTCAAGGAATTTTCAAAAAAAAAACTTTAACCCTAATATCTCGGTAAATACTGCTTTTTTCGAGAAAATAAGCAAAATCTGTGATCACCTATAATTTTGGCCAAAAATCAATTTTTCAAGGGAATTTTCAAAAAAAAAAACTTAAACCTTAATATCTCGGTAAATACTGCTTTTTTCGAGAAAATAAGCAAAATCTGTGATCACCTATAATTTTGGCTAAAAATCAATTTTTCAAGGGAATTTTCAAAAAAAAAACTTTAAACCTTAATATCTCGGTAAATACTGCTTTTTTCGAGAAAATAAGCAAAATCTGTGATCACCTATAATTTTGGCTAAAAATCAATTTTTCAAGGGATTTTCAAAAAAAAAAACTTTAAACCTTAATATCTCGGTAATACTGCTTTTTTCGAGAAAATAAGCAAAATCTGTGATCACCTATAATTTTGGCTAAAAATCAATTTTTCAAGGGAATTTTCAAAAAAAAAACTTTAAACCTTAATATCTCGGTAAATACTGCTTTTTTCGAGACAATAAGCAAAATCTGTGATCACCTATAATTTTGGCTAAAAATCAATTTTTCAAGGGGATTTTCAAAAAAAAAACTTTAAACCTTAATATCTCGGTAAATACTGCTTTTTTCGAGAAAATAAGCAAAATCTGTGATCACCTATAATTTTGGCTAAAAATCAATTTTTCAAGGGGATTTTCAAAAAAAAAACTTTAAACCTTAATATCTCGGTAAATACTGCTTTTTTCGAGAAAATAAGCAAAATCTGTGATCACCTATAATTTTGGCTAAAAATCAATTTTTCAAGGGGATTTTCAAAAAAAAAACTTTAAACCTTAATATCTCGGTAAATACTGCTTTTTTCGAGAAAATAAGCAAAATCTGTGATCACCTATAATTTTGGCTAAAAATCAATTTTTCAAGGGGATTTTCAAAAAAAAAACTTTAAACCTTAATATCTCGGTAAATACTGCTTTTTTCGAGAAAATAAGCAAAATCTGTGATCACCTATATTTTTGGCCAAAAATCAATTTTTCAAGGGAATTTTCAAAAAAAAAACTTTAAACCTTAATATCTCGGTAAATACTGCAAAATCTGTGATCACCTATATTTTTGGCCAAAAATTAATTTTTCAAGGGAATTTTCCGAAAAAAAACTTTAAACCTTAATATCTCGGTAAATACTGCTTTTTTCGAGAAAATAAGCAAAATCTGTGATCACCTATAATTTTGGCTAAAAATCAATTTTTCAAGGGGATTTTCAAAAAAAAAACTTTAAACCTTAATATCTCGGTAAATACTGCTTTTGTCGAGAAAATAAGCAAAATCTGTGATCACCTATAATTTTGGCTAAAAATCAATTTTTCAAGGGGATTTTCAAAAAAAAAACTTTAAACCTTAATATCTCGGTAAATACTGCTTTTTTCGAGAAAATAAGCAAAATCTGTGATCACCTATATTTTTGGCCAAAAATCAATTTTTCAAGGGAATTTTCAAAAAAAAACTTTAAACCTTAATATCTCGGTAAATACTGCAAAATCTGTGATCACCTATATTTTTGGCCAAAAATTAATTTTTCAAGGGAATTTTCCGAAAAAAAACTTTAAACCTTAATATCTCGGTAAATACTGCTTTTTTCGAGAAAATAAGCAAAATCTGTGATCACCTATAATTTTGGCTAAAAATCAATTTTTCAAGGGGATTTTCAAAAAAAAAACTTTAAACCTTAATATCTCGGTAAATACTGCTTTTGTCGAGAAAATAAGCAAAATCTGTGATCACCTATATTTTTGGCTAAAAATCAATTTTTCAAGGGAATTTTCAGAAAAAACTTTAAACCTTAATATCTCGGTAAATACTACTTTTTTCGAGAAAATAAGCAAAATCTGTGATCACCTATAATTTTGGCCAAAAATCAATTTTTCAAGGGAATTTTCCGAAAAAAAACTTTCAACCTTAATATCTCGGTAAATACTGCTTTTTTCGAGAAAATAAGCAAAATCTGTGATCACCTATATTTTTGGCTAAAAATCAATTTTTCAAGGGAATTTTCAAAAAAAAAACTAAACCTTAATATCTCGGTAAATACTGCTTTTTTCGAGAAAATAAGCAAAATCTGTGATCACCTATATTTTTGGCTAAAAATCAATTTTTCAAGGGAATTTTCAGAAGAAACTTTTAACCTTAATATCTCGGTAAATACTGCTTTTTTCGAGAACATAAGCAAAATCTGTGATCACCTATAATTTTGGCCAAAAATCTATTTTTCAAGGGAATTTTCAAAAAAAACTTTAAAGCTTAATATCTCGGTAAATACTGCTTTTTTCGAGAAAATAAGCAAAATCTGTGATCACCTATAATTTTGGCCAAAAATCTATTTTTCAAGGGAATTTTCAAAAAAAACTTTAAAGCTTAATATCTCGGTAAATACTGCTTTTTTCGAGAAAATAAGCAAAATCTGTGATCACCTATAATTTTGGCCAAAAATTAATTTTTCAAGGGAATTTTCCGAAAAAAAACTTTAAACCTTAATATCTCGGTAAATACTGCTTTTTTCGAGAAAATAAGCAAAATCTGTGATCACCTATATTTTTGGCTAAAAATCAATTTTTCAAGGGAATTTTCAAAAAAAAACTTTAAACCTTAATATCTCGGTAAATACTGCTTTTTTCGAGAAAATAAGCAAAATCTGTGATCACCTATATTTTTGGCTAAAAATCAATTTTTCAAGGGAATTTTCAGAAAAAACTTTAAACCTTAATATCTCGGTAAATACTGCAAAATCTGTGATCACCTATATTTTTGGCCAAAAATCTATTTTTCAAGGGAATTTTCAGAAGAAACTTTTAACCTTAATATCTCGGTAAATACTGCTTTTTTCGAGAACATAAGCAAAATCTGTGATCACCTATAATTTTGGCCAAAAATCTATTTTTCAAGGGAATTTTCAAAAAAAACTTTAAAGCTTAATATCTCGGTAAATACTGCTTTTTTCGAGAAAATAAGCAAAATCTGTGATCACCTATAATTTTGGCCAAAAATCTATTTTTCAAGGGAATTTTCAAAAAAAACTTTAAAGCTTAATATCTCGGTAAATACTGCTTTTTTCGAGAAAATAAGCAAAATCTGTGATCACCTATAATTTTGGCCAAAAATTAATTTTTCAAGGGAATTTTCCGAAAAAAAACTTTAAACCTTAATATCTCGGTAAATACTGCTTTTTTCGAGAAAATAAGCAAAATCTGTGATCACCTATATTTTTGGCTAAAAATCAATTTTTCAAGGGAATTTTCAAAAAAAAACTTTAAACCTTAATATCTCGGTAAATACTGCTTTTTTCGAGAAAATAAGCTAAATCTGTGATCACCTATATTTTTGGCTAAAAATCAATTTTTCAAGGGAATTTTCAAAAAAAAAACTAAACCTTAATATCTCGGTAAATACTGCTTTTTTCGAGAAAATAAGCAAAATCTGTGATCACCTATATTTTTGGCTAAAAATCAATTTTTCAAGGGAATTTTCAGAAGAAACTTTTAACCTTAATATCTCGGTAAATACTGCTTTTTTCGAGAACATAAGCAAAATCTGTGATCACCTATAATTTTGGCCAAAAATCTATTTTTCAAGGGAATTTTCAAAAAAAACTTTAAAGCTTAATATCTCGGTAAATACTGCTTTTTTCGAGAAAATAAGCAAAATCTGTGATCACCTATAATTTTGGCCAAAAATCTATTTTTCAAGGGAATTTTCAAAAAAAACTTTAAAGCTTAATATCTCGGTAAATACTGCTTTTTTCGAGAAAATAAGCAAAATCTGTGATCACCTATAATTTTGGCCAAAAATTAATTTTTCAAGGGAATTTTCCGAAAAAAAACTTTAAACCTTAATATCTCGGTAAATACTGCTTTTTTCGAGAAAATAAGCAAAATCTGTGATCACCTATATTTTTGACGAAAAATTAATATTTCAAGGGAATTTTCAAAAAAAACTTTAAACCTTAATATCTCGGTAAATACTGCTTTTTTCGAGAAAATAAGCAAAATCTGTGATCACCTATATTTTTGACGAAAAATTAATATTTCAAGGGAATTTTCAAAAAAAAATTTTAAACCCTAATATCTCTTTTAAGTGATTTTCGGAAGTGGGCCTTACATGAGAGCTACGACTAATTATCGACCGATCGTCATAAAATTCTACAATATTATATGCATATGTACGGAACATATTTGTGTTTAATATTATTTGGCTACCAACATTTTTAAGAGAGTTGTGCTCTTTTAAGTGATTTTCGGAAGTGGGCCTTATATGGGAGCTACGACTAATATTTGTGGTGAAATTTGTTTGCATACTTGCATAATTCAAAGATTTATGACCAATAAACCCCAATTTCGGGAGGACATTTGTATGGGGGCCAGGTGAAATGATCGACCGATTTCCACCAGTTTCAATCCCATCCATCCTTGGGCTGAAAAAATATCACGTACCATATTTTATCGAAATATCTTCAAAATTGTGACCTGTACTCTGCGCACAAGCTTTACATGGACAGCTAGCCAGCCATACGGACGGACGGAATCCGTTAAATCTTTAAGGTGGGTATTGGACCAATATTACTGGGCGTTACAAACATCATCACAAATCCAATATACCACAATAGTGGGGAGTATTGTGGTGTAGAGTATAATAAAATTTGTAGTAATACAAAATTTGTAATAATAATAATTTTTTTTTTTAAATTCATTCGTTCATTTATTATTCATTCAATGAAATTAGTTTACAATTCAGTGTTAGTATAACCCTGCGAAGCCAGGTAGTGCGTTTATTTTATGCTTTATATATATAATAAAATTCTTAGTTTTACATATTTTCTAATTTATTTATTTTCTAATTTATTTATTAGGTGTTTATGAAATGTGTTTTCAGAACTTTGTTTCTAGCTCTCAAGTTGTTGCTTTTGGAAAGGACATCATTAGGTATTGTGTTGAAAATTGTTGGTAACATTACTGGTAGGGTGTTTCTGCTGTATTCGTTTTGGAATTTTTGAACTTGGAACTTTTATTCATTCTATATAGATACTTCCTAAAGTAGCCGTGGCCTGAAAGCAGCTGTGTTACGTAATAATTTACATCACCATGCCTCCTATTTATCCACCTCTCTAATTCAGGGATTAGGTTTGCCGTCCATCTTCCATTTATCTCATTGTCCCACCGAGCCTGCCACTTTCTCAAGGTGTCTACCTTCATTTGTTTATAATAAGTTGGAGCCGTTTGTCCGGTCTGCCTAGCTATAAAAATTTTCCTACGTTCCTCTATCTGAAGATCTATGGGGATCATTTCTGCTATAACTTGTACGGCCGATGCTGACACCGTACGGTACGACGATGCTACTCTAAGTGCAGCTATTCTCTGTACTGCTATCAGTTTTTTCGCTCTCTGCTGTGTTTGAAGATGTACCCCAAATCTCGCATCCGTACAGGAGGATACTGTTACACGCCTCCATTAGCAATTTCCTCCTTTTTGCTATGGGCCCGCCTACGTTTGCCATCAATCTGCTTAGTTTGGTGGTTGTATCACTTGCCTTTTCTGTGGCATATTTGATTTGGCTGCCAAAAGTTAACTTGGTATCCAGTCTTATGCCAAGATAATTTACGAATTTCCTCGTTGCTATTTCTATGTCGCCAATTTTCATGTTAACCTCGGTTGGGATACGTCGTCTCGTTAGTAGCAGCAGTTCGGTTTTATGTGCAGCTAGCTCTAGTCCATGTGATTTCAGCCAGCTCTTTGTGCGAATCATGACCTGGTTGAGCTTGCGTTGTGCTCCTTCCGTTGTCCTGGATTGTATTACAGCTGCGATGTCATCTGCATATCCGACTAGGAAGACTCCATCTGGCATATCCATCTTTAAAATACCATCATAACTGGCGTTCCATAGGTCCGGTCCGAGGATGGATCCCTGTGCGGCTCCAGATGTAACCTGTGCCCTTCTTATGCCTTGGCTAGTGTCATAGGTGAGAGTTCTATCTCTCACAAGGCAAGTATATTTGTTTTTTAGCCACTTTTCTTTCAATGAGGGAGTGTGTTGCGTCGCACTCCATCTGCTAGATTGATACGTTTGTTTCCTCGCAGAAAAAAAGCAACGCATTGGCCAATGTATTATTTCGGTGTTGGTAAAAGCAACCATCCTAATAAATGATTATATGATGGATTTTAGGCCAACGTGCAAGAAAATTTCTTAAGTGTTTTACAATACATGTTGCAAAAACTGAAGCTACGAGATTGCCATCAGTCTCATCCCAAACATAGTTATCAGATTTATGATTGACAACATTATACATTGCGAAATTATATACCTGTAATTTCATTTTATAATATACAGCGTTCGCATTTAATTGAGGGACTAATTTAACTGAATGCATATCCATATAAAATACAAAATTGGATTCGAAATATAATTTTTTTGTTTGGTTTCTGCAATAATGCGATTCCATCTTTGGTAATTCATCTAGCCATTTTTGTAGAAACGTCTTTCCTTATTGCGATCGTTAGTTTCTTTTCTTGCTTCTATGACAGCGCTTGAGTATTTTTCGGACTGAGTACTGTGCCATGCTTTCCCCCAAAGTTAATCAAATTTTGAACAGTTTTTTCTTTTAATATTAATGATGAAAGAAACATCTGCCGGCACACTTGCATTCGGTTTAAATTTTGTCTTAAAAAATATGCCTTAGACTGAACTCGTGTTGAATTTTCACAAAATATTTGTTTTTTGTTTTCCGAATTCATCTGATTTTTTTGAAGGAGCTGTATCTAGTAATGATTTATCGAAATATTATGAGGTGGGGCCTTTTCGTATTAAGTTAACGATAAACACTATGAAAAAGTTTTCTTTGTTGTGAATAATTTCCATTTGAAAATAACGCCTTTTAAAGTATGAAAAGTATATTATGTAATGATATAATTTCTTCCATTAATTAATTAATAGTTAAAATTTTTCAAATTAAAAAAACGGTAGTACTGAAATACCGTTAATATTCTGTTATATTAACAACCTGGAGGATATTTTATTTAACCAAATGTTTAAACAAATTATGTAGTTGAGATTATGGGCTCAAATAACATTTTAAAGTCAATAGCTAATACTTGTGTGATTACTAATTGCTCCATTAAATTAAATTACTAAAGTAAATCAATAGCACTAGTAATAGTGCTATAAATTATTACTAATAATTTAACTATAATAAATTAATAGGGATATTAAATATGTTGTTTTATAAGCATTTTTCTAAATAATTATAATCCTTTTGTTATTACCATTTACATTAAATAATGAATGTACCTTGTTTTAATTTCCTTTATTTTCTTTATAATAAGGAAATAAGTAAACAAAAAAAAAAAAAAAAAAAAAAAAAAAAGAAAAATCATTCAACAATTTTAATATTATCCAACAGCAGTGCGAAAGAAAATTCGATTAAATTTTATCACAAACCATTAACCAAATACAATTAACATCTCACTAACGATTATTTTTCATCATCGTGCTTGGCCATCATAAAATACAATGAACGAAGAGTTACTAACTAACTAATATAGTATATGACAGTTATAAATCTTCGAATATTAAAGAAACTGTAAAAGTATTTTACTCGTTCGCCTTCTTTTACAAAACATTTTTAATGTTATTCAAAGTGAAAGAAAATGCAAAAGTTTAGAGAAGACAGTGGCAACGACATTAATAGTCATTTACCATGTAAGTGTCTTCCCGAAATGATAGACCCTTATCTGTCATAAATGTCTGATTTATAAAAAATTTATAAAATAATATTTGTCGTCAAGGAAACAGAATGTTCGCTTTAACAACTGTACATCTAAATGCATATTTGTTTCATCGGGTGTACCCCAAGGAAGTCATCTTGGACCACTGCTATTTTCATTGTTTATAAATGACCTCCCTAATAGTATAAACCATTGTAATATCCTAATGTATGCTGATGATGTAAAAATATTTTTTTCTTTTAATGATTATACTGGCCATGATTTCCTTAAAAATTATCTTGATAACTTTTTCCGTTGGTGCAAATATAATATGATGGAGGTTTTATAGGAATAATTTCTTAGCGGTCAACTATTACCTCGGTAATCATTATTTGGATCTTGTCGAATCATTTATTGATCTTGGAATCTTACTTGACATACAATTAAACTTCATACCTCATATAACTTTAACTGTAAACAAGGCTAGAGGAGTCCTTGCTTTTATAAAGCGTTGGGCTAAGGAATTTTGTGATCCATACATAACTAAACAACTGTATGTATCGCTAGTTAGGCCCATTCTGGAATATGCATCCCTCATATGGGATCCTTATTATGAGATTTATAATGAACAAATTGAGTCCGTGCAAAAACAATTTTTGCTTTTTTTGTTTAAGAAGTTTTCAATGGAATTACTCTAATTTACCATCTTATACGAGCAGATTGGCTTTAATTAAATTACTCACCTTGAAAAAACGACGTATTATGTTAAATGTATGTTTTATGTTGAATATTGTAAATGGAAATATTAGTTGTGAATATCTTTTAAAATTTGTAAAATTTAATGTTCCACGTCGTAATTCTCGATACTATAAGCCTTTGCATGTAAAATTCTGTAGTACAAATTATGCTGATGCAGACCCATTTGTTAGAATATGTAGACATTTTAATGATTTATACCAATTTGTTGATTTTGGTCTCAATTCTAGTATTATTAAATGTAAAAGTATTGTCTTCCTCAATTGTTAACTTTCTTTTCTTTTTATTTTTATATTTCTAATTTAAGTAAAAATAAGTTTCTTTTATTAATAGTCTGTAAGGATTTATATTCATAGACTAAAATAAATAAATAAATAAATCAATAAATAAATAGACACATCCAAACAAATTCTAAAAACCACTTCAGCGAGCCTTATCTTTAAGAAGATAAGTTTGACCGTGCTCAGGGGTTTTCTTCTGATAAGATAAGACAGTTCGTTATCTTAAAAAAAAAATAAAAAAAAATAGTTGAATCAATCCCTTGAAACGACTACCAAAAGCATATTGAGAAGACAGAAAAAACTAAGAAATTAAGGATATAAATGAGCTATAGTTTGGAATTGGTATAATTTTACCCATTCCTGTCTATACCCTCCCATGACCTATGTCATTCCCAATAGAGATCTCGAATAGCCCAAAGTAAAATATTATTTTTTCTTTATACAACTGTCTACATGTTTCGCGAAATAATTAAAAATTTAAAAATCCATTTTAAATAAAAACTTATTCAAACCAAAGATAATAATATTTAATTTTAATAAGGTTTTAGTACATTCATATGTTACTCTCTTAATTTTCTTTAGACGATATATTCAAATTTGTATAACTAAAGTAAAGTTATCTTAAGTTAATTTCTAATAAGATTTGTAAAATAAATATTAATAGAATTTGTTTAAATTGTAAATAACCAATTAAATTAAGATATTTTTGTGTAAATTATATTATTAAAACAAAAATATTTAAGGAAATTGAGTATAAAAAGTTGAAATATCAATGTAATGTTAAATTATTAAGTTAATAACATAACACTGTTAAATAATTTATTTTATATACATAGCTTTAAAATCAATTTATAATAATAAATATATTTCAGATATTTATTTTATTAAACCATATCTGAAGTTCCCACGTTGACTGCAGGCCTGTAGTCAGGATCTTAGGTTTTCTTTAATTTATTAATACCCAAGCATATACATTTAGATACTTGATTTCAGTTAAATTCTAATTGTTATAATAGTTTTATTATGATAGTGAACAAATTCCCTGCAGGAAATTTTATTAGTGAAGCTGTACTGACTTACTATTGACACAGTCACCAGTACTAGTGACTTATATCTAATACCCCAGACACAATAGACATTTAACATGTGCGTGTCATTGAAAATCCACTACTGACATAGGTACTATTGTAAAGGTAGTTCCTTGGGACCACATTGTCTACATTATTGGTACTTCTCTAAAATAGAAAATGAAAATGTATTTTTGCTAACTTTTGGAGTTTTATTAAAAAAAATAAAATCTAAAAGGCTTTCACTAATTAAAAATAAATTAGAAAACACCCAGAGTCCTTGGCGGGAATCAAATCCGCAGCAACCCTCTGAATGATAGCCCGGCATACTATTGCCCAAACTATCAAAGCACAAAGTTGAACAAAATAATTGTTTAATAATAATCATTGTGACAATGTCGCCAAACAGTCACCGAAATAGTAGACAAAAGTGGTGACTTGAAGACACTTGTCTCCAGGTTTCTTTCAGGGTTGTGAATATGTAAATGATGTATAATTATTAATGTGAATGTGTTATTAACACTTTTACAAACATATTTATACCCTACACCACCATGGTGGGGAGGGTATATTGGATTAGTGCTGATGTTTGTAACGCCCAGAAATATTGGTCTAACACCCACCTTAAAGTATACCGATCGACTCAGAATCACTTCCTAAGTCGATATAACGATGTCCGTCGGTCCGTCCGTTTGGCTGGCTGGCTGTCCATGTAAAGATTGTGTGCAGAGTACAGGTCGCACTTTTGAAGATATTTTGATAAAATTTGGTACATGATAGTTTTTTTTTACCCAAGGACGGATGGGATTGAAACTGGTGGAAATCGGTACATTATTTCAGCTTGCCCTCATACAAATGTCCTCCCGAAATTGGGGTTTAACAATCATAAATGTGTGAATTATGCAACTATCCAAGCAAATTTCACCATAAATGAGTGGTTAATGAAGCCAAATTACATCTACAAATTTTGTAAAGACCGGCCCATAATTAGTCGTAGCTCCCATATAAGGCCCACTTCCGAAAACCACTTTAAAGAGCATAACTCTCTCGAAAATCTTGGTATCCAAATAATGTTGAACACAAATATATTTCATATGTATACAAATAATACGGTACAATTTTATTATGATCGCTCCATAATTAGTCGTAGCTCCCATATAAGGCCCACTTCCGAAAATCACGATCATAAATTTCTTAAAAATGTTGGTAGACAAATAAAATTCGACACAAATAAGTTTTTTATATACAGAAATAATGACACTTAATTTTATAATGGTCGGTCCATAATTAGTCGAAACTTCTATATAAGACCCTTTCCGTAATTAACTTTATCCTCGATAAATCTTTAAAAAGTATTTATATCGAGATAAAGTTTAACACATGTAATATTTATATTCACAGAAATTATTGCAATACATTTTTGGATGATCGGTCCATAATAGGTTATATCTCCTATCTTACTTGTTTTTATTATGATTAGAGTTAAATGTTATGTGAAAAAAAATTAATTTAAAGATTTTTTTTTATATTATTAAATTTTTAGACAATCATCTTTCATCCAATTATTATAACTTTAATCGCCCTTCAAATTCATTATTTATATTTTACAGATGCAATATTATAAGCTAGCAGGATCTAATCAATCTCATAGAACCTAATAGAGTAGACAAACGACACAGTTAATTTGCATTAGCAGTCTTAAATCAAATTAACTCGTGAATTATCCACATGCTAATGCACATTAGGTTAGACGTAAATGCAGAAAATCAGAGTGAATTTATACTGAATTTAGCTATTTCAATATGGCAGCATCGTAGAAAATCAATCAAATTGTTTACTATTCTAAAAGAAGAAGAAGACAATTGTAAAATTAAAATAATAAAATTAGATTTCCACAATTGCCTTTTTCTTATTTCCGAGTGTTTCAAGTGATGGTTGCTAGTGCATGAATAATTTTTGCATTATGGAGCAGTTTCAGCAAAAGTTGATTGATTTTTCACCAACATTTTTTCACAATTAAACAGTTGTTTACAAACAAACAAACAACTGTTTACTAAATGCAAAAACTGTCGTCTGTCAGGGTAAAATCTTAATTCACATTAGTGAGATTTTAATGCAAATTACCGCTGTCGTCTGTCTACGCTATAAAGAAACTGGAATTTATCATTCTTTGTTCTATCAATAGTCTTAAATGCAATAAGTTCAATTTTCCATCCACTTTTTGGCAGTTTCTTGATCAAATAATAATCGGCTATTATTATATCAATAAAGGACCAATAAAAAAGCTCCTTGAATTTAGATTAAGCTTCAAAATTAATATTTTAAAAAGTTTCTCGTTCAAACACAATGTATATCAATATATTGATACTTTTGAATCAAAGAAAAAAAATTAAATTAAAATAGAAACATTTTTTTAATAACTTTTCATTTTATTTTTCTGACAACAAAATCAATTTCTCTCTGATTAAAATATAAAATAGTACAGGGTGGTTAAATTGTAAGGGCCGATGTTGAATGTGAACCACACCTAAACGCCAAGCGTTTTTCCGAATTTTATTTGACATTTCTCTATTTCGGACTTACTCAATTTGAACCATGGAGAGATACATAATCCAACAACGTGTTCAAGTTATCCAGACTTATTATGAAAATGGGCGTTCAAATCAAAATGCATACCATGCACTTCGTGATTTTTTTGGTCAATTTGATCGTCCAAATGTGCGTACAATCGCAAAAATCGTGGAAAAATTCGAGCGGGTCTGTAGAAGATGTGAGAACACCAGTGCATGCTCGTACAGCTCGTACTGCAGAAAATATTGCTGCTGTTCGCGATAGTGTGGCTGAAGAGCCATCCACCTCAACTCGTCGTCGTGCCCAACAATTGCACCTCTCACGCTCGTCGTTGATGAACATTATGCATAAAGACTTGCATTTATACGCTTACAAGGTGCAATTGGGTCAAGAACTAAAGCCTCTTGACCATTCCAAACGTCGTGAATGGGCAGAATGGTGGCAAGAAATGGCAACAGTGGATGATCAATTTTCGAAGAAAATCATCTTCAGTGATGAGGCACATTTTCACCTCAGTGGATTCGTCAATAAACAGAATTGCCGCATTTGGGCGAATGAGAATCCAAGAGTGATTGTCGAAAAACCAATGTACCCACAAAGAGTGACTGTTTGGTGCGGTTTATGGGCTGGCGGCATCATCGGGCCGTATTTTTTCCAAAATGAGGCCGGTCAGGCAGTTACTGTGAATGGTGTTCGCTATCGTGAGATGATAACGAACTTTTTATGGCCCGAATTGAAGATATGGATGTGGACGATATGTGGTTTCAGCAGGACGGTGCCTCTTGCCACACAGCTAACGAAACAATGGCTCTTTTGCGCAACAAATTCAATGGCCGTGTTATCTCACGTAATGGCGATGTCAATTGGCCGCCAAGATCATGTGAAAATTTGGACCATCGGATGGAGGTGTACCGCCGTGGTCGCGGCGCCCATTTGGCCGATATTTTGTTCCATACATACCAATGAGTAATACCAATATATCATAATAAAATAAAATTACAATAATTTCCTAAATAGTTTGTGTTTTATTCAAAATCAACATCGGCCCTTGAAATTTAACCACCCGTTACATTCAATTTAAATTACTTTTACAAGTTTTTGCTCTCATACTGATTGTAGGGTATTATTGGTCAGGCTTGAACGACTATAATTTCTTAGTTGATATAATTTAAAGAACTATTTTTTTCTGCTGTTATCTGGATATATTAAAGAGCAGCTTATATCTTGCAAATAGAAAGATTCGGTTAGTGAACTATTCTGACATTGAGAGAAAAATATAGGTAGCTCGGTGCAAGAGATTCTAAACGAACAATCCCGAACATTAGGGAACTACATTATCTGTATTATCACTAGTCGATTAGTAAATAAAATTAACTCATTAATTGTATCTTTTAACAAGTAAAAACTTATATAACAGTTCTTAACATACAATATTTGTTTAATTTATAATTATAAAGTTTTATGTAGGTTATAATTATAATACGAAGAAAAGTAGAGAATATATAAATCTTTGTATCTTTTTATATCACGCCATACTCCCTATTACGGGTAAGTCAAATTTAATTAACACTTAAGCAAGGAATTCAATCAGGAAAAACCATTATAGCGGTAACATTTAAGTGAAACTGATAGAATAAACCAATAAAAAAAAAACTTCAACTGACAAAAGCAACAGCAACGATAAACTATAGAAGAAGTAGCAGCATTCAAGCAGCACTGGCCACTAGTTGTAACGATTATTAAAGTTTATGTTATTTTAAAAGAATAGACAGACGTAAAAAAGTAAAGCGATGCTACAGGAAAGCAACAAATATAAAAAAATAAGGTACTTACGACCAACAAAAGAATTCAATTCCTTAAACGACCATAAAAAATCCCTTTTTCTCCTCGTACCTTAACAATCCATGTTATTGTATACATTTATGAACCAATACGAATTTGGCATTTTAGAGTGGAATGATGGACTACAAACTGAAGAGTGAAAGAAATGTGTAAGGCAGGATTTGAAATGAAACTTTGAATGCAGTGTTATATAAAAATTGTGGTATTTTCATTCGTCTGCTGTCAGGGACAGTCCAACATATGTTTTAAAAAATCCAACAGTTGGGAAATAATGTAAGACAATATTCAAAAAGTTGATCTTATTCATAACTGTTTTGTAGAAAATGCCATGCAATTTTGACATGTTATTCCAATAATAAAGGGGTAACTATATTGGAAATGGTAAGATTCGGTCCATAATAAAGCATGATCCATTTTGAGGTTCCCTACTTTTTTAAACAAAAAAAAAAAAAAAACACAGAAAATTCAAATTTAATGGGGAATGTTTATTATCATTTGAAAGAACATTCTTTGGCATTTATTTTTTGATGATTATGTCTATCAAATGTTGGCCGTTGCTACGTCGCAGATGGTCTATCCGTTGAGTTAAATTTTCGATGACTCGTTCGAGCTTTTCGACTGGTAACTGGCGAATGACACGCGTGATGTTTTTCTCCAAGGGCTGAAACGAAGCGGGTTTGTCCACTTTAGACTTTACATATCCCCACAGGAAAAAGTCTAATGGTATGATATCACATGATCTTGGTGGCCAATCGAAATCCATTGATTGATGCGATGTGTGGGAAGTGGCGCCGTCTTGCTGAAACCAAATGTCGCCGAGATCGCGATTTCGACCTAAAATGCGTCAAGTCGTTATACACGGTGCCGAATCGACTTTTAACGGTATTCGTGTACACTCTCAGCTACGGCCGCAATATTTTCTTCACAGCGTGCTGGACGTGGTCTATTCGGTCGAATATGATCCATTCATTCGACTTCCATTCTGAAATTTAGAGGGAATATTAAAGTTATATTGAGCTTTAAGAAAAATTTTTTTTAGATTTTTTGACTTGTTCGAAGGTGGTGGAAACAGAAAATAAATAAAAAAGTAAATTTTAAAAATTAAAAAAAATTATAAAAAAAATTTGAATACTAATTTTTAAAAAGGAGGTTCAAATACCTTTAAAATAAGGCATTGGTCTTTGCAAAATATTAGTTCAAAAGTTGTCATGTCCGAAGATTTTTCATGATTTTGACGATTTTCAAATGCACATAACTTGTTGAAAAAAATTTTTTTTTTTTTTAGAAATACGTGTAAAATATTTTTTAATGAAGAATACGTGCTAAAATTTTGCAAGACTTCGGCGACATCAAAGTCAATTTTTAGCAAAAATTTTTCGGTCTGACATGGAATGACTCGTATCCAAATTAATTTCTTCATTTGAAATCTCTGGAGTAATTTCGATGAAAATTTGTGTGTATATATTTTAAAATTTTAGGTAAGGTTTTTTATAAAATAAATGTAAATTGTCTGGATCTTATTTGTATTAATAGATAGGGTATTTAAAAACATTAAATGGAATCTTTCTTTTCTGTATTACAAACCCTGTTTTAAGTTTATCAAAACAACTTCAAGTACAAGTATACGAATACACTTCCGTGGAATTTCTCTGTTCTTGCAACCAGTAGTAAAATGATGGCTACAATTTACCATCATTGCGGCTATTACCGAAAACGGAAATGATGTCAAATATCATTGTAACAAGAAAACTGACAAAGTAAAGCAGCGGCAAAAAACCAGATGAGACAAGAAACACTAATACTGACATGAACATCAATATACATACATATTTATGTATATATACATATGTACATTAGGGAGATAATTTTTGAAAATATCAAAATGGCCCTATCCATACCATTTAGTGCGTAAAAAACAATAAGAACTGCATCTTTAGATTTTCGATATCGTTATAAAAGGTTCCGCGTCAAATGCAATTAAGTTCGGGATCAGTAAGTTCTAAAACAATAAAAATATTTTCTTTATAAATTCATTAAATGATAAATAAATTATAAGTTTTTCCATTAAATATTGAATAATATTCTATATAAATCCAATTAATCGTGATAAAATATTGCGACTTACCTAAGCTGTCTTATGCAAATTTGCGAAATATTGGAATTTATTGCTAAAAGTATAAAAATACCATTGTTGCAATAAAAATGACTTCGAAGCCTTAAACAAATCATTATCGGGCTTTACTAATGCTCAGAAATGCTTTCTAAGGCATTGGGTGAAAGATGAATCAAGAATTCCAAAAACACAGCGCAACGCGCCATCAAAGTCGTACAAGATGTTTTCCCCCAATGCAAACCAACACGAACTCTTAATCTTAAGATAATTTCACTTAACAAATATAGTTTTTAGATTGTGATTTTGATTATAATCATATATTTACATTAAGAAATGTAAATAGTTAAATAATTATAAAATAAAAAATTTTGGAAAAATAAAAAAAAATCTTATAGGGCTTTCAGAAATCGATGCGGAACGTTTTTGTTCCGAAATGACCTGAGGAAACATTTTTCGGTTTCAGCACAACACCAGCTACGTAGTGATAGGGCCTTATTTTGGTTGTACCCCTAATGTACATAAATACATATACAAATAGATGACTGGGTAATTATATTTAAGGATGTGTAGAGAAAGAAGGATGACATGCAACCGAAAATAAGAAACATAAGCAGAAAATGAAACAAACTCTGAACCTGATAATCATTGTTAAATAAAGTACAAAAGGAAAAATAAGATTTAGCCACCAATTTTCACACTAAACATTTTCTACAACATGTGCACTAGGGTGGTCCTTAATTTTGATTTTTATATCCTAGTAGGGACTTGTGCAAATTATTGCCATAAATACTAGTCCAACACCCACCTTAAAGTATACTGATCGACTCAGTATCACTTGCTAAACCGATTGCTGAGTGTCCATGTAAATTTTGTGCGCTGAGTACAGATCGCAATTTGGAAGATATTTTGATAAAATATTGTACATTTTATTTTTTTGGTATTGAAATTAGTTGAAATCGATCCATTATTTTCACATAGCTCCAAAAATGTGTTCCCGAAATAAAAGTTTATCGCTCATAAATGTTTGATTTGAAACAAATAGTACATGAGGCCTAATCACATCTACAAATTTTGTGTAGATCGGTCAATAATTTATCATAGCTCCCATATAAGGTCCACTTCAGAAAATCACTTTAACGATCATAACTCTATTAAAAATGTTGGTATCCAAATAGTATTCAACCAAAAAATATGTTTCGATATACACAAATCAGTCTATAATAATAAGTCATATCTCTCATATAAGGACTACTTCCGAAAATCACTTTAACAACCATAAATCTTTTAAAAAAGTTGGAATCCAAATAAAATTCGACACAAATAAGTTTGTGGCTCTTTTATTTTTCACATCACTGTATATAGCAGTGATGACACCTATTTTTATAATGGTCTGTTTATAATTAATCAAATATCCCATATAACAATCACTTCTGAATATCACTAACATACATAAATCTTTTAAAAGAGATAATATTTTACAGAAACAAGTAAGAGTGCTATATTCAGCTGTGCCGAATCTTAAATACCCTCCACCTAAACGTAATAAGAAATACAAAAACTACAGTGGTTATAGACTAGAATATCCTTATGCCGTGTTTTTTATTCAGTGCAAATTTTATTCGTATTTGATATATTGTTTGAAAGATGAGAAATCATGACCGATTCATACTATTTTCTGCGCACTTTCTTCTTTTATCATAAAAACAACGTATACAAAATTTCACGGTATTATCTGCAATATATTTCAAAATATTGCAATAAAATGGACAAAAAATATCGAATTTTTATGGAGGTTGTCTTACATATCCATAACTCTGGTTGGCCGAAACCGATTTCGCTGATTTTAAATAGGAAACTTCTCGAAAGCATGTCTGATAGAATTATTGAAGATTGGGATCCTGAAGATATCTGGGGACTTCAGAAAACTGATTTAAACATCCAGACAAACAGACAGACGGACATGGCTTAATCGACTCCGCTATCTATATCTTTATAGGGTCGGAAAATTATATTTAGAAATTACAAACGGAATGACAAACTTATATATACCCTTCTCATGAAGGTGAAGGGTATAAAAATATGTATGTATGTATATCCACAGAAGTCATGACACTAAATTATTCTCATATCGCTCACATAGCGCTCATTTTTGAAAAACTGTTTCAAGGTGTTATTATATGGTCAGCCTTGACCGACTATACTTTCTTACCTGCTTATTGCTACTTTGAAGCAAAACTCGAATTTTCTAATAATTTTTTTTTTAAAACTATCCGACTTTGCTAAAATTTTCAACATTTCCTTTTTAGAGGACAAAGAACAATTTTATTTCATGGAAGCATTGAAACTCGACAAAGCCAAAAATATGGTTCAGCATATTGTGCACCGTACTACTCCCTAAAACATATGATTACAGACTATATTGGCAACTGTGATTTTTGTTTATTTATTGCAACGTATTGCATGGCAAGTGTGTATGTGCGTTTAGAGGAATTTACGAGTAAGTGAAAAATAAGCGTGAAAAGAAACATTTTCAGACATCATTAAATGTTACATTTAACAATCCAGAAAAACTGTCAATCTAATTTCCCATAAAAAATAACATCAAATTGTGAAATATATTCATTTTGGCAGTTTGTTGCTTCTGGAAGTAAAAACTCAAAAATGAAGTTTCTTTACACCGTATACAATAGTGTTAGTGGCTAAGCGTTAGGGGAGAAATATCAAATATATACTTACAGAGGGACAAAAGGCATTTCTTACAATTAGTTAATGTTATGCCAAAAAGCAGACGATTCTATTAAAACTTATCGAAATAATTGTAAGGGATTCACCTCTTAGTGTAAAAATTTATACAAGATCCATTTTAAGTCCTTGATGTGCTTTTTCCTAAGTAATCAATTGTGTTAAACTGCTGATAATATTTAAAATATAATTACTATCGAAGTTAGAATTGATCAATATTTGTACCTATCAAAAATTTACACAAATTAGACATATTGGAGAATTGTTTAAACTGAATTCAGATAGCTTATATTACTTTTGTGTTTCGAAATGAAAAAAAAAGAAGTTGAAACGAATTCGGTAGACCCTACCGAAAAACTTGGTTGTGCGAAATTTTACGTACTAGTCTTTTAATGTTATGATTAATTAATTAAATGTTAGAAAATTAAAAATATATGCTTAAAACTTACAAAAGGTTTTTTTTTTATTAATTTGATATTTGTAATTCAGTTTTCCAGATTTCAACCGGCATAAATCATTAGAGTCTTAGGACATATCTTATAAGTTCAGATTAGTTTGACAGGAGGTATATCGTATATCACACTTAGGTCCATTCAGTTGGTTCCTTTGCATTACCTTTCCAAGATAATCTTTACTTAACCCTCCGTTAGGTTAGGTTAGGTTAGGTTAGAGGGCCGGTGTGAGGTTATCCCCACACCATCACTCAGAGACCAATACGGTCCATTGTGATGCCTTTCGGAAATGATTTGAGACACTTAGTGCGTTCCAAGACCGAAACACCTAAGCCCTCACAGAGCTCCTTCCTCTGTTGCGCAGCTAGGCCATGTTCATTACGAATCCTTTGAGATCCCCGAGCTTACAACACGAGACATCCCCTAATTCGCCTATGTATCTACTGCCTAGCCACCTCAACCTGCTAACTTGTAACCTGGGACAATGGCACAGAATGTGCTCGATCGTCTCCAGTTCCTCTGGGTCCTCGCACAACCCGCACATGTGTGACAAGTCAGATCCCATTATCCTTGCCATTCTACCTATCATACAATGGCCCGTGATAACGCCTATCATGGTTCGTACGCAGACCTTGCTCTCGCCCAGTAACGAACCCTCCATTACTATCGTATATTTGACTTACATACTTGTTCCTATCATTGGGTGCAATCCACCCATACACAGATAATGTAATTTTTTAATACCGAACAAATTTGGTTTTATTCATACGTATATCTATTATTTTATTTCAAATTATATGTAGTTTATTTACATACATTCAATTAAAAAAAAATATAATATTATATTAAATGTACTATGTAAAACTAGTGATAATTAAGAAAATCTTTAAGCCAATCCTCTACGGGTAACTGATTTGGAAAGCTGAAAAGATGTAGAAAAAAAAGTTATTTAAAAATATTTCTTTGAACAAAGTAATATCTAGGTATATACTATATATAAAAATGAAATGGTCCATGTATGTAATGGCATCACGTGAGAACGGCTGGAGCGAATTGCCTGATTTTTTTTATTCGATTCGAAATTCTCAGGAGATAGTTTATAAAGAAAAAAATTCAAAATTTCCGGGTAAAACTCGGAAATTTTTTTTTGTGAGTCCAGTCAACTTTAATGAAAAAAAGCCCCCTAAGGTATGCTGTAAAAATTTAGAAATTTTATTTGTAAATAAATAAGAACTGGCAGGTTGTGAATACATCTTATTCTATATCTATATAGTATACATATGGGTCAATTTCAAAAAAAACGTACACAACGTGTTTTGTTTTGCTTATTTTTTAAGTTTTTTCAATTCGCCTGTAAGAGTGGCCAATTTATGTAGAAATTGATGAAGAATCCGGCGGTACTTTTAGGCTCTCAAAAAAATCAATATTTTTGGATTTTTTTTTTTAGTTTTTCTATGATTTCTATCTTGAGCGACACAAACCAAATATGTATAAAAAATCGGTAAAAATGCAAAAATATTTGAAATTCAAGTTTACTATGATGTTCTTTTGTTTCTCAAGATTGACTTTTGCGAAAATTATCTTTTCGATTACAAACAAAAAATCACGATTCAACTTGATTTGTAATTTTTTTTTAAAGTTTTAAGATGAAAATATGTAAATTTTTGTTAAAAAAGACTTGAACTTAGAGGTTACTTGCAAAGTAATAGGCTTGTAACAAACTGCAATTATAAGCGTTTTAAGGAAAACAAAACTAAGTGTAACGCTCAATATATTTTGTGACGATCAAGTTGTTGCACGTAAACAAGAAATAATGCCAAATTTAAAGTTTAACGAAAAAAGTTTATTCTTTTACAAAAAAACAAAAATTCTTCAAAAAACAAAAATTTTTATACAAAACTAAACATGTATATGTATATTCTTTGATGGCTTTAACAAAAATGGAAAAAAGGAAGTAATTCTTGAAGAAACTTATACACATATGTAAATATTTGACACAAAACAATAACTTAACTTAATTTAATTTATAAATTTTCCTTCAAATTCTTATTCTGTATCTGTATAAACTTCATGAAATGACAAGGGGCTTTGTTTTTTTCATTCTCATTCATTTTTACCACTTTCGAATTAAGTTTGTGGCAAAAACAGAATCAGTCAGTAACAATAAAAATTAAACTCAAATATACCACGATTATATCTTTCTTTTATATTCGTCATTACGCGATTTATCGAACTTTATTTTCTCTCGATATCTTCTTGCTCTTTCAGCCGCCGTTAATTTTGTTGTTTTACTCTTGAAAATTAAAAAATAAAATCAAAATTAAGCATTTTAAGCTCTGAAGCAATATATTTCAAAAGTGATGCCTATTTTGGTTTTTTTTCGTAGGCAATTTATTTCTCAAATTCACAAATTATAAAAAAATGAGTTGAAACCATGTAACCAATGATTGTCAACTTCAATTATTTACATTTAATATATTCACTTTTACAAAAATTAGCGTGACGCTCAAGAAATTTTATTGCGCCCTTACCATGGTGTTCACAAAAACTTTTTTTTCGCTTTTTCACTTTTGTAATAATAAAAGTTTGTACTTTCCTTACGTTATTTACTTTATTTAAACTTGAAATTGAAAATTAATATTACTAGTCTTGATTTATAAAAAAGTGACGCTCAATGCAAATTGTGGGGACAACCTTTCTTTGCAACGCCAAGTTCGCACTAATTAAATTTTGAAGACTATAACAAATCAAAACACAAGAAAGAAACACAATAATTCGAATACTTTTATTAAATGTTGAATATTTACTTTTTTCTTGATTTTATTTTATTTTGATTACTAAAAATTCTAACGGGGGACACATGCTTTTGTATGAAAGCAGTCAGAGGTAGAAACAAAACACCATTCTGAATAAACAAAAAAACAAACATACGAATTTGAGAATTACGTTTTTTTGTTACATATTCCTCGCTGAACACTCTCATATTTTTGTTTTTTTTTTTACCTAAAATAGTGCGTAAAGTGCGGGGACACAAAAATTGAGTTTTTTTGAAATTGACCCATATATAAAAACTAAATGGCATCAGCTGAAAACGGCTGGAGCGATTTGGCTGATTTTTTTTATTCTATTCAAAATTTTCAGGAGATCAAATCATTAGTAAATACCGAGCGATGCCGGGAAGGTCAGTTTTGCATACAAATTGAGCTAAATACCAAAAAAATTTCGGTTACTCATTATATTAATCAAACATATCATCATGATTTTCGTAATTTGTTTCCAAGTCTGAGTTTGTGGTGGATTGATAGCAATTAGTACGTAGTGGGTGGCTGTGACTTTTGCAAATAAAAATTTCGCATTTGAAGCATGTTCTTTTTGTTTTTCGATCCTTTTTATTACCGCATATCTGTTTAGGTCTTTTGGCTGGTGGTTGTTTTCTGAATCATTCTGGTTTTCACAAAGTTGTTTAGTAAATTTTTGACAGCTTATTTTGATATTATTAATTTTCTTAATTTTGCTACGTTTTCCCACGTGTGGTGCAATAAGCCTTAAAGCAAGATCTTTGATGAAAAGTGAACGCTTTTTGTATTTTAGTGGTGGATTTTGAGTGCACAACAAAACAATACGCACATTTATGGCAGCCACATTCAGCAAGGAATAGAATATTACCAGACGCCAGCGATTACAATTTCTGGCTACGTTATATGTAGCACCTAACTGCTCAGTGGTATCGACTCCTCCTTCGGTTTTGTTATAAAACCCAATTATTTCTGGTAAACACTTTGTAACATCTAGCAGATGTTCTATGCATGGTAAAGAGCAACAGAACACACTTATTTTTTTTTTGGAATGTACGATAAAATCGTACTTTTCTTTCTAAAACCAAAAACCGCGAAAGCTTTCCAACTTTTCGTCAACCGTGATATAACTGCGATCACAAAAAATGTAATGTACAAGGTTACTATCGATGGGTTTAAAACACCAAAAAAAGTTAAACGCTATTACTATCGTGGGTGTAAACCACCCAAGCTCTTTTTAAAACAAATATTATGTAAATATAATCTCGGATTTATATAGTAAAATGCACTTCTAAACATAAAAAACTATTTAAAGGTAGATTACATTATAATAAAAGGGCGATTTTCATGAAAAATTATATAGTTTACTTAAAAATTCTGACGATAGTGATGTAGGATTAATGTTTCTTATTCAGTCTAATCGCACATTTTATTAGTATTTTATATATTGTATGTATGAAAGTCAAACTTAAACATAATTTATTTTTTAAATATTAGTTTTTTTTAAATGTTAATCATTTGTAATTAATGTACAATTACATACTTGACTGTTTATTATAACAACCTCGTGAATAATTAAACAATTTATAAAATTTAAAATTGATCTGCACTACCCGATTGGTTCAACACTAGTTAAAGAACATAAAATGAAAAGGGAAAGTTTATAAGGTGAGGCTTATTTTGGATGAATTTTATCTCAATAACCTTATTTACAAGAGTTTTGTGGTTGTTATAGTGACTTTATTTGGGCACTATTGCCAATTATGGACTGACCACAACAAAATTCAGTAGAATAATTGCCGTATAAACGATACTAGTATAATTCGAATTGATACTAAAATTACTGATCTGTCAAAAATATTGTTTCGATATCGATAATTATTAGACCATTCCACTTCCGATAAACAACTTAACCATAAAACTTGTTTTTCGGAATTGGTCCTTGTCCTTATTTTCAGCCGATCTTCATAAAATTCGGCACAGATAGTTTTATACATATGAGGATATATCACGTCGGATTTCAACATAATACCGGTTTATTTCACAGCTATATGTATGAGTATTTAAGAGATTTTTAGAACTGGACCTTATATGGGGGATATGGTCAAATATAGACCGATATTCACAAAATCTACTAGTTTGCTTTTGGCGTATATACCAACAATTCGTGTAAAATTTTGGATCAGTACCGGTAGAAATGGAGTTTATATGGGGCTTATGGTAATACATGGACCGAACTAAACAAAATTTCGTTTTGCGATTTCTTATTACTTATTTTTGATGAATTTTGATTTGATTTTGCTATTTTATAGGCATTTATGTATCATTTATCCTTATTTCGGGAAGAAATTTGTATGGAGGCTATAAGAAATGATGAACGGATTTTTAATATTTTTACATCACAGTTTCTCCTTTTATCATAGACATAACGTACACAAAATTTTATGGTATTATCTGTAATATATTAAAACAAAATTAAAACAAAAACTGGTTAAAAATTTCATATTTTGATGGAGCACATTTTGGCACATAACTCTTGTTCTACCGAATTTGTTGATTTTCAATACCAAACTGCTTAGGAGAATTATAAACGGTTTTTGTAAACCTTATGAAATTTGGTTGTGTATTTTGGACGTGAGTTTTATACACAGTTCGACAGACGGAAGAATTTATATACGCATATGAATATTTCTTAATGTTGCACACGGAATGATAAACCTCATTCGCCACTTGTGGTCTTGGAGGGTATAAAAATAAGACAAGATGGAAGTAGGAGATAGTATAGTTTATTTGAGTTGAAAGTTTCAGAAGAAAATTTCATCCACTGATTCTATGTAGTTCGGAATTGACAAGCCGATGTTTCTTGAGAGTCTGGAATAGCTTATATTGTATGAGTAATTCCTTGTCACACTTTATAATTATGGTCATTATTTTAACAAAAAAAAAAAAAAAAATCTAGAGAAATTCAAGTTCTTCGTAAGTACTACCTTCCGAGTATGCACTACATTTACGAACAATGAAGCCAATTTTGTTGTACAATTTTTATTATTGTTCGATTTAAATTTTTATACCCTACACCACCATAGTGGGAAGGGTATATTGGATTTGTGCTGATGTTTGTAACGCCCAGAAATATTGGTTCAACACCCACCTTAAATTATACCGATCGGCTCAGAATCACTTTCTGAGTCGATTTAACGATGTCCGTCTATCCGTCTGGCTGGTTGTCTATGTAAAGCTTGTGCCCAGAGTACAGGTCGCAATTTTGAAGACATTTCGATAAAATTTGGTACATGATATTTTTTCGGACCAAGGACGGATGGGATTGGAAGTTGGGAAATCGGTCCATTATTTCACCTGGCCCCCACACAATTGTCCTTCCGAAATTGGGGATTACCGATCATAAATGTTTGAGTTATGCAAGTATCCAAACAAATTTCACCACAAATGGTTAGTAAATGGTGATTAATCGCATCTAAACATTTTGTGAAGATCGGTCTGTAATTAGTCGTAGCTCCCATATAAGGCCCACTTCCGAAAATCACTTTAGAGAGCATAACTCACTTAAAAATGTTGGTATCCAAATAATATTTAACGCAAATATATTTCATATGTATACAAATAATACGGTACAATTTTATTATGATCGATCCATAATTAGCCGAAACTCTCATATAAGGCCCACTTCCGAAATTCACTTTAAAGATCATAAATTTCTTAACAATGTTGGTATTCAAATAAAATTAATTAGTCAAAATTCCCATATAAGATCCTCTCCGTGATTCACTTTAACCTCCTTAAATCTTTTAAAAGTATTTATATGGAGATAAAGAAATCATGACATTAAATTTGGTCCAAAATAGGTAATATCTCCTATATAACGCCCATTTTTGAATAACTGTTTTATACATATACTAGGTGTGGGTATTATATGGTCGGGCTTGACCGACTATACTTTTTTACTTGTTTCTTTTTATTTTTCCTTGCTCAACGCCACATTACTTCGCTCTCCACATTTTGCACGCCATTAATACTTGGAATTTTATATTTTCACAGTTTATTGGCATATTTTAAGTCCATGTATAGTATTTACTCAAACGATATCAATGTAGCAATAGAGTACAGCAGTACTACGTGTAAGTAAGTTTACTTCACAATGGAATGCCAACAATTTAGTGGTGCGGGCCTTTGTCATTTCTATACGTACTCGTAAATGTTAAATAAAAATAATTTGAATATTTTTGGTGACAATAGCATTAGTGTCATACGAAATATTTAATTGAAAATGTATTAAATAGGAAACAAGTAAGAAAGTATAGTCGGTCAAGCCCGACCATATAATACCCTACACCTAGTATATGTAAATATAAAAAAGTTTTTCAGAAATGGGCGTTATATGAGAGATATCACCTATTTTGGACCAAAATTCAGTGTCATGATTTCTGTGAATATAAATATTATATGTGTTAAACTTTATGTCGATATAAATACTTTTAAAAGATTTATGGAAGTTAAAGTGAATTACGGAGAGGGTCTTTCGACTAATTATGGGCCGACCATTACAAAATGTCATTATTTCTGTATATCAGAAACTTATTTGTGTCGAATTTTATTTGATTACCAACATTTTTAAGAGATTTATGCTCTTTAAAGTAATTTTTGGAAGTGGGTCTTATATGGGAGCTACGTCTAATTATAAACCGATCACAATAAAATTGTACCGTAATATTTGTGTACATATTTCATATGTATTTGTGTTCAATATTATTTGGATACCAATATTTTTAAAAGAGTTATGGTCTTTTAAGTGATTTTCGGAAGTGGGCTTTATATGGGAGCTCCGACTAATTATGGACCGATCGTCATAAAATTCTACCATATTATATGTATATGTACGAAACATATTGGTGTTTAATATTATTTGGATACCAATATTTTTAAAAGAGTTATGGTCTTTTAAGTGATTTTCGGAAGTGGACTTTATATGGGAGCTCCGACTAATTATGGACCGATCGTCATAAAATTCTACCATATTATATGTATATGTACGAAACATATTGGTGTTCAATATTATTTGGATACCAACATTTTTAAGAGAATTATGCTCTTTAAAGTGATTTTCGGAAGTGGGCCTTATATGGGAGCTACGACTAATTATGGACCGATCTTCACGAAATTTGTAGATGTGCTTTAGCTCCATTTACTACTTATCTGTGGTAAATTTTGTTTGCATACTTGTGCATAATTCAAAGATTTATGACCGGTAAAGCCCAATTTCGGGAGGACATTTGTATGAGGGCTAGGTGAAATAATGGACCGATTTCCACTAGTTTCAATCCCATCCATCCTTGTGCCGAAAAAATATCACGTACCATATTTTATCGAAATATCTTCAAAATTGCGACCTGTACTCTGCGCACAAGCTTTACATGGACAGCCAGCCAGCCAGACGGACGGACGGACGGACATCGTTAGATCGACTCAGAAAGTGATTCTAAGCCGATGGGTGTACTTTAAGGTGGGTGTTGGACCAATATTTATGGGCGTTACAAACATCAGCACAAATCCAATATACCCTCCCCACTATTGTGGTGTAGGGTATAAACATCTGACACAATATTTTATGCATGTATGTATAAGGGTTCGAAAAGACAAATATAGGGTTGCGGGAAGTGTTCAGTTTCTTAAATTTAATTTTTTTAAGTTTTTAAAATTTTTTGTTTAAGATTACGTGCTGAATAGTTGTTCATATGTTTTGTAATTTCGATGGGTAGAGTATTTTGTGACGCTGATGTTTGTGACGCCCAAAATATTAGTCCAACATCCACCTTAAAGTATACGAACCGATTGAGAATAACTTGATTTAGTGTCCATCGCTCCGTCAGTCCGACTGGCTGGCTGGCTGTCCATATAAAACTTGTGGTCAAAGTACAGGTCGCAATTTTAAATATATTTCTATCAAATTTAGTACATGATATGTTTTCGGCAAATGACGGTCCATTTTTAAACCCTTCACCTTCGTGAGAAGTTTGTCATTCCGTTTGTAATTTCCACAATATAATTTTCCGACCCTATAAAGTACATATATTCTGAATTCTTATAGATAGCGGAGTCTTTTAAGTCATGCCCGTCTGTCTGTCTGTCTGGATGTTGAAATTAATTTCTTGAGATATCCAAATCTTCAATAATTCTGTCAGACATGCTTTCGAGAATTTTGCTAATTAAAATCAGCAAAATCCGTCCATAAATACGGAGATATGAGCAAAAATCCGAGACAACCTCTGAAAATTTCATCAAAAAAAAATATAATATATAATATTGTTCATCAACAGATGGCGTTGATCAAACAAAGTGTTCGAAAACTTTAAGTGTGTTTTTAAACCGTAATATAAGTGTGTAAAAAGACAGTGTTTTTATTTTTAATTGTTTTTGTGTACATTTAAATTAATAAAGACTCGTTACGAGTTTAAGAACACACTTAAATTAAAGTTTTAGAACATAATAATAGACTGATTAACTTGATTGGCCCTGTTAGTCTATTTATACAGCAATCATAATTTCTGGAAGGTTCGGATCTAAGAAACTAGAATGTTTGTATCTAAGCCAAAGCCGTTAAAACTTAATGTTGACATATTGCTCAGCTATGTTTATAACAGGGTGTTCTCAACAATGTTTATAAATGTAAATTTCTACAAATGTTTAACAAGTTGTATATCGATAAACATGCCATCTGTTGATAAAGATGTTTTATGTTAATAAACATGCTGATACCGACCGTTAAATTTAAATTGAAATACATTTTCGTAACAACATATTTGAGTAGTTATCTTTCAATAGTTGTGGTAAACATTTTTTAAAAATAATTATGTTTCAATATTTAATTTTATAATTGCGATAAACATAAAACTGTTTATAGTAACTAAAATTTTGTTAAAATCAAATTACTGAAGTTGTCGTAACCATGCCTAACCATGTTTTTTGTGAAACTATATGAAAATACTTTTTATTTTTGGAAAATCTGAGAAGAAATTTATATCAAGCTGGAGTTTGTACAATTTTTGTTCTTTTGACATATGTGTCCTTCTAGTCGTCTAGTGAGAACTCTACTGAAGACATTAAATCTTTGAAGAATCGTTATAAAATAATTTACTATGTGAGAATATATTTTTGCTACGGAAACCATTAACTCAATGAAAACCATCTCTTTATTCAACAATTTTGATTTGAAACTTCGCGGAACTTTTTGTTATCATATACACCAATGCAAACTTTACAACTGGACCATAGCTTTTTAGTGTCAGTATTATGTATGTATCTACTCAGTAGGTCGTGCACGTACTATGTATGTATGTACGTTTATTGGTAGTGCATATATGGTGGGTATTGTAATTTTTGTCATGCCGGAGGGCTTAATGCATTATAGTGGAATAATTTTTGTTTTACTATTTACATTAAAATTTTTATTACTTAATTATTAAGGGTGTATGCGACACGACAATAAATACAACAATCCGAAAACAGACAGCATTTTCTTAATAGATATACTCTGTTAGTTGAAAGTTTTACTAAAGTCGCAAATTATAGGTTTATTTCCAATTTATTTTGTGTTCAAGTTAGTTTTAAAAAAATCTCCAACGAACTTTGTTCAACTATAAGCTAAGTACTAATAATGATTGTCCGCAGTACTAAAGACTTCGCAAGTTCGTTTACAGAGGCGGATTTTTATATGATTTCAATATGTTTACCCCCTTATTCAAAAACGATTATTAAATTTAACAAACGTTTATTAAGCAAATTTTTATATGCAAATCTGTCTTAATAAACGTTTGTTAAATTTAATTATCGTTTTTAAATAAGGTGGTTAGTCTTTAACAATAACCACATCAAAAGTTTCTAACCTTAGATGAGGTTATTGCTTCCACATCAGCGGCCTTAGATTGTACCAATCATATATATCATATACAACTATGTGCATGAAATAAGTATTTATTTCTTCATATTCTCAAAAGTACACTATTCTTTAATACACTCTTGTTAGTAAGAATGTGTTCATTATTACATATAGCAGTAGTTGTACATTATATCAATCCATCCATTTGTTATCTTCATAAAATACAATATTGTTTAGTAAACTGCAACAAGATGTCCATGTAAATGTGCATAGATATGAATGAATGTTCAGTTGAAGTTTTTATATACATTTGTTGAATATCTAAAATTATCCTATTATATTCCAGAGAAAAATTTCACTTGAAATTATGTGCAATGTCATTACAATGTTGATGCTCTTATCAATAAGTGTCAGTTAATCCAGTTCTTAGAATATTGATAAAAAAACAAGATAGCAAAAAAGTTTTTACAATTATAAGGTTTTTAAATATTTATAAATTTAGGTACACAATTATTAATAAAACAACTCGTAGATAATTATTTCTAAATACAATCATATAATATGATATTTAAGGATTATTCATAAAGTTAAAAAGTTCAGAATAAATGTACTGTGATTTGTTCACGGTTTGCAAGGTTTATTGAATGTATGCTATTGCTATTTGAATACTTCTATTGTAAACCTTTAAGGAGATCAACCAAGTAATGCCTCATAGAAACTATATAGATATTCTTATTAAAATGCCTGAAAAAGAAAGTCTAAATGAAGATCTGCTGAAGCAGTCTTTGAAGACGTCTAGGTATAATATTCTTAATAAATTTACCACCAAAACCAAGGGGGTATTCTGAGTTTGTCTTTCCGTTTGTAACACATCGAAATAATGGTACGAAATAATGGTACGACCACAAAAAAGTCTAAATATATTCTGAGTCCTTATAAGATTTTAAGACGATCTAGCTATGTCCGTCTGTTGAAATCACGATCGAGCTTTAAAAAAAAAGACATAGAACAATGAAATTTTTACCAAACATTCTTTGATCTAACAAAATAATTGGTATTGCAAATAGTCAGAATCGGTTTAGTAGGATCTGAGTTATAGATCAAAGTTTCAGATTACCTCGATATTCTTCAGATATTTTTTGCTGTAGATAATATCATGAAATTTTGCACACTTTATTTTTATTATAAATGGACAAGTGCTGTTAAAAATGGTAGCAATCAGTCTACAATTTCTCATAACCCCCATACAAATGTCTTTCCAGAGTATGGCTTAATGGTACATAAATGTCTATAGAAAAGCCGTATCTAAACAAAATTCTGCAACAATAAGTTGCATGCAAAGTGAAATCTTAAAACAATATTTTGTTTGCATCGGTCCATAATTTAGACATAGCCAAATACAAAGACCACTTCTGAAAATCTATTAACTGAACATAAATCTTTTGTAAAAATTACTATCAAATTAAAATTCTACAAGTATAATCAAAATATACATTTAAATCGTCGTAACAAATTTCATGATGATCGGTTCAGAAAATCACTTAAATGCGCAAAAATTCCTTATAAGGCCCACTATTAAGTTGAAACTCAACATATATATATAAAATCGCCCATCTCAATATGATGATGATCGGTTCCCTTTTGACTGTAGCCCCAATATAAAGTCCACTTCCAAAAATCACTAAAATTCGCATAAATCTCTTATCAAAATGACTATCAAATTAAAATTCGACAAGTATAATCAAAATATACATTCAAATCGTCGTAACAAATTTCATTTTGATCGATTCAAATTTGACCATATAAAGGCCACTTCTAGATATCACTTATATGTGCAGAAAACTCTTATTAGCATCAGTTTAAATTCTACACAAATATAAATTAAATGAACTTTTCGTTAAGACTAAATGAATAATAAGTAGACCGGGTTTTAACTGAATATTCATTTATTTTATATTACAATTTCAGTTAATTTTACGTACAGAATTTTTTCAGTGTAGTTAATACATATATATATAATTCGTCACTCTCAAAATGACGATGATGGGTCCATATCTGATCGTAACCCCCGTACAAAGTCTACGTACAAATCTCTTATAAACTTTATTCTGTATGCTTATTAACTTTAAACTGTATATTGTAATGTATTGCCATTTTATAGGCATTTACGAGTATGCACTAAATATTACATAGAAATAATGTATGCATTGTTTTATCTGCAATTTATTCAACCAGATAACAAACAAAATTCAGAAAAATATTAAGTTTTTTGAAAGTTCTCCCACATTTGCGTTCATAACTTTGATCCTGCTGTAACGATTTTGTTGATTTTGCGTATCAAACTGCTTAAAACAAGTTGTGTATTTCTCAATTTTTTAATTTTTCTCACAGCATAAATTTCATATTATTGAGCGATTATATTGAAATTCAAACATGTTAGAATCAAAAATAACAAACGGATGTTATTATAGTATGACAACAACATGAATGATTTTTAAATTTTAAATTAAAAAAAAAATTGAAACCCTCCACTCCTGCTGAGCTCATACTACTGTTCCACTAATATATTCTACAAGTATTGTTAGCTTTTCATTTGTTTTGAAAACAATGACTTCTTAGCTTTTATTATTCAAGAAAACATACCTACAGTAACACTCGTACTAGTTACAATTCACACTTCAACTTATTGTAACTGATGCGCATAAATTTAGTAGGTTCACATTCTCTCAAGGTCTGTCATCTTAGTAGAGGTGACAAAGCAAATAAGGTGGAGTGACCCTGAGGCAATATTTAAACAAAGCGACAAATACATACAACGATAACAATGTAAGAAACAATGAAATTTTCGATAACATACACACATACATATGTAGTAGCCTCTATTTGCATACCCACATAAGTAGAATGTATGTGATGTACCTATAGGGTGGTACATTTAAAAATGGTAAGAGGTGAATGGAAATGATTTAATGGTTTTAATATAATGTTTTAGAAAGCCTACATCTGTACTTTAATAGCCTTCCGACAAGTGTTATGTTACCAATTGATCCAAGTATCGGTTATAAACGCTAACTATGCCAAAGAAGGCAACTGAAGTGTATTCCTCATAGCTTAGGGACTTTCTATTTGGCTAATTAATGACTGTAGCTCAACTTCGTGTACCTACCTTTTGTGTATGCATATTGAGCCTTTGAGAGAGTACCTCGACTGAGAATTGATCTGATATAGACATCGATTATCATTTTCAATGTTTTGAGTAGAAAGGAAGATGCTGCGCTATGTTTTCCTTTCCCTGCAATATTTATAATTTGAACTACCCCAGTTAGTGTGAGTTAATCCTTGCCTGAAGTCAGTCGGAGGAGAAGAGCAGTTGATGCTGCTTTGGAGTTGTGAAGGTAGCTATGGGCGACAGTGATATTGACGTACTCGGTATCGTAATCTGTTTATAGTAGGCCATTTTCATTCTCTGCAACTTCAATCTTGTCTAAGGTTGAGACTGCTGATGAAAGAGCTGATTGAGATTCGTAATTTCGCTGAACGCTCATCTGCACAAGCAATAAGCTTGATGTGGCCTCCAGAAGAAATGATGCCATCACTAGTGTTGCGGTCAATGATCGCTCAAATTAAATTGTTCTTTGTCACTTTCTTGTAGGATCTAGTCTGGGGCCCTGAAGGCATATTTTTGGAACGTTAGTCCCAGATAAACTGTCTACCTCAAACCGCAACCGTTAAGAAGCTAGATTAGATGACAACCGTACAGGTTTGTCATTCTTTACATTAAAAGAGTCAATTTGAAGCCCTATTATGTGTGTTTTTGCTCATTTGAGAGAGTTTTTTTCTTGGTCTCTGGACTACCGGCAGGATTTGTACCAAACCAGTTTATTATTTTATAAGCAAAGTGCTTAGAGGTTATACCTCCTTTAGAAGGATTTTTATGTCGTGGGGATATATTATTAGTATTGGAGGCCGAAGTAGGTGCTTCGCAGATAACTTTAGTTTAGCATTTATTAGAATCAAAAGCAATAGTTTTAATATTTTGCAAGCTTGTTTAAAAAAAAATTTAAAACGTAAAATTGAGAAAGGCATGATTTTTTTGATATCAAATTATAATGGGTTAATGTTGGAAAATTTCTTTGAAGATATTGCTAAGTCTTTAAATACAAGTTCGTAACGTTATTCGATGTTGCTCAAATTTTAAGCATTTGGTTTTTAGATGACAAAGAATAATTTTAGATCTTGGGAGCATAATGATGGAACTCATTACCGAAATCCCAAAGTACTTGTGCATTTACCGATAAGACACCACTTCTTAAGCAGTAAAATAAATCACAAGTCTTAAAAGTAACTCTACCTAATTTAATGGCACCATTTTTACACATCCAAAGGTATCTCTTTTCAAACAGGGACATGAATTTTACTTGGACGAGTTACTCACTAGACTGCTAAGTTGGTTGTGTATAAACTTTAGTGCTGCTACTGCTGCTGGTTCTGCTGATGATGTTTCTGTCCTATCGGTCGCATGGTGACAATTTACTATACATGACCTTATGCAAATTTTCCTTTTCACCTTTTTCATTTTATTTTTGTTCATTGTGTACATAACTGTAACAATATGTATTTATTGTTAGCATCAAAGTTTTTGGTACTGATGACAGCCAAAAATTAACCAATGGGGAAAAACAGTGGTCTGCATAACTATGATTCAGTGAAAAGTTGAACACATTTGCTGAATTTTTAAGCTATGCATAGAAGATGTAAGTTTTGTTTAAAATAAATTATTATTTAAGGATGCACAAAAAGATTTTATGAGAGAAAAGTACAACTGGAAATTTCGAAAGTATTTTGTTACATTGCAAGGTATTTTGTACATGCAATTTTTAATGTTAAACAATTGTCTTCCTGAAATAGGATATTATCGGTCATATCGTTTGGACTTATGTTGATATTCACAAGTAAATTATATATAAAAAGAAGTGACAATTAATAATGTTGTGTAGATCGATCCTAGCTCCCATATAAGGACCACTTCAGAAAATCACTTTAATGAATTTTAATCTCTTAAAAATATTGGTATATAATATTGATATATACAGAAATTATGCGACTTAATTTCATGATGATTGATCCGTCGTAGATTTCATATGACGTGTATATTCAATTCAAATCATTTTCATTTTCCTGGAATTACAAAAACAATGTTCCCGACAAATTTCTAGGATTTTTTTTTCGTACAGAAATTCTATGTAGGGAAGATTTTACAGGAATTTTTAAAAAATATCTCCGGGAAATTTTGAAAACTACGAAATGGAAATAATGGGTGAAAGGGTGAAAACTTTGTTTATCTCAAGGTTGCAGTGGGCCTGTAACCCTTATCAGATAAATAAACTAAAGCTGTAATGATAGTGGACATCAATTGGGTTGTTACAAATCATTTGAAAACTCCATAAGAGAAATATTTATTCTTAAAATATTTGTGTTTCTCTGTAAAGAGATACAAACTCTTCAGTAAACATATAAAATGGCATCTTTGTATCATTTAATACCAATGAAGCTCGGACTTATGAAGAAATTCTTTGAGAAAGAAGTTGGGAATAAAACGTCAACTATTATTAAGACCAAATGTCATAATTTACTCCTTCATGCCGATTGACGAAATATACGATGTGTAACTCATTCGCACTGAGACAAATCCTGGAAAAGAATATCGTAATGAAAATTGACATACCAACTTTTTATTATTTTAAAAGCCACCACAGATCAACAAGTGGACACAAAATTCTCATTACAAATATGAAATGCCATCTCCGTACCAGTTAATAGAACAAGACGTTTTAGGCATGTCCTATTAGGAACAAAATTCGCCTATGTCGATGATATTGATCTGATGAGACGTAACTAGTGTTTGTGGGACTCCTCAGAAAAAATCGGCCAAAGTAATAACGGTTGCAACTGCAAAGAAAACATTCCGAAATAAAGTAAAAGCAAGCAATAGTCCCCTCAAGAATTTACATGCCACGAATTCTCTATAAACAAGGCAAATGGCATTAAAATTCTTGCGAACAGAAGCTACTTTGGTCTGAGCAAATCCCTCAAAAGACAAAAAATACACTCTATCCGTGCTGAAATATGGGAAAGCAAATGCCTTCGTAAAATGTATGAACCCATATGTGTTTATGGAGAGTAAAGGCTGCGAATCAACTACAATGTGTATGAGATCTTCTCTTACGTAAACATAGTAAAACATTTTAAATTACAACGATTGCGCTGACTTTAAAACATTGTAAGAATGGGAGCAGACACTTCAACACGAAAGGTATGCTATGATCTGTACAAAGGAAAGTGCAGTGAAAGTACTCGTATGTAAAACCACTGTATATGTTATATCGGTATATATTGGAGTACACGTTTAATATTTATATAGAAGTATATACATACATATACATGAATATATTGTAACTATAATGCAAAACCGCCCAAACAATGTGTTTTATCAGTTCACGACTACGAATTTTATGTGAATTCATTTTCATATTCTATAACTCTTCTTTGTTTCTAGGAAATCGTTTAAATTTATGCGTTCAACAATATGCTGTATGTGTATATGTATGTATGCACATACATATGTATATGATGCATTTATTGTTGATGTTGTTGATACTGCTGCAGCTGTTGTTACTGTTTGTGTTACAACACAATGATTCTTACACTAAATTAGCGTTGTAAATTTATTGTCAAAAGAGTCGTTATATCACTACTACCTCTACACATTAAAATCTTTTACATAAAACTCTGCTTGTTACTTTTTTACTTTTTTGAATATACATACCCGTACATACATATGTTTTTACTAGATTTTCCTGCAAGCGATAATATATGCAAGTTTTATGTGGTTTTGAGTTTAAAATATAAAATCCGAGTGTCATAAGAGTCATTTATGCATAGTAGAGAAATGATGCTTATCATTTATTTGAAATTAAAGTTCAAATAGTTTACCGCATTAATATTTTTGATGATATCTATGTAAGTATGTATATGGTTTGTCTTACACTGTGTACGAAACCAGAGCTTTGTTGTTATGATATATGTATATTTTCATGTCAACTTGCCAAAATAATTTTGACTAATAAAGATTTCCGTTGATATGGAAAAAGCTGGTTACCAAACTTATTCTGCAATAATTAAATCGTGAAAATAGTTTAAAGCTGTTGTATAAAACAGACGCTCATTCTTTACTACAATGTTAATAAATTTGGAAAAAATTATCATGATCTGAAGATTTCCACTTTGTACGTATGTACATATACAGTGGCTTCCAAAACCGTTCATAAAAGCAGCTGATTAATTTTTTTTTTAATAATATTTTACTAAGAAAACACATCTCAATTCTTCTCTTAAAAATTAAATTATTACACGTTATTACATATATAAATAATAACAAAACAAACTTAAATTTATTAACGTTCAAGAAAATTAAAATCAAGCTACTTCTTTTTTTCAAGATTTGTATCAGTATTTAATGTAACCAGCCAACTGAAGTCTCTTTTGAATGCTGCCAATTAAATTTTGTAAAATAAGTGGGCCTATTTTTACCCACTCTTCGTTTACCACAGCCCAAAGATCTTCAATCATTTGTTGACCTGGACTTTTAGTAATAATTCTTTTTTTCAATATATTCCATAAGTTCTCAATTGGATTGAGACCTGGTGACTGTGGTGGTCAATCCATGTATTTGATGTTTTTCAGTCATTTCATGGTTATCTTGGTCTTATGTTTTGGGTCGTTATCTTACATAAATAAGGTATCACCCGGCTCACACCTAAGATTTCCAAGCTTGGTAGATACAAAGCGCGAAAAATTGTAGATTCTGCTTTCATTATTCCCTCGATTTTTCGCAAAAGTTTTTCTCGTTCAAAGCCATGTCGGACCATGTTACTAACTTTCACTGCTCGGGCTTCCAATTTACATGCTTATTTGCAAACTTCAAACGGGCTGTACGATGTCTGGATGACAAAAGTGGTTTCTTTATTTTTGTTTTGGCTTTCATACCACACTTTTTAAGACATCTTCTCACAGTCTGAGACTCTTGGAGTTCTTTATTGGCTCCTGAAATTACAAGACGTCGAACCAACCCATTTGTATGGGGATTCAGCTTTGAATTTCGACCACTTTTATTTCGTTGAGGATATTTCGGAGCTTTGATACAAATCCAACATTATGTGTTTTTGAAATTTCACGAACGGACATCCCATTTAAAATATCACTGTCAACGTTTTTTTTTAATGGTAATTGAAAAGATTATTTTTATAAAAATTGGATTAATAATTGCATTAATGGACTACAAATTTACCAAAATACCTTTATAAAATCAATACTCTCTTTTGAGGCTTTTCAAAATCTGTTTTAATTTTCTAGAAGCACACGTGATCACAATTAAACTTTAACGCAACTAAAGTTACAAAATTGTTCACATAAACTCAAAAATAACGGGAACGGGAGAACAAAAATTTTGTTTTTGTAAATAATGCTAAAAAAGAAAGTGATATCCAGTAATAAATAAAAAAATAAGAGAAAAAACTAATCATAAAGAGAGATATTAACTATATTATAAAAAAATTGTTTTTATGAAAAGTTTTAGAAGCCACTGTATGTATGAATGCTCCTAATTGTCTCCAGCTTCAGCCAAATAAATAATATTGAATTGTTCTTGACAATAAATGTTAGCTCAGGTTAATCGAGATGTTGTGCAGTAGTTAATGCGAAACATCAAAATCTAAACTCGAATTAATTTAAGAGAATATTTATTCCAGTTTCATCTTTTTGCTGTTATTAAAATTAAATAAAATAGTATTAATATAGAGTACATATAAATATATTAATATAAATTATTATAAAAGTATTGACCATAGCATCCATTTAACGTCAATTTCCGAAAATCACTTTAACGCACATTCATAAATGTCTGAAAAATGTTGGTATCCAAATAAAATTCAATACAAATAAGTCTCATGTTTATAAAATTGATGTTACATAATTTTATGATGGATGGTACATAATTAGCCATAGTTCTAATACAAGGGTGGGCCAAGTTTGACTGACTGATTTGATTTCAAGTTAATGCAAGTCAAGTTAAAATGATTATTTTATATATCCAAGATTTGTAATAAATTTTTAATGTTTTCCATTTGTAATCTACAATTTAGGATTATATAATTTAATTAAATAGTTAACATTAACACTCTAGTAAATCTTAAAGATTCGCTAAAATTTTCTCAAAAATATTTCAAATTCACCTAAATTTCTTGTTACTTGTTTTGAGTGTGGAAAAATAGTATTTCGGTCAATGTTGTCTGCATTAAAAACCCCAAAACGAATTTAGCACGCGTTGACCTCTTACCATGAACCACATCTATCTTACTTAATGTCAGCTGCAAAACAACCAAGTTGACTTTTAAATGTTGCAACAAAAGCTAGATTTACACGATTGAAATTTTCTTCAAAATTGCTCTTCAAAATGCTTTAAACTCATGTAAACAGCAAAAATTCTTAAGAATTTATTTATTTAATAGTTATTAATATTTATTAAATAAATACATTTATTTATAATTATAATTATAAATTCTTAAGAATTTTTGCTGTTTACACGAGTTTGAAGCATTTTGAAGAGCAGTTTTAAAGAAAATTTCAATCGTGTAAATCTAGCTAAACTCTCCACACAACTACTGCAAATAATTCGTTACACACATTGACACACTCTCACACACATTTGTACAATCGTTAAATAGAAGCAATATAGAAATACAGAGAAACATACAAACAGCAACATGCGTGTTAGAACCATAATAAATTCAATTTACTTCTTCAAATGCATCTTTAAATAGTTTAGGTTTTATAAAATGACAGTTAGATTTTTTCCTCACATATATTATACTTTTAAATATCATAAACATGTACACAACACTAACACATACAAGTTCGTACTCACACATATCAATTCATATATATACACCCTTTATCCTTAATGTTTTACTTTGCAGGAATTGTAAGGTATAATTTCTTTTTCTATTGCAGCTTTTGCTATTGTAATTTTGAAATTAGGCACTTTTTTTATTAGGAACCTTCTTCAAAATAAAACATAAGTGAACACAGAAACACGTTTTTATGAAGTTATTAAGGATTTTATATATTTTTATAAATTCATATGAAATTTTTGATGAGAAATATAAATGATTTAAATTAGAAATACAAAGGTTAGAAATATAAAGGTATGGTCATACATGACAAATACGAGTATTTACTCAAAAAAGCGTAACAACTTGTTTTAGCAAAAATTTATTTGACGTTGGTAATCTCTGTCTTGTCTTAAATAAACGAAGTTTTTTTTTTTTAATAAATAAACGAGTTAGTGGTTATTTAGTGGTTACGTCGTTTTCGACAATTATTTGCCAAGTTTAACCGTACCTTAAGTGATAACAGATTTGGGGCTATTTTTCCATTTAATCGTGTATTTACCAAGATATTAAAGCTTTTAGATATTTCAATAAAATTTGGTGTGTAATGGGATTGAAACTGGTGGAAATCGGTCCATTATTCCACCTGGGCCCCATACATATGTCTTCCCGAAATAGGAGTTTAACGATCATAAATGTTTGAATTATGCAAGTATCCAAACAAATTTTACGCCAAATGAGTAGTAAATGAAACCAAATCACATCTACAAATTTTGTGAAGATCGGTCCATAATAAGTAATATCTCCCATATAACGCCCATTCCTGAAAAACTCGTTTATACATATACTGGGTGTAGGGTATTATATGGTCGGGCTTGACCGACTATACTTCCTTACCTGTTTTAAATTTAAATGGGTATTTGCCAAATTATTAAGGATTTTAGATATTTTGGTAAAAATCATGTAAAAAGTGATTTTTGGTTAGAAATATGAATGATCACAGATTGTTGCTATTTAAACGTGTATTTTCCATTAAAGGTGTATATTTTTATAAAAATGGTATAAATATAGAATTTAAAAATTGATTTTTCCATATTTCTAAAAGGAATTTAATCTTTCAAATACTGCTCAACACAACTTGTTGTGTAAAACAAAAACCTAAGCACTCCTCGTTGCAGGAATAAACTTTGTTTTTGCCATAAAACTTTGAGAAACATAATGTTTGTAATTCTTTTTGTTTCGTAGTTTTTTCTTCTTTATTTTTACATTTTACATTTTTTTTTGTTCTGCATCATACTAAATGATTTTATGATTTGCTAAACGCTATAGAGTATCAAATGTACAAGGTAAGAAGCACAAAGTAGTTAGTATAAACCGTAAAGGCCACAAAATCGACAATAGGGATGGATGATGAACTACATTGATGTTCTTATCGTTGCGACATGGCGGTGACAACAATGTTGTAGAGCTTGTGGGTTTGTGTATGCGTGCGTTCTTGTTAGTATTTTTTTTTAAGGACATAAAATATTTGCTGCATAGCATAGTAGCAGTAGCTTTTGATTATGCCATTCATCCATCTTTCATTCATTATTTTCTGTTCTGTTCAAAGTATGTATGTGCGAGCGTGGCAGTGGCATAAGCCACTGACAACCGACTAACCAAATAACCAGCCATTTATGCTTGCCTTCTATCACCATATGGCAATTGGTCCTTCTTGTTTGTACTTTGTGTTTACTGCTCACTGCTGGCTGGCTGGCTGGCTGGTTGTCTTCTTTTGTTTTTTTTCTTCCTTCAGAATATCAATTTGTGTAATATTTTAATATGGGCAACATGTGTAAAACCGCGTTATCATCGTTTACAGTGGAATGAAATGGAATATAATAATAAAATAAATGTAAATTTAATTGAAGAGTGCGGCAAGTCAAGAAAAAGGGTGGGTTTGTGTAGATAATAATTGTATTTGTTGTATAAATATACACCATACTGCTGCGTTATGAGTTGGTATAAAGAAATAATTAAATTTCATGATAAAGTATTTATAAATACACGGTTCCTTATTGTTAAGGAACAGAGGGGTTGTATGTGATTTGAACCTGGGTTTAAGAAACTTTGATACAGAATGAAATTAAGGCTTTAATATAAAGTATTGTATTGGATTTGTTTAACATATATTTGTATTTTAATAATAAATTTAAATTAAGTCGAAATAAGAGTTTGCACATTTAACTTTTAGCAAAATTGTTAACTTGTATTTAAAAGTTTAAAAATCTATTTAAACTTTCTATATCCTACTGTAGCCTAATGTAAGCTGACTAAACTTGTAAGTTTTAAGGCAAATATAAAAAACCCATATACATTTACCAGCTCTACCATGGTAAATAACTCAGTGTTCAGCCATAAAATTACTATTGCTCACCTACTTACTGATGCTGATATTTGTTTCAGTCTCATGCGTTGCCATAAACAAGAACGTTTGCATAAGTGATGAGAGAGGGAGGGGTAGAAAGACGATATGGAGAGCGAAAAAAATTGTAAGCTACGGCAGGTGTGTTATTACTATAAATTATGCATCTAGCTAAATGTTTAAACAATTGAATTTGTAATTTACATAATACGAGTAATGCTTACTTACATTTATTAAGCGTACTAAAACAGTCATGGCCAGAATTCATAACGTAGAATTTATTTGTCAGCTTTTTTAATTGGCTTGGAGATAGATGGAATTGGTCTTAACTAAAAAATGTTTAATAAAGATATTTTGGAAACAAACGGCTGTTGAATCAATTAATTACAAAAATTGGTTTCCATAGGAAATTCTATACAAATGTGTTTCTGTACGAGGGCGGTTCGGAAACTTCTTAGCCTAGCACAGAAAGAGAATAGTTGGTTTTTCTAAGACATTTTTATTTTTCAATATAATCTCCTGAAACTTCAATACATTTAGTCCAACGCTTATCTAGCAGTTCTATACCTGGATTAAAATAGTTTTCCTCAAGGCCTTTAAAATAGTGGTTTACAACTGTAATTGCATATTCATTTGAGGTAAAACGCTTGCCAGCTAAGATTATTTTTGGATTTGGGAATAGGTAAAAGTCACTGGGAGCTAAATCAGGAGAATAAGGTGGCTGGTCAAGTAACGCGTACTTTAGTTCGTTGATTTTAGGCATTGTTAAAAGACTCTTTTGCGCTGGTGAGTTGTCTTGATAAAAAATTATTTTTTTTGTGTTGTAAGTCAGGAAGTTTTTCTTAAATTTTTACATCAAATTGATCCAAAATGTTGCAATAGTATTGTTTTAACCTTTTGCTAGGATAGTCAATTAATAAAATACCTTTGAAGTCCCAAAAAACCGTTGCCATAACCTTACCAATCGATTCATTTGTTTTGCTTCTTTGGGGCACTTCTTCCAGCTTCAGTCCATTGCTTGCGAAATTTTCATTCTTATGCGTTTTTGGCCGACTGTTAACAAATGCGGCACCCATCTCCCAGAAAGCTTCTCATCTGTAGTTCTTCATGCAAAATAAAATACACTCGATCATTTGAGATGCCCATGATATTAGCTATTTTATGCACTTTTAATCGTCGATCACTTAATACCATAACATGCACTTTGGCTACAGTTTCTGTTGTTGTTGCTGTTTTTGGACGTCCACTACGTGGTTCATTCTCAATGCTTGTACGACCATGTTTAAATTCAGCAACTATTTTTACTATTGCTTATGAAAGAGCACTTTCATCGAACACATTCATCATATCATTATGAATTTCTTGTCCCAATAAACGTGACCCCACGAATTTCTAATTTTCCCATTATAGGCTAAGAAGTTTCTGAACCGCCCTCGTATAACGATCGGTATAAATTCATATAAGTTCCACTTCAGAAAATAATGTTTAAAGAAAACTTGAGTATATGTGAGGGAATTATATGGTCAATATTGATCGACTAGTATACTTTCTTACTGGTTTGTGCTGCGGTTAATATCAAAGATTTTAATGTGCGATTTTTTGAAGACATCGTACAGAGCAGTTTTAATTTTAGAATTAATAATATACTGAATTATAATTTTTCTTTGCCATAAAATCGTTATTCCTCTTTGTTTACTAATTGTGTTTTTCCCAAACTCATTTGAATTTAACCAATTGGGTTGGTAAAAGTCCAAATGTGGACTTTATAGGCAAACATTCAGTAATAGCAAATTCGGAATATTTCGGTTGTTTTTTAGAAATTGCTGGACTTACATTTTCTAAATATTTATTCCAGCAAAAAACAATACTCATGTTTATGCAATGGAGAAAAACAAACAATTCATAAGTAACTTAAGCATAAGTAACTTAACAAAAACTATAAAAATAGGGAACGCAAAAAAGTAATTAAATCTTAACTGAAAAGTACCAAATTGTTCGAGTTAAAATAAATTAAACATTAAAATTATATAAAACAAATGTATTCAGGTTTTCGCGACGAAGTCTTGACATGAATACGAAAAAACTGAAGAAAAGGAGGCAACATGTAAATAGAAATTAATAAATAAAAATGATAATTACAGCAACTTTCGAACCACCAGGTAACACTGGTTAAAAGGTTGATGTTTGTCTGTTGGCCAGCAGGCACCGCAAGTGGTGCAGAGGGTTAGAACGCAAAGAATTCTGGTGAGAGAAAGTGGTGTTTCTCGAAACATATATAATTTCAACAACCCAGGTTCGAATCCCAGCCAAGAAAATTATCAATAAAAATATTTAAAAATAAAAATTTTTCAAGTTGTAAAACTATTCCTACCTTCAGTAAGAATAATTTAATCAAAATTAAATGTAATGAACTCGAGCCCGACTAAATAAATATCAAAAAAAAAAAAAAAATTAAAAATTAACAGTTCGAATAAAAAATAATAAATTGTTCATAAAATATTGTATTTAATATTTAGTTTGTAGTTGCTTGCGCAGTTCATAAACTTCTAGACATAGAGTCAACTGGTTTTTTAGTAAAATCAGGCGATTTTTTGTTTCATTCATCCTGTATTACTGCCTTTTCGTTATCCATGCAAGGAATATTACTTTGCTTAAAATTTTTGTCCAGATATTCTTACAGGTGCTTTATTGTATTGAGGTCTAGGGACTGCGGTGGATGATCCAAAATTTTTGGACAATGATTGAGCAACCACTCTTTCACAATTGTAGAAGTATGCTTAGAATAATTTTTCTGTTGAAAATGTCTTAATTTAATTTTTGTAGTAGACACATTGTTTTTTTAAATGTCATGATAATGTTTCTTTTTCATTGTAGATTCTATAAATATAAGATTACCAATCCCTGATGCCTTTAGACAACCGTTGCTGTCTTCGTTCGCAACCATCTTTTCATCGATGAAAAGAATATTACTCCAAAAAATTTGAGGCTCGTTTATATACATACATATATGAATGTATGTATATTTTTTTTTGGAAAATTCAAACGTTTGGTTTTTCTTTGATATAAGGGGCTTCTTATGTGACACTCTACCATGCAGAACACTTTGATGCTTTCTAATCGTACTCGGTTTTCAGAATTTTCGTAAAATTTTCAACTGTTAATTAAGTTTTTCTTTGTGGTGTTGACTATATTTTGACGTTCACAGTATATTGCGCTTTTATTTTGCATGATTTTTGGAACGCTTAAAATCAATAATATTTGCTCTCAAAATGTCGTTATTATACTGCTTCTTTTTGCAAAACTTCTGTGAGTTTTTATGTTGTTTTTATGTTGCTTTGTCGATATCGTAAAAAAAACATTTGAAGAAAAAAAAAATATTATTCTGCTCTTTTTACTGACATTTCTCAAGCGTTTGATAAAGTATGGCATGATCGTCTACTATACAAGTTGAAACTAAACTTACCCGTAAACACACATAAGCTATTGGAAAGCTACTTAACTGTTCGTACATTTAAGCTTAAAGAAGGCGATTTCTTAAGCTCCGCACAACCTATTGAAGCAGGAGTACCTCAAGGAAGCATCTTTTGACCCTTCTTATACTTGGTTAAAGCAATGGAGGATAAAAGTTAATGAGGATAAATGCACACACATAACTTCTACATTGCGTTGAGAATCATGCTCTACTATTTATATTAATAATCAAGCAATAATACAACAATCCGAAGTTAAATACTTCGGTATACACCTCAATCGTCACCTTACATGGAAATCCCATATAGATGCAAAATTGACTCAAATGAAATTGAAATTGATCAAAATTAATTGGCTCATTGGCAGAAACTCTAAGCTAGGTTTAGATTGTATACTTTTGCTTTACAATTCAATCATAAAACCTATATGGTGTTATGGAATACAGCTATGGAGAACAGCGTCAGCTTCAAATGTAGATAGAATTCAAAGACGCCAAAAGAAATTGCTACGAATGATCACAATTGCTCCCTGGTATACAAAAAATTCGAATATCCATAAAGACCTAAACGTGTCTTTGGTGAAAACTGAGATCAAAACATGCAGAAAAACACCTTAAATGCTTGAAGTACACCCAAACCCATTAGCCCGAAGCATATTAAATAATAGTGGCTATATTCGACTAAGCAGATCTTAGCCGAAGATAAGAAGGAAGAATGTTTACTTATTGCTTATAACCAACAATGGTCAAACAATTTTCGTCCGGCATTGGCTGGACTAATAATTAAAATTTTTTAGATATAAGATTTGATATACTTGTTGTTAGTTCATTTTTAATGAAGATATAATAAATAAAGAATTGAAAAAAAAAGTTAGTTACTATAGTAAAAGCTATGGATCTGATTTCAAAATTGTCTCTAGGTTGTACTTTTTTTTGCTGCAATATTAACCAACAAGCTATTTACTAATTGGTTACGTTGCGAATTGGAAATATCTAGAGCAATCGTTTTATGTTAGCCAAATTATTTAGCTTACCCTACGAAACTAAATTCCTGTGCTTTAGTGCTGCTATGCCATCTATAATAGTTTCGAAGACGTAACGCAACTTTTATTAGAACTGAAACTAAACTTAAAACTAGACCACAAGGATATTAGATAATATAAACACTTACATTACATTGGTCATATTTGTATCTCCTTAGTTCAAAATAAAAATAGTTGAATAACTTACCAAATGAGTGCCTATATTCTCATAGAATAGAAATATTGCCAAACATGAAAACGAAGTTTTGTGAATTAAATTTACATCACCAATGAATTCGTTAATTGGCGATGTAAATTTATATATTTAAGAATCAGGTGTAATTAATTTACATTTATACAATCTATACCAAACTTTAATATATAATTTTAAAATTCTATTTACTTTAAAATTAACCACCTTTAATATCTGACCAAAACTGTATAAACTCTTCATTAAGAAAAAATTGCACAACGTAGATGGCGACATAAATACCACACAAACAGTTTAAAATGATGGATGTTATTTTGAAGCATAAATGAATAGATGGATGGATGGATGAGTGGGCAAATGCTTAAGATGATAAATAGGGTGAGTACAAAATGGGTGGCATGATTTGTAGCTACAGCTTTGGAAGGGGTGACAATATTTGGGAATGAATTAATAAGCACAAAACATCAAAATTTGTATGTTTACAATTTTGGAAGAAGATTTTAAAGTATACACCACAAGAGTGATGAGATGCCATATTATAGCAGGGAGTGATTTTAATATCATGTCCATTTTGAACTAATGTGACTAAAATATGAGAATGTTGATGGTTGTTGTTTTGATATGATGGATTATGTGTCATATTCTGCAGAAGGTGTATGCCGTTCATTGCCATACACCTTAAATTAATGAATCTTAAATGAATGAAAATGTTTTATTATTATTTTTTTGTATATCTGTAAGGGCTCTGTTTTCTTAAGTGCGCACATACTTACAAACAGGTTTATTATAATATAATCAAAAAAATGTGTTAAATTAAGGGACAAATTTTTAACTTTTCTAACATGAAGTCATCTTAACTTGGATTTCCTTCGAATACATTTCAATTTAATTTTTTTTTAAGAATTTTCTGTATTTTTATTTAATTAATTATATACATACATAATCGTATATAGAAGAGCAAATTGTTGAATTGTAGCTGAAGGAAAACAGGAGCAACAACAACAACAACTATAACATCAACACAACATCAACTATAATTGCAGGGATATTATTATTTTCTTCATCGTTGTTTTTTTTTGTTTTTATCATAAATATGGGTATATATAAAAATCTCAAGTGACACTTTAATGAGTACAATGAAATTGACTGTCAGAAATACATACGAGTATATACACACACTCCGGTTTACTTATTTAAAGGCACTAAAAATATTCATATTTCCATATTCAGCAGCTTGTATCTTTTGCAATTTTTAACCGATTGGACAATTTTAAAATATAAATGGAAGCTAGACATCTTGAGATATAAAAACGGTCATGGCAATAGTGGTTTCTTAACTAAAGAACTTTTTTTGATCAATTCATAAAAATAGTCCAAAAATATGCAATTTTTTTGGTTCACTTGAATAAAGGCACTTTAATAGTTTTTAATCGGAAAATACTAAAATCGATGTTCACCGTTCTGAAGGATATTCTAAACGCGCAATAGCTAAAAAAATTGAACGAAGCCCAACAGTTGTCGACAATTATAACAAGGACCCTAAGGGCTATGAAAAAGATTTTAAATGACAATGACACCCTTGTCCTTATCTATGAGTATGAGAAAAGAAAAATCATCAGAATTGCTTCTAATTCTGGCTTATCCTTGTGAAAAATAAGTGTTGGAGTGCAAGTAAGTCATCAGTACGCAGAGTAAGTAAAAGCTGTAAGTATCTTAAATACCTGCAATTTAAAAAATGCCAATTAAATCTCCTCGTATGGAAAAGCGGCTTCAATTCGCAAAAGACTACATTGTATGGGATGTGCAGCAAACAGGTCATGAAAATGACTCGAGAACCGTTGTATTTACGGATGAGAAGAAGTTTAATTTAGATGGGCCCGATGGCTACAATTGTTATATGCATGATGTGCGCAAAGAAAAGCGATTTTTGAACCGACATCACAGCCGACAGGGCGGCGTTATGGTGTGCTATTACGTACTATGGCACCATTGATCTTAAATTTTAAAATGCAAAAATGACTGGTGGAAGCTATAAAACTTTATTGGAATCGACTTTTCCGAAATGTAGTGAACTATTTGCTCCCATATTTTGGATATTGTAATTGCATATTTTTGGACTTTTTTATGAATTGCTCAAAAAAAAAAAGTTAAAAATTGCAAAAGATAACAGCTGCTGAATATGGAATTTTTGTGCCTTTAAAGAAGTGAACCGGAGTGTATATGTATGTATGTTTAAATAAGAATGTGTTTATATGTATGTATGTATGTATACATAAATATATCTACATATGTGTGTACATATATATGCAGAATTGGCAATAGAGTGTATTCGTATTAGGGATTCAAAACGAGACTGGGTTTGGGATTTTCGGGATTTTTGTTCCATATTAAAACAAATTGGTAATAAAAAGTGACATATTTAATACTAACATTTTTGAAAACAAAAATCTTTTGTCCTCATTGCTATAATTTTTAAATTTATTAAAAGGTTATAACCAAATTTTGTGTTTTGAGAACGAAATTTTTAAACCATTAATAATTTTAAAATGTAAATACATTACATTAACAAAAATATTATGTCATTTCGCCTTTAATTTCTATATTAGCAATAGAAAGCAATAGAATAAAGCAAACAGAATCTTGATTTAATGTTGTTACCAATATATGAAGCTGACGAAAAACATCGTTTGCAATCAACGCCTATGGGTAGAATTGTAAGCAAATTGTTGTATGCTGCTGCTTGCATAAATAATCCTTTCTTACCCTCCGCAACAAATAAGGCTATTTCTTGTTCAATAATTAATTCCATATACATTATTAGGTGTTGTTGGAGGATTTTACATATTTCAATTACATACATTATTTCATTTGTTTCGCAATCATCTTATTATCAAATTTTTTCTTCAATTTTGGGTTTTTTTTGTTAATTTTAAAATTTTGAGTAAATCGATCTTTTTTCTTGGATTCTTTAAAGGAGAGATTTCACCAGTTCCTCGCTTAATATATAATCATTTTTGATATCTCTTTGAGCATAATAGGCAGTTATTCATATCTCTGCGACAAAGTGCTTCAGCTATTACTTTAACCGGATTAAAAATGGCAACAACTGTTGAACTTTTTAATCAATTAAAGTTTTTTTTATAGGAATTTACAATTCAAAAAATCGTAGACCTTGATTCGAGTTTGGCAATACAAAATTAATTTTAATTTTCTCATCTTTTTTTCTTCGACATACTTTTGTAATATTTAAATTTTTATTAATGACTCTGTAAATAATTTTGAAATGTTTCTGACCTTTTCAGTTAGTGATTTAATGTGGAATCTGCCAGTAGATCTCTCTCTCTCTCTCTCTCTCTCTTATTAAAAATTGATTTATGTTAGTGTAGATGTTTTATATTTGTGTATGCCAAAAAAGCAGATAAAAACAATTATAATTCAGTGGATCTTTTACATAAATACTAAAATTCAGTAATACGGCTTTCAAACATAGCTACCGAAAATAGATGTGAACAAATTTAATCAGTCGGAGTATGTGTAAATTTCTAGAAAATTCGACATTGTCGAGTTCAATGATAGCAAAAAAGTAAAAGCATTCAGGAAGTACTGTATATACAGGTATGTGATGGAAATCGAAAACGAATCAGTATTGGAAATACATTTTAATGCATTTATAATCTAATTTTTAAAATTTTTATTTTAAGATTCTCTTTAGTAGCCCAATATCGTTATATTTTATGTAATAAAAGTTTTTCAATACAGAAATATTACGAAAAAATTGACTTCTAAACTCATTCGTTTTCGTTTTCCATCACATGCCTGATAATGTTGTTATAAAACGACACAAGCAAACCTTAAGTGCAGGGGGGTTACTCTCTATTCCGATGCGAAAGCAAATCAATCCATAATCAGCTCTACGAGGCCTTGATTCTGTTTGAGTTCTAGTAAGCGGGTTCGGATGGTTAAGTTCTTAACAAACAAAATATATTTGGAATAGAAAAAAAGTTACGGATTTCAACAATAGAAAGTTTGTTTTAGTTTTTCTTAATAAATGGGTATAAATTTATGTTTCATAAATATTAAAACATTTTTGCTACCGGGTTTAATGTGAATAATGCTTTACTTTGCACTTTTCATACATATTTTCAATGTAATAAATGATTTTGTAAACAGTAATATCAGCTAGTATTCTTCAGGAAACCGACCAACAACATAACATGTCATTTATTATATACTAAGGAATAAATTTAGTCCGATCAATGTCAAAATTATGTAAAAGTCTAATGTAAATAGCTGTAAATACAGATATGGGAATAAGAACCCAATAAACATATTGACAAACGTTTTGTAAATTAAGATAGCAGCAAGCTTGCATAAATAAGAGTTTTGCGTATGTCGTTGACAATTTGCTTGCTAATGCAAGTGTTTTGCGAATGTTGTTGGTAATTTGCTTGCAAATGCAAGTATTTTCCGAATGTCGTTGACAATTTGCTTGCAAATGCAAGTGTTTCATAAATTTAAGCAAAAACGTACCATTCTCGCTGTTAAAAATTGTGCTAATAAGTTGTGTTAATAAATAGTGTTAAATTGTTGTTAAAGTTGTTAAATTAAGTGCATTTGATACTCTTAATTATTATTTTATATTAAAAAAGATAATTATCTACTTATTTAATGTCTGTAGCAAAAAGGAAGAAAAGTGTTATGCGTAGAAGCATCAAAATTTTTGAGCATCTAAGGAACGGTGCGGCTGCAAGTTCTGTACTAGAAAATATAGATACATTTTCCTTGCTGGTAAGAATTTAAATTTGAAATGTCCGGTGACTGTATACTGATGTCGGTTTTATTTCTATTTTTAGAAGGCAGATCTAAATAGATTGTCAACATCCAATTTGAGAAAATTTGACTGACAACGTTGCTGAGAGCTTTTCTTGGCGAGTAACTGCAGATAAGAAGTGCATTAGGGCCTTCACTGTCACCACTGCTATTCGTCGTAAATGAAATACATTTAGTAGGTTTCTAGTTACATTTTTATATTCATTGAAAATGGAGGCAAGGAACAGGACTCTGTTTTTGCCTCGAAGTCATATTTCCAGTACGCAAAAAATCGTATTCAAATTAAAGTAACAAGAAAAGAAAACTAAAATAATGATTTTTTAAATGACACAACAATTAAGTTTCTATTTTTATATTTAAATTTAATATTTTTCTATGAAGAAAAAAAAAATTAAAAATGATTTTTTAAATGTATCAATAAAAAAACATATCCAAAACAAAGTAAATGTTTAAAACGCTTACTAATTTCATTAAAAATACGTGTTTTTTAAGCATTTAGAAAACGTGTAATTACGTTACTTAAAAAACATGTTTTGCAATCGTTTTTTTAACGCTTATAAAGTTGGGTGCTTTTCGATTATAAAACCCTTGATTTGATGTCATTTTTAAAGGTCACATCAGCGTTTTATAAGTGTTTTGCTTACATTTGAACGCTTACAAAATGCTTATTTTTATATGTAAATGCTGGTTAGGAATGAATGGGTTCCATAAACGTTCGTTTGTGAAATTAATATTTTTTTATTTAATTGACTTTAAATCTAGAAAGTATATTCAAAATATAAATTCAGACAGCCTTACAGTTTGTAAAATTTTAGTTTCGGGATTAAATTTTGGACAAAAAAGAGTTGATTGGTTGATTAGTTTTTAATAAGAATTCTCGATATGATATCTGGCTTCTCTATATGTTTATAGGTATAGATAATAGGTAATCTCAAAGCTTCAGAAAAAAATATTTCAACTATAGGTTAACGGCAAATATGTCTAACCAAACTAGTTTCTCTTCGGAGCTAAAATATATATTTGATACATATAAAATTTAACGTAATCTTATAACATTGAGCTTTTCTTAAATAATAACATGATCGTAATCAATTCCTAATATTAGTACTCGTAATGCAAAGTAGCTCCAAATATATTTCTTTTGCTCTGTCGAATATCATTTAATTGAAGCATAATGATGTGTAAAGTGTTGGTTAAATAATATTTTTGAGACAATTCATTCAACATTCTGCCAACATTTTAATAACATTCATCTTTCGCTTCTCCAAATGTATGTATTTACATGTGTGGGTTTATGTGGTTTTCTTAATTTCCCCCCTTGGCCCTTTAAATAATAAAACACAGCGTTTTTTTTTTTTTTTTGCAAACACGTTTAACAACCCCATTTAAAAAACTTTTACTACTCCACATACTAAACGTCTCATACAGTTCATATTTAGTTGAAATATTTATTACATCTTCAATACATTCAAACGAGGAATAACACACAGATACTCTTATGTTGTGGCGTCTGTTGTACTTGTTTTTTTTTATTTGCTGTAGGGATGTATTTGTGTTTGTATTCGAACAATACTTTTACACAACAAGTATTCTAATCAAAAGTTTTATTTGCATGAAATTTAATTCAAGTAATTGCACTTAATTTCCAAAACATGCGGCATAAATAAACCAAATTAACTGTGATACAAGATATTTGATGCTTTTTTCTTTTGCTTTTTAAACATTGACATAAGAAGCAGTTTTGTTTCGAAACTAAATTGAATGAAAATTATTTATGCAATTTTTTCTTTTATTTTTGAACAAAGTTAAGAATGTGTGTGTTTTTTTTCATGTATGTACATATGTAATTACGTTTCGTTGATGTGCTAATGATTAAATATATTAGCGATTAATAGACGTTTAAAATATAAGTTATATTATGAATAAGATGACAAAATCTGTCTGTCTGAGTTTCTTTTACTACATACTCGTATACGAGTACATACATAAATATAAGAATAAATTTTGTTCAGATGAATATCATGATATCTTTTATTGTAATATCAAATTTTAAAGCAGTTCTGATCATCACTGATCAAAAAAAATATACATATAAAACATAATACTAAGAACTTTTTCGGTTTGATCGATAATAGACTCTATGTTTAATAAATAGCTAAGGGTACGATCACACTTGGCAAATATTTGATGAAAAAGACGTAAGCACTAATTAAAATATATTTGAACTCTTTTATTTATTTAAAAAAAACTTCGTTTATTTAGTACAAAACACAACAAAAATTTAGTTTTATTTTATTTGATGCTGTTTAATCTTGCAAAACTCTTATAAATGTAAATAACGTCAAACAAATTTGTGCTAAAACAAGTGGTTATGCTTTTTGGAGTAAATATTTGCCATGTGTGATCATACCATAAGAGTTACATGTCACTTTAATTTGTCTTTGGCCTAGAAGAGGGAAAATTGGCTAACAAAAAACTAATTAACATTCAGTACATTTGTTTTGTTTTGGTTAGTATTGTTCACGAAATTTAATTAATAAAAAATTTTTTCGTAAATATGTTTACATTTGTTTGATGAATTGCCAACAGTTGGCTCCATATTGAGCGATAGCTAGTTCCTCTACAATTCACTACTTACTGTAAAACTACTTGTTGTAAAGTTACAAAAGGCGTAACGTTTTTAAGAGTATTGTCAGTGATCTCTTTTTATACATATTTTGAAAAAAGTAAAATTTCAGTATATATGTATGTATGTATATATGGCTTAATTTTTAGAGCAATTGCCAAAAAAATAAACTGGTCACATGTTGCAGTAACAAATTCAGCAAATAATCCGGAATATTTAAATAAAAGAGGCCGCCCGAAAAAAGCTTTCTATACGGCACTATTGCAGAATTATAAATCGTGCTAGCAACACAATAAAGAGCCTTTGTCATATTATTAATAAATGTGAGGTAAATGTGTCGAAATAAATTATAATTGGACTGCTAAAAAAAATTTCAGACTATTACTCCACAAAAGCTGTTGCCTGTGCCAAGGCATTACACCGACACAAAACTGCTAGACTTGAATTCGCTAAAAGAAACTTACAAACTAACTGCAAACATCTTTGTTGCAGTATTTAAACATATTTGAGGGTACTGTAGCTTAATTGGTTAGCGCATTTGATTATTAAGCATGAGTTGGTAATTGTAGCCCGGGTCCGATTCCCAGCCGCTGCCACTCAAACTACTTCAGTTTCTGATAATTATTAGTTTTCTTCTATCTATCATAACTAATATTTATCACAGCGCCCTACTTCGGTGGTATAGCATTCAAACGCCACTGAAGTAAAATAATTAAATAAAGGCTATAAAATCAAGCTTAAACATTAATGCGCCTACTCACCACCAAAGGCGCTGCAATTCTGCACTAAAAGCAAACATAATGCGCTATTGCAGAGTTGTGCAATTAAAAGCTTTCTTTTTTCATCATCTTTACTTCTTCAATTATCCCCTTTCCAAAGAAAGTAACGCAAACATATATAGGCATATTAATTGTCTGAGTGTTACTTCACTTAAAAAAAAAAAAAAATTATATTTTTCCAAAGAGACAAAATGCAATCTTTATGGGCCAGATGGTTTTAACCACGACATTTCTTAAAAAGAAATTTCGAAAGCAGTTCTTTGATGGTTTGGTGAGCTTTTTGTTGTGCTTGATTTGGCATTTCCAAGTACCAAAATGAATTCTTCTGATTACATAAAGTTTCTTATCTAATAACAGTGCAACAATTAGTGCATTTTTTTTAGAAAATAGGAAGGAAAAACAATTTATTTTTCAACAACACAACGCACCTATACATGTAGGTACTTGAATGGCCAGCTAGTTCTCCAGAACATTAAGAACATTTGGGGAATATTAAGCTGCCGCATTTATGCTGAAAACCGACATTATGCATATATCACCTAAAAGAATCTGTTATAGATGCTCGGAGGTCTATATCTGATGATTTAAAAATAAGTCTGGTGAATAGTATGCCGGATAGAATTTTTGAGTTGATTCAAAAAGAGGAGGCCTAACACATTTTAAAAGCCTAAATTCATTTTGAATATTAGTATTTTAAGTTATTTAAATTTTAGTGTATTTATAGTTATGAAATACTAATTAATTTCTTTATACATTTTTAAAAGGCAAATTTAAATAATATGAATTTGTGTTTTTGTTCATTTCACATAAATGTGGATTAAACTTTTTTGCTTTTTCTTTAACTTGCACAATTTTAAAAAGTTTTATGTATTTATATTTATGAAACGCAGTATATAGTCTGGATTCTTATAAAATTTCACGACGATTTAGCTATGTCCGTCCATATGTTAACGGCACGATAGCACCTTAAGAGAAGGAATTATATAAATGAAATATTTCCCAAACATTCTTTGTTTTAGAAAATGTATTGAAAATGGGTAAAATCTGTCCAGTAGAACCAGAGTTATATAACACCATTTCAGATAACTTCAGTAATTTTTTAGCAATTTTCTGCAAATAAAAAGCAGACAATATCATGCAATCTTGCACACTTTATTTGTAATATAAAAAAGGACAAGTCCTATTGATAATGGAAAAAATAGGTCCATGATTTCAAGTTTCCATAGCTCTATAGTACATAAATGCCTATAGAAAATCGGTATCCATACAAAATTCAAAACGATATTTTAATTGGTGTGGTCTATATTTTACCATAGCCCCCTTATAAAAACTAAATTCGATAAACTAAATTCGAAATACATCGACATATGACGATCGTTCTTTAATTGGTCATAGCTTCCACATAATAAACACTTTCAGAAAACGCATTAAACTACACAAAATACTTCAGAACTTTTTGAGTTAAATTTATTATATATATTCTGATTTGCTTTAATTTTATTGGATCTACTATATTTCCACTGCCTAATACTTAATTGGCCTACAGTTTCCTTTTATTAAGTTTAAATGTCTTATTTCCCCTGCACAAATATTAAAAAAAACTCTTTTCCTTATTTAATTTTATTGATCATAAGAACTACTAACAAAATTAAGCTCATTTAATGAACCAATCTCTACTGGTTGGTGAGGACATGGTTGATGTGGGCCCTCTTCAAATCGTATTCCTTTTATAAATTCCTACATTCCTTTTCCCCTCTTCTTTTTATATGCTTGATTTCATAAAAAAAGAAATTAAGCAAATAATAAAAAGAAACGAAAATTATCTATAGAAAATGAATACCTACTGACTGTGTGTTTGTTTGCTATTAAATTTTACGTTCAAGTAGAAAACACATACATTTGCGTACTCATATCTGTGTTTGTATGAATGTACATACATATGTATGTATATATTTGTAAGAGGGCAATTTAGAATACCTTTTTAAATATTATTTAAAAAAGTCAAGTCAAAGGGCATTTTTCATTTACAACAGGTTAATATATATTATTTTTTAATAATACCAGATTATGATAATACTTTTGAAATATATTTACCTAGAATTTAGAATTTTAGTATTAGTTTAAAAACAATTTCCAAGCTGCCAACGTATGATGAGTAGCAACTGAATAAAGGAATGGTAAAACGTGTAAATTGTAAGAAGCAATTTATTCATACACTTCAATTATTTTCTTTTTTTTTATATATATTTTAAGATCTTTTGTACACTAGAGACTCATTTACTGTATTGTACTTAAAGTTAATGCTCTTGATGTCCTTTGCTGCATGCAAACATTCGAAAAGTAAAAATAAAGAAGTCGCACTAGCAGCAGCTACACATTCAGAAGAAGGAAACAAATGTATACTTATGCTTACAAAAATGAGTCTGAAGTCTTCTAAATACCCACTACATACACAATGTTTATTTGTATGTGTATTAGTTTGTAAACATATGTATTGAAGGTGGAAAAAATTACACATCATCATACATATCAAATTTCGTCCGTCCATTCATCCATCTATCAAAAAGGTCAAAGATTTTAATTAATTTTATCAGAGATTAGGCATGTGTATTTTTCTGTTAGTGCTAAATAGTTGAGGGCATCTCTAATCACTAAAGTTTATCAACAATTAAAGCGGTTTTGTGCAAACATACAGGCAATTTTCTATGGTTGTTTCCAACTACATTCTTGTTAAAGATAAACAATTCAATATTAATTTTAAAACTCTGAGTATAAGTCTGTCTAGTTAACTCGATTCTTGTCGAATTAGAAAATCAGTGAGTGTAAGTTGTAGCTTACATTTGGTTTCAGGTGGAATGTGAGCTGGGAGAAATCCTAAGTAAAATACAATTTGTTCTGCTTAATACAAAGATACCAAGCTCTAGACGACAATGGAGCCTAGGCTGTTAACTTTTTCAATCGGACAATGCCAAATATCTATATAGGTGTTATTCCGCACTCCAAAATATAATGGAAATCGAACGTACATGAAATTTCTAATACGCCCAATAGTGACTTATTGAATTCTAGTTAAGAAAATGGGTGTTTAAATTATATATATGTATATAAATTATAAACTCCTTTATTATTTAAATTGAATTTCCCAACCCTGTTTATATTTCTGTAATTAAATTTAACCTGTTTAACCTGTTCATATTATTGTGATTGAATTTATAATCCACAAATTAAAATTGTAGTTTAATGTAGATATATTTGTGGTTTTAATAACGAGTCTTTGAGGCTTGATGAATTTATAAAAATAAACCTGTTTTAATTTTTATCAGAAGACTTCCTAAGGAGTTTGAATGAAATGATATCTACACAATCTTGCTCTTTTAATTTATTAGAAGACCCTTAGAAGTCTAAGAAGATTTTCACACAATCTTTCTCGCTTTCATTTATTAAAAGACTCCCTTAGGAATCTGAGAAGATATCGATACAATCTTTCCATATAAGTAACCCTCGGTTAAAAAATTCTCTTTACCCAAACATTTTGTTTGGTTTATTACACAGAAAAAAATAAAAATGTGTTTCAATCAAAATATTTGTGGAATCCATTAAAAATTTAATTGAAATCGGACCTGTAAACAAAATGATAGTATATATCAATTAAAAAAAATTTGATATTTAATTGAAAATATCAGAAAAATCACAAAAAGTAATTGAATCAATTAAAATTTCAATTGAAAATTATTTTAAAATCAATTAAAGGTTTAATTGAAAAAAAAAACATATTTTTTTTCTGTGTAATACCATTTTATCATTTCAATGTCATTCGAACCGGACTCAGAAATCTGATTATATAGGTATATCATAGGTTAACCATACACCAAGATCCTCTGCCTATTAATGCTGAAGATCCGGAATTTATGGACATGTTAAATTTAATACTGAATTTACTTCCCTCGATTATTAAACAAACCTCTCATTATATACTATATATTGACTTTGAAAGAATTATTATGTAGAGAAAGAAAAGGTAACGCGTCTGCTAGACAGAGATATTGATGATATCGCAGTCATTTGTAATTTTACCCAAAAAATGTATTAAAGTCAGTACCTAATGTCGAATTAGGTCACTTAGGTCACTTACGGCAACGAGCTGGCAGACAAGCTAGACAGAAAATTATCAGCTTAAAATGTCTTTAGGACTAGCTTCCTGGACCTCGGAAAGGTAGAAACTAGGGGACTGGTATTTTAAATACCGGGATCCCGGAATCGGGATTTCATTGATTTTCAGGATTTTTGTTTCATATTAAAACAAATTGGTTTATAAAAAATAACAATTTATTTCAAAAAGTTACCTATGTTAAATATAAATATGTTTGAAAATAAAATTTTTAAATTGCTTAAGTGTTTAGAAACCATTAATAAATAAAAAAACATAATAACATGTAGATTGACAAAAATAATATGTCATTTCGCCTTTAATTTAATTAATTAATTAATTTAAAAGCAACAGAATATTATCGATCGATAAAGCTTTTTGAAAATATTATGGTATCTATAGTAAAGAGAATATTGATTTTAATTTTGTTACCAATACTCGTATATAAAACTGAAGACGTTTTTTTGACAGCTTCATATGTAATATCGTTCGTATGCGAAATTATTAGCAAAATCTTGTATTCTGATTGCATAAACAATTATTTCTCATCCTCCGAAACAAATAATTCTTATTATTTTTCTAATATTTTATTCTACGAGTATATTATTACATTCATTATTTCATTCGTTTCGCAATCAACGCTTTTAATTCATTTCTAATAACAAAGATTTCTATCTCATTATCAAATTCACTCTTCAGTTTTGAATTTTTTAAAAAATTTAAAAGTGTTGAGAAATTCTTTTTTTAGTTTCTTTTAAGGAGAGACCACTTTTTGATATCTCTTTGAGCATAAATAAAAGGGCAACATCAACAGAGATTCATATCACTGCGACAAAGAGCTTTGTCTGTTACTTTAACCGGATTTAAAATGCCAACTATGTATTTGTTTAAGTAAAACAAATTCTTTATCTTTTGAGGTTTTAAACCTTCTTTGCATAATGGTGGAAATTTCCATCATAATATTGAATGCATTCATTTATTTCTATTTAGTATTAAGATAATGATCTCACATTGCATGATGATGGAAATATTCATAATATTGTTTTTTTGTTAATTTTATACTTCTTTTTGAACATGGATCAATCACCTTGAATTACTTCACCAATAGAGAAAAAATAATGTAAAGAATGGTTAAATCTATTAAAGCTTTTTATAAAGGAATTTCCAAATTCCAAAATGGTGCGTTCGAGTTTGGCAATCCAAAGTTAATTTTAATTCTTTCACCTTTATTTCTTGGACAAACGTTTTAAAATTTAAATTTTTGTTGATGACTTTGTAAACAAATATTAGTTTTCGGAATTTGTTGATCCCTAATTTTCTAATCTAATTTTCACCGATCTCACTAAATGACATGCTGTTATCGAAGTGGAATCATATAGACTTTATGCTTGTGTAAAACGTTCTACAATGTTCATATTCCTATTAGCTTAAGCTATGTATTGTATCTATCACGCATTACCATCAAAGTACGTACTTTAAATTTAAATCCTAATGATTATACGTGGAGAGGGAATTACCTACATAAGACTTGACCTGTGTGTGTTTATAATTAAAATAAGAATTAATTAATATAAGAATAATATAGGGTGATTCAAGTAAGGATACTCTTTTCAATAGCCTCTTTTTGACAGATCACGTGTGAGTCGTGTCATGCTGTCATGTTATTTTTGTTTAGTATTGTTTGGCATTTCATAGTGAAAAGACTTACGCCTGAACAACGTTTACAAATCGGTCAACTTTATTACGAAAATTCACGTTTTGTGAAGAATATGTTTCGTGCACTTCGCTCAACTTATGGTCAACATAATTGGCCTACTGAGCGTACTATTCGCCACACCATCACCCATTTTGAGATTCAGCATTCATTATTGGATAATATCCGACCGAATAGACCACGTCCAGCACGCTGTGAAGAAAGTATAGCGGCCGTAGCAACATTCGCAGCAACTCGAACTGACGTATGGATGCTTGAAATTGAAGCTCGACATTTGGCAAGATGGCGCCACTTTCCACACATCGCATCAGTCAATGGATTTATTGAGAGACATTTCAGTGAGCACATAATTTCAAGTTTGGGGCCGGTCGATTGGCCACCAAGATCGTGTGATATAACTTTTTCCTGTGGGGATATGTAAAGTCTAATGTTTATGCGGACAAAACCGCTTCGATTCAGGCCTTGGAGGAAAACATCACGCGTGTCATTCGCCAGTTACTAGTCGAAGTGCTCTAAGGAGTCTAAATTGGACTCAACGGCTAGACCATCTGCTGCATTATATTTAAAGAAAATTGCAAAAACTATCTTTATGTTCTATGTCTTTTTTTCGATGCTCTATCGTGCCTTAAACAGACGGACAGGGCTAGATCGTCTTAGATTCTTAGAAGGACCCAGAATATATATACTTTTTAGTTCTACGAACAATATTTAGATGTGCTACAAACGGAATTACAAACTTAATAAAATTTGTTAGCTAGCTAATTGTATGATTAAAAATGTAAATGTAACACTTTTCGTAATTCAATGTCTTTTTTTTTGTTTTATGAAAATTTATTTTAAATTTCTATTTGATTCTACATTCCGTTTTACCTGTCTGGCCATTAATTACACTTGGAATAATTTTGGTATAGGTAGTACTTATCACAAGTTCTTTTTTGTTATCAGTCTTAAACAGTACTTAAAATCTTTATTTAAATAAATTAAAAGCCTTTTGTCACCAATTTTTCAAAAGGTTTCATTCAATGCAACTGTTTTATAATTTTCTTTATTTAGTGCGGCACTTTCTGGCTGGCTGTCTGCTATAATGGCATCTAAGCAGTCAGGTTGGTTGGTTGGCTGGCTGACTGGCGCATAAATTAGATTTTTACTTCTTGTTCTTGTGTGTGCGTTTCTAATTACAATTTGTGGTTTTGTTTAGTTTACATCAGTCCGCAGTAGACACCGTAAATGCTTGTTAAAATATATCATGTAAATCTAGGCACGTAGACAAAATTAATAAAATTAAAATTATATTTAACTAAAAAAGAAAGAACTAAAGAAAAAACTCATTATTTAGTGTTTGTATTTTCTGCGTTTTTCAGAGAAAAAGGAAGGGTTCATGTTGTTGGTACCAATAATACATACATACATACATACTTTACATATAACAATGAGAAATTATGAGCAGCATTTAAAAATGAAATTATAATTAAAAATAATGTTAAATATATGTATTTCATAATATTTAATTTTTATAACGAATAATAAACAACAATAAGAATAAAACTGTGTGGTATATATTGTAGAATTCATCTATTTATTAAAAAAAACTATGCAAAATTTAATTAATAGAAACATTTTATAGTTTCAAACATACGAGTTTTTTTTCTAAAGTAATATTTTCAGAATGCGTATAAGATCTGCCAATGCTGAATTGTTCAATACAGGCAAGTGTCACAACAAATATTGCCAAGTTATATCGTGCTCTTGAACCAGGCTTAGTTCAAAGACACGTCTGATAGATACATACGAGTATGTATATGTTTTGTAAGATGATTTAATATAAAACAAGTAAGAAAGTATAGTCGGCCAAGCCCGACCATATAATACCCTACACCTAGTAAATGTAAATATAAAACAGTTTTTCAGAAATGGGCGTTATATAGGAGATATCACATATTTTGGACCAAAATTCAGTGTCATGATTTCTGTGAGTATAAATATAAATACTTTTAACAGATTTATGGAAGTTAAAGAGAATTGCGGGTCTTATATAAGAGTTTCGACTAATTATGGACCGACCATTACAAAATTAGGTGACATTATTTCTGTATATAAGAAACTTAATTGTGTCGAATTTTATTTGATTACCAACATTTTAAAGAAATTTATGCTCTTTAAAGTGATTTTCGGAAGTGGGCCTTATATGGGAGCTACGACTAATTATGGATCGATCATCATAAACTTCTGCCATATTATATGCATATAGACGAAACATATTTGTGTTCAATATTTTTAAAAGAGTTATGTTCTTTTAAGTAATTTTCGGAAGTGGGCCGTATATGGGAGCTACGACTAATTATGGACTCATCACAATAAAATTCTACCGTATTATTTGTATGTATATGAAATATATTTGTGCCAAATATTATTTGGATACCAACATTTTTGAATGAGTTATGCTCTTTAAAGTGATTTTCGGAAGTGGGCCGTATATAGGAGCTACGACTAATTATGGACCGATCGTCATAAAATTCTTCCATATTATATGTATATGTACGAAACATATTTGTGTTCAATATTATTACCGACATTTTTAAGACAGTTATACTTTTTTAAGTGATTCTTGGCAGTCGGCCTTATATGGGAGCTACGATCTTCACGAAATTTGTCCATGTGATTTGGCTTCATTTACCACTCATCTGTCGTAAATTTTGTTTGCATACTTGGATAATTCGAAGACTTATGACCGGTAAACCCTAATTTCGGGAGGACATTCGTATTAGGGCTAGGTGAAATAATGGACCGATTCACATCAGTTTCTATCCCATCCATCCTTGGGCCGAAAGAATATCACGTACCAAAGTTTATCGACATATCTTTAAAATTGCGACCTGTACTCTGCGCACAAGCTTTACTTGGACAGCCAGCCAGCCAGCCAGCCAGCCAGACGGACGGACGGATTTAACGGATCGTTAAATCTATTCAATTACCTTTTTAAGGGTTTGAGTGGGAACATACACCGAAAAATACAAAAATACTACAAAAATTAATACTAAAAACTAAAAAAAAAACTAAAAAACGGTACTTAAAAAAAAAAAAAAATTCCAGCGTTTATCGTGTTCAGGAGGTCCCAATTAACTTATCTAGGCATGTGACGTTCTTGGTAAACCAGTGTAATATATATATATATTATTTATATTATTAACTTAATTTTAAATATTGTTTTACAATAAAAATATTTGGATTCTTTTTATATATTTCAAAATGTTAAAAATGTGCAAATATTTATGACTATATCTGTATAATGGTAAGCTTTCAACTGAATACTTAAATAACTTATTGAAAATGTTTAGAAATCAGTTAATGAAATTAGTTTAAGCCAGTAAGGGTTTGTATTCGGCTGTGCCGAATCTTTTATACCTTTATATGACATCTATTACATGTTATTTGATAATCGTTATAAAATATTTTACTGCATTTGAGACTTATGGTGAATTTCTTATCTTAACGATATATCTTAGATAGTTTTGGGTGTTTCAGTTCTTTATGGAAACGGCTCTTTATAGAAGCTGTGGCCAATTATGGACTGACCTTCACAAAGTCCAATATTAAAATATTTACTTATTTTGAACTGATCGGTTCTATATGATAGCTATGACCAATTAGGGGCCGATCACCATAAAGTTGGTTACTATGATTTATATGTATGTATATATGACGATTATTTCAACATAAGATATTTTGCTTATTTAAGTGATTTTCGAAAATATACTTCATAATTATGTATATATGTATGTGGATTACTTCTGTCGAATTTTAACTTGTTACTGATATTTATACGAGATATGTAAGCATTTAAGCTAATAAAGCGGAAGTAGAATTTATATAGGGGATATGGCCAAATATGAACCAATTCAAACAAAATACAATTTTGTGATTTAACTTTACGTGTAAGTTATATTTGCTGAATTTTAAATGGATATTGCTTTTCTAAAGACATTTATGTACCATAGATCCATATTCCGGGAACACATTTCTATGGGGGCAATGATAAATCGTGAATTCTTACCATTTTCAACAGGACTTGTCTTGCAATTAAAGTGTGCAAAATTTCATGATATTTTCTACATTATATTTGAAGAAAATAGCAAAAAACATTTGAATATTATCGAGGTACTCTGAAACTTTGTTCTGTAACTCCGATACTACTGGACCGATTTTGTATATTTTATTTTCAATGCCAAAGATTTTGGTGAAACCAATAATGTTTGGGAAAAATTTCATTGTCCTAAATCTTTTTTTTCGAAGCACTATCATGCCTTCAACAGACGAACAGATTGATAGACGAACGGACATTTCTAGATCGTCTTAGAATCATATACATATGAACCCTTTACTATTACTTACTTTTATTAAATATACAAACAATATTTCGATATGTTACAAATTAAATGACAAACTTAATGTATATTATATATATATATCCAAATTATGTATATTAATTTTGGTGGTGGTTATAAAAATTTTTTGACACACTTTCTTATGAAGAAAGTGAGAGATAGGTTGCCATTAAATAATCATATCATTGAAAACATACATCTTATCTTGCAAATAGATATTCTTTATCAAGTTTTAGTAATAAAATTTTAAAGATTTTTTGCAATTGTCATACAATAAATACTTTATTTAGTTAAAACGAACACACCTTATATTAGCAAATTATTCAAAATGCCAAGTAGACCGAATCCTTGCACAAGTAAACCATTGTGAATAATTCAAGCAAACGAAATATTAAAAAATGTAAAATAGTTGACAACATAAATGTTTTGCTCCGTAAAATATATTCATTCAATTTTCATATAATAATGTCTGATAAATATTTAAAAAGCTTCAACACCTAAAGGCATGTTAAAAGAAAAACTACGACGCAACACTTTAAACGAAGGAGTTAGAAATACAAGACACTTGTAAACACAAGACTAAACAAGTTAATGAACTTTGAAAAACATTAAACACTTTTTTCCACTCAATGCGAGCGATTATTAAAAGATACAATACAGCAGCACAACAACTGTTAACAAAATCATGATTGTCTTAACAATTTTCATGCTTTATTTCTTTTGTTTGCTTCAAAAATTTAAGTAAAACATTCATTCGTCTAAAGGCGAACATATCTACAATTCTTATTATTTATTTATCTATAAATTTCTTGAGAAAATCAAAGAAATGTAAACGTAGAAAAGTACAACAGCATCATAGTCACTTAAAGTTAAAGTAAAGGTTTACATTTTTTTTTTTCATTCTGTTCTGTAAATATGTATGTATACATACATATGTATATATATTTCATTCATCCTCACCTGATGCACTAACCCAATTATGTCCATTAAATTTAGCACGAAAGCAAATTTTTATTGAAATGGAAAAGTTGACATAATTCAATTGGAAAATTTACTATAGAGATTTTTTCTACTTTTATCCTTCGTGGTCTTCGTTTTGTTTCTCCATTATTCTAGGAGACGATAGACATTTATACTATATATATATATATATATATACTTATGTATTTAAATAAGTATGTAGGTATGTATGTATAAATATATTTTTAAGTTTTCTTATCTTTTTCAATGTTTTTTGTACCCTACTGCGGAAAAATGGTGTTGGCAACACAGTGGTTGTAATATGCGTTTATAAGAGTTACAGATAATTATCGGCAATTTCAAACATCATGCAAAGCCTCGTACCTAGGGTTCAGGATTTCGCGGACTATTAATTAATGCTTAAGAAATAAGTATAAAGGTTAACTGCCGTATTTATAAAAAATTAAAGTGGACTTTAAGTGTACTTTAAGAATATTTTGTTTTTAAGGACACTTCAAGCCTACTTTATTTTTTATAAATACGGCAGTAAGTGTTTTATAAAATTGTACAATATTATTAAAGAAATTTGCTTCAATTCTATTTTTTTAAGTTTTTTGAAAATTATCTTTTTCAATAATATTGTTATGAAATTGTATTTTAATTTAAATTTAACGGCCGGTATAAACATACAGCATGTTTATGAACATACAATAAGTATATTTTATAGAAATAAAAAATTATTTTAAGTTTATCTAGCAAAATTTTAAAGTAATTAATTCATTTTATAAGTCATCTTATATCAGATTTTTTATTTTACTGGAAAAGTTTTATTTATTTTATTATAATAAAGATTTGTTGTCCGATTTGCTTTAATTGTTTTTTTTAAGTTTTAAAGTAATTTTTCAATGATATTGTTACGATACTGTATTTCAATTTAAATTTAACGGCCGGTATCAACCGAACAGCATGTTTATTAACATAGAACATGTTTAGCAACATTTGTATTTGTAGAAATTTTTATTTATAAACATTGTTGATAACACCTTGTTATAAACATAGCTGAGTAATATGGCAACATTAAGTTATAACAGCTTTGGCTAAATATTCTAGACAATAACATTCCAGATATAAACATTTTAGTTTCTTGGATCCGAGCTATCCAAAAATTATGATTGCTGTATAAATAGACTAACAGGGCCAATCAAGTTAGTTTAGGTATGGTTAAATATGGCAAATATTTACCTAAAAAAGCGTAACCACTTTTTTAGAACAAATTTGTTTGTCGTTGTTTACTCTTACAAGAGCTTTGCAAGATCATACAGCATCAAATAAAATAAAATAAAACTAAATATTTGTTATGTCTTTTCCTAAACAAACAAAAAACGTAACAATATCAATATAGTTCTTTAACTTTGCATATCTTGATAATGTATATATCATATAGTGGGTATGATCTACTAGGTAACCTTCTCTATGTCTAGTAATATTCTTAAATGCAGAACAAACCCTTTATCTGCTTTTTTTTATTGCGTTCTTAGTGTAAGAAATGATTGGATCATTCCCACCATTTTATCCACCTAGTACGCACACTTTGCTGAATTCTTTCTTTATATATTTCTCAAGACAGGCGGCTTTCAAGAAAATAAATTTCTTCAAAAATGTTTCAAATGTTTGATTGTTTTGATGAAATTCAGTTATGTACGAGTATATTGGGTGTATAACCTAAAAATGCGGGATTCATAATACATGTTGTGTCTTTAGAACGCGGGTTTTGTCTTTGGTAACTTATGTATATGTCATTTTGAAAGGAACGGGGTATCAGAAATTGGCTTTAATAGTTCTTGTTCTCAAAAGATGAGCAGTTTTTTTTGGCGCGGAATCCATATGTTGCCAGAAAGATGGCATAGATAACAATGGCTAATACTTTGAATAAATTTATATTGAACAAATGTTTTAAAAAAAAACTAGAAACGGTAGTAAATTATAAAATATTTAATTGTTTTTTCAGTTTTCCCGGGGAATTTGAAACTTCCCGAGTACGTATCCCAAACCCTACTCGTACTGCAACAACGTCTTCAAATTATTCAGATGTATTTCACAAATTGGCATTCTGTGAGACATTTGTGAAATAGATAATTTTTTTATGGAAAAATAATTTTGGTGAACAAATAATTTCGTGGTCGGCACCTGTCAACAGGCTGCCAGAACTTGTGATATCACACCTCTGGATATTTTCGTTAAGGTTATGTGAAGTGAAAAGTCGTTATTCGCGAGATACCGGTAGCAGTGCTAAATAAAATCGCAACTCGCTGGTTACGGTTAACATTTTCCAGTTTTTTATTGTAAATGTAGTTCTGTACAATTTCACATTTATTGGCTTAGAAACTATAATTAAGGAGTTGTACTTCATATGAAAAGCATTTTAGCACATTATATTGAATTTGAAAATTCAAATTAAAAATATTTTGGAGATTTATGAGAGCTTTTGTCTGTTATGGATAAATTGTAATTAAATTTAGTGATGTAAATTCTGAATCTTATGTGTGCTAAACTGTGTCTCGATACCAATATTTGAACCAGATTGATGAGTGTTAAGATCACACATGGTAAATATTTGACGAAAAAGACGGAAACACTAAATACAAATTGTTATAATTCTTATGTTTATATGGAAAATTTTATTTCCTAAGAACAAATCACAATAAAAATTTAATTTTACTTTATTTAATGATGTTTGCTCTTACACAATATTTGTTAGGTTAAACATACGCTTTTACGAGTAAATATTTGCCATATGTGACCATATGTGACCTTTAGACTGATTTTCCGAAATGAATTTGAAAGATATTTGAATTGTATATTTTTTAAATTTGTCTGTGTAGATACGAACCGGTAAAGATGTAGTATTTCTAATAAAATAGCAGAATGTTACAGTATGAATAAATGTTTTTTTCTAGTATTAAGTTTTAGGAATTCAAAATAAAAGCTTACACAAAAGAAAACAAATTTTAATGTTTTGGCAAAAAGTGTATAATAATTCATTGCTAGAAAGACAGACTCTTTCGACTCAATACAAATTTGACAAGTTAAATAAGTTTCCATTCAATAACATTGCCCAACAGAATGAATATAGCTTTCTATATATTCGACTTGATTCATGTGTTTTTTACATGATGAAGTTGAATAAAATACATAAGTAAAATAAGCAAAAGAATAAAAACGTATTTCTTGTTAAGTAGATGCATTTCAGTTACATCCTGGCTGTACGAGTTTATAAGAATAGAATTAGATAGATAGATAGTTAGATAGAAAAATACGTTCCATAAGAACAATAAAATGATGTTCTTGGTCTTGAATGTTTTCTTTCAATTTGATTTGTTTGGATGGCATACACTCACACACTAAACGCAGATGAGTCGGCATTGAATGCTGGCTAATGGCTGGCTGTTTGCTAGACCTTTTATACGGATGAAAGAGATTGCTGCAAGGATGATGACGATGATGATGCGAATGCTGATTATTGCTTGATCAGCGGCTGCAGTACCAGTAAAAGCATAATGTGAAATTGTGCATAAATATGAAAAAATGCAATTGTAGTTTCAGGACGAAGTACAATCATAAGCATAAAAGTTTGCTAAAGCAAACAAATTCCTTTCCTTACTGTGAAAGGGAACACAAAGAAGAAAAAAACATACTTTAGTCGTAAGGAAAACTAATAAAAATAATGTGCTATTTTTGAGAAAAAAGTAAGATAAAAAAGACGAAAACAAAATATGTCATGCTTCAAAGTACTGCCATTATATGGTTTTAGTTTTTTTTCCTATCTCTTTTTTTTAACAGAATTCCGTTTTACACTTTTACAAAAAAAGCAAACAAAAACGTTGGTCAAGTTGTTGCCAAAATTGAGCATGAAATCATAAAAAATGCAGAAACGCGTTTCACTTGCTGCCATAACACAAGAAAACCATTAATTTAAAACATTCAAAGCCGAAAAATTCTTTCATCTGGAAACATTCTGATATCCAATTCAATGGAAATTAAATAGGCTTATAAAAATGTCATCAATTTCATTTATTCACTCAATGGTTATTAAAAAATAAAAACGAAAAAGAAAAAAATAATCACAACCTTGAACGCATATTGTAAGGGTATGTTTAATATTAATTTTTTGGTAGAGTAGAAATAAAAACTACTTGCCAGCTGTTTTACTGCTAAAAAATATTAATCGAATTTTGTAATTTAATTTTTCTTTAAGTGCTAATTAAGGAGTGTGCGCGAAAATTCAGTATAAAATTTAGTACTAATTTAAATCACTCATATTTTAATTACAAATGCAATGCGTTGGCCAGAAATTTACGGTTATGGTCTAAAAATCATTCCTTTTTTAATCTCTTCAATTATGACTTTAATAAAATAATGCCTGCAGGAACGTTTGCTGTTTCTTTTATGATGTCACCAAGCTTCAGTTGTGTATTGGTAACGATGAAATCAGGTCGTGTTAAAACATGAAAAATACATGAACCAACCTAATGTCTCCTGCTTCGGCCAATTGAACAATATTTGGATATTGTCAAAGAAAAGTTAATGCAGAGTGGTGCTGTAGTTCTTGAAAATAAACATAAGTTAGTGATTTTTAATAAACATGCAGAGCAGCTGGATTGAAATGTTGTGAAACAGTTTTTTTTATGAGAGGAAATAAAATTTAATTTTTTCAACTACTAATAAATGAATATAAATTCGTGGTTCAAAAGTATTCACACTCTTTTTATAACCTACACCACCTTAGTTGAGAGGGTGCTAATGTCTGTCTGGCTATGCAAGTAAACCTTGTGCGCAAAGTACAGGTCGCTTGAAGTGGATTCACATGCTGCGTTTTGTCGTCGCGACTCTGCTGACGTTCTCTTTTGGTTTCCCTTCTTAATTCAACATCTGTTCCAATGATGAAACATTTGTTGCACCATTCTTACGACATTTCTTCTTCTCCTATTTCGCTCATGACATTATATTCATATTCCTTATATTTTACTATTAAATTTTTTAACCACATAGTGTTTATTTATTTAAAATTAAAACAACAATTTGTTTTCTTTTTCATTTGCAGTTATTTATTCGCAGTGTTGCCAAAAATTTTATTGTAATCCCATAAAGCTATGTATAGACGTTTGTTAGATCATACAATGTTGTCAGATCTAGCAATGTACTGACATTAAAAAATTGTTAGCAAAAGGTAAATTGTCAATGCTTTTACTTACAACGTTGAAAGACAAAAATTGTAAGTTCACACCGTGCTTGAACATTTTCTGAACATTTTTCGGACAACGCTGTAAGATCTGACAACCGTCTATACAAAGCTTAAAGTGAAATTTCATCGTGGCAACGCTGCTGGTTAATGTAATAAAAATAATAAAAGAGAAAAGAAGAAATGTCAAATTTTTCGCTTCGTTTCACCAAACATGCGACACTAGCTACCTCGTACTCTCCACTATGTATTTCATCTATAAACTCGAGTTGCAGGAGAAAACTCTTATGAAAAACTGTTTCTGCTCATATATTCGGTGAAGGGTATCATATGCTGGGATTTGAACAATTCTTTTGATTTTCATAAAATTAAAAAAATTGATAAAAGTTTTTCGTAAAATTTGTTAAATTAATCAATTATATTTTTAACATTAAAGTTGTCTTGTAATTACGAGTCCCACAAAAATTTTTCCAACATTAGAATTCATTTTTCATTCAAAACACTGTGCACAGTGTAAGATTTTGCTAATCTAGCTCGACAAAAGTCGTTTTTTTGAGTTTCAATTTGAGTAAATATTTTTATCATTTATTATTTTTTTTGTTATAAAATACGAAAATCCAAAAACTTTTCCTAATTAGCCAACAATAACAATATAACGGTACTTTAAACTTGAATATTTTTGAGTGAATTAAAAACAACAAAAACACTTACATGACATTGCTCATTTTTAAAAGCGTGTAACTTTTTATTGGAATGGAATTTTTTAATGATTCTTTTTTGTTCTGAAGCTCAATTTATTCGGTGTTAAGATCATGAGATTTTATTTTTAGAACCTGGAAATATCTTTTAGTGCTATTTTATTTAAACAATTACTCTTTTCGTTAAGTTAAGAAAAAAAAAATAAATTATATAATCGATAAATTCTTTTCTTCACAACGCTTCAACACCAAATTAGTTTTAAACGAACGTCTGAAGTACCTACTTTAAGGCTCATATAAAATTATCCGCCGAGATTTGCCGATTAAATAAAACGAAACACATAATGAGTGATACCATACCATGCAATTTTTGATATATGGCTTAAAACACCCGAAAATGAAAGGCTTGACAGTTTGCGCAGACCTCCTGTATATAAAAAAGCAGCATCGACCCCTGAAGTACTGCAGTTATTGCAATCTCCAGAAATACCAGAAGAAAACCATTAATTTTAATATTTTATTCTTACTTTAATTTATATGTACACAGAAATATATTCTTATTTTAAAATTAATAAAAATAATTGAAGAAAAATTAAACTCTTATTGTTTCTTTTACCTAGGGATAAAACGATACCACAATGGTATCGATATTTTTACTCGATATGGTATCGGTCAGAAAGTATCGATACCTACTCAGTATCGTAAGAAATATATCGATACTTACTTGTATCGGTCAAAATAAACCTAATAATTTTGTGAAAGCAAATGAAAAGAGTTCGTGTTTAAAATTCAATTTTATTAAAAACAAAAACTTAACAAAAACATAAGGACAAATAATAGATAAAATAAAAAATAAAATTCATGAGAACAAAAAATTTATATATTGTAAATATGTACAAACTTATTACGTATGTATGTATGTGTATTGAAATTAAATATTTTATTTTTATTAAATAATTTTTAAGCTTGAGGTCACTTTTTGGTTTTTATAAAAGATTTTTTATTTTTATGTATAATTAACTCAATATTTTGATTTCCTTTGGAAACCTTTTTCAGGAGTTATTTTCTATGTGTAAAAAAAAATTCTTTGCTGCAATATAGTCAGCTCATAAACCCAAATTTGCAATAGCATAGATAAAACTTAGATGTTATTAAAAGTAAAGCTACATAACAATCCAGCTTTTTCTCAGAAATTAAAAACTTTGAGTTATGACTATTTTACAGCAAAGAGTCGAGGTTTGTTGTAAAAGTCAAAAGGCTTTCATAAATAAGTTATTTTTATGTTAAGTATATATTTATACCTTTTTGGGCAGATTGTTTTTCAAATGCAGCTTTTAGTGTGTTTGTTGAATTTGTTTGACATAAATCCGAACGTGAAGAACTATTTCTTGATATTAAACACTCGCAACTTGTTTGATGATCAAGTGTTTTTTCAATCGTAGCAGATGACCTTCCAAATGCGGCATCGCAATCGCTTTCTTTTTGTTTTCTCCTTAAATTTATTGTTTTTCATTGAATTATTTTTCTTCAATCCTTCAATTTATTGTATATACTTACTTCGATATTTTTCCATCAACAGATTCAACATAATTCGGATGACTTTTTAAATGTTTGTGCAAATTTGATGTGTTACCACAATACCGTAAATATTTGAAGCATTTTTTGGAACAAGCATTTTTGTCATCCTTTTACTTGATTTTGGAGGTGCCATTTTTACAAATTTTATTTATATATTATTTTATACAAATTTTATTTTTTTTATTATTAAATTTTTTACAAATTTTATTTATACAATAAATTTTTTATTCTTTTTACAGAGATCACAAATTTCGTTTAATGACACCACTATATTTATTGTTTTTGTATGTACTTTTGAACGATATGAGTACTTTTTATCGATACCTACTTGGTAGTTGGTAGTAAAATATCGATACCAAAAATTCATGGTATCGCAATAATGTAATATGTACTAGTGTATGTACTAGTTCTACTTCTACCCTCTTTATTATTTACATATTTTAAACATTCTCATGCGAATAATATCAGATATAAATTTTTGCAGTTGTATGGAAGGTTTGTACATATTGGCCTAGTAACATCATGTACCGAAATTCATAAGTTTAGCTTAACTTTTTTCCAAGATATTTAATTTTGTCTCCCTAAATCTTACACTGTGCTGTGCCGTGTGGTCTGTATAATACGAATTTCTTTATTTCCTTTTAATACCCATTATTATATTACCAAGTAATTAATAGTTATATTTTTATATTAAATACTTTTCTAGTTTTCTCATACAGTAAAATCACTTGGAAATTTATATCGCAATTATAACATTTAATTATTACTTGCATCGTCTCATAAGATACTACAATACATACTGAACAAAGCAACAACATTTTTTAAAGTCTTAAAAAAATAATAAAAACATTTTTTAAAGTCTTAAAAAAATCTTGTTGTATACGAGTATACATACATATAGGGTTTGGCAAAAATAATAAGAACAGCTTCTACGTTTTCAACGATGCAAAGAAAAAATAATAAAAACAAATAACAATACAACAATAGTTCTGTGATATTCGTAGTTATAAGTTTGACGATTCTGTGATTTATTCTATATGTATACAATTGTAATTATTTATTCATTTATTTTAATTAACTTGGTGTCGTGTTATTCCCGTTTTAATTACAATATATTTTTAAATAATAACAAATGATGTGACATAAGATAAATTATCTTAATAAAATAGCTCCTGAAGAAGTCGAAAACCCACATCGACGAAACGTAGAGCAAATTGATGAAGTAAATTGTTTCATTTACATCATTTAAAGAAGAAAATATAATTGACCGAAATTAGCCCGTAGGGATAATATCCAAAACTTAAACAAATAACGTTATTAATTTTTACTGGCAAAATTAAATTATTACACTTATTATTATTCGAACAAATTAATATTTATCATAATATTATTTAAATAATATAAATATGGTAAATCAGTTTCCATTTTCCATCACAAGTTTGACATAAAAATTAAAAAATTTTCATATTACTGCAAAATAAAAAGACGTTCTTATTATTTTTCCCACACTGTTTTTATGTATGTGTGATTATGTATAAAACGAAACATAAATTCTTAGAATGACAAATAAATTGGAAAAATGACAAAAGTAATATACTGTATATGTATGTTTATATTTTAATGACCCTAAGAATTGTTTGCACATGATTGCGATTCAATTAAAATGACAAACCAAAAGTTAATAGAAATAAAGAAAATTACACAATTATTTTGTATAATCTTTTAGGAAATATACATACATATGTATCTAAGTATGTTATAAAAATTATACTTTTAAGGAATAGAACATTATGAACATTCTTTTGTATAAATTTTAATTATTAGTGCCTAACTTAGAAACTTACATATTGATATTTAAAACATATACTAATTGTTTACATATTAACATTTATAGTAATGGCCATCAATATAAATGTGAAAAAACATAAAAGGACATAAAAACTCTCTACATAAAGAACTTTACAAGTGTACAAAAAGGCGCTGCGAATAATGGCCGTACAAAAAGTGGCCCCACAGAAAAAAACAAAAAAAAGCCAAAAACTTTGGAGTCTCATTTCAATTTTTTTTTTAAAATCACCACAAAGCTTATACAAAATTTAACCAAGGTTAAAATAAAATGTGGCCCCAAAAGTTGGCTTCATTTTTCAAAGCAAAAAATTTTCCCAAATATGTAAATGAATTTGCACTCCAAATTTTGTAATTTTTATAAAACATTTCTTAACAGTAATAATGAAAACCCCAAAATTCGTCAAGAGATTTTTGAGGTAATTTTTAATTTTTATATTTTTAGTATATTTTATAATATTAACGAATGAAATTTAGCCCCAAAAGATAAAAAAAAAAATTCTTAGTCTCTTTTTTCATTCTACGATTTTGGTCCTATTTTTCATTTCTCTTAAAATGTAAAATTACCCCAAACCAAAAGTGCATTTTAACACCAATAAAAATTAAAACAAGTAAGAGTGCTATATTCGGCTATGCCGAATCTTATATACCCTTCACCTTTGTTGTGGATGCATAATTATATTATATACATACATACATATATATATTATATTGTTACGTTTTTACCTTTTAAAAACGGTGGATTATTTCCTTTAAATAAACCGGATTCTTTTTAATTGCAAAATAAAAGCGTCAAGTAGTTTGGAGAATATATAACGAGTCTTTATTTATTTAAATGTACACAAACACAAATAAAAATGGACACACTGTCTTTTTACACACTTATAAGCATACTTAAACAATTTGTTTCATCAGCGCCATCTGTTTATGAAGTTATTTGTAACAATATTAATACACTTTCTGTGATCAACGCCATCTGTTGATGAGTTTATTAGTTTTTTTGATGAAATTTTCAGAGGTTGTCTCGGATTTTTGCTCATATCTCCGTTATTTGTGGACGGATTTTGCTGATTTTAAATGGCAAACTTCTCGGAAGTATGTCTGACAGAATCATTGAAGATTTGGATGCCGTAGATATCTGGGAACTTCAGAAAATTGATTTCAAGAGACAGACAGACAGATGGACATGGCTTAATAGACCCCGCCATCTATAAGGATCCAGAATATATATACTTTATTGGGTCGAAAAATTATATTGTGGAAATTAGAAACGGAATGACAAACTTGGTGAAGGGTATAAAAAGGCCCAAGAATTCCTTGTTTTTGGGGTCAGTGTAATTGTTCTTTTTATTTATTTATAATTGATGCGAGTGTGTTTAATTTGACAATCAATTATTAGATAGAAACACTAAAGGTTTCCAGATGCGGACCAAATTCTAGAAATACATTAATCTTTATTGCTCTCATATAGAGACTACTACTGAAAAAAGTTAGCATTAATAAAACACTTTTTAACACACATTTTTGCCTCATTTCCCACTAAAAATCGTTTTTATACCCTCCACCACCATAAATGGTGAAGTTTGTCATTCCATGTGAAACACTGAGAAATATTCATCTGAGACCCAACAAAGTATATATATTCTTGGTCCTTATGAAATTCTAAGTCGATTGAGCCATGCCCGTCTGTCTGCATGTCTGGCTGTCTGTGCAAAAACTCTCACGTACAAAGGACGCAACCGAAATCAACAAAGTTTACAAAAAACCATTTATAGTTCTCCTAAGCAATTTGCTGTTGAAAATCAGCAAAATCGGTATGGTAGAACGAGAGTTATGGATCAAAATGTAAGACAACCTTCATAAAAAAAATTAATATTTGTAAACATTTTTCTTGCTATGTATATTTTTAAATATATTGCTACTGGATTTTGTAGCTGTCAGTCAATAATTGGCAATAGCTCCCGAATTAAGTCCATTTCCGAGCATACTAAACAACAATACAACTCTTGTAAATAACGTTATTGAAATAAAATTCAATCAAAATAATAATCAAATACGTAGAAACCACATTAGTGGATACTGGATTTAGAAGCTATCAGTCAATAACTTCTCCACTTCTAATATGCCACCCATAAATCTTTTGTAAATACATAATATTATTGAGATCAAAAAAATTTGCACTAAGACGCTGTTAAAAAATAATTAATATTCCAATCGCAATGAATAATAACACATTACTTTATATATTATACATTATATTTTTTGTACCACTTTAACAATTTCCTTTTAGCAAAACAAAGTTTTCTTTCAACATCAAGAAACTATTTTTATTTTAATGTAAATTCTTTTGCAAACAACAAACAAACAAGTCGTACTAAACATAATTTTGAATAGTTTTGTTCGCCGTTAACGATATTTGTGATTAGCGTTTTCAAACACTGAAATTTAACATCGGCTTTGAATTGTATTTTATGACATTCCTAACGTAACGGCGTAATTCCTTTTTATAGTTGTCGACATAAGTTTCAGACACATTTTTTCTCTTGTTACAGAACATGGGCACAGGTCGACATAAAGCGGTGTGGTACTATAGTTTTGGAAAATAAACAAAATTTAATGATTTGCATCTAAATTTTGTGTTCCAGTTAATGCTATTTATTTGAGTTTTTCCTAAATATTATTAACAAATTACTAAATATACATAAATTTGTGACTGTTTTATTTCCGTTTAATATATTTCCATAAAATTTGTTCTAATTCGTTGTACCTATAGAAACTAAGAAGAACAATTTTAGTTTAAGGGCAGGTCTAATATATATATACATATACATTTATATATTAGTAGGTTTAAGTGTTTTGTAGTTATATATATATATTTACTGGTGTTTCAATATTATAGTTGTTGTAGTTTAAAAGAGAATGAGAAGGAAATCACAGTTAAGAACTTTGCTTAATTAAGTAATAAATAAAATATGCATTTTTATTGTAGAGATTTTAAACCCAAGATTTTTTAAAGCATACAGGAAATGACTGCTGCGTACATATTATATGTGCAAAAATACACATGCATGCATACATACTATACATACTTACAACTTTCATATTTCATTCTGTATATATATGAGTAAAAATTACATATAAGGAAGGAAGGTTTTTGGTACCAGTTGGCATTGAAAAACACATACACTCAGCTATACACTCCAAATGAAGGCAACCAATGAAAAAATAACTATAAACTGCTTGTTTGCACTATTGTTACCAGCTGTTAGCTGGTGTCATATAAAAAACAAAAAAACAAAAAGCAAAAAACACAACATGTAAACAACAAAATACCCATAAACAATTTTGACTTGCAGCAAAGCGAAAACAATAGTTACGCACATCATTAGGCGCCCTCTGGTGTAGATTTCTATGGTAAAAATAACATCTATGAACGCTTTAAACGACATTAAGCGTTCTACAGACAATAACAGTAAAATATTTAAAATGACATGACAAGAAAACATTGTTTTTGCTGTTAGCACATTGCAAACAACAGCGTTGTTTGTTGCAACAGCAACATCAGCAGTATTAATATTTGCAACATGTTTGTTTTGTTACTATTTATTCCTTTGAAAACATCATCAGATTGGAGCAAATAAGCTAAAGTTTTAGTTGAAAGTATTTGCATTGTATTTAGTTGTAGAGGAAAATATTGGAGAATGTGTATATTGTACTACTTAAGTATGGTATACGTGGCGTATGAGTAATTTTAATTTACATTTTACATACTAGCTGAAATTCAATGCTGAGAATACGAATTGAAAAATTTATAATTTTATGAATTTGTAGATCAAATGAATGCATTCGCTTTTTTGTAACATTTATACGTCCGGATTTTATGTAAACAAACCTTTATAAATGTTCATATTATTTATCCGTCCCTTTGGAATATATAATATATATATAATACTTCTTATTAGGTTTTAGTTGTGACATTAACGCATAAATACTAAACTCTATTGATAGAAAAAAATTTTGGTACTAGCCGACAAACATGTTTCTTTTTATCAATATCCATAGATTCATTTTTAAATGGTTTTTAATAAATGAAAAACTTCAGTTTTGAACCGATGAAAACATTGAAGCAGTGAACAAAATGATTTTGGATAATCGTCGAATCACTATCAGAGAGGTTGCTGATGATGTTGGCATATCGTTCGGCTCATGCCAATCAATTTTTACGGATGTTTTAGGCATGAAACATGGTGATGAATCACAGGTGTATGGCTATGATATTGATATCAAAGCCCAATCATCCCAAAGGAAACATCCAGAAGAGCCAAGACCGAAAAAATCACGTCTAGTTCGGTTAAATGTGAAAGTTTGCTCACTGTTTTCTTGGTCGTACGGTTAATAAGGAATACTACCTTTTAGTTATGCTCCGTTTGCGCCAGGCAATTCGTCAGAAATGCACAGAATTGTAGAAAAACTAATAATGGATTTTGCACCATGATAACGCACCAGCTCACGCATCAATGCTTGTGCGTAAGTTTTTGGCCAAAAATAAAACCGTCATCATGTCTCAATCACCGTATTCACCGGACTTGGCCCTCGCTGACTTTCCTCCTTCTAAAACTGAACTCACCGCTAAAAGGAAAGCGTTTTTCTACGATTGAGGAGAGAAAAGAAAAATCGAAACAGGAGCTGTTGGCGATACCAAAACGCGCGTTTTAGAAGTGTTTCGAGGGCGATTGCTTTGAAGGGGACACGATAGTTTTTAATGACTAAATAAATACCTTTTGAAAAAATTAAAAATAACGGTTATTTTTTGATCAGACCTCGTATATTTGTTTATGATTACTGTGCTTTTTTAAAGATTATGTATTTTTTTAGCAATATATCCACAAATTTCTCCATTAAAAGTTGTTTTTAGTGATTTTATCTTCAAAAATATTTTTATTGACAGTTTATAGCAATAATATATAATATATATTAACCTATATCCCGGGAACTACTGGGTGTCTGATAATTTATAATGCATCAAATTAAAGGTACCTTTCCAACTATATATATATATCATGATTATAAAATATGGACCGACTATGGGTTAAATCCAAAGAGAGTATTTTTTGACCCGATTTTTATTTTTTGTAATATATAAACAATTTAAAAAAAGTTTTCATAAGTGTTATTTTAATTTATTAATATAAATAGCCAAGACATTAAGCTTTAATTTAAGACATTATCTGTGTCTGTAGGTACTATAATTACAAACCAATAAGATTTGAAAAATTAGAAAAAACATAGTTTTGTAATATTTTGTATACAGGAAAGGATTTTCTCTTCGTATGGTATACAGAATCGCATGATGATTACAGATTATATTCTATATCTACTACATATATATTACCTACATGGTCATATTATACCTTAAATTAAAGCTTAATTTGTTGAGTTTAAAATTTTGTAATTTATTATTTAGTTCGTTTATTTGACCTTTTTTTAATATTTAATAGTTTCTTTTTACAAGCAATAAGGGCACTTGCATTTTATATAAAAATATTTAATTTATTTATATATATTTATTTCCAATATTTCGCTATCACAATATAAGTTTTGAATTATAATTATACGTGAATTCATCGTGGAACATTAAAAATTGGTGAGTTTTAAAACTTAAAATAATGAAATTTTCACTCTTTTAATATACAAAACAACCCCTATTTGTATATTTGTTCAATATTCAGAATTTGAGTATAAAAAAAATATTTGAGTGTTTTAATTTGATAATTTGAATATTGAGTAAATATACATATATTAACCTATCCACACAAACATTAATAAAAAAAAAGAAAAGAAAAGAAAATAATAATAAGTAATGTAAATATGTAGATAATGATTTATTAGTTATTTTTATTTGTTGTTATTTAAATGTATATATTATTTGATGTTAAATTTAAAAATGAAATTATTAGCATAAATTTGTTATTTTATTCCATGAACGGTTAACGGTGGTAGGTCAAGTAGTTTCTAATAGGGCTATTTAAAAAGATAAATAAAATAGCATGGTAGGGTGGGTACAGATCTTTGAAGAGATAATAACATCTTATTCTCTTCCTTTAAGTTTTCCAATTCAAATTTTTTTTTTTCTCTTTTATTTTTTTTGTAGTCGTTATTATTATTTCTGTTTGTCGGTTGTGGAAATTTTTGCTACCTTTTTAAATTAAATAAATTTTGTATCGAATCTAAATCCAATTAGATAAAGACAAGAACCATCCCAATTTCCCTGAGCACGGCCGGAACAACAGGTAGCATAGTCTTTAGATAATTGGAGCCTTAGTGGTCGGTCCGTTACATAAATTTAAATGTACTTTAAATATTTTGTAATTTATATTATATAGACAAATTTGGGATGTTTTAGATTTTTTAAAAAAATATCAGATCAAAAAATAATTTTCGAAATTATGGTCCATATAAATAGGTAATTTTATACATACATATCATTTTATATATATTTCGTCTAATTAAAGAATGTAGTTTTCAAGATATAGCTAAATATATTACAAACTTTGAAGCCACGCCCACTTAAAAATTGGCGTGGCCACCAAAATTCTTTTTATTTTAATCAGAATTTAGATAAAATTTTGGGAAGTGATTTGAAAAAAGTCAATAAAACCGATTTAAGCCATAACTAAACCCCGTATTGTCGCTCTCTGCGCACAATTAAACTTCACGTAAGTACATCCTCTTGTAATTGCATGAAATTGTTTAAAATAAATATTTAAAGTTGAACAGTGACATCGTAAGGTAACAATTTTAAAAATATTTCGATAAAAATTAGTATAAGGCTTTTGCTCGGCCCTAATTGAATTGCGTTTGAGTTTTGGTTGAAATCGGTTCATTATTTCATGAAGTCTAAATATCGGTCATAATTGGTTGATTTTCAAACGTATCAAAACAAATTTCGCCACAAATAAGTTTTACATATAGTCTATGATTGATCATACCTCCTATAAAAAGCCTACTTGCTATACAAATAATATTGAACACAAATATGCTTCATAAACATAAAGAAACCATCTGGACCAATTTTATAATGATCGCTCAATAATTAATCATTTCACCGATATAAGACCCACTTCGAAAATCACTTTAACATGCATCTTTTAAAGGTGTTTATATCGAATTACAATTTAACACAAAAATTATTTATATACACAGAAGTCATGCCATTAAATTTTCGGATTATCGGTTCATAATAGGTCATAGCTCCCATACACGCCCATTTCCATATAACTCCCATTTCTGAAAAACTGTTTTTGCACATATACAGGCTGTAGGGTATTATATGTTCGAACTTAACTAACTATACTTTCTTACTTGTTTTTGATTAACTAATTGTGTCATTAAAGTCTTATTGATTTATTATTTTTACACTTTTACTTTTTTGATAATTTTATGTTTAACTCGTCATTTAAAATACATTATATTCATATAAAAAACTTATAATTTCAACTTTATACAAAACTAATGAGATAATGCCGCCTTTGTTTAAACCATTCCCAAAAAAAAATCAATTTTAAATACTTACAACTACTTATCATAAGTTGCAAAATGTACATGTTTTATTATCATTTTATAGAAACACCAATATTATGTAAAAATGTATTTAAATTACTAAAATAAATATGTACATTAGAGTGGTTCATTAATTTAGCAAAATAAAAGACCAACTAACTTTCACTATTGAGTGAAAGTATTTAAATTATGAAAGAGGCTAATGCTTTGACCAATTTTCTACATTTAGCTATGGCTCATATATCTTCTGAGATCATAAGCTTTTAACATTGTAGCATCACTTTCTGATAACTTTAAAATGTTAAATTGTAATCAAGATATAAAGTTTGAAATACATTTTTAATTTTTAAGCAAATTTGAAGTGCACTAAATGAATTTGGACCACTCTAATAAAGTTGTTATGTAAATGAAAAAAAATGTAGTTTGTAGCGCTATTTTAATCCTTTAATATCTCTTTATCATAATAATAACAGCAAAGTACAAAATAGTTGTAAATTACCAAAGGTTCTTTTTTTTACACATAAATATAATATTAGCTACAAAATTAACAATTATCTTGTATTGAAAACATGCAATTTATTATGTTAATTACCTGCATTTGTCGAAAGATGTAGATTTAAAGGATTTGATTTTATTATTAAATACCCTCCACCTAAATATAATGAGAATTACAAAAACTACACTTGTTTTTTGTTTTTCTCATCATCCCTAATGTCTTTGAGTTTAGGTCTTTGTGTTCAGAACAAGTAAATTATGTGTTGAAACAATAAAAAAATTATAATGATGCCCAAAAACATGCATTTATTAGTGAAATTCAGTACAAGGTCCATACGGACCTATTCACACGTCCGCGTACTATTCTCACTAAAACCTCAATAACTCCTAAAGTAAAGATCCGATCGGCTCTTGGAATACAAAGTAACTTTGGGGCGGGGGCTTGTAGTGGCCGAAGTAGGAGTAATTTCAGTTTGAAAAGGCAAAAAAGGTTCTTAGGGACCTTCTCACTCATCGGAGGGTTAATGGTTTATAAAATTTTCTTTATAAAATACAAAAATAGCTTTATAAACTCTTAGCAAATATAAAAATTATAGCTATGAGAACAGAAAATGGGATTTACATTTTTAAAATCCCGATTCTCGGGATTGAAAAATCTAGTCCCGTTTGGCATTCCTAGTCGTAGATGACTATTTCTCAATGTTACACACTGAATGACAAAATTATTATATATATAGCCTTCACCACCACAAATAAGTCCATAACTTCATAATATTATTAGTTTTAAAAATGTTGGTCCATAACTTTGGGTTTATTGGAATAATTGGGATTGGTTTCATCCTTCTATATCCCTTACTCGAGGCCCTACTGTGTCCACTTAGACGGACATTGCTATACTGTCTTAAAATTTCATAAGGATATAAACACTTTTTGGTTCTACGACCAACATTTCTATGTGTTTCACATGAAATGACAAACTTAATCCATCATTTTTGGTAGAGCTTTGAACTATTCATATACATATTTATATTAGGCCATCCATAAAATGTGATTTACAGAAGTGTTGTTTTCTTGCTGCAGCAAAGCCAATGGGCAATGACGATGATTCTCAGTTGTTTAGAAATTTAAGTTTAGACTAATTCAGGCTATATTTGTTGTTATAACTCATAACGAAAAATTTCTTACATAATGCAGTTGCAAATATATAATATTACTTGGTAAGTTCCTTGTTTTAAACTAATTATAATAATTTAAACATAAAGATTAATTTTCGTCTTTCAGGTACTGCATTTAAAAAAAAAAATTGTTTATTTAGTAGTACATGAAACATTGGGGTGCAAATAGGCAATAGGTTTGACAAGAAATTGTATAAAATTAACTTTCATTGCTACTACAGAACAGAATAATACTCATTTCAATGCTCTTCTTAATGAATAGCGAATGAATGAATAAGTGTCCTTCGTAAGGATTTACAACTAGCGCATTCTAGGTCTAATTTCATAAGTTTGAATAACCACAGAAATTGTTTTTGTTGGTTGTGTTGTAGCACAGGATGTTGTTTGCATTTAGTGTTAATAAAATATATTTAACATATTTAGCATATCTTTCACAGTTTGCACAAAGGACATGCAATTCTGTGAGGTGATTTTTATGCATATAAGGAGTATTGATTTCGAATTTCGAATTGACTTTGTTAGCACAATCTTTATGATTATTTAAGTGATTTTTGGTATTTGTCCTTATATAAGAACTATAACAAGTTATGAGCTACTCTTCATAAAATTTGATTTATTATTGCCCGAAAGAACAATCTTCGACATTTATTTTGTAGAAATAATTTCATTCGAATGTTGGCCGTGACTACGCTGTAGGGGTTCCATTCGGATGTTCCAATTATTGATTACCTCTTCCTGCTCGTGAATTACGACTCTTTTCAATTATCGAATAAGAACTTTTGACTTTACTTAACCTCAAAGTAAAAAACCCGAAGTGTGATATATACAAATTATGGGCTGCTTATCAAAATTATTTTCCAATACAGCCATTGTTTATTTCACACATTTCCCATAGAACGCTGGTTTTCGTAATATAGCTAAATAAATAGGAGACAGTGTTGTAGAGTCAGTACTGAAACTAATTTCTTCGAATTGAAAACCCGACCGGTTTCGAATATTTTATATTTCGAATTTTTAGACAATCTGTTTTTTTTTTTTGGATCGGTTACACGTTTTATTAAAAACTTTGTAATTTCTGTAAAAAAAGGTAAATTTGCCTGCTTTTTATACATTTGGACAATATTTTCCTCTTTTGGTATTGAAATTCTTACGCTAATTAAATAATGTTGCAAAAACTCACAAATATATAACCCAAAATCGCCTTCAACTGATTAGGAAATATTTTTGGCGTATATTACGACATTGTTTTTCTTGTATAAAGCAATTTTGTTTGGAACTTTAAGTTTCCAAAAAGTCTTAATTTTAAAAATACTTTTGACACATTTTACTATTATGTAGTAAATCTACTAGTAGTAGTAGTAGCAGATCACTGACGCTCTATAGTCTCCAACTGATGGAGGGACATAGCTAGAGCTTTTTAGAATTTTATGTTGTTATAGGAAGTCAAGGGAAGGACTGCGTCGTTTATTCTTTGGTGTTCGGAAGTTTTTGGTATTGAAAACGGATCTAATCGATTCTGTGTGATGGACCATTGTCATGGATCAAAATGTAAGACAATATTCAAAAACCATAATATTTTTCAAAAATGTTTAGCTATTATATTACTTTTTGGCTCCACGACAAATATTTGGATATATAACAAGCGCAATGACAAACCCATATACCCCTATTTTATTGGCGATGGGTATTTTAATGTGTCAAAGATTTTAAATTAAAACGAATGTAGTAGTTTTGCAGTCTTAGTCTGTAGATTTTTTGAAATAAAAACCGAGAATTATAAAACTATTGCACATCACAACGATACACAGTGGTTTAGAAACGTTATATTTTAAAACTTTTTAGAGCAGTGCTTGCGTTTTTAAAATTTTTTACTTAAACTTAATTTTTTTTCTAAATCGGCCCAGGTTGTATAGGGTTGGGGAGGGCTATGTCCGCTTAAATGAGTCAAATTTTATTTTACGCGTTTATGCGTCAAGTTCTCTTTCCCGATCATGTACAAATTATATATAGTTGCAAAGAAATTTTTTTTTCTATAAAAGTAAAAGGAATGGGGACTTTTCGGAAAAAAACTTAAAAAAATATGGTCCTTGTTATATATGTACTAAATTTGGATGCTTGTAACTTTTTGTAGGAAACCTAACTGCTTGCAAGTTTTTTAGCAAATATTGCTGATATTTTAGAAAATATTTTGGGGCATACGGAGTGCCTGCCATATTTAAAACACCCAAAAAAGATCGAGCAAAATTAAAAAAATAAAAATAATAAACGTATATATCTCTTCAACTAAAATAGTTTAATATATATATATAAAAATAGTTAATATTTTGACTTTCAGCTCATTCAGATCATAAAGAGATATTTCGCAATTTATTAAATAAAAATGTAAGACTCGAGGTGACGAACTTTGAGGTGCTTACGATGCCAGAAAACTGTAAAGCAATTTAAAAATACCTCAACTCCAACCACGTGAAATTTCCTTACGATATCAGTAAGAGTTTCCGAGTAACCGAATTATTTTAAAAATAAAACGTTTGCAATATTTTAAAAAGTTGTAAATAAGATCCTTCAAAGCTGACACAAAAGTGCAAGGGTTATGCATTATGCATTTGTTGTGTACATTAAATTGTAATATTTATTATATTTGCTTAAATTAAAACACAATAGCGTTTTATGTTTTGTTGCATTTTTCTGATTTAAGATTTGTTTACCACATCATGTCCGGTTAAGGTTAATGCAACAAATTGCAATAAAACACACTATTGAGGATCAAGTTGTTACACCAAAATATTTCATTATGCAACAGAACACTCCGTAATTTCCAAGAACTGAGAGATGTGAATAAATTCCTCGTTCATAGTATTATATCATCGCTATTCTTGCAACCAATACAAATCATCTGACACCTCCTATTGACAAACTCTTTTTTATTACTACGACTGCTGCTGTTGTTACTATATCTTGCATCTTCATTTTCAAGCAGAATTTGAATGTAGTTGGGGGATTCAGTTTATATGTTGTTTTACTTCCCTTATTAAAACTTTTTTTAATTCCGTACAGCAGCAGTATCTGTACACATATTCCACGAATATCTTTTTTATATATTTTTTTTAAAGAGTGCTGTTGTTAATTGCAAGTGTAGAACAGTTGTGTATACTGGGCGTTAGAATGGGTGGGGGTGGGTGTGTAGACTAAAGTTTTTATTACCACATTGACGTATTCGCAACAACATTTTTACAACTTTTTAGAATATAAGTTAAGTTAGTTTAGTTTCTGTTGTTACTGTTTAGATTTTAACACAGAAAAAACAAAACAAACAACAAAAAAATGTATAATTAAATTTAATTTAAATGCGTCTCTGATGTTGTTTTTACTCTTGTTCAGTTCTTCATCACTTTCTTATAATTTTTTTTTGTCAAATGAAGCCTACCAACACATTCGTGCTGAGGCTGTAAATGAAAGAAATACAAAAAATGGACTTTTGGGCAACTAATGAACTTTATTAAGTCAACAGCAGCACCACCCATAAGAAGATATGTTGGTGTTTACAAAATATTTTCTAGCTTCCATTTCCGAAACATTTTAATTCCATACGTCACACTGTGGTTGGGAGTGGGGACAGTTTATAAATTGCTAGGAATTGTTTCTATTCAGGAAGACCAAATAGCTTAAGTTGACTAAATGCTATTTGATTGTCGGTCTGCGCTTCATATGTTATACACAAACTAATGTTGAACAGCAATTTGTATAGAATTTCAGTTATAAGGATAAGAATTTTACTTATATTTTCTTATTTAATTTTTAAGTAAAGCTATTTTTTGGCCTTCATAGGCTTTTCGATTACAATAAATAAATAAATAAAATAAAAAAATAAAATAAAACTATTTATAAATTCGTTTATGAGCATATTAAAGATACAAATCTATAAATTTTATAGGATTTTATAACCATACTACTACACACATACCCATAGATTCCTGATATAGGGTATTTTCCAAGTGGTTTAGTTTGCCGTTAGTCTTCATCCATTTCTTTGGGCTTCATTTTTGAAATAGTTTTATAAGAAACAAAAAAACTAAGTACATGATGTAAAAAATATAGCAGCAAAATAGACGAAGGAAGAATACATTGTTTAATTAAAAGTTTTTTTTTTGATGTCGTTGCTGTTCGAAAAATATTCATCATTCAATGTGCCTACAGTTTCTTTTATTTCAGTTGAAAATGCAATACCTAAAAACATTAAAGAATGTTTGTAAGGGTGTCGCAGACTAGAATTGGATTTAAAAACGAACAATTTACTCGTACAAGTAGAACCAAAGTTTGATAAGAGTTTTTAATTTTTTTTAAATTTATACCATGGGGTTTTAAAAATTGTAGCACACATGTTTTAATATTATTGTAACAAAAAAAATATTAAATTAATACACATTTATTAATATTTAAGAAAAGCTAAAATAAGTGTTTTTATATTGCTGGCTTACATTATTTGTTAAACAATATTTCGATCCACCTGCTCTGCTAGTTATTACAAGTAAGAAAAGTCATTATTATATGATTTACTTTTTGCTTGCAACAATGCTCCAAAAAAATTTGTTTATGGTCAAGTGCCATAACACTTTTAACATTTCAATTAAAATAAAATTTTGTTTAAAACTGAACAAACTTATTATAAAACAAGGCCAAGAACGACCGTGTAACACCCTACACTCAGTATATGTGTAAAAACTTTTTTTTAGAAATGAGCGCTATATGAAAGCTATGAACTATTATATACCGGTTATCCAAAAACTTGGATGTGTGACTTCTGTATGTATAATTATTTTTTATATTAAATATTATCTTGATTAAAACACTTTTTAATGATTTATACATATTAGATTGTTTTTTCGAATGTGTTCTTATATTTGACTAATTATGGACCGACCATTATACAATTAAGTATCATGATTTCTGTATATCTGAAAATTATTTGCCTATTATTTGGTTACCAACATTTTTAAAAGAATTATGCTCGTTAAAGTGAGTTTCGGATGAAGGCCTTATATGGGAGCTATGATCAATTATGGGCCGATCTGCACAAAATTTAGTTTCATATATCACTTATTTGTGGCAAAAATTCAATTCAGAACGTGATTCTATGTCGATCGGTAAACTTTAAGGGACTCCCCTTGGACTATATTTTTGGACGTTACAAACATCAGCATAAATCCAATATATCCTGACAGATTTTTACGTTATATACGTTTTTTTGTAAATTAAAATATTCTTGGTTGTATGACTTAGATTCAAACCAGAAGGCGTATGTTTTAAACGCGGGCTTTAGCATAAATAACATATACACCGCGTTGCATAGCTATACATACATAAAACTGTTTTTAATTTTATATGTACAATATACATTGTACATGTATGTGAAACGAGTTAAAAACAAATATTTTTTAACAAAAGAAATTATTATTCTTTATTTTGCCTTATAAAAATATATAAAGAAATCAATTAATGTTTCATAACTATAAATACACTGAAATTAAGATAACTGAAAATACCAATATGCACAAAAAATTTAGACATCCCTTCGTTTGACGACTTACATGTAGAGGTATTTTGAAAAAAAAACTGTTTTTCATTACTATTTTCTTAAAAATGCACTAATTTCTCATCTAGTAACCTTGTGTAATCAGAAGAATTCATTATGGTTTTTGGAAGCGATTGTGCTGTTTAAAAAGTTTTTTTTTCTGGCCGACACTTCTATTTTTACCATAGTAATCTGGATTATTTGCAAAATATGTTACTACAATTGTTTGAAGAGTTAAGTCACTTCTTATATAAACTGCAATTTGACCTTTTTCAAAATCTCTAAGACACGAATCACGCTGCATTTTATATCCATTGGTATAAATTTAATAATAAGGATAAGCAGGATAAAAAAAAGGATAAAATATAACACAGTGTATGTCATTTTGAGGAGTACATATCTGTAATTTATTCTTACTTAGTAATTGAATAAACTAATTGTATTGTAAACAACAAAATTTTTTTGCTTCGAAAATGTAGAATTTTCTAGCAACAAAGTGTCCGATGCGAAAAGTTTTGAATTAAAGCCGAGAGACCAAAAGTAGCTCTATTATGACCTACTTAAATCTGGCCAGACCATCACAGGGAACCTGTAACATCAATGTATGACCAAAAAATGCACAGAATATGCGGCCACGCATGTAAGCGTAATATTAAAACATTTAGAAAGATGTGGTTGGGAAGTTTTGCCTCAGTCGCCAGACATTGGCCCGTCCGACTACTTTTTGTATTGAGCGACGCAGAACGCTCTGCCCTGTGATTTGCTTTATTATGTATGCTAAGGATTGCTTTACAAACGAGACAAAAAACTCTCTAAAATAGTTTGTTTTAAATATTTTTTTAAATCTATTAATGATGTTTTCGAATGAAAAGGTATATTTTTTTGTTGGTTGGTTAATACACATTTTTATGCAATTATTTTCATTGTTCGATTGCGATCTATCAAAACAAAACCATAGATTTTCATTACAGGAAATGCATTTTAGTTTCTTCTTTTATCTTTTCTTAAATATTATTAAATTATCACTTTAGTTGCTACATACGTATCAAAACCTTGACGCGACTGGAGTTTATGTGAATAATTGTTTTTTATAAAGTTTTTGGGGGAAAGCTAGTAGTATAAAATTGAAACAAAAATTTGTAGATTTTTTAGTTTTACATATTTTTAAAATAGATTGAAGTGCTCAAATAAGGTCCTGTCAAAGATTAATACAATTCCTAAACTTTAAAAGTATTCATCATTTTTAGCTTAATTCATCTATTATAACATCATGCAAGAATTGACCGTGTCCAGTGAATCTCATGACGAAAGCTTAAATAAATGAAGGAGTAGGTGCTCTAGCACAGTGAACAATATAAATGTTAGTACAATTAATAAAAACAAATGTCAAATTCATAAACTTACATATATTTATTTTTTCTTATATTCACCATAATAATCACCAATCAAACTCATAAACAGATAAATTTCTTTAAAGTTATAACTTAAAACTAATTTTTTTTAGATGATATTTATACCAGGCCCATATTAAATCATTTTTGTAAATTTATTAAACAAAACAAACATCTTCAAGGTAAAAAGTAATGCTGCAAGAAATTTGTAAAAGTAAAGCATACAAATAATTTAACGTTCATTTCAACATGAATGAATTTTAATTTAAAATATTTATACATAGGAATGTTTTCCTATATTGGCTATTTACTTACCACAGGATCAGTTTCCTTGAAGCAAACATGCCACGACCAGGCTCTATCACATTGAGTGCCACCTTTGGGTATGTGTGTTTCGCAGGCATCTACAATTGGCTTAATAAATTCTAATAGAATATCTGGTATTAAACGTCTCATTTTGTCGTAGTGCAATTCGCCATCGTCATCTACAGCATTTACCTCATGGAAAATACAGTTCATATAACATTTTAAGGCGGGATCCTCATGTATATCACCATCACTAAATTCCTTAATAGCAGCTACATACATTAGAAATATACATACATACATTTTTATAAGCAAAAAATGAAACAAAGGAAATGTTTTTAATTTAAAGAAATTAATTAAACATTTTTGCTGAAATTTGTTTAAAGCAGTAACAAACAATTTCCCATACCTTCGGTTACTCCTGTCTTTTCCACACAAACATCATGAATGATGCTGAATCTTTTTAAGAAATCTGGGGGCGGATACTAAAATAGAAACAAATTTCAAAAAGATATAAAACACAGACACCAGCCATCATACACTTAATGAAAATAACAAATGAGAAACTAATAAATGCAGATACAAAATATTGAGAATCTTGTGTATTGCGTTTGCTTTCGTTTTATTTAGGAAAAACCTCAAATTGTGGACACAATACCTCCTACAGAAAACAAAAAACCATATCATATTGTACCTATTAAGTTTTCGTAGTTAAATGGAAAAAAGACCGAACAAATATAAAAATACTTGCCAATGTGTAAAAGTTAATTAAGATTCAAATCAATATTGGCCACTGGCTTCATTTCATTTAAGTGCGGGTATCAATTGTGCAAAATAAAAAAAAACGTAAAAAACACCCTCCATTCTATGTTCAACAAACAAGCAAAACAGGTTTGGTTATTGGGTTAAATTAATGTGTTTGTGAGTTGTCAAACAATTTTCTAATATATATGTACTTACTTTCTGGGTTCTTAAAGTTTTGGGTTCTTAAAGTTTTTATTGGAAATAATAATGATTTGAAATGCTGATAGATGATTAGTATTAATTTTTGATTTCAATTGTCAAACATCAGTTTGCTAATGCCATTAATACCTGGCCCCCGATTTAGACGATGTTTACTATAGGCAGTTTTTGGTGTATTTATATTAACATGCGTGTTAATTTTTTTATCGTTAATTATGAAATCCGAACCATTTCTTAAAAATCTGCTGATAACCTGTTCTAGATACATATGTATATCAGTAATATGTTGTGCAATGCTTAAAATATGGTCACACATGACAAATATTTACTTAAATAGCGTAAACACTTGTTTTAGCACAATTTTGTTTGACGTTGTTTACTCTTACAAGAGTTTTGCAAGATCAAACAGAATCAAATAAATTAAATCTCAGTATTTGTTGTGCTTTGGCCTAAATAAAAAAAGTTTTTTTTTTAATAAATAAACGAGTTCAAATATATTTTATTTAGTGGTTACGTCTTTTTCGGAAAATATTTGCCAAGTGTGACCGTACCTTTAGCGGCGGTCAACATTTACATGAAATCATCTTTAAACCTTGAAATTCAACTCCGAAAGCTCTTAAAAAATTACTCTTTATTAATAAATAGTTATCAATTTGCGGTACAAAGGTATCCAAGTGATCTCTTTGTTACATTAATAGTAAAACATTTATATGCCCGGATTTTATGTGAACAGTGCTTTATTTGAGTCAACCAAAACATTTCAGATATAAAGCACTGCATAGAAAATCCTTGTATATTTTTTTCTAACTGGAAAAAGTTACATATTTTTTTTTAACAACTTTTCGGAAAAGGTAAAAAACTAGTTTATTATTATATGGAAGCCATATAAAATGACACCAGAAGTTTTTTTTAGTAACTTTCAAAAATATAGAGATGTTTGTAATACTAGTTTGGTGACGAGCACACATATCGTTATCTAAAATGCAAAAAGGCGTAACTAACTTTGCTAAATTTTAGGTAACGATATACATATTTTTACACACATGTTTTTTTTTTTTGTAGGCATAACAACGATATGGTTTTCGTTTTTTACAAGATATTTCAGTATTTTGTACACATTTAGTTTGTGTTTTTCGCGAAAGTATAAAATAATCAAATTGTCCAGTTTACATTTTCATCGCGTCGTGGTTTTTGTGCAAAACTTAAAATCGGCATCAATAACGTGACAACAAATACTGAGGCAGCGGCCTCAATTAAAATTTCTTTTTTCATGTTTCCCTTTGAATTTTTAACGTTGTGTTTTCGGTATATTTTTTCTAATTTTTACTCCTTTAATGCTTTTTACTTTGTTTTATTTCACACTGGTTTTTCACTCGTATTTCTGCACTTTCGAATGCAATGCGAATTTACAATTCTGATTGCTTTATTGGGAATTTCAAGTATTTTATAGTTTTTTTTTTTTGTTTAGTTACTTCTTTATAATAGGCGTCTTACTACAACAATAAATAATAATAATTGTTTGTTTGTATGACCAGTACAAATGTCTACTAAATAATTTGTCATTTTCTAGCATTGTTGCATTGTGATTACAATTCCTCGAGTATTATTGCTTTTCAAATTTGCATATTTATTATCTCGATATTAGATTTTATTTTTAATAAATATTCATTATTATTTGTATATCTGTTGATTGTATGCTTTTGAGTTGTACATAGTTGTTTTCGATGATTGTATGACAAACATAAATTTTGCACAATTTTATTGTTGAGGCGGAGTTTCAATTAAACAACAAGTGTTTTAGTGATGAGTTGCTTATTAATTAAATAAAATGCAATTTGTCAATTTGCTTTGGCATTACAACAATCTATGACGTTAATAAATTTGATTTGTTATCTAAATGTGATATTGTTGCATACTGAATAATATATTTTATTACTTAAGGGCTTTAGTTATTACTTGACAGGATCTTGTGTAAAATGGCAGGGAAATATATGAGGGTAATCAGTAAATCAAATATATAATTATTATTTACATACATGCGTATTAATATATAGGGTGTTTTTTTTTCGATGTATAGAGCTTTAAGTTGGCAAAACTTTTTTAGCTGGCGACCATTTTCTCAGTTTTCTAGTGATTTATGTTTAGTTAATTTGGCATTTTAACATGAATAGACTGACGGCTGAACAACGTTTCCAAATTGAGCAAATTTATTTTCACCTTTATGTGTGCGGCAAAAAAAAAACACCTTCTAATGCGCTACAATGTACCTGGGCATTTTCCCACTAAATATATCCTACATTATATATATCCTATATTATATATAATACGCGACATCAGTCGCATCGGGCTAAAAATACAAATACAAATTTTTTATGTACCAAACTTTGAAACTGCAACATCTCCATTACAAAAAAAAAAAGACACAAGCGAACGCATTCCAGTAGTAGGAAGTTCTTACGAGTGCTCGAAGTTACACCTGAAGCAGAGAAAGACTCGTAAAACTTGTACTGGCTGCTTCAAGCCTATATGCAATCAATACTCCATTAGTCCAATATGTAAAAACTGCTCGATAAATTTGCGCTAAAATTTCATTACTTACTGAATTTTGTGGTTTTTATGTTTCTGTTTCCAAAAAAGATGAAATAAATTATTTTTGCTTATAATTAATACAGACTTTTATTTATTCATGCAAAGCTACTAACAGCTTCAAATAATATACTTGCGGCATTGCATTGCGCTTCCTTATATAAAACACGTACTGGTACCCGGGTAGCTTGATGCGCATTAAGGGGTGTTAAAATTAAATTGGACTCTCAGGCAAATTACAAAAAATATCAGGCGTACGGCTGCAAAAAAAAAAACTAAATTATTTGAAACCTAGTAGTTCTCATAAAGTTGCAGCCATATAAGTTATCAATTTCAATGACAAAACCTTGACTGATAACGCTGAAGGTACCTTAGTGCACACATAAGGGTTCAAAATCACGATTTTGTTCGAAATACGTGTAAGGGGTGTTTTGTTTAGATGTATATAAATTTGAAATTGAATAAAACAAAGATGATTTTTTTTACTTGACCTGCAATTCATATGAATTAAAAGATAATCTTCTGGCATATCGCCGGCTTGGACGTACATAGTTTAATCTGTAGGTACAATTTTAAATGACTTTTTACAATATTTGCAGCCGTATATTGGCAATAACTCGGCGAATGTTGTCCTCCTTATTATGTTGTTCGTTTGTTATGGTTTCAACAAGACGGCGCAACATTTCACACAGCTCATTCCGCAATTGATTAATTGAAGGAAACGTTTAGTAACCGCATAATATCACGTTTCGGACCCGTGAATTGGCCTCCAATATGGGATATGTTATGTCGCTGGTCAGCGTTGATAAGCCCGAAACGATTGACCACTTGGATTCAGAATTCGCTTCGTTATTGCCGTTACATGGATATGCTAGAAGTAATATTTAATTTATAATGTCAGATGACTATCTTTCGAATAAAATAAATTTCATGACAATTTAAAAAATCATCTCTGTTTTGTTCAATTTCAAAGCTCTCAGCATCTAAAAAACGACCCTTTAAATAATATTTAGAATCAAGCATATTTAAAAGCCTAGAATTTGTCCTTTTATGTTTTCTTCTCTTAAAGTTGTGATAAGTAATTTACATAACACAGGAAATATAATGACTGTTAACTTATCTATAATGCTTTGCATTTAATTAACACATTAACATTTTATTGCCTGCAATAATTTCCAAACACTTTAAGGTTTTATTACAAAATTTTTGAATTGTTAATTACATTGACACCTGGTCATAAAAAGGTTATGAATCATTAAACATCTTAGCAAACAATCATTGAATTGAACAAACATTCTTGCTACTAAAGTCAACTATGTAAAGGTCCCCATAAAAGAATCTTCTTTTTGAAAAGTTGAAAGGTAAAAAAAATTAAAACCGTATATATAATATATAAAGGAACAATTTAAATAATGCAAGTTAGTTGGAATAACAATTATTTGTATTTCATCTTCTATTTTCTGAGAATACTGAAATAAGCAGTTTTGTCCTAGGCCTCTTATAAATCCATAAAAATATTAAAAAAATTTTAATTTGGTGCAGAAAATGCTGATCTGGAAGAATTCATGTAATTTCGCGGCCTAGCTAACATCATAATGAATACAGTTGATTTTATCTATTATATGCCCACACTGAATCCAGCCGTCGATCTTTATCGTATTTGTTTGTCATTTTCAGACACTCTAAAGATACGGTCACACTTGGCAAATTTTTACTCAAAAAAGCATAACCACTACTTTTAGCACACATTTGTTTGACGTTATTTACTCTTACAAGAGTTTTGCAAGATCAAACAGCATCAAACAAAATAAAAAAAAATATTTGTTGTGTCTTGTCCTAAATAAACGCAGTTTTTTTTTAAATAAATAAACGTGTTCAAATATATGTTATTTGGTGGTAACGTCTTTTTCGGCAAATATTTGCAAGTGTCATATTATCTTAAGATTGTTATATTTAACTCTTGTATCAAAACTGTACAAATACAACCTTACGTGCTTAATGTTTAATGATTAATGTTTTGTAATCCAAGTCTTCGAAAAATAGTAAATGCTTTCAGGCCTAAGACGAAATATGAAATTTTAAAGACAAACCAAAACTTATCGTTTTGAGATTTAACTTTGCAAGAAACTTATTATTGCAGAATTTTGTATATATACGGCTTTTCTGTAGATATTTATGTACAATAAAGCCATATTCCGGGAAGACATTTGTTATGGGGCTATGAGAAATCGTAAACCGATTACTACAATTTTTAACAGGTTCCATAATAAAAATAGAGTGTGCAGAATTTTGTGGTTTTATCTGCATTATATTTGAAAAAAAGCAAAAACTATCTGAAAAATATCGAGGTAGTCTGAAACTTTGATCTATAATTCGATTCCTACTAAACCCATTTTGTACATTTTCAATACCAAACATTTTGGTGGATCAAAGAATGTTTGGTAAAAATGTTATGGTTCTATGTCTTTTTTTTCGAAGCTATATAGTGATTTCTACAGGCGGACAGACGGACGGACATGGCTAGATCGTCTTAGTATCTTATAAGGACCCAGAATATATAGACTTTTTGGGTCTACGACTATTATTTCGAAGTGTTATAAACGGAATGATAAACGCAATATATCCCCCGTCTTTTTGGTGGTGGATATAATAAAGTGTGCAAAATTGTATGATATGATGTGCATTAAATTTGAAGAAAACAGAAAAAAATATCTGAAAAATATCGAGGTAGTCTGAAACTTTGATCTATAACTCAGATGGTATTGGACCGATTTTGCCCATTTGCAATACTAAATATTTCGGCGGAAAAAAGAATGTTTGGTAAAAATTTCACGATAGAGGTGCCAACAACAGACAGACGGACATGGCTAAATCATCTTAGAATCTTGTAAGGACCCGGAATATATAGACTTTTTGGGTCTACGACTATTATTTCGAAGTGTTATAAACGGAATGATAAACGCAATATATCCCCCGTCTTTTTGGTGGTGGGTAGAATAAAGTGTGCAAAATTATATGATATGATGTGCATTAAATTTGAAGAAAACAGAAAAAAATATCTGAAAAATATTGAGGTAGTCTGAAACTTTGATCTATAACTCAGATGGTATTGGACCGATTTTGCCCATTTGCAATACTAAATATTTCGGCGGAAAAAAGAATGTTTGGTAAAAATTTCACGATAGAGGTGCCAACAACAGACAGACGGATATGGCTAAATCATCTTAGAATCTTATAAGGACCCGGAATATATAGACTTTTCGGTGCTACGACCATTATTTAGATGTGTTACGAATGATATGACAAATACAACATACCCGCCATCTTTTCGTTGGTGGGTATAATAAAACTATAAATAATTTTGTATATAAGATAAGGAGCACGAATTGTGATAATTCATAAAACTCAAACACAAACTAAAACAAAATATATCGTTTAAGAGCAATGCTTATTTTCAATCATTTAGCGTATACCAAAAATATAATCCGTTTGGTTTTTTTTTCATGATTGGGCTGAGTAAAACACATTTATTCGTCCCATGACACTTTCAATCGCATTTTGGCTGCTAAATTGTACTTATTAATATGTGTATCTATGTATGTATGTATGTTTACTCTTCTATACTTCGCAATGCCATTCAAGTTTTATTTAAGGTTAAATTCATAATTGATATATTGATAAAACATACATATTTCTCAGTCCGACTAATACGAAATTAAAACATTTTATTAACAATACTTTAAATGTTTAATGGATTATTTATTATTTATGTATTTATACATTTTTGCTTACTTAAAATTTCACATAAAATTTAACGGCAAAAAATAACTAAGAAGCAATAAATTCCCAAACTGTCCTTTTAAAATCATTTTATATTCATATCGTCTTTACTCTACTGCATATTTAACGCAAGATATATGTAGGAATTCATCAAGTGTTTTTCGTATTCGAGGCATCTCATTAAAATGAAATTTCCATTTGATATTTGTAATTCGTAAATTACAAATATTTGCACTTAATTTCTTATGACTTGATATTTTTCTTTTCTCTCCCATCAACACACGGCACTTCCAAGCCAGGGAAGTCCAAGTGAAATAATAAAACTTTTTCATTGTAGAATATTGTTAGACTTTTGTAAAAGTTTGTATTTTTTTTAATATTGTTTTGTTGTGTTCAGCGTTTATTATGCCAATACAATGATTTCCTCAATGAGGGCAATATTATACGTTCACAATATGCCTCATAATTTTCCCATATATTTTCATTATTATGACTTTTTGCTGTTTTTTTCTTTTTTATTTGTGGATAATTTGAAAAATTGTGTGTGCACGTAAAGGAAAAATTTTATTTTACAATTTATGTTTCATTTATGTAAAATCGTTAAGTTTTTCAATATATTTTTTTCTGTTTTGTTCGACTTGTAGCTCTTGTAGGTTTGAAGTGTAAAACAACATCTGTTTTTTATGTAACATTTCGCTGGAAAATTGAAAATTTGTAAATTGTTGAAGAATAAATGAAAAGGAATTAAAAACTACAACAGCAATAAAGAAATAATAAATAAAACTTTATTAAGTATATTCATTTATTTATTTATTTGCTTGTGTTTTGAAAATTAAAAAGCATTTTTTTGTTGTATTAAATTATTAAACTTTATTAATATTCCATAAAATATTACGCAAATGAAATAAAGTATAAACGTTTTATACAAAATTCTCTAATTAAATATAGTTAAAGGCATTGGTAATATTTAAATATGTATGTAAGTATATTTACTTTTATTTCAGAAATTAAAGAAACACATAAATTTAAGTGTAACAACAAATACAATATAAGGACAAACTGACTTTGGAACTCAAAATCAATTTCAAAATGTCTATTTCTAAAACAAACTTTAATTGAGTAATTTTGATAATTGTACCAAAAATCGATTTTTATATAAGAAAAACTCAATAAACCTTTGATTGTAAATAACTTTGTAAATATGCGTTTAATTAGGAAACGGAGCTTGATCTGTTATCACTCATACACCTGACCAACAACTGAAAACTTCAATAAAACTCAAATCATAAATAGCTCTGGTAATAAGCGTTTAATTAAGAAAGGAACTCGATCTGTATTCACTTCTATTTTTGACCAAAAATTTGGTTTTATACCATACACCACCATAATTGGTGATAGTTTTCCTAAGCAGTTTACCATTGAAAATCAGCAAAATCGTTATAGTAGAACAAGAGTTATGGATCAAAATGTAATAAATTAATATTTTTAAACATATTTCTTGCTATATTTTTAAATCTATTGCATATAATATCATACAATATTGCATACGTTGTTTTTATAATAAAAGAAGAAAGTATGAGGATAATAGTAAGAATAGGTCAATGATTTCTCATAGCCCCCATATGAATATCTTCCCGAAATATTGCTCAATTATACATAAATGCTTATAAATTTGGAATATTAATACAAAATTCAGCAGGAATAAGTTTAATGTAAAAAGAATTCGCAAAACGAAATTTTTTTTAGTTCGGTCCATGTTTGACCATAGACCCCATATATCCTCATATCCTCATATGCATAAAATACACTATTTCAAAATTTAAGAAAATCGGCCTATGATTTGTCATAGCTACCATAGAAGAACCATTTTCGAAAATCAAATAAACAAACAGTCCATAACTGGTCCACCTTTACTATGCCACACATAAATCTTTTGTAAATAATATTATTGAGATCAAATTCAAACAAAAAAGCCTCACCTTATATCTTATCCTCTTCTATACTCTGTTTTATACTCTGTTTCTTAACTTGTTGTAAATATGGAAAAATGTTCTTTTCATTTTATAAATTGTTAGATTACACTCAAGATTATTATGCAAATCAGACAAACTCTGTAAATTAAAGTAAGAATCGGTAATTACATCAATTACAAATGGACGAAAGTAGATAAAATTTCAAAATATTTAACATAAATTATATTGATCGTAAAATTGTCTTTCAAACAATATATAAAATTTTCACTAAAATTGAATAGAAAACACAGAATTAGGATATACTAGTCCTATAACAAGTGAAGTTTCTGTATTTATAATTACGTTTAGGTGGAGGGTATTAAAGATTCGGCACAGCCGAATATAGCACTTGTTTTTAAATCAAAACTACAAAAATCTTAAATTGTCCATAACTTTGTAAATAAGAAAATTAATTATGAAAAAGAACATGATCTAAAAATCGCTCATATATCTAACCGAAAACATTTTGCTTTTTATAAAAAATTCATATATTATAAATTGTAAAAAAGGAGATCGATCTGTAGTCACTAAAAAATTGATATTTATAAAATAAAAATAAGTCTTAGGTTAGGTTAGGTTGGGTTAGCAGGCAGCCATAATTGCACAGCTCACGTAAGTCTATTCATTGGTACTTTTGTGTTGCCTGAAAAGAAACGGGATAGAAGAAAGGGATAGATGTTGATAGAGACAGATAGTGATTATATGGACAGGGAGAAGAAGAAAGTGTCGGGTCTACAAGGTTTCAAGATAAAAAGATGGAGTAAACACTTCGAGCCGCTTAACGACCAATAGCTCCACTAGAAGAGAAAGGATTGGATTTGTTAGATCACTGTAGCCATTGCTATTCCTAACGTAGGCGTTGATACGCTCTAATTTCAAATCTCATATCTCAGATAGATTATTAAAGGTTGGTTGTCCCAAAAAGGTGGACATTGCTGTGCAATGACAGAGAACATGAGAGATTGTTTCCTCCTCTACTTCTGTGATTACTGACGCCAAGTCACTTAATTGTGATCCCTGTAGTTGTAGCAAGTACAACGTACGTTCCCTAGGCCAAATAAGTCGTGTGATTGTACAGGTGTGTTCATTTTCTCACCTGATTTAAACAAGCTCATAGTAAAAATTACTAATTCGTTGCTTGCATTCTGGTAGCGGAGCACCACATAAATGGTCAATATCATCATCAGGTAGCACGGAACCATTTTTTGCTAAGTTATCAGCAACAAGGTTTCCTATTGTGTCTCTATGTGCACGCACCCATATGAGTGAAACTATCAAATGTCTCGCCATCATATTTAAGGATGTGCAGCATTCCTGGATCAAGGTCGATGTAGTGTATACACCAGTTAGAGACTTTATTGCAGCCTGGCTTAATCAGTCTTAGTCTTAAATCATAACTAGTTTTGTAATAAGTGTTCAAAACGAGCTTGGACTGTGGTCACTCATACAATTGATTAAAATTTTTTATTTTATATGAAAAACTCCATAATATTTATAATAATCGTGAATAACTTTGTAAGTAACTATTTAATTGAGAAAAGCAGTTAGAGCTGTGATCACTTACATAAATTCTTTTTTGCCCAAAAATCAATTTTTAAATCGTAAATAACTTTGTAAATATTCATTGTTTTTTTAATATTATATTAAATTGTTATTTGAAATGGCTTAATTGTTTATACACATATCAATTAAATTATGATAAATCATCAATAAAATAATTGTAATTATTATGTTGGGCAATGAAACGCAATATTAACCACGTAACAATAATATTTATGTAGAATTTCCCGTATTATTAACTAAACAAATTAATGATTGTGTTCAAAACAGAGGCGTCACGCAGTGATTTATACTTGGAAATAATCTTTAGATGATTTTTTATGTGTTCTTGTTTAAAACACGGCACTCAGTTATTTACAAAAATTACATTTAAGGTTATATTCAACAGTAGATTATGTATTGCATCGTTATTTGATTCCTTTGGTTAAAAGCGAGCAGAAACTGTACTGCACAAAGAAGAAAGCTTTACTTTCTTTGTAATCCATAGCTCAACTTCGATGAGACTATGTATATATACTCTTATGTATATACATATATACATATACATATATACATATATACATATATACATATATACATATATACATATATACATATATACATATATACATATATACATATATACATATATACATATATACATATAATTTATACATAAATATATAAGTAACATGTATATGTAAGTAGCCCAATCTACGATCTTCTCCTAAACAACTAAATCAATGTTAGAGTACTGCTTTTCACCTATACCTATAAATATATGCGTATAACTATGTATTTTTATACCCATCACCAAAAAGACGGGGGTATATTAAGTGTGTCATTCCGTTTGTAGCACATCGAAATAATTCTGGGTTCTTATAAGATTATAAGACAATCTAGCCATGTCTGTCCGTCTGTTGAAGGCACATTAGAGCTTAGAAAAAACCACCGATCCGAATTATAGATCAAAGTTTCAGACAACTCCGATATTTTTTACATAATTTTTTTTAGCGATTTCGTCAAACATAATGCATTATAATAACATCATGAATGTTTGCACACTTTATACACAAATTTTTTTTTAATTTGGGAGACTAATTTATTAATTTAAGAGCAAAATTGTGCATTAATATTTTCTTTGTGTATCATAACTATAATTACATTTTATGATAAACAAAGAATAATACCAAAAAAAAAACTGTTGCTAATCATTATTATGCAATATCAACAATTTGCTATAAATTGCAGCTTGGTTCGTACCTTAGTGATTTTGAAAAAGGTAAAATTTCAGTTTATATAGATAAAAAAAGTGGCTTAAGTTTTCGAGCAATTGCCAAAATACTAAACTGATCACATGTTGTAGTAACAAACTTTTCAAATAATCCGGATTATTATGCTAAAAATAAAAGTTAAACAATTGTTATCAAACCTGCACGATTGGTACCAGTACATAATATTAAAGTTTTCTACATACTAGGTCAATTGGGACCTGACAGTAAGACATACATATGTAATACGAATAAGAGAGCAACATGAATTGCTAGCACAATCAAGTGTGTACTTGTCTTATCTTCCCCCCACACCAATGTCTAAATAGTAAACATCTTAGCTTAAAGAATTGTCTCGTATAAATTAGGAGTGACATTCCTTAAGGTACGGTCACATTTCCCAAATAACGGGTGATTCAAGTAGAGATACTTTTTTCAATAATCTTTTTTTTTTTGACAGATCACGTGTGAGTCGTGTTATGCTATCATATTATTTTTGTTTAGTATTGTTTGGCATTTCATAATGGAAAGACTTATGACTAAACAACGTTTACAAATCGTTCAACATTATTACGAAAATTCACGTTCTGTGAGGAATGTGTTGCGTGCACTTCGCTCAACTTATGGTCAATATAATCGACCTACTGAGTGTACTATTCGCCACACCATCACCCATTTTGAGACCCAGCATTCATTATTGGATAATATACGATCGAATAGACGGTTTGGTGTGGCTTGTGGGCCGGTGGAATCAATAGCGACCGTTATTGTGCCGTGATAACTGACTATTTGATACCTGAAATTGAAGCTCGTGATCTCAGCGACATTTGGTTTCAGCAAGACGGCGCCATATTACATCAATTAATGGATTTATTGAGAGAACACCAAGATCGTGTGATATTACACCGTTAGACTTTTTACTGATATCACGGTTTGTCTCAAACTGGAGACGTGCGCTCTTCTATTCGAATAAGTGCTGCAGTTTCTCTTCTCCTATGAATATTCGAGTTTCTGACATACCAAGGGACGTGATAGTTGGCAGATTTTTTTGCCGCCTTCGAATCTTCTGTGTATTAGAGGCCGAGGCAATGCCTCATGGGTTAATTTTTTTTTTTAAATAAAATAAAAAATAATGTTTTTTTTTTGATAAATAATATTTGTTTTTTGTTCGTTTCACGTACAAATAGGTTAAGCTTTTCTTTAATTTAGAAAGTTGAGTAAAGTTTTGTGTATTTATAATTACGCAAAGCTGTGTAGTATAATACCCCTTTTCACATAAGTCATACAAAAGATTTGCGACAGTACATTTTTACGAACAATAACATTAATAAATGATGCGTAAAATAAATTATTATTTACAAGCTATTAACTGAATTTATGAAGGTATAACTGAAAGAAAAATAAGCACAAAATACGTACGTACATATATGCAACAGTTTTGACAGCCATTAATTGAGATACAAACCTCATTGTCATTGTCATTGCGTGCTTGTATAGACGACCCACATTTTAAAAGGCCAATAATTATAATAAACAAATATTACAAACAAACTATTAGTTTACATGTATAATAAATTCATATTTATAATGAAGCATAAATATATGTATATTAAATAATAAATAAATTCATACAAATTGTAATTGTTTTGAAATTGTATTTCCATAAACTGCCATTGATTCATAAGAAATAACGTTGAAGCAATGAATGTTTCAAGTAAATGATATAATTAATTATGAAAATTCGTAATGTATTCATTACAAGTAGATAGGTAATGGGGAGCAGAGACATCAAAGGAATGCCGCCGCCTTTTCCAATTGGAATTTGAATTGGTAGCAGAGGCTTCAAAGGAAAGCCGCCGCTTTTTGTAATTGGAATTTGAATGGGTCGATAGCGAATAGCTGACATGTCATGAAGGGAATGCAGTTGGATAGTAATAGTTTCTAGTTGGATAATAAGAGATGTGAAGAGAGTGAGAGAGGATTGTGTGGGAGAGTAAAAGCAGGTAGTTTTAAGGGTTGATAAATCAGGTAATATTTAAAATTAGTTTTCATTGTTTTGATTGAAAATTGAGTACCAGTGTATTTTTTCAAGACGATGAGGGATGAAATTGTATGTTTCCTAAATTATGATTGGCTGACTGTAATAGTTTGATCACATTTATCGTTTTGTGTGTATAATTTTCTAATTTTAAATTATTTTTACTATCTATTTTGTTAAATTTTCTGGATGGGATTTCCCAATTGCAATTTCTTTTTTTATTTTCATGAATGGGATTTCTAGCAGAATTTATTTGTATTTCAGTTATTTTGTTGGTTGAATATTTCTAACTAATTTTGAATTTTCATTCTCTAGTTTTAAGATTTTTATTTTGTATGAGATTAAAGAGTAAATTTAGAGTATATTATATAAAAACTTCAATTTTAAATATATTTTATTTATTTATTTATTTATATTTCTTATAAAAAACGTATAATAATTTTCTATTAAAAGAAATACATTATTTTTTTGTAAATTAAACTGAATACATTCACATGTATTTGATATAAACTCGCATATTTTACAAATCCTTGGGCAGTTGATGAAATGCTTCCCATGAATAGAATCAATCATTTTGATATTTTCATACTCGTCCAGCATGCGTTGAAAATGGTTTATTATTTGTAAATGTTCATCAAAAATACAACCATCAAAGTCATATAGAAACTTCTCAATTATACCTCTGTACGACATTTTCTTTAAAAATATGTTTCTTCGTTTAATTCTGTCTCCTCTTCCCATCTTTAACTGTCATTAATTTATTCCATACAAGTGTTTAAATCCAGAAATCATGAATGTGCAAGCATTTATTTGATATTAAAAAATTACACGAGGTGAATGTGAGATCAGTAACAATACATAACAAGATTGGTCATGCACAATATCAACTACCTGTACTTACTTTGTGCATTACACATTTATCTAAGACATGAATAAACATGTTTTTAAATTAAATATTAATTCTAATTATAAATTGAAAGGGCATAGAGATTGAATGGATTATGCACACGTGCACGTTAGTTTGTTGTAGATGGCATACAAAAGGTGCAAACTCCTATAGTGTCAAGTGCTATAAAACAGAGGATAAAGCAGGTAATATTTAAAATTAGCCCTTATGAAAACGACCGCTGTGAAAAACAACAACTTCAAAATACTGCATATAAAATATAATATTGCATTTATTATTTAAGTACTTGCATTTTTGTTTTCTGTAATCAGTGTATTGAATCATTCCCTCCAGTCAAAATATATTACTAAAGTCGGTTATATTTTTATAAATAAAAATAAAAAATAAATAAAGTAAAAATAAATGGCTCCAGCAATCTGTTCATTATGCTCCATGACTCTAAGCAGTCCAAGTATGCTGAAAGTGCATTACAATTTGCATTGCAACATTTGTAAAAAATTGTTTATGTGCAAATTCAAACTGAAGGAGCATATGGATATGCATAGCACTACTACATTGACGAATACTCACGATGCTACAAATTTTGAAATATGTCCTATATGCAATACTTCAATCTCTAAAAAAATGTTGAATGTCCATAAGAATCTTCATTGCCAGATTTGTAAAAAGTTGTTCATGAGTGCAGGAAAACTTAATGAACATAGGGAAGCCCATAATACTACATCACCACCGCATATTAATCCTAATGTCTCATATAAACATTGCAAGGATTGTAATGTAATGATTCCAACATCGTCATACCTTACTCACATAAGGACCAGCAACCACAAAAACAAATGTGAAAAGGTTAGTTTAAGCGATAAGTTGACGGTGAGAAAAAGTGATTTCGAAGGGAGAATTCAGACATATTCCTTTTTAAATAAAAAAGAAGAAATTCTATTTCCGGAAGAATTCTTCAATAGTGCAAAAGAAATTATTGTGAAGCAATTGGAAGAATGTAGTCTTAAACATACTACATTTAAATTTAATTTTGAGCTACTATGTGAATATATGAAGGTAATTGATGATGACTTTAAGATTGCTCCAATGGGACATATTTCAAAAATGAGTCTGATAACAAAAGCAGATGACATGGCAGAGATTTACGAGAAGCATGCGAATGAAGTTTGCATAAAAATGGAGGAGTTTCAGGAAAGAGATAGTGGATGGACACTAATTTCAATAATAACCCTTGAAATTAATATAAATAAAGCTTCAATAATAAGAGGATCAAGCTTCATCCCATTACCTAAAAGTATTGCTTTCACAAAAGGCCTCATCAATATTGAAAATAAAGATGATTTCTGCTTCAAATGGTGCCTCATTGCAGCTTTGTATACGGATGAAAATCTTAATTTCCGACAAAGAAAAAATTGTAATATTTACAATATAAGTAGCATAGAAAATGCACGAATTGCTTTGGGAGAGATGGAGCTTAATTTTGAGGGGATGCAATTTCCTCTAGAATTGAAGCAAATAAAGTTATTTGAAAAGAAGAATATTGTTAGCATTAATGTGTTTGGGCACAATGGAAAATCCATCATTGGACCCTACTACGTCACATGTGAGGAGAAGGAGAAACATATTAATTTACTTCTACTACATTCCGGTGAAAAATTTCACTATGTACTCATCAATGATATCTCCAAGTAAGTTATTTCCCTATCACTTTTAAATATTAATTTTAAGTTATATATTTTTTTTTTTTTTTTTTTTTTTTTTTTCTTTAGGCTTTTACGATCAAGCATTACATCGCATAGAGGTAAACTTTTCATATGCAACACATGTCTTTATTACACACATGATGAGCAAATCCACAATAATCACAAACAAGTATGTGGTAAAAAAATTACCCTAATGCCCAAACCGGAGAATGCATTTGTGATGTTTAAGAACTATCAAAAGCAATTAAATGTACCATTTGTAATATATGCAGATTTTGAATCAATTTTGGAGAAAACTGATGAACAGGTGAGCAGTAGCACATGTAATGTACAAAAACACATTGCGTGTGCTTTCGGTTATTTCATTAAGTGTAATTTTAAGAAAGAGAATGATAGGCATAGGTATTATTTCGGTGAAGATGCATCTAAAATTTTTGTAGAGAAAATTGTATATGATGCAACCGAGATTTATACCAACCATTTATCTAAAGTACAACAAATGGTGATGAAACCAGATGAACTAGATTTGCATAAAAGGTCAGAAATATGTCACATTTGCCATAAACTTTTATATAACGATAAAGTTAGGGACCACTGCCATCTCACTGGTACTTATCGAGGCGCTGCTCATAATGAGTGTAATTTAAAATATCAAACTCCAAAGTTTATTCCAGTTGTTTTCCACAACCTTTCCGCTTATGACATGCACCTTTTTTTCAAAGAATTGTCATCTATTCAGAACGCTAGTATTAAAGTTATCCCATTAAATAAAGAGCGATATATTTCACTTTCAGTTTATATTAAATTAGACAGAAATCACGGATTTGAAATACGTTTTATAGATTCATTTAGATTTATGGCTTCTAGTCTAGATAGTTTAGCTAAAAACCTTGACATTTGCGATTTTCATACAGTTCGTGATAGATTCACCGATGAAAATCAGTGTAATTTAATAAGAAGAAAGGGAGTGTTTCCATACTCATATATGGATTCTTTAGTAAGGTTTTCAGAAACGGAGCTTCCAAGTAGAGACAAATTTTTTAATATTCTAAATAATGAGGAGTGTCCTGCAGAAGAATATGAGCATGCACAAAAAGTGTGGAATGAGTTCAATTGTAAGACTCTTCTGGATTACACAGAACTTTATTTAAAAACAGATGTTTTACTTCTTGCTGATATATTTGAAAATTTTCGGAAAATATGTAAGAGTATTTATAATCTAGATCCGTGTCACTACTACACTGCCCCAGGATTATCTTGGGATGCAATGTTAAAGACCACTGAAATTAGATTAGATTTATTCACTGATAGTGATATGTACATGTTCATGCAAAATGGAATAAGGGGTGGTCTTGTGCAATGCTCAAAGAGGTATGCTAAAGCCAACCATAAATACATGAATAATTTCGATGAGAGTAAACCATCAGAATATTTAATGTATTTGGATGCCAACAATTTATATGGTTGGGCTATGTCCGAATATCTACCTTATGGAGGTTTCGAATGGTTAAGTCATCAAGATCTCAATTACTTTGACGTTAACAAAATATCAGATACTTCTGAATATGGTTTCGTTTTAGAAGTAGATATCGAGTATCCAGATTCACTACATGATTATCATAATGATCTACCCTTTTGCCCACAAAATAAAATCACTGGTAAATCGAAATGTAAAAAATTAATAGCTGATCTTACATTTAAAAATAAATACACTATTCATTACAGAGTTTTAAAACAGTGTATTTCTGAGGGTCTTGTATTGAAAAAAGTACACAGAATTTTAAAATTCAAACAGTCTCCATGGCTTCAAAAGTATATTCAGCTTAATACATTTCATAGAACAAATGCTAAAAATGCATTTGAAAAGGATTTTTTTAAGCTTCTCAATAATGCTGTTTATGGGAAAACCATGGAGAGTGTTGATAAAAGAAAAGACATACGTATTGCAACTAAATGGGAAAATACAAATAAAAATCATTTGGGTCTAAGATCGTTGATCTCTAAACCAAATTTTCAAAGTTTATGTAAGTTTAGTGACGATATGTATGCAGTCGAATTGAAAAAAATGGACTCCTGTTATGACAAACCCATATATATAGGTTTCACAGTTTTAGAATTATCCAAATGGAAGATGTACAACTTTCATTATAATTATATGAAACCAAAATTCGATGAAAAACTCTCCCTTAATTATATGGATACAGATTCCTTTATTTATTCAATTCAAACTAATGATTTTTATGATGACATTCGAAACGACATTAAAATGAATTTCGATACATCAGAATATAAAAAAGATAATCATTTCAATTTCCCTAATTTAAACAAAAAGGTATTAGGAATGATGAAAGATGAGAACAATGGAAATGTAATGACTGAATTTGTAGGTTTACGTTCCAAAATGTACTCCCTTTCAAGTCTTAATTCTGACGATATAAAGAAATCAAAGGGTGTAAAAAAGTCCGTTATTCAAAAACTCTCGATAAATGACTATAAAGATTGTTTATTTGAACAAAAAATTTTGACAGACGAAATGTATTTATTTAGATCCAAAGCGCATCAATTATATACCCAAAAAATACATAAAGTTGTACTTAGTCATACTGATGATAAAAGAAAAATTATGATAGATAGAATAAAAACACGTGCTTGGGGTCATTACAAAGATCGTGTGGATAACAACTTTATGGATATTGATGAAGATAATTTTTCTTGTTAATTATCTGTGAGATGGTAGTGGTCAAATATATATGTATATAAAGCTAACATATAAATAAGAAAAAAAAAAAACTATTCTTTTTATGTTTTAATAAATTATTTATTTCTTAAATACAAGTTAATAGTGTAGACATAGGTAAATAAGTATTTATTCCTTAAAAAATTATTTATAATATTTAATCTAATGTATCAGAAAATTTGTGAATATATAATTTTATATATAAATAAATATTAAATGTTTAACATTGTAAGTTATAAAATTTATTAAAATTTACTTTTCCTAGTTTTAAGATAAACATTTGTAATATATATGTGATGATAATAATAATTATAATAAATAAAAAAAAAAAAAAAAAATAATAATAAAACAAATTTAATAAATTAATGTTTTTTAATATAAAGTAGAATTTTCTTTTTCTAGTAATATAGCATTTCGTAAGGCGCAAACCCCATAGTTGTGATAACTACAATAAATGTGGTCCATATACTTCATTTCCAGTTGCTTAAAATTAAGACAGCCAGTATCTTCTATATTAAAAACTTTTTGTTTTAACATTTTCTCCAACCAAATCACTTTTTCAGCACCTTTAACATATACTTTGGAATACTTTAGATTTGTTTTTAAAAAATTGCATACACTATTAAATGATATGGATCCATCATTCCAATTAAGATTATGGAAATTGTTTATTAGCCAATTGGCTTCTCTTTGCTGATTCATTGACAAACACTTAAAATTAAATGGTGGTTTTATTATGAAATTAATATACTCCTTAGAATTGAAAACAATTGCAACTTCTTTTACGATGAAATTATGTGATTTAAATTTAAAACCTTGCAAATCCATAAAAACAATTTTGGGGTGCATTTTTATATGATTTATAAGACCTTTCGAACTTGTTCTTTTAATGGTATGTATTCAATTAAACGATCATGAATAAGAATACAGTATGCTGATGTATTTTCTGGAATATTGGTAGAAGCTTCAAATTCAATTTTTATGTCAATAGGTCCGCTACTGATAGATTCATTTTGGTGACTGACATCTATCACAACTATCGGTGCTTTATTTTTAAACTCTTGGGAAGTGAGTAGAGGTTGAGCATCTCTAATATAGTAGTTTTGTTGAAATCTTAGATACATATCATAAAGAATTGCGAAGCGTTCATTTTTAAATTTTATGTTCAGATCATCATATGGATATGATTCTGAATTTAAATGTACTTTTATATTAGTAAGATCACAATGAATAAATTTATTTTTATTCTGAAAAGCTACTAATACAAAACGAGGGCGCTCTCTATTTGCAGCAAGTTTTACGTTCCAAATATGACTAGTTCCTGTGTTAAGTTGTGGATTAATATGACAATCCCAGCTTCGAAATGCTATTGGTATAGAAGTACCACTGCTTATTATCTTAATCATATTCAACTTACTAAAATCAGATAATTGCACATGCGGAATTCTCCATGAAATATTTGAAATTGTCATTTTAGCTTTTTCAGTAGAAACAGTTGAGTACACTAGATCTTCATCATTCTTATTGCGTAACATAATCAACTCATGTTTACCATTTAATATTATTTTATTATAATCTTCAGCAAATCCAAGCAATATTTTTAGTGGTACATAGAAATTAAAATATCCATTTACAAGATCCACATCATCAACTTTATTCCATCCAGCATTGAGCAATCCATTGCTATCGGTTGGTGATAAAGAAACAAAGTTCTTTATTGTACTTGTAAAACCCAAATGTCGCGTACGATCAATTTCAATACCATTGAGTTCATAACGAATTTCATCAAATAGATATGCAACAAAATTATTTTTTAATTTAAAGTTGGATGAGGAAGGTACTAATTTAGTATTAGTAGCATCTTTAACGAATCCTTCTACATATATAAAACTTTCACCAGGTAAGACATATAAGTCTTGATTTTGTATTGAAATTCTAATTTCATCATTATTGTTGTAAGATTGAAGATATGGTGTATACGTGTGGTAGTCCTTTTTAATAATATTTTCATCAGACAAGGGTTTTTCGAGTACATCTATTATTGAACTCATGGTTTTCTCAATTTAAAATTTAACGATTTAAGAAATTCTTTGTTTGCTTGTGTCAAGTTTTTATGTGGTAATGATTTCTTTAATTTTAATTTAGCTGATAATTGTTTATTACGAGAAAATGAGATTTTATGTTTGGATATATTCTTATTATAAATTATCATTATCTTGTGGGTTTTAAATGAATTCGTATTGTAATTTCCTCTCCTCGAAAATTAATTAAATTTCCGTCTTGGTCAACTACTTGTAGAGTTAAGGAGCTTATCTCTCGAGAGTTGACTGGCAAATAAATGAGATTTCTCGGAATCTCATCAATTTTATACCCTGGTGGAACATTAATTGCAAACTCATGTAATGTGTGTGCTTGAGAGTTATTCATATATGTGTTGACGGATATATTGCTCTCCACTCGTAAGAGATTGACTTTAAAAATGTTGACTGGAAGATCTGAATAGTGATTCTCATTTGGATTTAAGATTTTTTTATTAAATCCAAGCAGTTTTCCAATTGTATTTTCTTTATTAAAATAAACTAAATCAATAGAGCTATTAACTCTTACTTGCATTGTATTATTATTAGCTTCTATATCAATTTTATTTTTTGGACTGTATCGTTTGTATTGCTCTTTTATATAATCAACAATATCATTCAATTCATAGGATCCAATTGGAATTTCAATTATATGATCACCAATATGAAACTTGTTATTATAAACGTCTACATTGGGAATGCTGTTGTATGAATGAAAATCAGTCAGAGCACACTCATATTCACCATCCAAATAAATTGGAGGGAAATAATTAGCTGATAGCTCAGATGATTTAGAGCTCAATGTAAGTGTTATTGACATTATGGTTGTCGGAGAGTAAATAAAATAAATTTAACACAATGTTGTTTTTTTAAGGAAATTTATAAGTTTATTTTCCATTACAAGATATATAAATACTACATCAATTATATTATTTTATTTATTTATTATTATTATTATTATTATTATTACTAACTACAATATATCAGTTTTATTAATCCAAGAATTATGATAATTTGGAAATCCCAACCATTTAACAAATGCTTTTCCTCCTTTAACTTTAAGAACTTTTTCGACAAGGTACGTATCTGGAAATCGAGTTTTGGAAAGTTCTTCATCATAGAATCCTCCTTCTATTGGATTTCCACGATAGTCTTCTAATATGTACGTTGTAGGATATGTATTCTTTACTGTTTTTATTTTAAAAATTTCTGTAGTCCAATTGGGTGTATACCCCTTTTCAAAAATATGTTTGTATTTACTGATACGTACATAATCACCGACATTGAATTTTGATATTTTATATATTTTTATATGGTTGTATACTGTGCTAAGCAATTTCTTCTCATTTGTTGAATTGACTTTGATTGGAGGCATTTTGATGGTACGATGAATTTTTCTGTTGTAAGCATCAACTAAATTATTGTAAATATCGAGCCAATAATATGAACCATTGAAACTAAATTCTCTCCACATCATTCCTTTTAAGGTTCGATTGAATCGTTCTACTATTGATGCTTTCATTCTACTAAATGTTGAGTAGTGATTAATATTATGTTTATCCATTAGTTTTTGAAAGTCCTTATTGAAAAACTCTTTACCATCATCTGTTTGTAAATTTTTGGGAATCCTACCTAATTTAAAAATATTTTCCATTTCCTGGGCTACTTCAATTGCTGTTTTTGTTTTAAGTGGTTTAGCCCATGCAAATTTTGAAAAGGTATCAATTACAGTCAATAAATATCTATAGTTTTTATTATGTGTAGAATAATTCCCCATTTCAACCAAATCAGCTTGCCAGAGGTCATCTATTCCTTTCATTACAACTCTTCGACGTTTAAAAACTTTTCGAGCTTGTTTATGGAGTTCATTTACTAAGGTTCTTTTTGTAGTCATAATTTAATTCTTTTGTAAAATAATATCGTATGGGTTGTTATCTGTTGACGTATTTTCACCTATTGTGATATATTCAAAGTTATCATATCTATAAATTTTCTCTTTTATCCTGCTGATTTCTTCTTTAGTAGATGTATTATACTTTATAATTTGATCTCGAATATCATTAATATTTTTTTCTAAATGCTCCATTAACTCCTTTTGTACCTTTTCAATGTAATATTGCAAAAACACTTTACTGATAGCATCATTCTCTTCCATAGCATTTTCCACATTTCTGATTCTTTTGTTTTGGACGTCAATATTGCTATTCGCATCCATAAAGAACCCCAACAATTTAGGTACATTTTTTATTGAAATTATACCACTTGTATCGTTCAGGTAGTGTCCAAATTTGTCAACAGACATAGTTCATTTAAATTAATATTATTGTATAATATTAGCTTCATATAATTCTTCAATAATTGATACAATCTCGTTATTGTGATTCGTATGACCAGCAGCTTGTGATGCTATTAGTAGTCTAAGTCGATCTAACAACTCATTTGGATCATCCCAATATATATAGTTAGGTTTCTGTGAATTCACAGTCATTAATCCAGTACCAATATAGTTCTGGTTTGTTGTTTCATGTGATGATGATGTTGAGGGTATAGATTGCTTCATATTTTTATCTTTAAATAATTTTCCAATAATGTGCTTATATTTATAGGCTCTCGTACCTTTTATTTTACCATCAGCTTGAAAATCTCGTTTGTATGCACTTGTATTAATCAATATTTTTTTATAAATTTCAAGTTCAGATTTATCATAGTTCTTTGGAATTTTATGAAACATTAATGAAAATAATCCTGGTGTAAGAGCCCATATTTGATTTCCAATTATAATTTTATCGTCATTGAAGTTAATCTTACTGTCACCAAATTTCCACTCATTATTGGAATCTCTATGTGGACCATAGAGATTGTCTAACTCATTTATCTTTTGTAAATGTACTAAATCTTTATCATTTCTATTAGTATTTAAAATTTCACTTTCTGACTGAGAGTAAAAATCATCGTAATCATCTGAGTTGTTGGAGTTACTTAATAATGTATCTTCAACAATTTTCTTTGGAGTACTTTTGTTAATCGTTGGTATTTTAGATATAGGATTTGAATTAATAGTGAATTCATGTTTAAGTTCTTTATTTTCAAGTTTTGGAATTATTTTTATAGCTTTTGAGTTTTTAATAAAGTCATTCAAAGGTTCTGTTATGGGTTTAAATGTATCTTTAAGTTGTTCATGCATATCCGCTTCACCAACTTTCATACTACGAAGTTTTTTCTTCAATACATTTCTCGTTTTTATCAAATCCATCAATACATTTTTATTCATTTTAAATAAGTAATTCGGTTTTCTTATCAAATTATGAATTAGTGTCTAGATTAATGATGTTACATTATCAGATCAGCTTTCAGCCCTGGTATAAGATAATATGTTAAATCAGCTATCTGGTATTATAAAAGCGATGATATTATTTTAGATATTGGATTAGGTTACTTAGAAATCAGTTAAAAATAGTAGATACAAATATTTACTAAGTTGTGGTATGTTAAAAGTTCAATGTTATACTAATATTTAAATGTAATATGTATAATAATTTATATTGTTATGAAATTGTCAAATTGCTTTCGATATCGTCCATTATTCAATTCGTCATCTTTACTAATCACTAAAAATCCATATTTATCTTTCCAACATTCTCGACAAATTTCATAAAAGTTTTGAAAACTCATATCGCTTGCAACATGATCACTATAAACATGCTTCACATTCATTTCATCTTGCTTAAACATTATGATCATATTAGCATTATCTCGTATCAAATGTTTTGGAATTCTTGTATAAGTTTGACATAAATAAAATGAGTCAATATTTTTGTGTCGACCCATACAAAAGTATGTACGTATGTTATTCTGCTTTTCACATGCAACATCATCAAATATCATAATTGAGTTAGAATTTGCTTTATAAGGAGATATTACCGATTCATTTTCGGAAAATGTATAATATCCCATTCCTTTAATTGGTGTTATTAATTTCCTTAAATATTCATATTTTGGTTGATATAGTGATTTGGAGTATAAATAGATGTTCTCAAATTTTAAACCATTAGGACTTTCCAACAATCCAATCATAACATTAGTCTTGCCACAATTCGAGGGACCGACTATCAGCGCTCGAATAGAATTCGGTAATAAAGAACTGTGCCTTATTTTTGAATTGCTTTTCACTGAAGAATCAATATTGCGAATGGAAATATTTTTATGTTGTTTAATTAAGCGCATCTTTATAACTGATACTAATCATATATAATTAATATTTTTTTATAGAATAAAATAAAATGGTTATACACTATAACAAAGATATTAGTTATAAAAGAACAGTCATCGGAGAAGGTTTAGTGGATAAAATAATAAACTCTCTACCTATTGAACTACATCTTCCTGGATATCAATATTGTGGCCCTGGAACAAAACTACAAAAACGTTTAAATCGGGGTGATAAAGGAATAAATAAATTAGACACAGCTTGCAAAGAACATGATATAGTATATTCAAACAATAAAGACATAAATATAAGACATCAGGCTGATAAAATTCTTGAAAATAAAGCTTGGGAACGAGTTCTTTCAAAAGACAGTACTCTACCAGAAAAATCATTTGCTTATTTGGTAACAAACACAATGAAAGCAAAAAGAAAATTAGGCATGGGTTTGAAGAAGAATAACATAAATAAAGATTCAAAAGTAAGTAAATCTAGTGGAAGAAAACTTTTCAATGCAACAATAAAAACAGCAACAAAAATTTTAAAGAAAGAAAAGCCACAAGATATTAACTCTGCTATTAGAATTGCTCGTAAAGTCATTAAAAACTCTTTTAAAGGAAAAAAGTCTCATGTTGCAATTCCTCGAGTAATAAATGTTCCAAAAATTGGTGGTTTTTTACCTCTAATACCCATTCTAACTGCTCTTGGTGCAATTGGTAGTTTAACTGGTGGTGGTGCAGCCATAGCAAAAGCTATAAATGCCGCAAAGGATGCTAAAAATCAACTTGATGAAGCAACCCGACATAATAAAAATATGGAGGCCATAGCAATGGGAAAAGGTCTTTACCTCACACCATATAAAAAGGGATATGGATTGGTTTGTAAAGAGAAACCAAAAAACTTTTAGAAATGCTACCTAAGAGACCACTAACTGATCTCGACCTGAAATACTTGTCAAAAAATATTCCATATTTTAGAGGAATTTTCATGTTAGACACACTACCAAAGCGTTCTAGAAAAATAGAATGTGGTATCATCAACTTAGATTTATCAACAGGATCTGGAACACATTGGGTAGCATATTATAAAAATAATCAACACAACGAATATTTCGATAGCTTTGGAAATTTACAACCTCCTTCTGAATTGATTAAATACCTAGGAAAAAATATAAAATATAACTACAATCAACATCAAGATTATAATTCGTATAATTGTGGACAATTATGTATTAAATTTCTGTATCATATGACTGAAAGAAATAAATAAATAAAAAATTGATATTAATAATGAAAACGTTTTTATTTATGAATTTATTTTAATTTTTAATTTAACTAAATATTAAAAAATTTAATAAAGATATAGGCTTTAGATTTGCCATACAGGATATTGACCGTTTGGAATATAGTCAACCATTACATCAAATGTGTCTAAGCGCAAGCCTCGTTCTCCCTCTCTTTGGATACGGAATATACCTGATGATAGCTCAGTCATCTCTTCATCGGATAATGAATTGTACCGGTTTGGCAAAAACATTATATTTTCTTCCAGCTCAATTTGAATGGTTGGGCCATATTTTGTTGTCGTCCTTTTTGCATTTAAGACTGCATACTTTTTGTCAGTTTCCAAATCCTTAATATGAATAAGGGTTTTGTTGGAAAAGCTGTTGAATTTTTTAATTAAATTTTTAGCTGAATCCATTTTTTTATTTTTTTTTTTTTTAATGTTTGTAGTTTGTAGTAGTTGTCACTTGAACTAATTTTCTTATATTGATCTTTAAATTTTTCCGATAAGTCTTAATAGCAAATTTGAATTTTTTTAACAAACATTGTTAGAGAGTAAAAGAAATATGTATATGTATATACCCCTCGCTCGCTCCTCGCTCTATCTTCAATATGAATAAAATTGTTTTATAGATAAAATAGAATTTAGCATGATGTAATAGGAGAAAAATATTAAATATATCCATCCTTCTCACACTACCTGCAGGGATTCAAGTATAATCTTTTCATTTCATTTTGAAGGATCGTAGTGGAATAAATTAAATATAAGTCTTCAATAAAGGAGACACTAGAAAGTGTAAAAAAAAAAAAAAAAAAAAAAAAAGAAAGGGAGAGAATACTGTTTTAAATGGAGTAACAAAGAAAACAATATTATTTGGAAATAAAACACATTAGTGTAAAAGATTCAGAAAAATGTAGTTAATAACCGAAAATTTTAATAAACTAATAGTAACAATAAGAACGTCAATATAACAAGTTGTAAATAATAATAACTAAAATTAAAATAGAAAATGAGTTTAATAAGAGAGATTGTTCAACAATTTTTAATTGATTTTCAAGACTCATTATTATATGAGCACCGGGAGACGCTCAACTTTTTTGTGTCCATGCTGGAACAAAATGACGACTATGGAGTAATAGATGAGGAAGATGGGGAAAATGGAAGCCATTTTAAGAGCTGCCCTTGGTCCGAGCCGAGCTGTGAAGAAGGTCCAGACACCTGCAGATGTTCCGTATTTCATTTCCGGAAGGATATTGTACTCAAATTAATTCAATCATACTATAATTTTCGCCAAAATATTTAATAAAATAAAAATTATATTTACTTTATTTACTATTAAATAGAAAAGAAAAAAAAAACACACAAACTCAAATAATTGGTAAATATAATAAATAAAAAAGCAAATAAATCAAAAACACAAAGGCTATTCTTCTTATTGATTGACTTTTAAAAAGATAAATTGGGTAAACAAACGAATTTCTTATTTATTTATTAGAGCGGTTCTTTTCATAACAGCTAAAAACTAAAATAGCTAGATTGAGAAAAAAAAAAAAAAAAAAAGGAATTGTAAATGGGAAATCCCATCCAGAAAATTTAACAAAATAGACAGTAAAAATAATTTTAAAATTAGAAAATTATACACACAAAACGATAAATGTGATCAAACTTTTACAGTCAGCCAATCATAATTTAGGAAACACACAATTTCATCCCTCGTCGTCTTGAAAAAAATACACAGGTACTCAATTTTCAATCAAAACAATGAAAACTAATTTTAAATATTACCTGCTTTATCCTCTGTTTTATAGCACTTGACACTATAGGAGTTTGCACCTTTTGTATGCCATCTACAACAAACTAACGTGCACGTGTGCATAATCCATTCAATCTCTATGCCCTTTCAATTTATAATTAGAATTAATATTTAATTTAAAAACATGTTTATTCATGTCTTAGATAAATGTGTAATGCACAAAGTAAGTACAGGTAGTTGATATTGTGCATGACCAATCTTGTTATGTATTGTTACTGATCTCACATTCACCTCGTGTAATTTTTTAATATCAAATAAATGCTTGCACATTCATGATTTCTGGATTTAAACACTTGTATGGAATAAATTAATGACAGTTAAAGATGGGAAGAGGAGACAGAATTAAACGAAGAAACATATTTTTAAAGAAAATGTCGTACAGAGGTATAATTGAGAAGTTTCTATATGACTTTGATGGTTGTATTTTTGATGAACATTTACAAATAATAAACCATTTTCAACGCATGCTGGACGAGTATGAAAATATCAAAATGATTGATTCTATTCATGGGAAGCATTTCATCAACTGCCCAAGGATTTGTAAAATATGCGAGTTTATATCAAATACATGTGAATGTATTCAGTTTAATTTACAAAAAAATAATGTATTTCTTTTAATAGAAAATTATTATACGTTTTTTATAAGAAATATAAATAAATAAATAAATAAAATATATTTAAAATTGAAGTTTTTATATAATATACTCTAAATTTACTCTTTAATCTCATACAAAATAAAAATCTTAAAACTAGAGAATGAAAATTCAAAATTAGTTAGAAATATTCAACCAACAAAATAACTGAAATACAAATAAATTCTGCTAGAAATCCCATTCATGAAAATAAAAAAAGAAATTGCAATTGGGAAATCCCATCCAGAAAATTTAACAAAATAGATAGTAAAAATAATTTAAAATTAGAAAATTATACACACAAAACGATAAATGTGATCAAACTATTACAGTCAGCCAATCATAATTTAGGAAACATACAATTTCATCCCTCATCGTCTTGAAAAAATACACTGGTACTCAATTTTCAATCAAAACAATGAAAACTAATTTTAAATATTACCTGATTTATCAACCCTTAAAACTACCTGCTTTTACTCTCCCACACAATCCTCTCTCACTCTCTTCACATCTCTTATTATCCAACTAGAAACTATTACTATCCAACTGGATTCCCTTCATGACATGTCAGCTATTCGCTATCGACCCATTCAAATTCCAATTACAAAAAGCGGCGGCTTTCCTTTGAAGCCTCTGCTACCAATTCAAATTCCAATTGGAAAAGGCGGCGGCATTCCTTTGATGTCTCTGCTCCCCATTACCTATCTACTATTACAAATATGAATAACTTAAAACATTTATTTAAGGAAAGTAAATAAATTATTTAATTTTATAATTTACAAACTATAACTATGAATAACAGAATATCTTTGTATTTATTTATATGATGTAATATCAATTTCTGTACAAAAAATTAAGCAATATCTTAATTAAATTTATTTTATTTTAGTTACAAAACATTTAACACATATACAGATATTCATTTATATTGAACATGTATTTTGCAATGAATTTCTGCACAAGTATTTTATATAAACCTAAAACTGGATCAGATGTTTTTCAACAGTTAAATGTATAACCAAATGACCTTTTCACATTTCATAGCTAGCACCTCTATGGTTATAAAAATTTTTTATCCACATTAATTGCTATATCAAGCAACACATCTACACATTTAACAGGTACACTTTAGCACCATTGAGAAATACATCCATCCATTTCATCAAATATGCAATAGATACATATGTATAACATTTTAGTAAATCGTCCTCATGCATTTCCTCATCACTGCATTTTTTAATTGCCTCTGTCAATGGTTGGTAAAAAAACTAAAAACAGACTGAAGAAATAGAATAGAAATAGAAAAAAAACAATTTTAATTGACACATACAAATTGTGTCAAATAAAAACGAAAGAAAAAAATTAAAACTTTGGAGAACAGTGATTAATATTTCCTATAGAAGTTTTATTTGAAGCAACTATGTATTACAATATTGAAGTACATATTGAATAAAACGTACCATTATTCATTGAGTATACTTATTAGACTGGCTAAAAAAAGAACTGTCTCTAAAACAATGTAATTACAAATTTCTCCGTCCAACAGTGTATCCGTTCAATAGGTAAACAATATAAATGTTTCGAAATGTTAATATAAAGAAAAGTTACTTTAGTAAATTTGTTTCCACAACTATATTTTTTTTATCAAGCTAACAAAAATTAAAAAAATAGAATTAAATAAATGCATATTATTAAAAATATTAAGTTTGTCATTCTGTTTGTAACACATCGAAATATTGCTCGTGGAAGTAAAACGTATTTCTAGGTCCTCATAAGATTTTAAGACGATGCCTTCCGTCTGTTTGGTATTAAAAATGGGCAAATGGGTCGAGTAGAATCCGAGTTATAGCCAAGTTTCAGACAACCTCGATATTTTTTGCTATTTCCTTCAAATATAATACAGATACTATCATGAAATTTTGCACACTTTATTTTTATTCTAGTATGATAAGTCGTGTTGAGAATGGTTAGAATCCATAAACGATTTCTCATAGCCCCAATACAAATGTCTTCCAGGAATATGGCTCTATGGTACATAAATGCCTATAGAAAAGCACTATTAATACAAAATTGAGCACAAATAAGTTTCATGCTAAGGAAAATCATAAAACGATATTTTTTTTTCATTAGTCCATATTAGTCCGAAAATAACTTAAATGTGAATATCTTATAAATATCGATAGCGAAGCGAAATTTTACACAGATATGTAATTTTGAAAAAAGTTTCAGTTTCAGAAGTTTCATATTTTGGAATAATTTTGTGTTGTTATTGGTTAATGAATAGCTTGGTTTTACGGACCTCTTTCATCGGTTTCAGGCATCGCTCCTCATGATTTTGTTGTTGTATACGAAGACTTAATTTCAAACACTGTAATTCACATGTTTGACGTGACAGTACGCTATTGGCCAAACTATTGGAGTCTATAGATCACGACCAGTTTTTAGTGTGGTTCTGGCGGACCTGTTCTTAATTAGTATTTAATTTATTTGTGTTTTCACTTTTCATCTGAAACTAAATAAGTCTTAATATGAAAAAGTGCTAAAATGTTAAAACCATTTCAATCTCTAAGCCAAAGTAATACCAGAAATCTAAAGATAGTTTCAAATAGTTAGGATTTTTTTAAATCTTTTTTTTTAACAACTTTTTATAACACACTCCTTCATAAATAAGAAGGAATGATTCCTAAAGCGATCAAATATATTTCTCTAATCTTTAAAGTTTTCCATTCTTACATTATGTAATTCGTTTCATATAGTATATAAATTTTCAAGAAAATTTAAAAAAGCTTAATTATTTACAAAAACTCCTGTTTAATTCAATATATATTTAGCTGGACCATATAAGCAGGATTTTATGTTTCTAGATAGTTCTAAGAAGTACCAATGGTAAAATTAAAAGGTAAAACTTTTAATAATTTTTTTTAATATGTATTTCTAAAATAATTTCTATTCAATAAAATACAATTTCTCATTCATGCAGACAAGTATCTCGATTTCTTATTTAAAAATGTAAAAAATTAGAATTGACTAAATAACAAGAACCATAGAGCCAAAGTAAATTTTTTCTTTTATAACATACTAAATTATATGTTATAAGAGTTTAAAAAGTACTATTTGGAGAATAAACAATTAACATTATGTGGACTCTTTTCAAACAAGTCAAATTTCTAAGACTATTACTATAAAAATTAAGAAGAATGGGTGCAATTTTGAATCTCTAAATTATGTGAAAAGTACAAATTTCCGTTTCCAGCTCATATTTTCTTAATACTTCGTTGAGTGTTTACCTGAAAAAGATTTGATTCAACAATGCAAATTGCATTTAACAGTATTATTACCTGTGCCTCTCGCGTCGAAAAGAGGTGAAACAAAATATTCCATCGTTTCTCGAAAAGTGAGAAAAAAATGTGTGGAACTTATGTCGAAAACTATAAAAAGGGATTTACGTCGTTACGTTAGAACTGCCAAAATTTACAACAATTTACAAACCGCTAATCACGATATCGTTGACCGCGAACAAAATTTACTTAAATTTAAACATTTTCAACAACGGCGGCAAAAAAACAACCGTTGGCTATATAAAATAATATTTAGTACAACTTTAATGTTTATTATTTACAAAAAATTTGCAATAAAATAAATAGAAATAGTTTCGGGTGTAAAAAAATAAAACTTTGTTTTGTTAAAAGAAAATTGTTAAAGTGATACATAAAATATACAGGCATGTGATGAAAATCGAAATCGAAAACGAATCAGTTTTGGAAATACATTTTAATGCATTTATAATTTTTTTTTTAAGATTCTCTTTAGAAGCCCAATATCTTTATATTTTATGTGATAAAAGTTTTTCGATACAGAAATATTATGAAAAAATTGACTTCTAAAACTCATTCCTTTTTGTTTTCGATTTCCATCACATGCCTGATAATGTTATGTGTTATTCTTCACTGTGATTTGGATATTTTTTATTTTTAAAATTATATCTCGCCGCGTTTTTATTTGTGAGGCACAACAATTTTACAGACACACTTTTTCTGTAAGCTGAGTAATTTTCTGACGTTACAGCGATTACTCATTAAAACAGTTACAGACACAGTTTTGTAAGAAAAACAGCTATTTGTTTCCATTTATGACATTTTTGTTTGATTTCATACATTTTGCTCGAAAAGTTTCTCAAATGTTAAATATTTTATCAAAATTCACTTAATTTATTTTCACCATTAAAGGATTAACAATTTTATTAAAATAAATATTAGTAACTGATAAAGAGTTAAAATGATTCATCATTTCAATCATGTCTTCTGAAACGTAAAATTTAGACAGGATACATATATATATATATATATTAGATACATTCGTTGTACATACTCGTATGTATGTATATATGGACCATAAATTGGCTTTAATGTTTATAGAACGTAGCAAATAAATAAAATAATACGTATGTAACAATAAATACATACTTTGATGTGGTTTCCTGTAAAAAAAAAAAAGTTAATACATTTCGAACAACATGATATAACGAAGAGAGTGGAATAAATGTGTCATTTAAGTTGCCGTAAAAATAAAAATCTATCAATGGAAAAAATGCAACTAAAGAAAATTAAATTTTTACAATAGCAACACAGTCGATATTATTATCTATATAATGGCATGTGATGGAAATAGTTGTGGTCAGTGCACGAGCATAAACACTGGCGAATGTACTGAAATAAATATTTTCGTAACTAAGTATAAATCACTGTTTTCTCTGATGGTAAAGGGTTTTAAAATAGGTGATGTTATTTTAATTTTGCTAGGTGGGCAGCACCGATCTCGTAGAATTTTAATTATATTTATATTAAGAATTGAATATAATATCAGGACACCTAAATAAATAAAGTTTCGCTTTAAGTATTACTTATTTTTAGATCATAAAGAGTACATACTTTAATACTGCTGATAAAAAAATTGATCCAAAGTAAATTAGGAACTAAAAACTATACTAATTACCACTTTAAATTAACACCCCATGTTAAAACACCACTAACAAACATTGTTAATGTATGTATGTAGTAAATAATAGTAAAAATTATTAGTGCATACTTATGTATAGTATCATCCCGATGTGGTTTTGCTTTTTGACTTCTTGCTGCTTGAACCATAAAGATTGTGGCTGTAAGCAGCAAAATGTTATAAACCAATGTTATTGTTCTCATTATACGGGTATGTCCTTGAAGTACACCAAAGAAAAAAAGAGGATACTAAAGAAAAGGATGATAATACTCCTTATTTCGTTTATTAGTGACTGTTAACCAGTCAATGTCTGTTATTTTTACTATTGGCAGTGACGTTGATTATGATTTGTTCATTGATACTGCAGCTTTTATGGTAGTTATATATTTTTGCAATTTTCAAACTGGAAATAAAAACGTTAGTTTGTTTTAAAGTTTGGTCTTAATGATTTGTTAAGAAAACCTGTGTAGAAAAAAAAAACTTATTTTGAGCCCAAGGAAAATTTATATATTTTTTAACATACTTGCTCTGAAAGAAGTTATATCAGACATTAAGTTAGCTAAAATCATTGATTTTCTAGTCACTTATTTGACAAGGTGGACAACAAAAAAAGATAAAATAATATATATTGCAGTTAAGAAAAAATAATTATCTTAGTGTTCATTAATAAACAATTAAGAAATTACAGTAATCAAGCCCGACCATATAATAGACAACACAAAGTAAAGGGGCAACAACAGTCTTTCTGAAATGGGCGCTATATGTAAACTATGACCTGTTATGAACTGATCATCATAATATTTAGGAGCACGTCGTCTTCAGAAGAGTGTCTTACTATGACTTGAATTATGGACCGATCATTATAAAATATGGTGACATGACTTTTAAATATATGAAACTAATTTGTGTTAAAGTTTATTTGGATACTAACATTTCTAATAGATTTACGCTCTTTAAAGTGATTTTCGAAAGTGGGAGCTATAATCAATTATTGCCCGATATGCATACAATTTGTAAATGTGATTAGGTTTTATATATGTATATCTTATTTGTGGGCCGAACAAAAATTCACATATCAAATGAAATATCTACAAAATTAGACAACCAGACAGACAGACGGACGATCATCGTTAAATCGTTTCAAAAAATTATTCTGAGTAGATCGTCGAAAATTATTCTTGGTTGTAGGTTAATATTTTTGGTGGTACATATATCAGCACAATTCCAAAATAGGGTATAAAAAGGCAAACATATAAAATGCTTCTTTAGAACATCGTAATTCAATATACATTAATATTTCTTTATGAAATGAATTTTAAATTGAAATAATGTAGTATGTATGAAATTCATTTCGTGGTAATGCATATTGGAATATAAAAATTTCTCTATTTATTGTTTTCTTAATTGTGGCAACTTAATTAAATATCAAGTGAGTATTTGAGTGTCACTTATTAAGTTCCTACGCACTTACGGCTGTAACTAATTAATAATGATAATATAAATTAAAAGTCATACAAACTTTAGAAATGTACAAAAAATTTATGTTACATTGAAAACAAAAATATAACCACAATAAATACTAAGCACAAATCATAAAGATACATTTAATTGAAAAAAAAACAATATGCAAGTAAAAGTACGGTCACACTTGGCAAATATTTACTCAAAAAAGCGTAACCACTTGTTTTAGCACAAATTTGTTAGACTTTGTTCACTCTTTACAAGAGTTTTGCAATATCAAACAGCATCAAATAAAATAAAGCTAAATATTTGTTGTGTCTTGCCCTAAATAAACGAGTTTTTTTTCTAATTGAATAAACGAGTTCAAATATATTTTATTTAGTGGTTATGTCTTATTCGGCAAATATGTATTTGCTAAGTGTGACCGTAGCTTAAGTTAACAATTCTTCATATACACCTCCAAAGGGTTTTTTTTAGATGTAAAAACTTTAAGTTGGCAACACTTTTTGCTGGCGACCATTTCGTCAGCTGTCAACTGATTTATATTTAGTTTGGTTTGGCATTTCAACATGAATAGAATGACGCCTGAACAAAGCTTCCAAATTGTTTAAATTTATTTTGAAAATCATGGCTCAACTTTTCAACTGTTTTGTTGAAATAGAATAAAACGAAGTTTTTTTAATTGATAGGAAATTTACTTTATTCGAAAGATAATATTCTGGTATTATAATTTAAATATGAATTCTGGCATATGACTGGCTTGGACGTAGTTTAATCTGTGGGTCTAATTTTGGATGACTTTTTCTAACATTTATGACCTCCAAGTGGTCAATCGTCTCGAGCTTATCGGCGTAGACTAGCGACTTCAAACCTAAATCACTTGACAGCTGACAAAAAAGTGTTGCCAATTCAAAGTTCTATACATCTAAAAAACGCCTAAATAAGCCTAAATGATATTATTAAACCTGAAATCTCTCACAATCTCCTAAACCTATTTCTGCATACTATTTTATAAATCAAATATGTATATTAAACATGAATTTTTTCCTATTGTGTCTATGTATAATTAAATTTCTCAAATTTAATATAGAAACGGCAAAAAACATACTATTTAATATAACTTAGTTATTAAATATAATTAAAATCACGTAATTATAAAGTAAACATAATTCTATTTTTTAGAGTATACTATTAATATAAAGTTGCTTTAAGTTAACACCCACAAAAGCTTAAAAAATTACACAAAATGCCTAAAAACATCTAATTACTATAAATATAAAATTTCATTTACAAGTGTCAAATTAATTCTCACTCACAATATATCTAATTAACACCAAAAACTGTCAATTTGTCAATCTGAAACGTATTTGCCTACCAAAAAATGCAAATGCGAATACATTTTTTATATACAAATTATTACACAGAGATATTTACACTTAGTTTGTGTATGTTATATTTTAGTGTGTTTTTTAATCAAAATAATTCTAAGCCTCTAAAAAAACGTTTAAATAGCTGCCTAAATACTGCTTACTGTTTTTTGGGGGCTTTTTGCATGTAAATATCAGATAAAAATAATAATAGTTTACAAAATTGTATTAAAAATTAATAAAGCCTAATATTAAGTTTATCCTTAGGGATTTAAATAGTATTATAACGAAAAATAGAGTGCTTATGTTTGTAGGTATAGAAATACATGCCTACATATGAAGATGCAAAATACATGCTACGTAATAAGTATACGGTGCTAAGAACGTTAGAATTCATTTACATATTAAATACATTCAATATTTAGTCAAATAAATAAATTAAGTCAACTTTCTCTAGTAATGTTTTATTAGTGAATAAAACAGGCTGCTTAAGAAATGAAATGTTTCATCCAGCATTCTTATTGTATGCAATTGTCAATTTTTAGGTTGGCTCTGGCACATTTCCAGAAATATTTCTTACATCAGTGATTTTTCGCTGAAGTGATCCAAACATAATATTCGGTCAAAAAAGCAATATTCGGTTTTATCCGAAACAAACCGAAATGTTTTCAAATAAATATTACTACTTCGAGGTTCCCTACTTTTTTAAAGAAAAAAAAAAACACAGAAAATTGAAATTTAATGGGGAATGTTTATTATAATTTGAAAGAACATTCTTTGGCATTTATTTTTTTAAAGATTATGTCTATCAAATGTTGGATTTTCGACTGGTAACTGGCAAATGACATGCGTGATGTTTTCCTCCAAGGCCTGAATCGAAGCGGATTTTTAGACTTTATAGACAAATATAAATCAGAGCTGGTGAAAAGTGTAACGACAGTTTCAATAAAACTTTTACCTAAAACTTGTGAATTAACAAGATGGAGTTACTTGTTAGTATGTTTATTATTTTTTTCGGGAATTAACCTAACCAAACCTTGTGTAATAGATATAAATAAATAATAATAGATAACTGGACAAAAAAATTTAAAACCAAGAAGAAAAAAATAAAAAACATAATTTACAATTCCAAATATATTTATATGGGTCTGGCTAAGACCCGTCTATTACAAATGTGGTGTTTGCAAGATTTATTTTTCAAATATTTATAGCGAACTAAATTGTAGATTGGTACCTGAAATTTCAAGTCTCTAACTAAGTGTTAAATATAAAGGGTGATTCAAATATAGATACTTTTTTCACTAGCCCGTTCATTGGCGTGGTGATTCCTATGCGCAGGAACCCAGACCAACGTAATGTCAGACAGACGACCTAGCCTTGACAGAGAATTCCTACATTGCTTAACTAGTGTAGATGAAATTGTGTAGGCATTAAGTGAGAGGAGTGCCGCCTGACTGTCATACATGTGATACATATGAAATTTTGCATGTGTAAAAACATATGTAATTTTTTCGATTAGAACACGCTCTATTTTCCTGTAACAAACATAAACAAAACAGCTGGTTTCTTTTGAAACAAAATTGTTTGAAAGAATATATTGTAAAGAAAAATTAAAGAAAATGGATAATGAACATGGAAAATTAAGTATTTTTCGATTTTTAATAAATTAAATTATGTTTATTATATTTATTGCAGTTAGATTGGCCAAAAAAAGCACTTCTTGAAATTTATACACGTTAAAAATCGTGTATATGGAAATTTTGACATACATACGGAATTACATATGGGTAAGAAAATTGACAGTACATATGTAAAATACATCCCGTCTGATAGCATTAGTTAAGCCTTTGTTATTAGCCAACTAAAGACTGTGATTTCGGCCATAAGACATTAAGACATAGTCAACAATTATAATACATGTATGTATGTATGTATGTATATAGGTATAATAAAGCTTTACACTTTATAACCAATTTTTAATATTATTATACCTTCAATTGTCTTTGCATTATTTTATTTACTTAATATCTACATTCTATATACATTAACTTGTTCATAAAATATTTAATACATTTATTAAACTTTTATGCACCCCTCTATATAGAGAAACTAATTCATTTATTATCACATAATTTTCTGTTTTTATAACATTTCATACTTTTTGCCACCAAGGAAAATATTCGTATTATAATTGACGGCTAAATGAAACCTGCCTTATTAATATTTAATCATTAAGGTGGTACACACATTGACGTTTATGACAAGAAGGTTAATGTTGCAAAATAATAGAATTAAATGAGTACCTTAAGGGCGAAAATCTATAATTAAATAAGTGTTCATAACATGGGATACGTGCGATATTATTTGCCCTCCTAACCTGCGTATCTATCAACCTATAATTGTATATACTGATAAAAACAATATATATATGTATGTGCATAACTACAGTACAGTACTGTGCATAAAATATGTAACACTTTGCTGATTTCGTTAATAACTGTTTATCCTGCTATATTTAGTCAGTCATGTTCAATGGCATTTTGTTCAATATATTTGAACGTAAGAATTAGTGATAAATATTGTTGCTTTACTGTTAAGAATACTTATAGATTCAAGTAACAGGAGTTTTAACAAGAACTTTGTTTTTTGGAACAAAATAAAGCAATGATTTTATATTAAACTTAATAAATTTTTTATTATATTGGAAAGCGCAAGGTTTGACAATTATAAAGGAAAAATTATAATAATATATGAATTTACAGTTTAGATGATATTTACACTAAATATTTGTGTGGTGAGCATATAAGATATGTATATAACATTCTTACTCGTTGACAAAGAGTTTTAATCTAAATTTAAAATTAAATTTTCTTAGAATTGCATGTTTACACCACTGTTTTTACAAAATTATTGTGATTATCCTTACATACAAAAATATTGGACAAAATTTCATACAAAAATTGACTGTAGCCACAAAAGATGTTAACGCAGCAGATGTAATGAAAATAATTCCACTCTCATGACACTTTTTATGTTCGGCACTGTATGTGTGTATGTTGTATGTAGATATGTACCAACACACGCATATAAATAAACAACTTGAAAGACACTCTGATACTTGCTGTCTACTGGCATATGATTGCACGACAAACTGTTTTCATTTACACAATTTAAATAGTTACAAGCACAATTTCATAATTGGAAAATATTTACTGAATTACGACACCAGACAGAGAATTACTTCGTATAAACTATTTAATAATATTTTTTTTTATAATTATTCAGGCACCCTCGATATTGCCATTCCAACCAACGATTTGCATAGTTGTTTTAATAATTTCGTTTCAAGTTTTTCAGTGCTTTTTTTAAAATACTTCTCGGATTATTCTCATTTATTTGCATGAACATGTGTACCTAAACATACACGCACAAACATTCATTTATATAATATATAATTTGTATAGAAATTCCTATAGTATTTAGGTAAATGTGTATGTGTGAGTGTTTATTGTTCAATAATAGTTGTGTTCTTATATGGCTTCATAGTCATGTCTCAAAAGGATACTTTTCATATTAGTTTTTGGCTAAACAAACAGGCAAACAAATACACCCATCTAAACATACATATAATTGTATACAAACACAAGTGTTGCCAGTTTAGCTTTTTGAATTACCTTTTAGCCACGAAATACCGGAAAATTTACTTCTTTATCCATTGAAGATAGGAAAACCAAATATATATATGTTCTCATATTGAAAATGAAAAATTTGGCTATACAATTGATACAATAACCATGATTCAGGCTCAATGGCGAAACATTTCGAATTATAAATGGACAAACGTAGAATCAACATTTGACTTTTGGGTGGAGTTATGTGAGTTTAAAAATGCTTAGCAAGAAAATCCATTTGCTGAGTTGTTACATTAAGTATTTAGATTTTTAGTATATAGGTTTTTTAGTATGTACTTTATAAATTGCTAAAACAAAACAAAAAAATCGAATTAAAATTAAAATGCTAAATGCATTATTAAATATATATTTATAGTTATAGATGTTTAAAAATTAAAAAGTTTTGAAATGTACATTACTAACTCTAAAAAAGAAGATTTGTTGTATGGATCTTATTTCATCACTTAGCAATTAAAACTAATCAATGTTATATTTTGAGCTTTTATTTTATTAAATTAGTTAAACATCAAGCTTTTTTCGACTTCTGCCTAATTTGCGATTTAAAGATTCATTTAAAAAATAGAACTATTTATGAAGAAAACAGAAAAAGTATATTGTTTCCATATTTTGTAATGTACAAATAAAACATTTTTAAAGTTATTTTTGGGATGGTAATTAATGATATGTGATAAGTTCTTTATAATCTATTTTTCACGGTTGTATGGATCATAAAATTATTACTGCTAGCTAACAGCCTACTGGGGTGGGTTTTGTCATCTACAATTCATCAATCTCACTGTTATCAAATTTGTACCTCTACATAATAATATAGACTCCCTTGCCTCTGTTAACGGTGTAATATATACATACACATATACATAAAAAAACGGTGGTCAAAAATCATTACAATTTCCTACGACTACACAATAGAAACTAAATTGAATATACTTATAAAACTAAGACATCCACGATGTTATTTAGAGCCGTCGCCTCGTTACCCTCCATACCTTGTGTTTTAGCGGCAATTATGATGCTAAAACCCTTATAAACTTACACTAACTCACTTCACTTCACATCCGTCAGAAAATACTAAAAAACAATTACATATCCATTATAATATTACAATATTTATTCAAAATTTATTTAAGTAATTCATTATACTAATTTTTGTGAAAAAAATAAACCTTATATCGGCGCTTATATTTTAAGAGTTCACAAACAATTCAAAATAAAAAAATCATATCTTAACATATTAACAACTTCTGTAGGTTGGGACTATTTCTCTTAAAACAAACGAATCTATTTTAAAGCTTAACTTAAAATTTATAAAGTAGCAAAAACAGAGATTCAAGTGGAAAAAGAAATCAAAATATAATAAAGAAAAAATTCTTCTAGAATGAGTTTATTTGATCTCTTATTAAACCTATGTTTGAGTGTTTCAATTCCGTTGTTACTTCTTATTAACTCTACTCAATCATTAAAAGTTGACATATAAACAAAAGAAATATGCAATTAACAAAAGTAATAAAAAAAATGTGCTCACTCACCGATATAGATATTTGTTGTATCAAGCGTTTGTGTTTTATATAGATGTATGATGTCGACGAGGCCTCTCCGATCATCTGCATTCTAGTTATTAATTATTAGAGCTGGGAAAAGTTTTTTGATGCATGTTTCTAGTTTAAGTATATGAAAACTTATTAATTACAATTTTAAATTACTAGTTAGAAATAATACATACCAAATACATGAATAATTTACAAATGTAAAAATTAGGATTAGAATTGGTTGTGGATAAAGATAATATATAGGATTATTAATTTAATAGGATTTTACATACGTAACTAAAATATATATTCAAAATTTGGAAAAATTTTAAGTAAAAACTATTGGAAACTGTTTTGATTTAGTTATGACGCTTTAAGTTAATAAATGAAAGGTTATGAATTTTAAGGCTGTAAAATTAAGTTATGCAATTTAGTTATGAAACTTAGCCAAATATTCTATACTTAATGTAAACTATGAATAAAAAAAATGGGTTTCGGAAATTTATTTATGGAAATGGTATCTATGGAAATAGGAATTTGTATTATGACACTTGTGATGTAATGCGCATGGATCGGTGGTTGACGTCTAGATTCTTCCGTAAAAGTTACCTTCGTTTCGAAAAAAATCTGGCAAAAGCTTTTAGTATGATGGTTGGAGTGTTTTTATAAAGTGCAAGTTTATTATTCTGCCGTCACGTTGTTCTTTTTTTTTATTAATATCTCCAAAAGTAATGACTAGAGCGGTAACGGAATTTTACAGTAACTATCAAAACTGATGCCACGTTAGATTTTTTTACTAAATTGGGGTTTTTTTTTTTTTACAAAAAAAATATATCATAATAAGGATCTGACGTGCTTCAAAGCTTTTCGCTGGAATGTGCTGTTTTCGCCCTTTAAACGGAGTATTTTGTTGCCCTTGCGAACTATTTTAGTATATTCAAAACGAAGGCTACTATAAATTCTTGTAAATTTTCCACAGTTCAATGCAAGTTCCAAAGAATATTATTCACGTGATTCTTAAATTATGGAATAACAACCTTATGCTTTTAATTATTGAACAAAATTATTTTTGTTCTTTTTGCAGTTTCTTTTTTCTCACACATTACTCACTCTTTTAATTTAATAAATGAGAATACGTCTTACTTTGTAGAGTGTTAAATAGAAAAAGGAACGATTGATTATATAAAAGTACAACTGCATATTACAATTTCATAACTAACGCGTTATCAGATTGGCCTTCAATTTTAAATCAATAAATTATAGGCCCCTATTATAAGCTGCATTCTACAATTGATATTAGCTGGCTATTGAAAATCGACTAACGTATGTAAAATTTGTATTATGAGTTGGCATTACTGTCGAAAATCTCGCTGTTTAACGAATTTTTTTTATCGAACACACAATTTACTGTCGACGCTGTATAAAACTGTGCAAAATTTATTAAAAAGTATTTTTTTTTTTGGTTTTGGTCAACCAAATACTACTTGTGTTAATATCTTGTAGGTCTAAGGTCGTAAACACAACACAGCAATTGGAGAAGATCGTTTCTGTCATGGAAGAAGATCCACTGTATTTGCTCTAAAGTATACTCACGTGGTGGAATCTATTTTTGAAATATTGGAAGCATTCCTTGGTGTTTGTTTGCTTCTAGCTAGTTCTAGTAATGATTAATCTTCAAACCATAATACTGTGGTGGTCATTTTAAATGTAATTTATTTTTCTTTAAGAATTTGTAAACAAATATAGCACCAGCTGATAGAAATGTACTATTGTGAATAATCCAAAAAGAGTGATTTTCGTAATGCCAAATGAAAATTCGTTCGATAAACATTTTCGACCACAGTCGAAAATCGAATTTTGCTCATAATAGGATACTAAAGAATAAAATTAGATCAATTAGACCAATGAAAATATAAATTTGGCTTCATATATTTTATTTTGATACATTGGCATATAAAAATGTATTTATTAACAAAATACTTATGTATCTATAAGTAGTTGTTAATAGTTTTATACTTGAAGTACTTTTTTGTTTTATTACTTTATGTTACTTTTACTTTTAAATTTGAAAAGACCTAAAAATTCGAATTAAAATTCAATTGTTTCTGTTTTTTTTAAACCCATTTACCTATAGCTTCTTTTTTCCAACTCCTGGCAACACTGGCAAACACTTATAATCAGAGTCTCTCTCAGTCTTTCCGTATTATTCCACCTCACTTCCGGTTGTCTTCTCATATGTGAGGACATAGGGGACCCTTAACGTCAAACAGAAGAACAAGTGCAATGAAATTAAATTCTAATTGTTACTATAATTAGAATAAGTAGTAGAAGAAGATACAGAAGAATTACTTGGGTATGAGTGGGAAGAGATGTAGGAAGGGGAATTTGTTTAAATACAATAGACAAATTGTTGTACGAGTTTGTATAATTTGTTGAGTGTGCGTTTGTGTGTGGTTGCTATACTCGTTTAAACAAACAAATGTATGTTAATGCCATCAAAATAAATATGTATATGTATATTTGTAGTTATATACATACATAAATTTAAATGTGTGTGTGTGTGTATACGAATAATTTTGACAATGCGGCTGATTATAAGATTATGACAAGTTTACCTACATATCAAAATTTTAGATTGTTTGACGATAGAATTGTTTTAATTAGATTTTTTTTATTTTATTTTAGGTGTTAGCTACCAAATATTAATATATATGTAAGTGCATCAATAAATAATTGTTTTATTATACGAATATTTTATTGAAATTTCAATGAAATAGTTAGAAACTGTTAAGTTTGTAGGAATAATATGGCTGTAACACAACAACAAAATACATTGATTTTTTTGTAATTTTGTTGTGGAAAGCGTTAGGTTTTTGACAGCATATCTGTGCCGTTGGCATACTCTATGATTATAAATGTCTTAGAAACGTAATATATGAATTTATTATTTGTTATTATGTTATTTGTGTTGAATTTTATTTGGATTTGGACCAACATGTTTAAGAAATTTTTAATTTCTAAATAGAGTTACGGACCTTAGAGTGTATATAAAACATATATGTCTTAGATTTTATTTTGATACCAACGTTTTTAAGATATTTATGCTCGTTAAAGTGATTTTTGGAAGTGGGCCTTATATGGAATTTCATATTATTTTATTTATTTTATTTGATTTTATTTGATTTTATTTTATTTTATTTTATTTTCTTTTATTTCATTTTATTTTATTTTATTTTATTTTATTTTATTTTATTTTATTTTATTTTCTTTTATTTCATTTTATTTTATTTTATTTTATTTTATTTTATTTTATTTATTAAATTCAGAGATTACAAGCTCAAAGGCCTACTTAAACTAGAAATCTTATGGCGAAAAAAAATTCAAAAATATACATCTATATTAGGCAAGAAATATTCATATAAAATACAACTTATGTACTTAACCACTTCTGCACAGACATTAAAGTTAAACATATTTTTGTATTACATTACATATCTTAGAACTTTTTTATTAGGTTTTATATTTTATTTTACCATAACATTTATGACCGATAAAGTACTATTTTGGGTGGACATTTGTAAAATTATGGACCGTTTCCTACTAATTTCAGAATTTAGTTGCTAAATTGTATAGAAATATCGCACAAAATTTAGTGCATATGCTATTTATTGAATTACAGGGGTTCTTGGAAAGCTTCGAATCAATTCAATATAAGCCTAATTCATTAACCTGTAACTTTGAGAATAATGTTAGTTCAACTTATAAAATTTATTAAACGCTTAAAAAAGAATATCCATAACTATTTCCTAACTCTCTGAACTTTTGCATATTTTTCTGCAGCATGTTGTTATTTACTATACGAATCAATAGTAGCATCATTTAGTTTTTAGAAACTATACTTTTGCAGTTAGGGTTTGGGGTCTGGGAATTCCCGTCCGGAAAAACGGTAAATATAAAATTAATGTAGTTTTAAAATTTTTTTAAATATTTAACGTAGTTAAATTTTAATAATAAGTAATTGTTGTTGTAAAAATTAAGTTTTTGTACAAAAAAATTTACAATAAAATAACTTAAACTTAGCATTTAAAGATTAGCATTTTATTACAAATTAAATATTAAATATTTTTTAATTTCCTATCCTTTTTATACCCTACACCACAATAGTGGGGAGGGTATTTTGGATTGGTCCAGCACCCACCTTAAAGTATACCGATCGACTTAGATCACTTCCTGAGTCGATTTAACGATGTCCGTCCGTCCGTCCGTCTGGCTGGCTGGCTGTCCATATAAAGCTTGTGCGCAGAGTACAGGTCGCAATTCTGAAGATATTTCGATAAAATTTGGTACGTGATATTTTTTTCGGCCCAAGGATAGATGGGCTTGAAATTGGTGGAAATCGGTCCATTATTTCACCTGGCCCCCATACAAATGTCCTCCCGGGGTTTACTGGTCATAAATCTTTGAATTATGCAAGTATGCAACCGAATTTCACCACGAATGAGTAATAAATGAAGCTAAATCATGTTTACAAATTTCGTGAAGATCGGGCCATAATTAGTCGTAGCTCCCATATAAGGCCCACTTCCGAAAATCATTTAAAAGACCATAACTCTTTTAAAAATTGTCGGTATCCAAATAATATTGAACACAAATATGTTTCGTACATATACATATAATATTGTAGAATTTTATGACGATCGGTCCATAATTAGTCGTAACTCCCATATAGGCCCACTTACGAAAATCACTTAACAGAGCAAAACTCTTTTAAAAATGTTGGTATTTAAATAATATTAAACACAAATATGTTTCGTGTATACACATATAATATTGCAGAATGTTATGACGATCGGTCCATAATTAGTCGTAACTCCCATATAAGAACCACTTCCGAAAATCACTTAAAAGAGCATAACTCTTTTAAAAATCTTGTTATCCGAATAAAATTTAACACAAATATGTTCAATATGTATACAAATAATACGGTACAATTTTATGACGATCGGTCCATAATTAGTCGTAGCTCACATATAAGGCTCACTTCCGAAAATCACTTCAAAGAGCATAATTCTTTTAAAAATGTTAGTAATCAAATTAAATTCGACACAAATAAGTTTCTTATATACAGAAATAATGACACTTAATTTTATAATAGTCGACCCATAATTAGTCGAAAGTCCTATATAGGACCCTCTCCATAATTCACTTTAAGCTCCATAAATCGTTTAAAAGTATTTCTGAAAACTCGTTTTATACATATACTGGGTGTAGGGTATTATATGGTCGGGCTTGACCGACTATACTTTCTTACTTGTTTTAATTTGTAATTTTTGAATTTTATGTACTGGGTGTACAACTTAAAAATGAGGATTGTTTGAAATTTTTAGCTTTTATTTTGAAACACATACATATGTACAATATAAATTAATTCTAAGTATAGGCCACTGTTAGTTATGACCTTTTCCCATCAATCTGGCAACATATTACAGCTAAAAAACTGCTCATCTTTTAAGACCAAGAACAAATCAAGCCAATTTTGGATACCTCGTTCTGAAGAGAAGCGTATCCCATCGAAGTAGTCGAATGAGCTAAAACTTCACAACCACTTCTTTATAAATAGGTTGTAACAACATCTGGCCTAGCATTGATTTAGGTAGCTCTTGTCAAGCTTGACAACAATATTTACGTAGTAAAGCCGCTGGATCTCATTCATCATAAGATTCTCAAAGCAATCAGTGTGTTTAGTGGCACTTTTTAGGCAAAAAAAAAAAAATAAGTAGAATTTCTAGACAATAGCTGTTCATAAAGAATGTATACATACACAGCAAAAATTTTCATGCATAAATCAGCCTATTAACTCAAAGATTGAAGTAATAATAAAAAAATGTGTGTATTCAATTAAATTTGTTAAACAAAACTAAAAAATTTTTTAATTTTTTTATTATTGGGTTAATAGGCTGATTTATGCTTGAAAATTGTTTCTTCTCTACGTATACTAATATTTTTAAATGTGTAAGAAGTCCTTTATCTGCCCTTTTTTATTGTGTTCTTTGGTTAATAAATGACTGGATCATCCCCATCACCTAATTCGTACACTTTGTTGAAGTCAAGACAGATGGTTTTCAAGAAAATAAATTTCTTCAAAACAAATTAAATTGTTTCATTGTTTTTAGAGATTAGTTTTGTTTGATTAAATTCATTTATAGCAGATGGCGTATTTTTTTGAACGCAGTTTTTGGCGTATATCAGTTTTGCCTACTTTAATATTTTTGTTTTATTATTTTAATCATTAGGTTGTTTATGCCTAAAATTTCTCTCCGTGTAGGTATATAAACATTCTTTATGAACAGATATTGTCTATAAATTCTACTTATTTCCATAATATGTAAAGTTTAAGAACAATTGATGATGTCATTGATAACTTACCTAAAAACTTCCAAAAATACAATTTAAGCAAGTGCGAATTGGACAAAAATCTTTGTAATGCAAAAGACTGCAAACTTTAAAAGTAAAATCACAAAATGGATGTAAAAAGACTTATTAAATGCATTAGGTATTTTAAAAGCACTATAAATGGGATGTTGATTTGAATTTTATAAAATACATAATCTTTATACATATTTGTAAAGCATTAAATATCGGGAAACGAAATTTTTCATTCCAGTGTCCCCAACAAAAAAAAAAATTAATCCGGTAAATCCCAAATTCTGGTTATAATACAGGTAGTTCAAAATTTAACAAAATGAATTAAGTCCCCTACATCTGTAAATATTTTAAAGCGCATAAAATCGCAATGAAATTGACTGGCATTAATAATTTGACTGAACTAATAATAATGTGTATGGTTCCTAAATAAACAATTATTTGAATAGCAACGTACATCATCAAGCCATTGTTGTGAAACAGACGAGAGTCTCTAGCAGATATCGAACCCGCAATCAACTAGCCCAATGGAGCACGTCTTTAGAATTGGATGATTTAGACAACTTGCATTTTTATGAAAAGTGTTTGCTAGTAAACAATTGTATCAAATACAATATTTTCAGTCGAAATATTTCTATACAAAGTTTTGTATATTCGCCAAAGTATTATATATTTGTTTTCATTTATAAAATGCAATATTTCATATATGTACGTATAAGTATGTATTTGATTGTAGGTATATCCATTTTAGGACAAAACGATGCACATACACATACACACATATGTATATTATAGTATAGTATAGTTTATACACAATTATTTACTTAAATTTGAAATTATGTAATGTATTCATACTTAACTATGTCAGTTACAGGCCTTAAAAGTTGGGTTTTGTTTCTAACAATGAGAATGTATTAAGAGTGACATTTGACAGGTTGTGCACGAGTATACAGTTCTGACAGTTGCAAAATTCTGATATATTTTGATTAAGTTTGGAAGGTATCAATACATGTTCCCAGCACATAAATAAACAACAAATCATCATACTACCTACATAAAAACATGTTGAGGTATGTGTATAATGCTCTTTGGACTTTGCAGTTAGGACTGTTGGTGAATTAATTTTCATGCATTAACTTGCTTCATTTGCCAGTAAGAATGTAAGTACATATATATTTATGTATGCCAAAACTCACATGTACGTTTTAATTAATGGAATGTAATATTATTTTTTTTATTTAAAGCAAGTTGATCAGAACAGGCAGATTTTGTTAACAAAAATTTTAAAATTGTGATTTTATTATGAATTAGTAAAGTTGAGGTAGCTTCTCTAAAGTACTGTTATAGTATACAAATGCTTTGCGTGTTAGCTGCTTTTGGTAAAATTCATAGGTCTTTAATTTTATAAAAAATTAATTTTCTCAAACATTTCACTGCCACTATGGTGGGCAGTATATTACATATAAAACGTGATCCATTTCGAGGTTCCCTACTTTTTTAAAGAAAAAAGAAAAACATACAGAAAATTTAAATTTAATAGGGAATGATTACTATCATTTAAAAGAACATTCTTTGGCATTTATTTTTTGATGATTATGTCTATCAAATGGTAACTGGCGAATGACACGCGTGATGTTTTCCTTCAAGGCCTGAATCGAAGAGGGTTTGTCCGCATAAACTTTAGACTTTACATATCCTCACAGGAAAAAGTCTAACGGTGTGATATCACACGATCTTGGTGGCCAATCGTCCGGCCCAAAACGTGAATTTATCTGCTCACCGCAGTGTTCTCTCAATAAATGCGTTGATTGATGCGATGTAAGGGAAGAGGCGCGGTCTTGCTGAAACCAAATCAGATCACGAGCTTTAATTTCAGGCATCAAATAGTCGGTTATCATAGCACGATAACGGTCGCCATGGACGGTTACGTTCGCAACGGTATCATGTTTAAAAATATATGGACCGATGATTCCACCGGCCCACAAACCATACCGAACCGTTGTTTTTTCTGGATGAAGTGGTAGTTCTTGAATCTCTTCAGGTTGCTCTTCGTCTCAAATGCCGCAATTTTGTTTTTTTACATTCCCATTGAGTTGAGTTGAGCGAAGTGCACGAAACATATTCCTCACAGAATGTGAATTTTCGTAATAAAGTTAAATCGTTCAACGTTGTTCAGGCGTAAGTCTTTCCCTTATGAAATGTCAAACAATACTGTTAATGTGATAAAATACAAGGTGGTTTTAAAATATTTTATTCGTTTTTTTATTTATCTATAAACAATTAAATAATTTTAATTAGAGTATTTGTTAATTTAAAAAAAAAATAAAATCCATTGTAAAATTATAAAATTACAATTAATTTTAAAGCAAAAACAAATACTTGTAAATATACATACGTGCATAATTTCATTTAAATGAAAATATGAGATATAAATCGTAAAAAATTTAGATTAAAATTAAACAAACACCTAAACAAATAAGAAGTATAGTAAAAATTGTTCTTAAAATGAGCATGAGTTATTAGCATTAGTGTAGTACGTATTTTAATTTAATAAACTTTGATAAGAAATTTGTTGCGGTCAAGCTTTGTTGACATAAAATTCGGTTGCATACATGTTTTAATCAGCCCAATCATGAATGAAAATTCCGCATGAGTTTTTTCCCTTTTCCCAATTCATATTCAATGTTAAAAAGGGAAAAATCTCCCGCGGATTTTTTTATTCATGATTGGGTAGAATATAAATGTAACAAAAAAGCAATTCAATACTTTAGAACCATAAATTGGTACTTTAGCAAAACTAAGAGTAGAAGCTAAAATTTATTTCTTCTTATTTAAATACGTGTTTATACCTTAAACCACCATAGTGGAGAGGGTACTTTGGTCTAACAACTAACCAACTTATACTATACTAATCGACTCAGAATTATTTTCTGAGTCCGTCTGTCCATGCCCCATCTGTCTGGCTAGCTGGCTAGTTGTCTATATAAATCTTGTGCGCAAAAATCGGCCCAAGAACGATTGTTAGTAAAATTGGTCCATTATTCGCACATTGTACATAAAAATGCCCTCTCAAAAAGGATGTTATCGTTCATAAATGTTTGAGGTACACACAATTATTTTGTACATATCGGTCAATAATTGACCACTTCCGAAGAACACTTTAACCACCATAAATGTCTTAAAAATGTTGGTATCCAAATAAATTTCAATACAAATACATACGTTTCATAACTACAATACTCGTAGTTTTTTGACTTAATTTTATAACGATCGGTCTATAACAAGTAATAGCTTCCATATAAGACAGATACGGAAAAATAAGCGACAGGAGGGAAATACTACTGACTCGTTTGTAATCTCGATAGTAAAATATGTTAGAACTATAGCTGATAGTGTGAGATGAGGCTTGACCGTCCATACTATCTTACATGTTTTTCTACGTGGATTTTCCATTTTTTTTTTAATATTTGAGTGAAAGAAACAAAGGTGCTGAATGCAAATAAGAAATGCTTCTGAATTGTAATCAGATTTTATGTAAACAATGCCTTTTACCAAATATTTGATACCCTATTGTGTACATATGTGTGTACGAAGAAATAACACCGTTACTGATTGGACATTATCCATTTTGGTGTAATCTTTTCTCTTTCCTTGCTGTTGATTAGCGGATCAAAAAGGTGCTTTAATTAAGATCTCTTTCTTATAGAACAATATTTGATTGTTCGAATTACCTTTTATCCCTTTATTCAGCTTAAAAACAAAATGAAATGAACTTTAATTTTAAATGCCAAAATCAACCACACATTTATCACTGGTATTACCCTAGTATACATACTCGTACATACGTCAAAATAAGTACATACTTAAGAAGATTTGAGTTAATGAAGTTTTATGAAATTATATGATTGTTTTTGTTTATTTCGTTATTCTATTTATTTAACTTTAGAACAGGGTTTATTAAATACTTCTGCCAAAAATAAATTCCCAAGTTTCCTACCAAATAAAACAAAAATAAAAAGCACAATTTCAAAAGTTTGCAGCCAGTTTTTAATTTTAAATTAATTAAAAAAAAACAAATGTACAATATTTTAATAGAATTATGTAGAAATGAATTTAACGCTTTCAATACTTGCAACTGGAATAAAAAATTAGAACATAAAACAATGACGTGATACTTATGGATATTTGAATGAAATACTGCAAGTTTTTAAAAATTATAACTGATAAATTCGAAAGTATACGATGCCTTTTAGTAAAGTTTTTGGTCAATTCAACATAGTAGACTTGTTGTATTCATATCTGCTAATATGATTCTTAGGTTAGACTGTGATCAAAATGTATAGTATTATTAACACAAATTGTTTCTTTGTATTTAGTTAACTGAATATGCAAACGCGTTAGAACACAAATTACTCATACGCACAGGTATTCGTTTATAAAATATTATTTATTAAATACAGGGTAATTCGTTAATAGGAAATGATATATTCTACCTTTTTGAAAATATCCCACGGTTTAGTAAACAAAACTAAATTTGCCATAAAATTAAAAACTGTAAAACTGCTAAACTAAATGATTTTTTAAAATGCTCTTTTATTCATTATTGCACTTTTGTTTTGTCACATTTGTTAAAACATTTTGTTTTGCAAATTCATTACTATTCAATTTCGTGAAATAACATAAAAGTTCATATCATTTGAGAAACATAACAAAAAAATACGAGTTTTAAATTATGTATAACAAACAATAATAACATACAACAATTACTATTTAAGGACAATGATACTGAATGAAAACACCTACATGAACATGTAGGCAAACCGACAGACAGACTAACGGACAGAGAGGCAAACATGCATTTACAAATTCCCCCTCTTTACATTTGATGATAGAGTAAGAACACTTGTAGTCCTACTTGACACACTTGTGAAATAATCAAATGTCCATATTTGTATACATGAGATTTTATAACGTTTTGTAATTTTCCAACAATCTAGGCAAATGATACTACAAGTTGTCATTGCATCGTTGATTTAGAAAAAAAAGAAGAAATTGGATAAAAACTGAAAAGTTTAACATAAAAATCTGCATAATTGTTGTTTGTCTAAAGTTTTGTTTTTATGGGCCATGTGGTTAGTTTTTCCATTTCTCTCATTTTGTTGTAGTTTCTGTTTTTTGAGTTTTAAATGCTGGTTTGTTATATTCCTACTGTTATGTATAACTAACACTCGTTTATCAAAAAGAAACTTTTATTGAATGTGTCGATAGTTGTGTTGCCTAATGCCACCACATACCCCGGTTTACAATTTTACATTTTATCCCCACCCATAGAACAAAAACATTTATCAGTTTATGCTTCTGATGTTATTGGAATGTACTTTTTTTATTTTGTTGTTTAGTTTTGTATTGTTACGATACAAATGTCGAAATATATGCATGTATGTATGTTTGTAAGGTTATATATGATATGCAAAATGGTCATTGCAGTATTGTCAACACCAAAAATTACATATGTAAATTGCAGATAGTAAAATTCTACTGCTACCGGAATACGAATTCTATATATGACTTTGAAATGCATAAAAATTTAACAGGAATTAGAGGGAAAAAGAAGCTCAGTTAATTTGACAATAAAACAAGCCATTGCAGTTCGAATGAAATTCCAATTTTCTATGTTTCATAAAAGATTGTTTTTCTAAAATACATTGAACAAGTTAATTTTTTATAGTTTATTGTCATAATACAAAACTTTTAATATGAATGGTAAGGATAGGCTATTATCAAGATATGTTTATTTTCTATAGAAATATTAGTCCAATACATACAATCTGTTTTGCATCACTTTCTCAGTTGAATAGCTCTTACGGAAAAAATATTACAAATACCGAATTCTATTTCTCAAAAAACGGTGAGTTAAATAGATGATGTTTACAGATGAATGGTAGACAATGAAAATTGCTGATGACGCCCTTTGCAGGGTAGAAAATGCAGTCCAGTTTGCCAATTGTCTAGAAAAAATATAACCTTACAATGGTATTCTTCGAGCTATTAATTAAAAATGAACTCAAGCCAAAAATAATAAGAAATTCTCTCTAATTATTACAAATACCTTATATTTTTTATTCAAAATTCATTTCTAAAAACCACCTAAATATGCATAAATTGTACTTCGACATCTGTAATCCTTATGTAACCCGAATTATACGAAGACCAGCCAATTATTGTCCATAGCACCCATATAAACACGAAAATTAAAAATGTTACGGAATTGTATTTTAATTTAATTTTAACAGCTGGTATCAACATACAACATGTTTAGCAAAATTTGCATTAGTGGAAATTTTTATTTACAAACATTGTTGATAATACGTTGTTATTGACGCGCAGTACGGCAACATTGAGTTTTAACGGTCAAAGAAACGAACTTTCGATTGTCTTCTCTAGATGCAGTCGGAAATTACTGTCTAAATAGCCCACATAAAACCACTCAAAAGCTAAGCTAGGTATAGACAGTTGTCAGATCATACAATGTGGTCAGATCTATCAGAGTGCTAGCAATATACTGACATTGAAAAATTGCCATCAAAGCGTTCTCAAACTGTGTATGTTGAAGTAAAGTGTAAAAGACTATTAAAAGACAGGGTCTTTACTTTAATTATTTTGTACAATTGAATAAATAAATACTCATTATACTTTCTTCAAACTACTTGACTACTTGAATCGGGTTAATTTAAAGGAAATAATCCACCGTTTGTAAAAGATAAAAACGTAACAATAAGAATAAAAATGTACAATAAAATGTCTGCCCAACACTAATTTAAAAGCAATAAAAATACGAGTGAAATGAATTTGTCACAATATCAATGTGAAAAACGAACAAAGTTTTTAAAAGATTTATACATGTATAAGTGGTTTTCGAAAAAGATTTTATATGGAAGCTTCGACTAATTAATGACCGGCCGTTATAAAATTAGATGTCATGATATCTGTGTATGTGAAATTTATTTTTTATTTTGCACTGTCGCAATAAATTTCGATTCGAAAACAATTTCGATCACGACTGCCAAAGGTTCTACATTTGTAAAACGAAGTGGAAGTGAAATTTTCGTTAAGTTTGTGTTCTAAATTTTGTAAATAAATAATAATAATTGGTTGATTGTAGAATAAAAATTTCACTCGTTTTCTAGAACGCCGTAAAAATGTTTATGCGGAATTGAAAACGAATTCAGTTCAACTTCGTAGTAGAATATAGAACATAGGCAAATAAATTGTGCCTAATGATTTGTGTATATACTCGTATGAAACATATTTGTGTTGAGTTTAATTAATTACATACCAATATTTTTAACAGAATTTGCTCTTTAGAAATGTGCATTAACCAATCACTTACGACCAATAAACCCCTATTTTGGGAGGATATTTTTATAGGAGCTACGTAAAAATATGTCCCGATTTTAACTAATTTCAATCCAAACTGTCCTTGGGCCGAATGATTTTATGTACCAAATTTTATGGAAATATATTTAACGCTTAGGCAAACATCAAAATGTGTTCACATAAGCGAACCGCAGACCCTAGATGGGACTTTTTATATTTTGTATGGAATTAAATAAAATATCTTCAATTTCATTATCAACTTGTAACTTGTTCCCAATGTCGGAAGCTTCCTCTTCATTTCCATCAACCTCATTCTGAATTTCGTTTTCTATATCATTGGTAATTGCCTCTACCAATCCATCATATAAGATAGGGTCAGATTTGGAAACTGTTTCAAAGATTTTTTCTACTTCAGTACTCATTTTAACTTTATACACTTGTTAACTGCCAACACAACAGTGAAAAACTAATTTGATGAAACGTACAAACACATTGATTCTGATTTTTATGCAAAACACAAAATATATAGTTATAAATTGGTTTAATCTCTTTCTGGTGTTCGCTTAAGGGTTAAAATTGCGACCTGTACTCTGCGCACAAGGATTACATGGACAGCCATACAGACAGATGGACGGATAAACGGAAGGACATCGTTAAATCGACTCTGGAAGTGATACTGAGTCGATGTGTATAATTTAAGGTGGCTGCTGGACTAATATTTATTGTCGTTACAAACATCCGCATAAATCCAATACAATCTTCACATTATCGCGGCGTAGGGTATAAATATTGTTCATAGGTATTACTTAACATATTTTACAAATTTTAAATAATTAAGTTTCCGTTACAATTATTTCTATATTGCTTTAATTAAACAAAAAACATAAATCAAAATATAAATTCCTTAAAACAAAATTATTGCAACACTTAAACGTTATCAATATTATCATAATCATAAACCACAGCCGTTAACCCTTATATCAAGAAATAATGCTGTAAAATATTAAAAAATAGATTAATATTTTTTATTAAAAAAACAAAAAACGATAATTATTTCAAGAAACCTACCACCGGATCTGCCTTCTTCCAACACTGATGGAACCACCAAGCCTTGTGACACAAAGTATCACCCTCCGGATGTATACAATTCTCCGAAGCCTTCATTAGCAAGTCTCTTATAGAGCCCGGAATATTTTTGAATAATGTCTCCAAATGTACATCACCATTATCATCGACCACCTCAAATTCATGAAACAAACAATTCATGTAACATTTTAGAGCTTCATCTTCATGAATTTGACCATCACTGAATTCCTTAATGGCTTCTAAAAACGATTAAAGAACCAAATTATATGAAACGTTGAATAAAAATAAATTATTATTTTTATTTTTGGTTTAGTACAAACCTTCAGTTACACCAGTTTTTTCTACGCAAATATCATGGAATGGTTTTGCCATTTTTAAAATTGATGATGGAGGCCACTAAATAAATAAAAATCCATAGGAATAATTTTGCACTGTATGTGTGTACATACTTACATCAGCATCACGCCTTGGTTGCTGTGCATGCGTCCATGTTGCCATCAACAACAGGACAATTAAAATTGTATGGAACAATTGCAACCGGTAAAAAGCTTTAAAAGCCATTTCTATTTCCGTCACAAGTGTAGACTGTTTTATATGCCTTGTTTCTTTTTATTTGTACAGACAGGATATTTGTCGTTTCTTCTCCCAATGATATTTTTTTGAAAAATGTCTGTAACAAAAAATTTAAGTTTGCTTTAGAAATATTTTTAAACATTCATGTACATACGAGTATGTATGAAAATTATGATCAGGTAAGGTTAGAGCATATATTTGTTTTTTTTTAAGAAATTTGTATACCCTACACCACCATAGTATGGAGGGTATATTGGATTTGTACTGATGTTTGTAACGATCAACAAAATTAGTCTATAACTCACAGTGTAACTCGATTTACGATGTACGTATCTCCGTCGTCTGGCTGAATGTTCACTTTGCCAGAGTACAGGTCGCAATTTTGAAGATATTTCGATAAAATTTAGTATGTGAATATTGGCATTCAAATTGATTGTAATCAGTCAATTATTTCATCTAGCAAATGTCCTCCCTAAATAGGACTTTTAAGGCCAAAAATTTTTGTTGTATATTCATATCCAAACAAAATTTGTCACAAAAAATTTGTATATAAAACCAAGTCATATCCAAATAATAAATAATTGAACTAGCTATCATACATATCGGGATAAACTTTATCACAAATAATATTTTATGCACAGAAGTCATGCTACAAAATCACTTCGGTAACCAAATAAAATTCAACACAAGTTATCTAATTTTATAACGATCGGTGCAAAAGTATTCATAGTTCCCAAATAAGCCTTAATTTTGAAAATCAGAAACATGGGATGAAGTTTTACACAAATAATTCTACAAAGTTTTTTGATGCTCGGTCCATAATAGGTTATAGCTCCCATGCAATGGTCGCTATCATTTCTAAAAAACTGTTCTTGATCTATTTTTGTAGGGTATTATAAATGCCGGGCTACTTATACTTTCTTAACTGTTTATGTTTCTTTCACATTTGTCTAAAAAGCCTCAAACACAGTGGCTCTGTAATCACTGGTGTCATCATGTTCCACCAACCCCATGAACATTATTTAATGTATTTTACACTTATCTTATAAAAACATAATATATTTATTAAACTTTACTTCTAAAATGTTTTCAATAATTTAACTAAAAAAGAAAAACCCAAAATATATTTTTTTTTTACTTTTAACAATGGTTAATTTTTTAAGTATTTCTTGTTAAAATTTAAGCTTCGCTGCTTTTGGCCAAATAAGTAAAAAGATCTTTAAAATGTTTTATATGCCTACCCGGAAACGGAAATGTCGCACTCACACACACACACACACACACACTCACGAATTCACACAAAAGAAAAGAAATAACAATTGTTGTTTTCGCATTAATTTGTATACGTTGTAACCATTTGCTATTGTTGTTATTTGAAGAGTACAATTTATTATTTTTTTTTTGTTGCTGTTGGCCGTCGTTGTTGCTAAATTATTGTTGTTTTGTTCTCAATCTTATTGTTTCATACAGTCACTGTTGTTTTATTTCTCAAGTTATAACATGAAAAACAAAAACGTATCCAAAGAATAATGCTAAACTTTTGACCAGATGTCAGTTTTATTTCAACAAAATGTCATCATTAGACAAAACAACATATTTTGAAAAAAAAAAACATATAAAAACAACAACTGTAACAATGAATGTGAAATACTGTGAACACATCTTCATACAACTAAATGAAAAATATTGTGCTAAAAAAAATTGTATGGCCTGAAATGACGGGTTTACAACGAAAAGTTAAGTTTTGGTTTGTAAAAAGGATTTTTTTGAAAATTTTATGAAAAAGATAAATAATGTTGGAGTATACTACCGTTGTTCTGTCAAACAAACTTTATCAGCATCAAAAGAAAATCGTGCGCAAATACCTTGAAAATACAACATCGTCCGTTTTAATTATTGCAAAAAGGTTAAAGTATACAAAAAGATTTTATGCTATAAAACGATAAACGTAAACAAAAAATACAACGTTCAATATATCAATGGCCGCGATAATAAAAATATGCAACACCAGTGTACGTACCGCAAGAGGAATAAGTGTGAATGCTGTTTTTTTTTTTTTTTTTTTTCGTAAATCAAATATTCATTCAATATTTTTCGTAAGCAAATGGCATTGGTTTCTGAATGTATATCAATAATAATGTTTGAGTATTTACGATTTAAGGTGGATTTACCCATTCGTTCTAAACAAAAAATTTGTTCCGACAAAGTCTTTTTCATATGAAGTTTGACGTCTCTCTTTTTGAGAGAGAGAAATTATTATTACGAACAACTCACAACTTGAATTGGTTTAATTTAATAGTTTTTCTGTACAAAAATTAACTGAGTTGACAAATTAAAGTAGACTTCAAGTGTACTTTAAGAAAATTTTGTATGAAAATGTTGTCTTAAAGCACACTTCAAGCCTTCTTTATTTTTTATAAATACGGCAGTTAGTATTTTTCTTCATACCAAAAAAGATAATGCTGGAGTTGCTCTTTATAAACTTAACTTTATAACTTCACAAAAACTCTACCCAATTTTTTTTTTAATAATTAACAAACACAAACTGCGAAGCTTTTGCCTTATCTCTGCAGAAAACACCCAGAGTATTTGGCGAGAATTGAACCCACAACCCTTTGACTAATAGTCCGGCACTCTATCGCCTAGTCTATCGGGACACTCAAATTTTATATACACAATATTATTTTCTTTAACAGGTTAGCTTTCCTTATAACACTTGTTGAGTTATTTATGTACAATGAAATTTTACAAGAATTTCATTTGTGTATGCAACCAATATCTACAAAAAAACTCAATTAAAAAGTTATTATATGTTAAAGTTTACTTTTGCTAAACATTTCTTCAACATTTTATTTCTTTTCGTTTTAAATAAATTTTTAATTTTTGAACAAAACATTGTACAATACACCTCAACAGTAAGAGCAACTAAACTGTTAATTGTACATATTTTTACAGCATTCGTATCCTGCACTTGTGCACACTTTAATTTCATAAAATAAAACAACAAAGTTACTGACTGGCAAATTACTTTAACTTACTCGTTTAACTAGTTGCAACGTGTATATTGACATTTTACTAAGTGTTTTTCAATTTTTATAGATTTTTTTGCGATTTATTTTGTATGTATTTTTTGCATAACTGACAGTTTTTTTGTTGTATTGCATTAAATGCTATTTTCTGCCGTTTTTTTTTGTAGTTTATAAACAATAGAGCTGTAATTAAAAATTTACACACTTTATTACGTATTTCTTTATGTTTGTGTATGTAAATATACAGTAACTACCATAAGAAATTCAACGTTATGGTAAGTGATCTTCAAACGCTTTGATTTAGCTTGTAATGATTTTGGTCATAGTCAATGTTTTTGTATGTAAGGATAATTATTAAAATGCAACTACATAAAAATGTGTACTTGATTTTTAAAATTATATTTTTATTATAAAAGAACAAGTCATGTTGAAAATAATAAGAATCGATTATGATTTCTAATAGGCTCTATTTTAAATAAATATATGTATATAGAAAAATAGTAGCCATACAAAATTAGCAAAAATAATTTTCATGTAAAGAGAAATAACAAAACCGTATTATATTTGAATCGCCCTATATTTAACAAACTACAATTCCGAATTACTAACTTAAATACGAAATATTTATTATTCTGTTATGAAAGTCAATATCAGGTTAAGCTCCCAGAGAAATAATTCTCATTTATAATACATAAAAATCTCCGTATCGCATTGTATGAAGATTAGCTCATTATAGCCCATAGTTTCCATGTAAGGACCACTTCGAATTACACTTTAATATACATATATATCAATCTTATAAATATCGATATCGAATAGAAATTGTAAACAGTAATATTTGTAAAATCGTTAAAACAAATTAAAACACGATAGGTCATTAAAAATTAGACCTTGAATTGCCATAATAAATATTTATTGCTAATATCATTGTTCAAATCGATCAAATGGGCTAAATTAGTAAATAGTTCTAGATTAAAATACATAGAAAACTGTGTTCACTATTCATCACTTTATATATTTTACTCTCGTTAACATTTAAATGTATGAATCTATAATCTAGGTAAAATCTATGAATCAAATAATGAAGATTACGCATTGCGCAGGTGTGTTATATATTTTACAAAAACTGTGAGAGTAAAATTGAGCGAAAAGTTTCTTCTTGTGACGTCACAAGTAAAAAATATTTTTATTTTTGCTTCACTTTTATGTAAATTTCAATAGTAATAAGAGTTTTAAAATGAAGTTTTTTCCAAAAGAGAATAAATCAAAAAAATACAGAAAACTATATCTGCCGTGTTTATAAAAAATTAAAGTATACTTCAAGTGTTTTTAAGAAAATTTTGTATGAAAATTTTGTCTTAAAGCACACTTCAAGCCTACTTTATTTTTTTATAAATACGGCAGTATATATATTTAAGTTAACTTTTCTTACAACATTTTAATACGTGTAAAATAGTATATAATTAAATGTTTTATTTTGAATCAAAAAATTTACGAAAAATTTTTATTTTTTAAATATTGTTAACAAAAGTTATATTTTACATGTTAATTATACGAAAACAATAAACTGTGACGTCATGCGCAGAGAGAGGATATTTTCTTTACATTCTTTATTATTTGATTCATGGGTAACATTTGCACTAAATATTGGTGGTGATGATATAAGATTCGACACAGCCGAACATACTTTAAATTTTTAAAATCAAAAGTTGCAACATTTTCTTCGCAAACATTTACCACTGGTTTTACTTAAATTTTTTAATGATTAAAAATAATGCCATAGCTAGTTGCCTATAACCAAAAATCATATAAATAGTTTATAAACAAAATCACACAGTTTTTACATCACATAGCATTTGTGTTGCATTTTTTATGCACCTTACTGTTCATATAAAGGTATGAGTGAGTTCCGTGTGATTTTATTTGAATGTATGCTGATGCTTCTGTCATTTTTTAGTTATGTCATGTTAGCAGTGTTTAATTAAAACAATAAACCAAAAAAAAAAAAAAAAACTACAACATATTGTGTACAAGTATTTCGCAGAAAAAATTAATGCAATTGCCACTTTTTGTTTTTATACTCTACTAATGAAGTAGTTCTCGAAACGATTTTAGAGTAAATCAATTTTAATTTTCGTTTTTCTTGCTGATTCATGTACTTTTTATGCACGTAGTTTTAAAAGACGAAACACGTAATGGGGCGTTTGGGTTTTGTTTTATTTTTTCAATATCTGAAATATACAACCATTGATTATAATCTAAGTGGAAATAGTTATTGTTTTAATAAATATTGTTTATTGTTAATTATTCTAAACTGGGCACAGAAGAGTATTACAATTGCTTTTGCTCTGGAGTTTAAAAATGCATTTACAAGGGAATAAAGAAATTTGTAGTTGCTTAGATTTAGTAATCTATGATAAATTATCTTTTTAAAAATATATAACTCATCAAAATTAGTGTGAAAATATTCGTGTAATTTCGAAAAGGTAATTATTTATTTAAAATTTTCTCCATCTTAACTACTAATTTTTTTCTAATATCACCTATGTAAGAATTGCCAAAATGGTCAAATACAATAATGATTTTTCAAATAAGTTTCAAAATTAAAATTTTAAATTTTAAACATGTTATTAAGAAAAATCAAATTTGTTTTTTTTTAAGAATTGAAATTTAATTATTTAATTAATTAACGTGATCAATTTCGAGGTTCCCTACTTTAAAAAAAAAAAAAAAAAAAAAAAAAAAACAGAAAATTTAAATATATTATAATTTGAAGGAACACTCTTTGGCATTATTTTTTTGAAAATTATGTCTATCAAATGTTGGCAATTTCTATGGAGATGATCTATCCGTTGTGTCCAATTTTCGATGACTCGTTCGAGCATTGCGACTGGTAACTGGCGAATGATACGCGTGATGTTTTCCTCCAAGGCCTGAATCGAAGTGGGTTTGTCCGCATAAACTTTAGACTTTTCATATCCCCACAGGAAAAAGTCTACCGGTGTGATATCACACGATCTTGGTGGCCAATCGAACGGCCCAAAACGTGAAATTTTGTGCCTCTCAATAAATCCATTAATTGATGCGATATGTGGGAAGTGGCGCCGTCTTGCTGAAACCAAATGTCGCGGAGATCACGAGCTTATATTTCAGGCACTTTACTAATGCTGGACGTGGTCTATTCTGTCTAATATTATCCAATAATGAACTATGGGTCTCAAAATGGGTGATGGTGTTGCGAATAGTACGCTGAGTAGATCGATTATGTTAACCATAAGTTGAGCGAAGTGCACGAAACACATTCCTTACAGAATCTGAATTTTCGTAATAAAGTTAACGATTTGTAAACGTTGTTGAGGCATAAATCTTTCCATTATGAAATGCCGAACAATACTAAACAAAAATTACATGACAGCATGACACGACTCACACGTGATCTGTCAAAAAATTACTTCTACTTGAATCACCCTTTCTAAGGTCTGTATCAATTTTCTACAATTTTCATCAAAAGACCGCATTAAATACGTCAATTTTCACGGTATTTCGATATTTTAAGGAATTTGCTTTGACTTTGTAAAACAAAGGATTAGACTTTTCTGTTTTTGGTAATAGCTTAATTATATATTTACTTAATCTGCCTTCACGTCATAGGCTTTACAATAGGTATTAAAAACTTATACCGAAATCTTAGAAACTTCTTGCTTGCAGTTGAGAGAGCAATAATGGACACATATGCCCTAAATTAGTAGAGTGGTAAATCAAGTGGATTCGGATGGTTTTGCAACGAATTTTTCTGATTTCAACTTTAACCAATGGTAATTCTAAATCTTTATGGATGTTTTCATTTTATATTATTACTAGTAGTATTACTTGCAGTTCCCAATAATTGAATTTAATATGACCAAACTGGTTTTAAAGCAAACTTATACAGAATGACTTTACAATCAAGGCTTAATTTAGATTGGTCGTTAATTATCTAGTAGACTGTGGGATATTCACATTGTTTAGTGAAACAGGTGGACAATTTCCTCTCCTAAGCGTAAACGTAACATGCCTACATTTCAATTCCTTTACACCTTTTCTCCAACTTTTTTAACCAGGTCTTCACACTTCTTAGATAATTATCCAGTTCTCGCAATGCCTCGCTAGAGAGCTCACATGTGACCTAAGAATCACTTTCTGAGTCGATTTAACGATGTCCGTCTGTCTGTCTGTCCGTCCGTTCGTCTGGCTGGCTGTCCATGTAAAGCTTGTGCGCAGAGTACAGGTCGCAATTTTGAAGATATTTCGATAAAATTTGGTACATAATATTTTTCGACCCAAGGATGGATGGGATTGAAACTGGCAGTAATCGGTCCATTATTTCACCTTGCCCCCATACAAATGTTCTCCCGAAATTGGGGTTTACCGATCATAAATGTTTGAATGATGAAAGTATCCACACAAATTTCATTAAAATTAGTAGTAAATGAAGCCAAATTACATCTAAAAATTTTGTGCAGATTGGTCCATAATTACTCGTAGCTCCCATATAAAGCCCACATCCAAAAATCACTTTAAAGAGCATAACTCTCTTCAAAATGTTGGTATCCAATTAATATTGAATGCAAATATATTTAATATGTATGGAAATAATAATGTACAATTTTATTATTTTCGGTCCATAATTACTCGTAGCTCCCATATAAAGCCCACATCCAAAAATCACTTTAAAGAGCATAACTCTCTTAAAAATGTTGGTATCCAATTAATATTGAATGCAAATATATTTAATATGTATGGAAATAATAATGTACAATTTTATTATTTTCGGTCCATAATTACTCGTAGCTCCCATATAAAGCCCACTCCCGAAAATCACTTTTAAGAGCATAACTCTCTTCAAAATGTTGGTATCCAATTAATATTGAATGCAAATATATTTAATATGTATGGAAATAATAATGTACAATTTTATTATTTTCGGTCCATAATTACTCGTAGCTCCCATATAAAGCCCACATTCAAAAATCACTTTAAAGAGCATAACTCTCTTAAAAATGTTGGTATCCAATTAATATTGAATGCAAATATATTTAATATGTATGGAAATAATAATGTACAATTTTATTATTTTCGGTCCATAATTACTCGTAGCTCCCATATAAAGCCCACATCCAAAAATCACTTTAAAGAGCATAACTCTCTTAAAAATGTTGGTATCCAATTAATATTGAACGCAAATATATTTCATATGTATACAAATAATACGGTACAATTTCATAATGGTGGGTCCATAATTAGGCGAAACTTCCATATAAGACCCTCTCCGTAATTCACTTTAAGTTCCATAAATCTTTTAAAAGTATTTATATCGAAATAAAGTTTAACACATATAATATTTATATTCACAGACATCATGACACTAAATTTTTGGATGATCGGGCCCCAATGATAGGGTAGCCAGATTTGAAATACGGAAAAACAGTACATCTTATACAAAAAACAGTACAATTCAAAAAAAAAAACAGTACATTTTATTTTTTAACGAAAACATAACTCTTAATTCATGTAATAACATTTTTGTAATATTAATTTAATAAGCAAAAAAAAAACATTGTTAAAAATACTTAAAAATATGAGATCATAACATATATTATGCACGTTTTTGAAGAAGGTACATTGAAAATACAATTAAAATGACATATTGTATCTTTTATATCATCAAAGTCCTTTTAGATTACAATATTTTTGCTTTGCTTTTAATACAAAGTTTTAAATTTATTAGTTTTTGTAAATCGATCTGTATATGTATTAATTTACATTACAAAAGTGAACTGTAAGTTTAATGTCAACTCAATTTTACTCCTTTTTCAATATTTTTTAGTAAGACTAATGCTGTTCCAATTTACATGGTGTAGAAATTTATTATTTAAAAATCAAAAAGTATCATTTATTGAAAAAAATCCAAGTAACATTTTATCTTAACATGACTACTTTAAAATGAAATGTGCCATCAGCTTTTCAAAAAATGTATTTATGTAAATACGTTGTATAAACAACGATATAGTTATTTATGAAATCCAATTTGTTTTTTTAATATTCTTCATGTTAATCTACAATGTTTAATGGTTAGAAATTCCTTTAGAGCAATGATGTTCATTTCATGAAACAATTGTTGTTGTATTCATTTCATATGAACAAACAAATTTTTTTTATCAATATTTTTTTAAATTTTAATATAAATAATCTTTTAACGAAAAAACAGTACAACGTTTTAAGTCTTGTGCATAAAACAGTACATTTGAAAAAAAAACAGTACGCGTACTGCTAAAAACAGTACGTCTGGCAATAGGTTATATATCCGATATAACGCCCATTTCTGAAAAAGTTTATAATACATATACTGGGTGTCAGATATTATATAGTCGGGCTTGACCGAACAGTGAACTATATTCAATTTTATAATTGCGATAAACATAAAAATGTTTAGAACTAAAATATTGTTAAAATAACAATTATTTGTGTACCAAAACAAATATTGTTACCAAAAAGTAGTTGTCATAACCATGTCTAACCATGTTTTTTTTCTGCGTGTGTGCCCAGTGTAACTTATTTCCCGGACTTTTTGCATATCCTTTAATTTGTATACCCTATACCGACCGACTTAGAATTTGAGTCGTCAGCCAGTCTATTTAAACGTTATGTGCAAAGTCCAGGTTGCAATTTTAAAGATATTTTGATAAATATTGTACCTTGAATTCTCTTTAACCACGGGACGAAGCATATTGAAATCGATTTTTTATTTGATTTAGATCCTATATGAATGTCCTCCCGAAATATGATTTTAGCGGTCATAAGTATCTGATTTATATAGGCCTTATATTAGAAGTGTTTTTGAGAGTCAGTCATATAAGGAGCCATGCTCAATTATTGACCAATCTGCACTAAATCTTTTTTCGTGATTAGGTTTTATATAAAACTTATTTGTGGCGAAATTTGTTGTAGGTATCTATATAAATTAGTTACTTATGAAACAATAAAGTCATATATCTGTAGGACTATTGTATGGGTGCTCGATGAAATATTGGACCGAATTCTATACCAATCGTTCTTCGGTCGAAAAAATCTGTACTTTGCCCAACACTTAACGAGATATTAAATCTACCGACAATCATTAATTAAGTAATTATGAAGCGGTGAAAAAATCAACAAGAGCCTATTAAATGTTAAAACAAAACAACATTCATTTATATATTCATTATCTTATTTGCTGCTAACTACTTAAATATTTATTTATTTCGTGTTATAAATCAATTGTTTTATTAAATTACTTATGTATGTATTTACGTGGGGATGTGTATTATAGACATTTATATAAATGTGTATAGTTATGCATGTACATATGTACATATGTGTTTAAAGTTCTGTGTGAGTGTGTGTTTGTGTGTGTGTTTTCACAATTTTAAGCCTATTAATATTATTGACAGTTTGCATTTTAAAACATTATCATTTCAAATACAGACCAACTTTTTTAATATATGCATATTAATTTTTTCTGACACATTTTTGACAATATGCAATTTATTTAATTTGATTTTTTCCTTCACATTTTTTTTTTCTCACTCCCTTAACGATTTCTAGCTGGCTATGCAATACTAAAGAATATTTACGAAAAAACACTTGTTTTCCAATCGACACATCATAATAAATAAATGGTTTTAATGCTCTTACTTACTTGGTGACTGAAGGGCTGGAAGGCAGGCAAACACGCAAATACATATACGAGTATATAGTATAAATATATATACATACCCATACATTTACAAATATATAATCAGACACAGTCAGTCATTGCATGAGTATGAACGCTTGCTGCTCTTGTATAATAAATTTAATATAAATGCAAATTTCATCACAACCACCACTACATCATCATAATGAATGTGTAAAGTTAAAACTAAATATTTTGTTATGAAATATGATCCGCTGTATTCAAAGTTATTTATTGTTTACTTTACTACTCCTTTTTAATGCAATATGGGCAAAAAATAAATAGAAAGAAAATGTTATTTTTTTTTATCATTTAAGAAATATTGAGAAACAAGTTGAGGTCAATGCAACGATTTAAAAGTTTGCTACATGCTTTAAAACGTAAGTATTTGTTGTAATTTGGCCTAATTAAGACAAGTTTTTTTTTTTTAATAAATAAACGATTCAAATTATGTTATTTAGGGTTAAGTCTTTTTCGGAAAATATGTGACCGTACCTTAAGATAAGATTTATTTATTATTTATATGTTTAGGTAATTATAAAAACGTATCGAAGAAGATGTGACCTAATTACAAAATTTTCATTTTACGGGCATTGCACTGTGGTCTAGAAAGTCAAACGTTTTTATTACCAATGACTGGAAAACAAATTACTAATAAAAAATATCATTTCGCTTTATACTATATATGTATATGTTTGAATTTTGTTGAATGCAAGTCCGTCCATTCAGCTTCTCACTACTATTTAGATATTTACGAGGGTGAGGGCCTAGCACTTCAATACACCTAGTCCAACGCTTATCTAGCACTTCTATCACTAGATTCAAAATAGTGGTTTACAACTTGATGAAAAATTATTTTTTTGTGTTGTAAACCAGCACGTTTTTGTCGAATTTTTACATTGATCCAAAATGCTGCAGTAGTACTCTGAATTTATTGTTTTAACCTTTTGCTCAATTTTTGTCGAATTTTTACATTTAATTGATCCAAAATGTTGCAGTTGCACTCTGAATTTATTGTTTTAACCTTTTGCTCAATCAATAAAATACCTTTGGAGTCCCAAAAAAACGTTGCCATATCGGCTGGTAAGATTGAATTGTTTTTGTCTTTTTTGGGGCACTTCCTTCAGCTTCAGTCCATTGCTTGGATAGTTCTTTTGTCTCTGGTGTATAGTAATGGATCCATGTCTCATCAACAGTTATGAAACGACGCTTAAAATCCATTTTATTTTTCTTAAAACGATCCAAACAAGCTTGAGAAATTTTCATTCTTATGCCTTTTTGGTCGACTGTTAGATATTTAAATGCACGTTGCTCTGAAAATCAACATCCACACGTATTCTTCTTGTGATACTTACACTGATGTTTTATTGTTTTTGTATCCTTTGTTAGAAAGCCAGATTTTGCTTAACTGAATATTGTGTTTTCATTGTAATTTCCTGGTTTTCTTAAATAACATTATCGCTTTCTTTTTTATTTACGATCTGTAACGATTTTCAATGAATTTGTGCGCGATATTGTTTATATTTTACAAATTTATTCCAACTGATAGCTACATTTTTTTCACAAGTGATCTTTGAAAGAAAAACAAATAAAGAAAGGTCTAGGATTACCATTTATTTTATTAGAGATTAAACAAAATATTTGGGCTCTATACAAATGGGAACACTTGATTGAATTTATTTGTTATTTTTCAAGCAGTAAATGAACGAAACAGGATGGTTATCCGATTGAAATGAAATTAAAGCCAAAGTTACTATTTACAAAGCTGCTGCCTATAACTCTGATTCGTTAAAAGATAAAGATATAAACACCAATTAGCAATAGTGAACTGATTCTAATTTTGTTTAGTATACTCGTATTGTTATGTCTCAATTGGTATTTTGTACTTTGGATAAATTAGAACAAAGTAGCGATATAAAATATATGTTTTTCCCCGAATTTTGTGCAGCATACAAAGACGTAGCGAAATATTGAAAATAAAAATTAAAAATTATATTAAAAAAAAAGAATAACTTAAGCTTGAACAATTACTAAAATAATAATATAAGATATAAATAAAATTTGTCCATAAAACAAATAAAATGCCTAACTTAATATACACACTCAATTTAATATAAAATAACTTGATATTAATAAAAGCAAACTGGCGAAGGAAGGCAAAAAACATAAGTCTTTATTTAAAAAAAAAATTTATACTTACATATATAAAAAAGGCTCAAATGTAATAGCCAACATTCAAAAGAAAGAACAGTGTAGTGAGAGAGAGAGAGAGAGAGAGAAAAGTACAAAAACTTTTCACATAAATTTAAGTATAAATGTTATTCAAACCTAATTTATCGATAGAATGAATGGTTGGTTTGGTCTGCTTCGCAGGAAATGAATGGATGATGATGATGTCTTAAATAAGCAACAAGTAAACTGTTATATTTTAAGAAATTACAAACAAACACATATAAACCTACCAATATACATACTTACACAGATTTGAAAAAACCAAAAACAAAAAAAAAATCGAAACAAACCGCGAAAAAAGGAAATTTATTTTATGTGTCGTCATATGGCGCTCACAAACGCACACGAACGCACCAACAACTAAAGCAAGGCAAGAAACCCAAAATGAAATGTAAAAGTGAACACAACAAACAGCCGTAATAAAATTTTCCATATTGAAAATCCCAACAAAAGCCACAAATGGCGGGGTGGTAGGTTATGGGTCTTATACGCTAGTAAGACACAACCAAAATTGTTGAGGGGGAAGAAAAATTGAAACAATTTCTTTATTAGAATTAATGGCAAGTTAAGAAAAATATGAGTGCAACAGTTTTTCTTTTTTTTTTGGCGTTTCCGTTTTTTTTTCCCCCAACACATTTATTTATAAACTCTTGTTTGTGGTGGCGACAAATCACAAAATATGGTTGATGTTTTTCGCTGTTGCCTTTATGTTTCGTAAGTTGTTTTATTTTTTGTCTCAAGTTAAAACATAATTTATAAACATCAAACTTTTAAACATTTTTTAAAACAAATAAGATTTGGTAATGCTACATAATCTGAGAGCCGTTGAGCAAACAATTAAATTTTGATAAATATTGTTATCTGCTTTTTTAATATAGATTTGAAAATTTTTGAATAATAAAAACCTATTTGGTAAATTATTTTGGAGGGAGTTATTGTTGGGTGCCCCGATAGACTAGGCGATAGTATGCCGGTCTATCAGCCAGAGGGTAGCGGATTTCCGCCAAAGACTCTGGGTGTTTTCTGCAGATAAGCAAAAAAGCTTCTCAGTTTGTGTTTGGTAATTATATAAAAAAAGTTTATATGCACTATTACAGTGCGTCTGTTTAGCCAGTCACCCATTAGAATTAAAGATTAGTGTATGAAAATTCTAGTCTTTCTAATTGCTTGTTAGCGAGAAAGTAACAGAAATAACTGAAATTACATCAATAAATTGATGACGTATTGAAACTGAAACTATTGTAAATAATCATGTGATATGTTACGATCGGACTTTAAATAGATACTTCGTAAAACATTTTTAACTAATATTAAATCCTTAATTGCGACAACTTGTCAACTTATGTCATATTGGCAACAAGTTGAAAATATTTGGTAGTATATTTTTTTGAAGAGTGTATGATTTTTAGTATACCGATATACTAGATCCGTCTGTTCACATTTTTGTTTATAGAAATCATAAAATTGAGGGACAAGTTGCAAATAGCACTTGTATTTTATTTATCTCCAAATATAGATGAAATATCCAAAAACTACTTTTCAGTTTTACCAACTTAGTCGTTTTTAAGATGCCGTACCTAAAACTATATTCTAGATTTCATCTTAAGCACTTAATATTAAAATAGAGTTCTTTTGTCCCATTTCAGTCAGTATTTAAGATTTATTCCTATCTTTAATAAATTCCACTTCGTTTCTCACAGACTTCTAATGATGATTTTTTCTTCCGCAACCCATTTCATGCATTCTAACAATTTTTACTATTTTATTTAAAGACTTAAATTGGCATATTACTATCTCAGAATAATTTTCTATTTAAAGCAGAATTTTATTTAGGATTTGCAAGGAAACTATGATATAATAATCCGTTATAATTTGTAGCTTAATTTTAACAAAAGCTCAAGTCTTTCTGAAAGTTTTATCGCTCAAAAATTTTGTGTATACGAGTAGGAAATTTTGTATATAACGGTTTCTTCTTTATAGAAAATTGTTCTATACAACATTTTTTTTTAAATTTAACATTTTTATTTTAATTAAACGCACAATTAGGACGAAATACTAATTATGCGTTACGAATATTACTTGTCGGAAATAAAACACACTTATTTAAAGAGCTTTCAGATTAAAAAAATCTGTAATCTTTATTTGAATCGATAGAATGCTTTATACGAGTATAATTCAAAGTTTAAAGATGATTTCATGTAAATGTTGACCTCAAATGGTTCATACATTGGATTCAATTTTATATTAAATATTAGCTTCCAGTGCGTCAACTGTGACGGGCTTGTCCCTATAGATATGTGTCGTAACATAGCCCCACAAAAAATAGTCAAAAGCCGTTAAATCGCTCGAATTGTTTTGCGTAATGTGTAGCATGTGGCACCATCTTGTTGCCATGCCAGCCATTTTCGGCAAAAACAGTAGCGCTCGCCATTCACAGTAATGTTCCTGTCTTCATCGTCTTTGAAAAACAATGTTCCTTGATGGCGTCGGCCCATTAAAAGTGCACAATGCACCCTTGCATGAATTTTGAAAATAAAATTCAATAATGTGCAAGCGTTTTTCATTTGTAAGTAGATTCATGGTTTCATTATGGACCAAAGTTAAATAAACAACAAGAAAAAAGTAAATATTTACCAAAAAATAGTCTTGATAAAAAAAAAATTGCTAAAAAATCATCCTTTATATAAAAATGCATATTATTAAGTTTTAAATTTTTCAATAAATTAAATATGAGAAATACAGATTTTTGCTTTAAGACTAGTTTTTTGTATTTATTGTACGAGTATTTATATGGTAAATAAAGTTACACTATTTAACACTTTTATGTCGTTTTTGTTTAATATTTATTCTCTTTCAATTAACGTTTCTTGTGATCTATGGTCACTCTGAGTTATAAACAATTATGAATATGAATATGTCAGTAGTACGCAACGAATTTCTGTTAATGAATTCGTCATTCATACCTATTGTGCATATATATACGGAGCCCGGAATGGTCCTAAGAACAGTTCTTTGTCAATAATAATTGTACTACCGGAACTATGTCCACGGCTCGAGAAATAACTAATGCCCCTTCTTTTGAATGGATTATTCTAGAAATAGCTTTTCCGTTAATGTTTTTTATTCGAAATTGTAATTCTTGGAAAGAGTTTGAAGTTAAAATTTGTCAAAATCAAAATTAATAAAATTGGTATTATATGGAACTGGTCTAGAACCAATATATTACTAGTTATTTAGAAAATAAAATTCTTTTGAAAGGGGTGTTCTAGAACTAGAACTTCCATCAATGTTTTTTATTTGCAACTGTCGTGTTAAGAATATGTTTGTTTTTGTTTTCATTCAAATATTGACTGACATTAAAGTTTATTAAAGTTTATTGCATTCGTTGTCATAAATGAAATACTGTTGGAAGAATACATATGTACATAAATGGTAAAACTATACACGGTGAGTGCAAATCGGCAACAAATACAACACAAAACGGAAGCAACAGGCATTTTGTTTGTGTAAAATAATGTGCTACTGCCAAATACGTTTGAAAAAGTAAGTATTTGTTTTGACATTCGTAAATTGTATACAAAGTCAATCAGCTGTGCTACTGCACTCACCTTGTAGAGTTACACCATGATTCATATTTTATACTAAAGAATCTGAAAAGTTTTCCCAACTGAATTGTTTGACTGGAGTCAATCGTTATGGTTATACTACGGAAATTCCTTAATATTTGCTGACTATGGCCGCAACGGGCCACTTGTTTAATTGCTGCATATAATTAAAACTACGATGGCACATTCAAGAATAATATTAAGCTCACAAAGTTTTGCAATATGTTTTAGTATTCAAATTTATTATTATGTATTTTTAAAATGTTTAATTTATGGTTACCTAGTTTTATTAACAAAAATTTAGGTAAAAATACAAATGTTTAAATACAAGGCTTTTGCGCGTTCCCTGTTTTAATACTGACATTTATCCAGATATGTAATAAAAAAAATATATACGCTCTAAAAAACCTTTTTTACTCACTACTGCTATTTTCCCCCAAACATTAGTGCCCTGCTTATCTTTTACCAAACAATAAAGCCTGCCATAACGACGTAGCACACCCGAAATAAGAATTAAAAAAAAAAATTGAAGCAAAATATTAAAAGTTACCATCAAATATTTTGGCTGAGTTACAGTTTGCCTTGTAGTTACGTTGGTTAGTTACCACTTGGCTGATTGTTGCAGATGTGTTTAGTGGAACTAACACCATGACATCAACTAACACTTACAACAACCTTAAGCTACTCACACTCCGCTCCCAACTCGTACGTAAATACATTCCCTCATCTAACCAAGTAATGATTTATGAATTTGAAAGACGCGATAATATTACGTTGCCACAATTTTTTTTCAAAGCTATTTTTGTTTGAACAAAGAGCAAACAAAAAAAAAAAACATTTTTATATTTCCAATGTACATATTTTTGTTGGCAATTAAATGTATCTACACAATTTTGTGTTTGTATATTTAGAGCGGGCTTTAAGAGTAAAGCGACAGGCCGACCGACCTTCCTTCCTATAAACTTCTTGGCATTAAAACATTTTATGATTTTTTACAAATACTTTTAATACCCTACACCACAATAGTAAGGAGGGTATATTGGATTTGTGCTAAAGTTTGTAACACAAATAAATAGTGGTACAAAACCTACCTTAAAGTATACTGAATCACTTCCTGATTTAATGATGTCCGTCCGTCCGTCTGGCTGACTGTCCATGTAAAGTTAGTGCACAGAGTACAGGTCGCAATTTTGAATATATTGCAATAAAACTTGGTACGTGATATTTTTCGGCACAAGGACAGATGGGATTGAAACTGGTGATAATCGGTATATTATTTCACCTGGCCCCCATACAAATGCCCTCCCGATATTACAGTTAATCGATCATAAATGTTTGAGTTATCAAGTATCCAAACAAATTTTACCACAATGAGTAGTAAATGGAGCTAAACCGTGTCTAAAAAAATTGTGAAGATCGGTCCATAATTACTCGTAGCTCCCATATAAGGCCCACTTCCGAAAATCACTTTAAAGAGCACAACTCTCTCAAAAATGTTGGTATCCAAATAATATTTAACACAAATATATTTCATATATATACGAATAATACGGTACAATTTGAGTGATATTTCACGTAATTCCCATACTTCCGATAATCACTTTAACGACCATAGATTTCTTAAAAATGTTGGTAATCAAATAAAGTTCCACACAAACAAGTTTCTTATATACAAAAATAATGACACCTAATTTTATAACGGTCGGTCCATAATTAGTCGAAACTCCCATATAAAACCCTCTCCGTAATTCACTTTAACCTCCATAAATCTCTTAAAAGTATTTATATTGACATAAAGTTTAAGCCATATAATATTTATATTCACAGAAATCATGACACTTAATTTGGTCCAAAATAGGTGATGTCTTCCATATAACGCCCATTTCTATTTTATACATTTACTAAGTGTAGAGTATTATATGGTCGGGCTTGACCGACTATACTTTTTTACTTGTAATGAAAAATAAAAATGTTTTTTAAAAACTAACTACTCTCTTTCTGTGCAAGAAGATTCAGAACCGCCCTCGTATATCAGCAAGAAAATGTTTGCTAGACTGAAACCGTCTATACTTGACACTTACCAAAGGTTCAGTAAGCGACAAAGGTCATGTGAAACACATGTGCCTGAAGCTAAACATCAGCTCGTGCCCAACAAATGACCATCGAAAATGGTGGTCGAATTGATTTTGGAGGAGAAGATCATGAGCCAAATAGTTAAAGAATTTCAAGATAATCGTATGTGGCAATGAGAAAACCCTTGGCTATCAAGATCTCTTTTCATACGACATTGAGATTGAACGATTTTTGGATCAAAACTGATTTAGATTTCATCTGAATACTGTTTTACTTGCAAGGCATCATCAAGCAAAGTACAAGGGACAGCTAGTCGTCGAGCAAAGGCTTACGATAGACAAATTTGAATGACGATTAAAAGAAATATAGATGGTTTACTATTACCACTTTCAGAATACTCTGGACATCGGTGGAAGGAGACTTCCTGAAATTCTATTTCGGCTTATTACGGGTATAATTACTAGGCATTGGACATATGCAGGAGTTGTTTAGATAAATGGTTGATTTTGTCAAACATTTTTATAGCAATGGCTAGAAAATTATTAATTCGCTTCAAACAGTGACACATTTCTTTTTCGACAAACACATGTGGGTTCTCTGAACCAAAGAAATGTGGTAAGTTTTACGATTAACAAGGACGATTGCTTTGCTTACGATAACATTGCAAAAAACACTAAGAGTGGAGGTCTTCACTGCATAATTAAAATTAAACAAAGTACATGTAGTTAGAGAAACGTTATGTACTATTAAAGTAGTCAGTAATATATTTTTAATTAGCAAGTAATTCAAAGAATTTAAGTATTGTTTTTTTAAAATCTACTTTGTGAAATTGAAAATTAGATTAATATGTTCATTTACATGGCTTTGCCATCTATTCAACCGTATAGAATAACATCAAAATACCAGACTACTTTATACTACATGTACAACATTTCCTAAATTAATTTTTAATTTCATTACTACTCGTATTTCGTGAAACAGGGCAGTGAACTAGCAAATGTTTATTAAAAAAAGCCTTCCAAATTACGAAATTCAATTAAAGCATAAAGCTTAGAAACATCTGTACAGATTCGTGCTCATCTTTAGTAAGACTTCATTGAGCAGGGAAAATGAAACTACCCCTGCCAAAAACGTTGAAGGACACGCACACAAAATATTAAGAAACAACTAAAAATTACTAACACACACAAAAACGAAAGGAAGCTGTACGACAATTTCTAATAAACAAAAGATATTTTTAATAAATATGAAAATATTTTTTAGTAAATTAAACAAAACTTAATAAACCTTAAGAAAAATGGCGACACAAATTTAAGCCCATTGTACAATTAGTGTAATGAAAATAAGATTTTAAATACCCTAACAATATTAAGAAGAAATATTTAATGACTGAATAAAGTAAATAATTGGATTTTAAATGAAATTAAACACAGACGACAAGATGCCAGCTCAAAAGTAAAAATACTAGTAGTAACACTTGGAAATTATTACAAAACAATGTAGCAGACTTAAGAAAATGCAATATTACTTTACATGAATTTTTGTTCAAATTGTTTCTGGTCACATAGTTATTTTACAAAGTGTTTGCAAGTCTTTAAAATAATATTATTATCGTTAATATTTAATTGTCTCAGCAATACACACTAAGTAAATATTTAATTAAATATATGTATTATAAAATTGACTTGTATTTACACGCAGAGAAAAAACATGGTTGTGGTAAACATAATCTAAGAGCAACATATTATAATAAGATTTATGATTGTCGTCAAAACATATTATGATGAATATTAGTGCCATAATATATCATATTATGATCTATTATCATCGTAATATTTCATCATAATAACGGGTGGTTAAATTTCAAGGGCCGATGTTGATTTTGAATAAAACACAATCTATTTAGGAAATTATTGTAATTTTATTTTATTATGATATATTGGTATTACTCAATTATGTATGGAACAAAATATCGGCCAAATGGGCGCCGCAACCACGGCGGCACACCTCCATCCGATGGTCCAAATTTTTGATGACCCTGAGGCATAATGGAGGTTCTATGCCGTTAATGTGGCGAATTATCTCATCCTTTAGCTCTTGAATTGTTGCTGGCTTATCGACGTACACCTTTTCTTTCAAATAACCCCAAAGAAAAAAGTCCAACGGTGTCAAATCACATGATCTTGGCGGCCAATTGACATCGCCATTACGTGAGATAACACGGCCATTGAATTTGTTGCGCAAAAGAGCCATTGTTTCGTTAGCTGTGGCAAGTGGCACCGTCCTGCTGAAACCACATATCGTCCACATCCATAAAAAGTTCGTTATCATCTCACGATAGCGAACACCATTCACAGTAACTGCCTGACCGGCCTCATTTTGGAAAAAATACGGCCCGATGATGCCGCCAGCCCATAAACCGCACCAAACAGTCACTCTTTGTGGGTGCATTGGTTTTTCGACAATCACTCTTGGATTCTCATTCGCCCAAATGCGGCAATTCTGTTTATTGACGAATCCACTGAGGTGAAAATGTGCCTCATCACTGAAGATGATTTTCTTCGAAAATTGATCATCCACTGTTGCCATTTCTTGCCACCATTCTGCCCATTCACGACGTTTGGAATGATCAAGAGGCTTTAGTTCTTGAGCCAATTGCACCTTGTAAGCGTGTAAATGCAAGTCTTTATGCATAATGTTCATCAACGACGAGCGTGAGAGGTGCAATTGTTGGGCACGACGACGAGTTGAGGTGGACGGCTCTTCAGCCACACTATCGCGAACAGCAGCAAGATTTTCTGCAGTACGAGCTGTGTGAGCATGCATGGTGTTCTCACATCTTCTACAGACCCGGTTTGCTCGAATTTTTCCACGATTTTTGCGATTGTACGCACATTTGGACGATCAAATTGACCAAAAAAATCACGAAGTGCACGATATGCATTTTGATTTGAACGCCCATTTTCATAATAAGTCTGGATAACTTTAACACGTTGTTGGATTGTATATCTCTCTATGGTTCAAATTGAGTAAGTCCGAAATAGAGAAATGTCAAATAAAATTCGGAAAAAAGCTTGGCGTTTAGGTGTGGTTCACATTCAACATCGGCCCTTACAATTTAACCACCCTTTATTTGATTGTTAATCATAATTTGATATTATAACATCATATTATAACCTAATATAAGCATACAATTCTCATACATGATAATATTATGACCCAAGGTAACCATATTATGATGTCTTTAGGTTGGTGGTTAACCAAGAAGTGAGTTTTTATTTTCATATTTCTTTTACACGCTTTCTTAAAACTAATTTGATATTTCTTAACTAAGTATTTCATATTAAATATTCAAATGTAGGTGCACGTAGTAATAGCACATCACAACTATTATTTTAAAAATACTTAGGATAATACATTTTCTTAAATTCATAAAAATAATAATATACTGGTATAGGTACAATATACAATATGTAAATGTGTTATTAAAAAAAAAAAAACAATTAAAATTATTATTTGTACTTTCGACGTGGCAAAATTCTTAATTCACGAGATTTTAAATTTATTTATACATATTATATATAGTTTATAGTTATCATATCATAATATGATCTGAAGTAATCATATTATTATCTAAGTTAATCATATTATGATCTAAAGTAATAATATTATGATATATAATAATCATATTATGATCTAAAGAAATCATATTATGGATTTCTGACAACCTTGGTAAAAAATTGTTATGGAAATTTCTCATCATAATATGATGATCAAATTGAAAATTACAACTTGAAAATTACAACATAAATTTTAATGAACCAATATGATTAGTTATAGAACAATTATTTGTATGATGTAAATCGCAATTATTTCTACATTTTTTTAAACACAAAACTTACAACAACTAGTTAATATTTTTGTAAACAAAAATAAATATTTATACAAAATTTACATTTATTTGTAGTTATGTTTAACAGATTTTTATTTTGAGATATTTAAGATTATTTATTTTATGTACACTTTTTTTCGGTCTTTTACACTTATTTAAAAAAATGGTATTTTGTAGCAATAGTTAGTACATATATTTTAAACACGAATTGTTTGAAAACAAACATTGAAACATTTAAATCCAACTAAATAATCAGCTATCAGGCAAACAAATATTCTACAAATGGTAAAAACAAAATATTATTAAAATTAAACATATTTTGTTTGCATTTTAAACATAATATGAGTACAAATATATAAACTTATCATTTAATGGTTATTTGTAACTTTAAATATTTGTAAATAACATAATATATTTTAATAGTTATGTTGAAAATATTACTCTTCATAATATTATAAAACTGATAAAAAATATACTTTGTATTTATATTATTATTATTGTCATAGTTGTTTTGCATTTTATATAATTATTGGACATTTTAATTTTTCATTAATAAAACTTTGAATCGTTTAGAAACTTTTTCTTGTTTCTAATTAATTTTTAACAGGTTATCATTCAAAAAAGTTTTTTTTTAAAATAATTATGCGAACCATATTAAATTTTATAATTGCAATTAACAAAAAAATGCTTATAGCAACTAAATTATTGTTAATATAAAATTAAAATAACATTTATTTGTGTACCACAACAATATATTGTTACCAAAAATACAGTGTAGTTATCGTAACCATGCCAACCATGTTTCTTCTCTGCGCGTAGTGGTATGATGTAAAGAAATATATACCATTATAGCAATTTTACATTTATTATTTAAATTTAACTAATATTTAATAAGACATTTCATTACAGTCCCTTTTACTAACTTTATATTATATATATTTGGAATGATTTTCGTTGTTATAAATATTAACCAAGAAAGACGGCTTATATTAGGTTGCAGTTATTTTGTTTTGCTTTTGCGTTTGAAACAATTAATTACACATTAAGGCCAGCTGTTGTTAACAATATACTTAATAAGAATTTATTTGTAAAAAAAAGGTAATAGAGGTAAAACAATAATTGTTTAAGTCCTTGAAATTGTTTTTCATAAATTTGTTCTTTATTATACTGAATTGAAAATTATTTTATTGTGCTGATATTATAAAACAAATGTATTTTAACAAAAGAACTTACTGGGCAATAAATTTCGTTTACATAAGTTTTCTTACTTTTGTATGAAAAATTCTTAAAAATCACAGATTTAATGCTGTCATGAGGAAATTTAAAAATGTTGCTTAATATCTCCATCAACCTGTTATGAAGAACTACATAATATTGTACAATTGGCAGAAACTGGGGACATATTCTATTGGGTTTACGTGATTTCATAGATTCCAGTTCCATTGATCTTTTGAATAATGAGCCAGTCAAAGCTTTTCTGAAGAGTGCTGTCATCAAAAACGTTTTCTTATATATATATATAAAGGTTTGCTAGTCAGACAGCAACTGCAAATTGCATCCAAACCATGACCTTTTATCAAATTTATCAATTTTTGTTGGTATCCCCTTGTTTCGCTGCATCCTTAAATTACTTGGACCCGGTAGCAGTTTAAGGTAACATAATAAGCCAGTATGTGAATTTTAGAAACTATTTTGAAACAAGTGGTTAGAGAGTTTTGCCTTACACGCCTTATAGTCCAGACCGTAATCCGTTCGATTTTTTTTAGCAACTTACTTTTTGGCAAGACTGTTTTTGGCAACTCAGCTGTTTTCATGTAAGATGTTCAGTTTACACAATTTAATATGAATCGGAATACAACCGAACAACTCTTTGAATTTTGTTATCAAAATTAATGCACGGTTAAATGAAAACCATCGTGCTCTTTTTATCAGAAAATTCTGTTCAACGACCAAGCTCATTTCTGGTTGAAGGGAGTAAATAATCAAAATTTTCGTATTTGTGTGGATTATGACATCATTGGACCGATCTTTTTCAAAAACGACGAAGACAGGAACATTACTGTGAATGGGTAGCGCTACCGTGCGATCAGTACAATTTTTTTTCACAGTGGCTGACATGTACCAAACCATGACCTTTTATCAAATTTATCAATTTTTGTTGGTATCCCCTTGTTTCGCTGCATCCTTAAATTACTTGGACCCGGTAGCAGTTTAAGGGAACATAATAAGCCAGTATGTGAATTTTAGAAACTATTTTGAAACAAGTGGTTAGAGTGTGAACAGTTAACTTCACGTTTGGGCCTGGTCAATTGACTGCCTAGTTCGTGCATTTTAAATGCTTTTAGATTATTTTTTGTGGGACTATGTTGTATGCTTTTATACATGGTACAAGACTAAAATGGTTGACGCAATGGAAGCTAATATTAAAGAAATTATTCGTAAGAGAGAATGTGTCAAAATTAGACGCTTGCATGAAATCATTTTTAAACATTAAATGATATACAGTCAAACCTCGATATAACGACCCTCACTATAACGAATTCCTAGATTTAAATAATTTTTTGAAATCCCCTACAACGCTCCATACGATTTAATACAAAAAAACTCTCTATTACGAATACATTTGGCAATAGCCTCATTATAACGAATTTTCATTCACTGCAGACGAACGAAATAGAAAGAATTATTTACCTCTATATAACGAATTTTGTCAACTTACAACTTTTTCATAATGATTTCCATCAATTAATCCAAATTATATGAAACAGATACAACGTTGCAACGACAACGTCTCCAGCAAACCGACATTCGTAGTCGACAGCAGTATGCATTAGACTAACGGCTGAAATATTCGAAGACAAATTTATTGTTGCCAAGAGCTTGTATGCTTGTTGCAGCAGTTGTTCTGATTTATTAGCGGAAATCATTCGCTATATCATGGCAGATGATGATTAATATACAAAATTTTTTATTACCTCATTACAACGAATAGAAGTGCAACTTCATCTCGATATAACGAACCTCATTGTAACGAATTATTCGATATAACGTTTTTTTCTAATCCCCTTAAGATTAGTAATACCAAGGTTGAACTTTAGATCGTTTTATCGATTCAAATAAAGATTTCATACATTTTTCTAAATTTTATGTGTTCTTTTTAATAAAATCAGAATACTCGTAAAAAATAACTTTTAATTAATTTTGATCGATGCAAAATGTTTTCAGAACCAGGTATCCGAAATTTACTCACTCGTCCTGGGTTTCAAAAGATGTGTTTTTTGTTTTGAAGCGCAATCCATTTGTTGTGAGAGAGATTGGAAAAGGGAAAATGTAGTTTACTTTGAATAAATTTCATTGTTCAAATGAAAAAAAAAAAAGCTAAAAATTTAAAAAATTCCGCCTTTTGAAGTTATAGTCCAAATAAAATTTGTCGAAATCATAATTTTCAATATCTCTAAATATATATGTACATATATGTATGTCCCATCAAAATTTAAATTTTAATAATACTATAACAATTGCAAAACAAGTAAGAAAGAATAGTCGGTCAAGCCCGACCATATAATACCCTACACCTAGTATATGTAAATATAAAACAGTTTTTCAGAAATGGGCGTTTTATGGGAGATATCACATATTTTGGACCAAAATTCAGTGTCATAATTTCTTTGAATATAAATATTATATGTGTTAAACTTTATCTCTATATAAATACTTTTAAAATATTTAAGGAGGTTAAAGTGAATTACGGAGAGGGTCTTATATGGGACTTTCGACTAATTATGGACCGACCATTACAAAATGTCATTATTCCTGTATATAAGAAACTTATTTGTGTCGAATTTTATTTGATTATCAACATTTTTAAGAAATTTATTACCGTGATTTTCGGAAGTGGGCCTTATATGGGAGCTACGGCTAATTATGGACCGATCATAATAAAATTGTACTGTAAAATTTGTACGTATATGAAATATATTTGTGTTATATATTATTTGGATACCAACATTTTTGAGTGGGTTATATTCTTTAAAGTGATTTTCGGAAGTTGGTCTTATATGGGAGCTACGACTAATTATGGACCGATCGTCATAAAATTCTACATTGTTATATGTATATATACGAAACATATTTGTGTTCAATTTTCTTCGGTTAACAACATTTTGAAAAGAGTTCTGCTTTTTTAAGTGATTTTCGGAAGTGGGCACATATTTGTGTTCAATATTATTTGGACACCAACATTTTTAAGAGAGTTATGCTCTTTTAAGTGATTTTGAAAGTGGGCCTTATTAGGGAGCTACGACTAATTACGAAATTTGTAGATGTGCTTTATCTTCATTTACTACTCATCTGTGGTAAATTTTGTTTGCATACTTGCATAATTCAAAGTAAACCCCAATTTCGGGAGGACATTTGTATGGAGGCTAGGTGAAATAATGGAACGCTTTCCACCAGTTTCAATCCCATCCATCCTTGGGCCGAAAAAATATCACGTACCAAATTTTATCGAAATATCTTCAAAATTGCGACCTGTACTTTGCGCACAAGCTTCACATGGCCAGCCAGCCAGACGGACGGACGGACGGACATCGTTAGATCGACTCAGAAAGTGATTCTGAGCCGATCGGTATACGTTAAGGTGGGTGTTGGACCAGTATTTATGGGCGTTACAAACATCAACACAAATCCAATATACCCAACCCCCCCTCCCCAATATTTTGGTGTAGGGTATAATTATTTTAAATTAAAATTTATTTATGAAACTATATGAAAAACTTTTTTTTATGTGTACATAAATAATTATTGAAATAAGTCAGAAATGAACTAGAGCATATGATGATAATATTTATAATTAAAACTAAATACACACATAATTTTTTATTTATTTAATGATATTTTTTTTCTATATTTCTGTACGCAATTTAAGAGGGGAATGATTTGTTCCCCAATACAAAATAAATACGCTGACGTAGTTTGTTGTAATCTTTTCTCTAGCACTAATGAACCCTTAAATTGTTTCACGTTCGGATTTTTTTCTTTTGTACAAAACAATTTTGTTTTTTTTCTTTTTAACTGCGATTTACTGTTCATTTTTCATTTTTTGCTTTGTTGAAAAAAATAAGTTTTTTCTTCTTTGAAATGTATGTAACAAAAAAATAAAAAAAGTTGGAAAAAACAGAAAATTAAAACGAAAAAATTGCTTGTGCACTTATTTTACGCTCTATTGTCCATTGCTGGCCCTGTCCATCGCACTCGCTTGTATTGTAACCATTTTCGTATGTTTCTGCTGAAGAGAAAAATTTTTAAGCTAAAGCAATTCAAATGGAATTAAAATTTACTATCAGGGGTGTTCTGAAAATCACTTTTAGTCAAAGTGATTTCAAATCACGCCAAAGGTGTTCTGCGCACAAAAAATATTAAAATCACGTGATTTAAAACCGGTCAGCTAACGGACTGACGATTTGAAATCACTTTATTTTGTCTATGTTATTTGTAGAGAATTCACTTTAAATGTTATTTTGTATTAAGTACGATGTGTTTTTTATTGATTTTTGTAATAAAATTAGGGTTTATGTACATAAAAAAATAAATATTTACAGACTTTTAAAGACACTGCTTGTTTTGTAAGAAATTGATTTGCTTTGTTTACCAATGTTCGTGATTTTCTTTTTCTCATTAGGAGTCAGCTGGTTTGGTTTTTCGAAGATACTTTTAAGGTTGCCCAATTAACACAGTCGTAAAATGTCATGTAAGATTTATTGAATTTATACCATCCTGTTCCTTGCTTAGGACAAAATTTAATTACTGTTGATAAAAAATTTAAAAATATTCAATAATTTAGTAGTTTTTGTGCATTTTTAGAAATAAGTAAGTGCAAAATGTAAGCAAGTTTCATCGATAAAAACAGTGGCAACTTTGTTATTTTTATAAAAAAATTTTTTTTTGTTAACATTTATTTTTGTTTTTAAATTAATTACTGCATTTTTATTTACTTAATGTTCACTTTTTATTTTCATTAATAATATACCAATATAAACAAAGCACAGATTTAAAAAGTCAGCTGTTTTCTCGTGTTTTCGAAAAATTAAAACCACGCCGAAAACCGTAAAATCATGTGATTTGCAGAACAGCATCTAATCGTCGGCGTGATTTAAAAATGGTGCGTGATTTTAAATCACGCGGTTTTCAGAACACCCCTGTATGTTTTTTTCTACTATAATTTTTGTTTTATGTAACCTAAAACAAGTAAGAAAGTATAGTCGGTCAAGCCCGACCTACACCCAGTATATGCATAAAACAGTTTTTTAGAAATGTGCGCTATATGGGAGATATGACATATTCTGGACCGATCATCCAAAAATTTAGTGTCATGATTTTTGTAAATATAAATATTGTGTATGTTAAAGTTAAATTTTAAAGTTGATTACGGGGAGGGTCTATTAGGAAGTTTCGACTAATTACGGACCGCCCATTATAAAACTAGGTGTCATCATTTCTGTATATTATTTGTGTCGAATTTTATTTGATTACCAATATTCTTAACAAATTTATGATCGTTAAAGTGATTTTCGGAGGTGGGCCATTTATGGGAGCTACGATTAATTATCGACCGATTATAATAAAATTATACCGTAGTATTTGTATATATATAAAATATATTTGTGGTAAATATTATTGGGATACCAACATTTTTGAGTGAGTTATGCTCCTTAAAGTGATTTTCGGCAGTGGGCCTTATATGGGAGCTACGACTAATTATAGACCGATCTCCACAAAATTTTTAGATGTGATTAAGCTCAATTTACTACTATTTGTGGTGAAATTTGTTTGGATACTTGCATAATTCAAACATTTATGATCGGTAAACTCTAATTTCGGGAGTACATTTGTATGGGGGCCAGGTGAAATAATAGACCGATTTTCACCAGTTGCAACCCCAGCCGTCCTCGGGCTGAATAAATATCACGTACTAAATTTTATCGAAACATCTTCAAAATTGCGACCTGTACTCTGCTCACAAATTTTACATGGACAGCCAGCCAGCCAGCCAGCCAGCCAGACTGACGGACGGACGGACGGACATCATTAAAACGACTCAGAAAGTGGGTGTTGGACCAATATTTATGGGCGTTATAAACATCATCACAAACCCAATATACCCTCCCCACTATGGTGGTGTAGGGTATAAATAGATTAATATACATATTTCTTCAACTACTTACTGCCTTCACATAGTGCGTATTCTGTGTTTTACTTTGTTGCAAAAAATCATGTACATATTTGGTTTTTTTTTCGTTGTTTCAGTGTCGTTGTATATATTGTTTTAACGGTTAAATGTTCGATTTTTGTAACGAAAACAATTATTAATTTTTTTTGGAGAATACCAACGAACAGAAGACAAAATAATCACATGGGTGTACTGGTGGTATAGAAATGGGGGAAAAATTAACAAAATGGCAATTTTTATTAAAAAAATAAAATCTATTATTAGTGTGTTTGTTTAAAAAAGTGACATTTAAGAGCACATCCCAAGAAACAACAACTGTTATTAAAAGTACATTGAAAATATTCTTAAAAAAAAATATTTTAAATTAAAAGGCATTCTAGTTATTATCGGAAATGGTTGGAAGCTACTACCAATTTTATACTTTACACACACTAAAATTTATAAAATAATAAAGCAAACTAAAATTTCCATTCGATATCGATATTTACCAATTTTGGCCCAATAATATTAAAATTCTGTGTAACAATATACAGTGGGCAGCACAAATTAGTACATGTTTGTGCCTTGTTGACTTCTAATTGGCTAAAAATGAAACTAATAAAGAAAATTTAAAAATGTTTTTTGTAATTTATTTTATTTTAGGTTTTAGGTTTAGCACAAAAAAGTTTACAATACAAAAGGAAAATAATAATTTTAATATTGTAACAGAATTATTAAAATTCAACTTGGCAATTTTGAGAAAATTGACTATAAATAGGATATTTTCCTTAAATAAATAGAATAGAAATAGCAAATTTTGCAAACTTGACTATTAATAGCAAATTTTGAAAAATTGTCTTTAACTTTCATTTGACCATAAGTAGTTAATTGAAACTTGACTAAAAATAGCAAATTTAGATCTTCATTATAAATTTGGGTGCCCCGATAGACTAGGCGATAGATTGCCGGACTATCAGTCAGATTGTTGCTCGTTCGATTCCTGTCAAAGACTCTGGGTGTTTTCTGCAGATAAGCCACAAAAGCTTTGCAGTTTGTGTTTGTTAAACATATTAAAAAAAATAGCAAATTTTCAAAAACTTAAAAATAGCTCGCAAATTTTGGGAAACTTTACCAGAAATTTACAATTTTAAAATTTTTTTAGAATTTTCAAATGTTTTACTAGAAATAGCAAATTTTTTAAATCCCCACGTAAACATTTTTTTTGAAATCTAGAATACAAATCTTAAATAAATTTAAACTTTCATTACAAAAAGTTAGTTTTTGAAATCTGTAAAACAAATAGCAAATTTTCAAAATCTTGATCATAAATAGCAAATTTAAGAAATCAGGACTATAAATTTTAAAAACTTAAATAAAAGAAAACAAGTAAAAACGTCCAACCATATCCTACATCTAGTATATATATAAAAAGTTTTTCAGAAATGTGCGCTATATGGAAAATATAACCTATTTTGGACCGATCATCCAAAAATTTAGTGTCAAAAATTTAGGCCCACTAAGGTGGTGTAGGGTATAATGATAAACATCTTGAGCAAATTAGTAAAAAAAAAATTATTAAGTTTCTATTTTTTACTAAGTCGCTTATAGTGCTTTAAATAGAAGCGCTATTCGAAACCAATCGTGATGAGATAGTTGAGGCAACATCGATTAACACCAATTCATTTGAATTAGCTTTGGCGCAAAGGAGAGAGTATTTCAAATTAACTAATTAAAAAAATTGTGGAAGCGTATCCCAAAAGTTTCTGTAATGTGCAAAATTGAGTACATGAGAATTGTTTTAGTATTGTGTTTTTTTTTTTTTTTTTTTTTTGTAGAATTTGATACTTCTAGTTTGGAACTAAAAACTATTTTATTAAAAATTAAGCATAAAGTAAATGACAAAAAACTTTTTATAATTTTCTTTATTAGTTTTATTCTTATGCAATGGCAAGTGTACAAAGTACTAATATGATCCCCGCTGTATTTATATGGATTATTTGTGACCAATTTCATTTTGATATTGAGTTAGATACATATTTAAGTAGTTTTGGGATTTGGGTTTATATGAGGCTACAGTCAAATATGGACCAAACCCATCAAAATTTCGTTTTGTGGGTTCTCTTATGGATACGGATACTGCTTTTCTACGCCATCGTATTGGATATATTAGATTTATGCAAATTGTTGTAATGACCAAAAATAGTAGTCTAACATGCACTTTAAAGTATGCCGAAAGTTATTCTGAGAACGATGTCTGTCGGGCTCATTGTCCATGTAACCCTTGTGCGCAGATTCTTTTTTTAAGATTTTTCAATAAAATTTGAAACATTCGAGTTTTTTGGCCCAATATGAATTGATAAAGAAAATTGTTGAAATCGCTCCATTATTATTTTACATAGCCCCCAAAAAAATGTTTTACACAAATATGACTTTATTATTTTACATATTAGATATAAATATATAAAACTTTTTTTATATAAATATTAAAAGTGACCTCATTGCTTGAAAAATAAATTAAGAATAATTTTAAATGATTTATAAGTGTTTATATTTAGATAAAATTAAAAAAAATAATATTTTTATACACAGAAGTCATGCTACAAAATTTGTTGATGATCGGTTCATAGCGCGAATTTTAGTTTTTGCTTATATACTGGATGTATGGTATTGTATTGACTATAATTTCTTACTTGTTTTATAGTGCTGTAAAAGTCTCATACATTTTTAATGATTTTATGATATTTTTTTCTTCCTAGCAAGTAAGTGACTTGATTAAAATTGAAAATAAATACATTTTTCTGCAATATTTATGTATGTAAATATACTACATACATATGTATATACAAACAAATAGAGAGATAGAGTTTGAAAATTATTTGTGTAACACAAGTATAAAAAGAAACCAACTATAAATAGTTAAAAATTATAAAATTTAGCTAAAACCTATTATGACCGTAGGCGTTTTAGAAATTTTGTTTTTTCTCTTTAATGGTTCAAGCAACACTTGTCAACAACAATTGAATTAACAGCACGTCCGTCATTTTCACCATGTACCATGAATAAAATATACATTTATATTCAAATATGTATGTATGTGTACATTGTGCAATATAAATACATAAATATGGGATGTGAATTGATTGTATACATACTTCTTACATAGATGTGTTCATACATATGCAAATGTGTGAAACTTTGTATTTATTTTTGTTTGCATTTTATTAAACAGGTGCCAGAAAATAGAGAAACTAATTGTGGTATCATCAGGTAATTTCTTATCACGTTCCTTTAAAATTCGCAAAAAATTATAATGTTTGACAGCAGAGGAATAATTCTTAGTTAGTTTATTTGTATTTGATTATAAGAAGTCAAGATGATTTGTTTAAGGCAAACATTATTCCAAATACCGATCAACACTGTTTAGGTAACCCGAATAAACTGTTTTTTGGTGAAAATGGTTTAATAGAAAGCAGACAACTGCTTTTTATATAAAATATGAATGTTTTAAGTATAAGAGAGAATTATTAAGTGTCGAATTTTATAATGTATAATTTTTTTAACTTAAAGAACAAAATGAAAAGAGATCAATTGATCAATTTCATATACTTTTCTATATTACTAAAATGACAGATATTCATAGCTGCCAGATTGGACGATTTATCGTCATTTTGACGATTTTTTGTTTCAAAAATAGCAAAGTTACGATTTGACGATTTTTTCATTGAAAGTGGCGATTTTCTGAATTATTAAAATTTTCTATCATTTGTTTGTTTTACTAATGTTTTTGTTACCAAATTCTATCTTTTTTGGAGACAACAACTATTTTTATCATTTAATATCATAAATATTAAGAAGAACATGACATATTTCAAAAACAAAACCAAATTAAAATGGCGTTTTCTTAATTACTGACAATTGTTGAGTTTAAGTATAATAATTCCAAATGAAATTGAGTCACGATAGTAGTAATTATTTATTTAGGTATTGATAACCATGGAAAGCAATTTTAAATACTGAATTCCATGAACTAAAATTTTTAGAGGAAACAATTCCTGAATTTAAACGGGAAAATTCTAGCGAAACTTTTCCTATTTCAACAAAACGTCGAAAGCATATTCAGCCAAATAAATTTAAATAAAACAAACATACGAAATTCTTTAAAAATAAGTATGTAAATGTATACGTTGGATGAATTGGATTCTTTACCCAAAATGTTATTTAAAACTTAATAAGCTAAATTATTTTGACATTGTCAGTTAACCTGAATTAATAAAATATGCTGAATTCATATATTTATTTATAAAATACTGTAAGATATTATAGAAATATTACGCAAGTTGTATTTAAGATTATGAGCCCAATCATGAATAAAAATTCCGCTGGAGTTTTTTTCCCTTTTCCCATTTTTCCTATTCAAATTCAATGTTAAAAAAATAAATAGGGAGAAAACTCCGCACTAGTTGGGAGGCTATATTTGATTTGTGCTGATGTTTGTAACGCCCAGATATATTGGTCCAACACCCACCTTAAAGTATACCGATCGGCTCAGAATCAATCTATGAGTCGATTTAACGATGTCCGTCCATCCGTCTGGCTGGCTGGCTGGCTGGCTGTTCATATAAAGCTTGTGCGCAGAGTACAGGTCGCAATTTTGCAGATATTTCGATAAAATTTGGTACGTGGTATTTTATCTGCCCAAGGATGGATGGGATTGAAACTGGTGGAAATCGGTCCTTATTTCACCTGGCCCCCATACAAATGTCCTCCCGAAATTGGGGTTTACCGGTCATAAATCTTTGAATTATGCAAGTATGCAAACAAATTTCACGACAAATAAGTAATAAGTGAAGGTAAATCACATCTACAAATTTCGTGAAGATCGGTCCATAATTAATCGTAGCTCCCATATAAGGCTTAATTACTTAAAAGAGCATAACTCTTTTAGAAATGTTGGTATCAAAATAATATTGAACACAAATATGTTTCGTCTATATACATATAATATGGCAGAAGTTTATGATGATCGATCCATAATTAGTCGTAGCTCTCATATAAGTCCCACTTCCGAAAATCACTTTAAGGACCATAAATCTCTTAAAAATTTTGTTGTCCGGATAAAATTTAACAAAAATGAGTTTCTTATGTACAAACAGGATTACACATAATTTTATAATAGTCAGTTCATAAATAGTCAAAACTCCCACATAAGACTTCTCTTCGTAATTCACTTTAACCTCCATAAATCTTTTAAACGTATTTATATCGAGGTAAAGTTTAACACACTTAATTATATATTGACGGAAGTCATGGCACAACATTTTTGGATGATCAGTCAATAATAGGTAATATCTCCCATATAGCGACCATATCTAAAAAAAACTGGTTTATTAATATACTGGGTGTAGGGTATTATATGGTCGGGCTTGACCGACTATACATTCTGACTTATTATAAAGTTATAAAGTTAAAATTTATGTATTTTGATTTATATTGTACAAGAGACTATATAAACTTAAATTTTTATGTTTTCGTTTAAATGAAATTTAAAACAAGTAAAAAAGTATAGTCGGTCAAGCCCGACCATATAATTCTCTACACTTAGTAAATGCATAAAATAGAAATGGGCGTTATAAAAGAGATATCAACTAATTTGAACCAAAATTTAGTGTCAAGATTTCTGTGAATATAAATATTATATGTGTAAAACTTTATTTCGATATAAATACTTTTTAAAGATTTATTGAGGTTAAAGTGAATTACGGAGAGGGTCTTACATGGGAGTTTCGACTAATTATGGACCGACCATTAGGTGTTATTATTTCTGTATATAAGAAACTTATTTGTGTCGAATTTTATTTGATTACCAACATTTTTAAGAAATTTATGACCGTTAAAGATTTTCGAAATTGGGCCTTATATGGGAGCTACGACTACGACTAATAAAATTGTACCGTATTATTTGTATACATATTAAATATATTTGCGTTCAATATTATTTGGATATCGATATTTTTAAATACGTTATGCTCTTTAAAATGATTTTCGAATGTTGGCCTTTTATGGGAGCTACGATTAATTATCGACCGATTATAATAAAATTGTACCGTATTATTTGTATACATATGAAATATATTTGTGGTAAATATTATTGGGATACCAACATTTTTGAGTGAGTTATGCTCCTTAAAGTGGTTTTTGGCAGTGGGCCTTATATTCGACTAATTATAGACCTATCTCCACAAAATTTTTAGATGTGATTAAGCTCAATTTACTACTATTTGTGGTGAAATTTGTTTGGATACTTGCATAATTCAAACATTTATGATCGGTAAACTCTAATTTCGGGAGTACATTTGTATGGGGGCCAGGTGAAATAATGGACCGATTTTCACCAGTTGTCCCCAGCCGTCCTCGGGCTGAATATATATCACCTACCAAATTTTATCGAAATATCTTCAAAATTGCGACCTGTATTCTGCGCACAAGCTTTACATGGACAGCAAGCCAGCTCGACGGATGGACAAACGGCCATCGTGAAATCGACTCAGGAAGTGATTTTCAGTCGATCGGTATACTTGAAGATATGTGTTCGACCAGTATTTATGGGCGTTATAAACATCATCACAAATCCAATATACCCTCCCCACTATTGTGGTGTAGTGTATACAAAGTAAAAGATTTACATTACTTATGATATCTCAGCCAAATTTTTCACAGATCATCAAAATTAACAGTTTTTGATGCAGCAGCCTAATGTTATTTATTTTGCTAGATTTCTAACCAATATTCTAGTATATTTTGTTTGTTTTATTTACATTTTTTTAAAGCATAAATCAATTGTATTTTTAGCATTTGCTTTTTTACTCGCCATTCACCATTCACATTCCTGTTTTATTTTTAATTTTTCCCCTTTTTATACAAAACATCGAATGACATGAATTTTAGCTTAGCTAAGCATTCTATTTTTATATGCACCCTTCTTAAAAGCAAGGTGGTGTAGTTATTTAGATATTTTGTTTGTAAAGTAACTCAACATAGTAGTAGGCAATATGTATTTAATTATATTTCTTGAAAGGCAAAAACAAAATATTTCTAAAGGAACTTGAAATTATCCTTTCTTATCTTTTTTTCCTATTTTTTCGTTGTTTTATATTAAATCTTTTAAGTATATAACACGTTGGGTAGTGCTTAAAAATCGTCAGCATCTATATAAAAATGCGGTTTGTTTTATCAGAACCATGTCCAATAACCACAACAACTATTCAATACTTTAAAATACATTTAACAACCAATATGTACTATTTACATACATATACGTTCACACTTAACAAGTATGTGTGACTACGAGTGACAAAAAATCCATAGAAATATAAAAGCAACCAAAATATATTCCCAAAATGTAAAAAAAAGAGAACAAGAAAATAAAACTATTTAAATATCTAACTCACTTTAGGGCGTTTAACAAGAGAGTGTTGAAATATAAAATTGTTGAGTACCAAATGAACGTAGAACAAAAAAATCCCGATTTTGAATCTAAACACGAGGGTGATTTGCATAAATTGATATTATATGCAAATTTAGTACGAAATTATTAGTTGAAAAAATTCACAGTCAAACTGAGAAATATTTACAAAAAAAAAAAATGTATACAAAATATTTACAAATGCTAAAAATATAAGAAGTCTTCTTAATGAAAACACAATAAAATGTTGCAATATACAGCAAAAATGGTAATTATAACTATTGCATAAAAATATTACATAAATATGATCAATTTTAATATGTGTGTTTGTATATAAATTTATTGTTTTTGAAATTTATTAGTATTTTAGCTTCCTGAATACTCGTATTTGTATTTTTCAATTTTATATGTTTGTAAATAAAAAAATACTCATACGCTGTGGAGTCCAAAGTTGAAAATATAAAATTAAAGTGGTGGCAATTTGGTATTTTCAAATAAAACAGACATCTTACAATTGATCAGAAAATAATACAATCCATTGGCAAAAAAAAAACCGGAAAGATAAAAAACCAAATTCAAATTTAATGGGGAATTTTTTGAAGATTATGTCTATTAAATGTTGTCCGTTGCATCGTCGCATATGGTCTGTCCATTGAGTCCCATTTTCGATTACGCGTTCGAGCATTTCGACTGGTAAATGGCGAATGACACTCGTTATGGTTTCCTACAAGGCCTGAATCGAAGCGGGTTTGTCCGCGTAAACTTTAGACTTTACATATCTCCACAGGAAAAAGTCTAACGGTGTGATATCACACGATCTTTATGGCCAATCGACCGGCTTCAATTTCATGCATCAAATAGTCTGTTATCATGGCACGGTAACGGTCGCCATTGACGGTTACGTATGCATCGGCATCAGGTTTACAGAAATGTGGACCGATGTTGCACAAGTTGTATTTTGTACGCTTTTAATTTAAGATCTCGACGTAAGATGCGCCAAGTTGTTCCATACGTCAGTCCGAGTTGCGGTCCACGTGAAACAATTGCTACTTTAATTATTTTGCTGTGAAAAAATAATGTTGCGAGATACATTTCATATGTTGTTCACATAATGAACAGAGTACTACTTCTGCAACATTTTTTCATGTAAATTTCATGTGAATTTTTTTAACATGTATTTTGACAGCATTCCATTTGAAATTTTGAACAGAGTACTAGGCTTAAGAGAGTAAAATTTTAAAGAAAGATGTATTTTGGTTAATTACATAATAATCAATCAAAACATTGATTTTGATTTGTAATTACGGCCCTTTGGATTTTAGGTTACGATATGTATAAATGTGAATATTTACATATTTCTGAATATTTATTTTTAAGTATTTACCTGAATATAATACCAACAAATATTAGTGTATACACATGTAGAATATAGAAAACATTATTTTAGAACATTTTTTTTGTAGTAGAAATTTGTCTGCATTTATGTCAGAGTATTTGAAAAATTACCTTGGGGTTTTATATTCAGTTTATTTTAAAAAATGTGCTTTTTTAATGTATACTGTAGAACTTTTGTTTTATTTTTCACAAAGAGGAATGCAAATAAATTGTATGCTTAACTAAATTCTATTTTATTGAGATAATAAATTTTGCAATTTATAAAAAAAATGGACTTGACGCGTTTGATCACTAAGCTTTAAAATCAGAAATATATTGTATTTTAGGACCCTTTAGGACATACCAGCGTATGTTAAAATATTACTTAATATTTATTGAAGTTCAACAAATAATAAAATAATATATAAATAAAAGTATATTTAATTATATAAAATTAAGAATTTAGTAATTATTAAACCTTAAAGACGTAGCGAAATATTGAAATAAAATTTAAATATTTTATAAAAAAAGATATTAAGCTTAAATAATTACTAAAATCTTAATAATAAAAAATATCAAATAAACTATAATAAGAAATATTTTATAAAATTGTAAAACATAAAAATAATTTAACATTTGACACTTATTTCTACGGTATTTATACATCAACCCAAAATGTATTCGAAGACAAATGCTGCTCAATGATTCTCTATTAAATTTACACATTTCGCTTGTTAAATATTTCCGTATTATTGCTATAATCTTCCTCACCTAAAATGACCATTCCGTGTACTTCATTGCGAAATATGCATCTGGATATAACAAAGTATATATTTTCTAGATCCTTATGAGATTCTAAATTTATTGTGTCTGTCCATCTGTCTGCCTATGTAAAATATTCTCACCCCTAAAATACTTCAATAGATATTAATAAGATTAACAGAAAATCGTTTATTATTCTGCTAAGCAGTAGAACTAGAGTTGAGTTAAAATTTGAGACAACTTTCAAAGGTTATAATATTAGTAAAAATACACATCAGATTAGTTTGCACTCTCCATAAATAAAGCGTGATCCATTTCGAGGTTCCCTGCTTTTTTAAAGAAACATAAAAAGACAGAAAATTAAAATTTTATGGGGAATGATTATTAACATTTGAAAGAACATTCTTTGGCATTTATTTTTTGAAGCTTATGTCTATCAAATATTGGCCGTTGCTACGTCGCAGATGGTCTAACCGTTGAGCCCAATTTTCGATGGCTCGTTCGAGAATTTCGACTGGTAACTGGCGAGTGGCACGCGTGATGTTTTCCTCCAAAGCCTGAATAGAAGAGGGTTTGTCCGCATAAAATTTAGACTTTACATATCCCCACATGAAAAAGTCTAACGGTGTAATATCATACGATCTTGGTGGCCAATCGACCGGCCCAAACCGTGAAATTATCTGCTCACCGATGTGTTCTCTCAACAAATCGATTGATTGTGATGCGATGCGTGGTAAGTGGCGCCGTCATGCAGAAACCAAAATGTCGCCGAAATCACGAGCTTTAATTTCGGGCATGAAATAGAAAGTTTTCGTGGCACGATAACGGTCGCCATTGACGCTTACGTTATTGAGGATTCCATCGGCCCACAAACCACACCAAATTGTTATTTTTTGTGCATGAATTGCGAACGGTGCCGAATCGACTGTGCACGGTCTTCGTGTACACTCTACGGCTACGGCCTCTATATTTTCTTCACAGCGTGCTAAACATGGTCTATTTGGTCGAATATGATCCAATAATGAATGTAGGGTCTCAAAATTGGTGACGGTGTTGCTGATAGTACGCTCAGGAGGCCGATTATGTTGACCATAAGCTGAGCGAAGTGTACGAAACACATTCCTCACAGAACGTGAATTTTCGTAATAAAGTTAAACGATTTGTAAATTTTTTTCAGGCGTGAGTCTTTCCCTATGAAATGCCAAACATTACTAAACAAAAATAACATGACAGCACGGCTCACACGTGACCTGTCAAAAAAAGGCTATTGAAAAAAGTATCTGTGCTTGAATCACCCGTTATTTCCTAATAAGACAACTCCAATAAAATTTAGAGATCTTCTTGCGAATTTTTTTGTATATTAGTATATTAGTTAATTATTAGAGAAGGTTTCTTATTATTTTGGCTTGAGTTCAGTTTTAATTAATAACTCAAAGAATACCATTGTAAAGTTATATTTTTCTAGACAATTGGCAAACTGGAATGCATTTTCTACCCTGTCAAGAGCGTCATCAGCAATTTTCACTGTCCACGATCAATCTGTAAACATCATCTATTTAACTCAACGTTTTTTGAGAAATAGAATTTGAGAACTATCATATTTCTTTTTACGTGTTGTGAGTTAGAACGAAATTTACTTACGTTTACAATGTGTGTGTATTCTTCTTTATTATTATTATTACAAATTTTTGTATTACTACAAATTTATTGTTACTTTGTTTTTTGCTGCGTCTACCGTTGGTTGACAATATCAGCGAAGTATGTTGTTGTTGTCATTTCTCCTTTATGGTAGATTTCGGTGTTTTTTTTTTCTCTAATAAATAATAAAAAAGTTCAACCATTTTCCACTATGAAAAAACAGTAGTATGTACAAAACAATTCTAATTTAATAATTAAAGTTATTATTTAAAACCATATTTTATTTTGCTTTTTAATTTAATAAAACAAAATTATGTATATTATTTTTTGTTTAAACTAAAAAAGCCACTTTAGCACTTTTGATTCTAGATTCTATTATAATAAAGCAAACAACAATACAAAGGACATTTTTAATTAGTTGCGATAAAATAAAAGAAATAAAAAAAAGAATGCACAAGCATGCATCAAAAATAATGAAATACCAACTAATTATGTTCTATATATTTTTTTCCAAGAAAATAAAATTTTAATTAAGAGTAATTGAAAAATCATTTAGAAAGTATGAGTAATAATGAAAATGTTTTAAATATAATGTATGTGTAATACAATTGCACTTGAAAAACATTTGTCATTGGCGGATTTGAAATCGAAAGCTAATTAACTGCAGTCAGCCGAATAATAAGAAAAATATTAAATTTTGTTTGTTTTTCTTGAGTATACTTGTTATTATTGATCCATATTACTCATACGCATACGTACGTGCATAAATATACAGCATTCAGTGGGAGATCTAAAAAAAAAAGTGGAAATAAATCTGTAACTTCTAAACGAATAGTTCGATTTTAATAAAATTTCCCATGGCTATAGAGGAGGTGTTCATCAGTTTAAGTTTTGAATTTGGGCTTAAACAACCATGGGGGCGGCCGAGCCACAATGCCCCAAAGTGGGGCACCTCGGGTATACCAACAATTAAAAATGATGCCAAATTTTTGTTTGCAATCCGATTTGAAAGATTTTTATATATGTGGAATGTACTAGACGAGACCTACAAAAAACAATACTTTAGCCATATATTATCTCTGATAGTTTACGAGTTATTCGCATTTGAAAAGTAAAATTTTATTATTTTTGCCTACCTTGGTCTGCTATTTTGCTAATAACGGATCCAATTCTTTCCCGATTTTCTTGAAGTGTCTTGAGGAAAAAAATAATATGTTTATATTTTTCTGAAAGGTAACATTTTGGGAAATATTATAAAAGGAAAATAATATCAAACTTGCAAAAGTGAAAATCTGAATTTAGATTTGTTATTTCGTTTAGAAGTTACAGATTTATTTCCACTTTTTTTTCAGATCCCCCACTGTGTGACGTATGTTTTGACTTATAGTAATTAATATGTCGAATTTTGTGCCAACAAAGCGTTTTATGGGGGAAGACGATTTTGCAAGTCCGCAATACTGCTTAAATTTAAAAAAAAGAAAATATTTTTTGCACGGAATCATTATTTGTTATGAAAACTGGATAGGATTATTATAAAACAAGGCTTAAGTGATTGTGTGTAAAATCCGAAAAAAAGCCAAATAAAAAAAAATTCCACAAGCGCTTATAATATAATGATGTAATACACATTTTGTACAAAAATGTTAAAATTGTTTAATCTTATCTAGATATTGACTTGAATCGTGCTGGGTGAGACCTGAAATAATTTTATTTAAATAAAAGAATTATATCAAGGGAATAGTCAAATTGTTCCCGATATTTGCAAATTTATTATTTTGATTGAAAATACTGTTTACAATACGGAAACGTTATAAAAAAGGAAATCTTGCGATTCCCAAAAAGAATGTGACGAAAATCTCAAAAAATTTAATTTTTGAATTGTGAAGATACACATATCTGTCGAGACTGCTAAAACACTTTAAGGATAAATAAGGTTTACATGAAGATTTCTGAAACTGCTGTCCGTTTTGTAATCCTTGCTTTGGAATAATAGAACATATGGTCTAAAGTTGAAGTTTTAATACAAAAATAGCTCAAATAGAAACAGCGTGGGGCAATATATTTTCGAAAAATTTGACATGTCTTTTACACTTAAATTATGTCTGTAAAAGTACCTTTTAGAAAAATATAACTTTGTTAAATGTTATTGTTTAATTTCATTTTTTATATAAAAAGAGTTAATATTTCTTGCCCAAAAAAATTCGAAAATCGTTTTTTTTTTTTATTAACTTTCAAATTGAAAATCATTTAATTTAAGAAAAATTGGTGGAAAATTCTGTACGATAATAAAAAATAAGGACCAGAGTTTGGTGAAATTTAGATAAGACTTAAGACACAAACTTGATTGTGGAATAAACAAACTTGATTGAGTAAAAAATAGATACGATAAAAAGTTTGTGTCTTAAGTCTTATCTAAGCGAACGTTATCGTTCAACATCGTGGGCCAGGCGGTAAATTTTGAATGCGTGTAATTCGTAAATCACAGGAGGTAAGTTTCTTTTTTAAAGATCTAGCTGGGACTTAGAGAAATTACAATAATCTTAGATATTAAATGAATGACAATTAACTGCACGCTCTTAAACAAATTAAACAAATAACAGCTCAAGGGTGCCACCACAATGCCAGATTTATTTGCAAAAAAGTTCGATTCATTCCCACTGTATATTCCATCATGACAACACGTTGGCCACGTGTTACAATACCTGTAAGAATGTATTAAGTAAGAAGTGGAATTACGACATACAATTATTAATTTAAAATACATCATAGTATCTAAAAATCTTAACAATGAGATTTTAGAACACTTAAGGTAAATTGGGAAAGGCATTATACATATATGGTAACCCATATTTAGAAATTTACTATTACAAAGTTATCCTTATTGAAATATTTGTGAAAATATATACAAGCATTTTATTTTATAGCACACACCGACAACATTGACGAAAGAGTGGTCTTAAGTGGTTACACAGTAGCTACAAAGATAGTAGCCAACATTTGAATGAAATTCAATTTAAAAAGTAAATGTCCAATTAAAAACTAAAAGTACAGATTACAAATTAACTGAAAAAACTCTTATAAGTTTCGAAGTATTAAGAATATATTTATAAATTGTCATAATATTAAGAGGTGAAATATAATTGACCTAAAATTTCATACACACATGTATTTTGGTATGGTTTGGCATTTTTATTTTTGGAAAAGCGATAATTTTTAATTTGGAGTATGTTACGTCTTTGGGTGCAGTCTTCTTTTGGCAATATGTGTAATGGGTTTGATGTTCCTTGTGTTGTACAAAGTGGTCTTGTCCATCAAATCTCGAGTAGATATGAAGGTTGGCGCTGGACTTGCTTGAACCCCTCTTCGAGAATCTCTTAAAATATTCCACTAATCCGTTTGCAATCACTCTTCTAAAAGCGATGTAAATGGCCAATAACTTCACCATCACTCCATTGATTTAGTTCTTCCAAGATTTAAGTAAGCTTCAATGTCTTTCGGTTTGACCTACTGCAAAAACACTTAACTAATATGCAATGAAAATTACAAAGGTAGGTAGTATCCGAGTATTTAGCCACTGTTCTTTTAAAAGGACAGTGCATTTTGCGCTGCAATAAAGCATTACGCACGCTTTTTTGTTATTTGTTATTTAATTAAGATGTTACTATTATCAATTTTTAAATAAAAAAGCAATTATCTAGATGTAAATGATTTCTTACAAATTTCTTTCAGTTAAAACTTGCGGGCCTGGTTTCATCAACTAATGTGTTCGAACTGCGAACCTACATAAAAAAGCATAAACAATAATAATAAGACAAAACTATGCCTGGAAATTTACGTGCATGCCGGGGTTTCCCCTAATTTGTGATAAGAAACCCGTTCTTTTAAAAGGACGGTTGCGCCAAGTGGGTTAATTCAATTTCAATAGTTCCTGAAAATTTTAAAATTTTCCCAATATACATATTTGGTGCATTTCATGTCAAGTGACCCAATTTTAAAATCGATGTCTTCCGATTTGGATGAAATTTGCACCAAGGTTAGTACTATTGGATAGTAGGCCAGACACAAATTTTTAGCTCTATCATTCAAGAATTGCCGGATTTAGAGGGGGTCAAAGTTGGACATTTTGGTCATGCAGGGTTTTTTTTAAATGAGTGTAACTTTTCACCTATTGGTCCTAGCAAAAATTGTCCAAAGGACTTTAGATAGCTATTTCTTCAATCATTCCAAAAATATTTTTTTTTAATTAGATAAGGATTTGAACTAATATTTATTTAAGTGAAAAGTTTTTATTCAGGCTAGTAGTTCAAGAATTTATATTAAAGAATACTATTGTAACGTATTGGGACAATTGGCAAATTGGAATGCATTTTCTACCCGGCCAAGGGCGTCATCAGCAATCTTCATTGTCCATTATCAATTTGTAAATATCATCTATTAAACTCACCGTTTTTTGAGAAATAGAATATGAGAATTATCATATTTCTTTTTTACGTGTTGTGAGTCAGAACGAAATTTACGTACGTTTACAATGTGTGTGTATTCTTTATATGTCATTCTATTTATAGAATTTGTATTATTACAAATTGTTTTTTTTTTTGCTTTTCTTGCTGCGTCTACTTTTTTGGTAGATCAATAACAGCAATGTATGTATGTTTTTGTTGTCATTTCTCCTCTTTTTCTTCTGGTGGATTATGTTATTTTTTGTAACTACGAAACACCGGAGATGGGATGATGACTACATACTTTGATACACCGCGCCATGGTGTTCTGTTTTTATTAATTAGATAAGGATTTGAACTAATATTTATTTAAGTGAAAAGTTTTTATTCAGGCTAGTAGTTCAAGAATTTATATTAAAGAATACTATTGTAACGTATTGGGACAATTGGCAAATTGGAATGCATTTTCTACCCGGCCAAGGGCGTCATCAGCAATCTTCATTGTCCATTATCAATTTGTAAATATCATCTATTAAACTCACCGTTTTTTGAGAAATAGAATATGAGAATTATCATATTTCTTTTTTACGTGTTGTGAGTCAGAACGAAATTTACGTACGTTTACAATGTGTGTGTATTCTTTATATGTCATTCTATTTATAGAATTTGTATTATTACAAATTGTTTTTTTTTTTTGCTTTTCTTGCTGCGTCTACTTTTTTGGTAGATCAATAACAGCAATGTATGTATGTTTTTGTTGTCATTTCTCCTCTTTTTCTTCTGGTGGATTATGTTATTTTTTGTAACTACGAAACACCGGAGATGGGATGATGACTACATACTTTGATACACCGCGCCATGGTGTTCTGTTTTTATTAATTAGATAAGGATTTGAACTAATATTTATTTAAGTGAAAAGTTTTTATTCAGGCTAGTAGTTCAAGAATTTATATTAAAGAATACTATTGTAACGTATTGGGACAATTGGCAAATTGGAATGCATTTTCTACCCGGCCAAGGGCGTCATCAGCAATCTTCATTGTCCATTATCAATTTGTAAATATCATCTATTAAACTCACCGTTTTTTGAGAAATAGAATATGAGAATTATCATATTTCTTTTTTACGTGTTGTGAGTCAGAACGAAATTTACGTACGTTTACAATGTGTGTGTATTCTTTATATGTCATTCTATTTATAGAATTTGTATTATTACAAATTGTTTTTTTTTTTGCTTTTCTTGCTGCGTCTACTTTTTTGGTAGATCAATAACAGCAATGTATGTATGTTTTTGTTGTCATTTCTCCTCTTTTTCTTCTGGTGGATTATGTTATTTTTTGTAACTACGAAACACCGGAGATGGGATGATGACTACATACTTTGATACACCGCGCCATGGTGTTCTGTTTTTATTAATTAGATAAGGATTTGAACTAATATTTATTTAAGTGAAAAGTTTTTATTCAGGCTAGTAGTTCAAGAATTTATATTAAAGAATACTATTGTAACGTATTGGGACAATTGGCAAATTGGAATGCATTTTCTACCCGGCCAAGGGCGTCATCAGCAATCTTCATTGTCCATTATCAATTTGTAAATATCATCTATTAAACTCACCGTTTTTTGAGAAATAGAATATGAGAATTATCATATTTCTTTTTTACGTGTTGTGAGTCAGAACGAAATTTACGTACGTTTACAATGTGTGTGTATTCTTTATATGTCATTCTATTTATAGAATTTGTATTATTACAAATTGTTTTTTTTTTTTGCTTTTCTTGCTGCGTCTACTTTTTTGGTAGATCAATAACAGCAATGTATGTATGTTTTTGTTGTCATTTCTCCTCTTTTTCTTCTGGTGGATTATGTTATTTTTTGTAACTACGAAACACCGGAGATGGGATGATGACTACATACTTTGATACACCGCGCCATGGTGTTCTGTTTTTATTAATTAGATAAGGATTTGAACTAATATTTATTTAAGTGAAAAGTTTTTATTCAGGCTAGTAGTTCAAGAATTTATATTAAAGAATACTATTGTAACGTATTGGGACAATTGGCAAATTGGAATGCATTTTCTACCCGGCCAAGGGCGTCATCAGCAATCTTCATTGTCCATTATCAATTTGTAAATATCATCTATTAAACTCACCGTTTTTTGAGAAATAGAATATGAGAATTATCATATTTCTTTTTTACGTGTTGTGAGTCAGAACGAAATTTACGTACGTTTACAATGTGTGTGTATTCTTTATATGTCATTCTATTTATAGAATTTGTATTATTACAAATTGTTTTTTTTTTTGCTTTTCTTGCTGCGTCTACTTTTTTGGTAGATCAATAACAGCAATGTATGTATGTTTTTGTTGTCATTTCTCCTCTTTTTCTTCTGGTGGATTATGTTATTTTTTGTAACTACGAAACACCGGAGATGGGATGATGACTACATACTTTGATACACCGCGCCATGGTGTTCTGTTTTTATTAATTAGATAAGGATTTGAACTAATATTTATTTAAGTGAAAAGTTTTTATTCAGGCTAGTAGTTCAAGAATTTATATTAAAGAATACTATTGTAACGTATTGGGACAATTGGCAAATTGGAATGCATTTTCTACCCGGCCAAGGGCGTCATCAGCAATCTTCATTGTCCATTATCAATTTGTAAATATCATCTATTAAACTCACCGTTTTTTGAGAAATAGAATATGAGAATTATCATATTTCTTTTTTACGTGTTGTGAGTCAGAACGAAATTTACGTACGTTTACAATGTGTGTGTATTCTTTATATGTCATTCTATTTATAGAATTTGTATTATTACAAATTGTTTTTTTTTTTGCTTTTCTTGCTGCGTCTACTTTTTTGGTAGATCAATAACAGCAATGTATGTATGTTTTTGTTGTCATTTCTCCTCTTTTTCTTCTGGTGGATTATGTTATTTTTTGTAACTACGAAACACCGGAGATGGGATGATGACTACATACTTTGATACACCGCGCCATGGTGTTCTGTTTTTATTAATTAGATAAGGATTTGAACTAATATTTATTTAAGTGAAAAGTTTTTATTCAGGCTAGTAGTTCAAGAATTTATATTAAAGAATACTATTGTAACGTATTGGGACAATTGGCAAATTGGAATGCATTTTCTACCCGGCCAAGGGCGTCATCAGCAATCTTCATTGTCCATTATCAATTTGTAAATATCATCTATTAAACTCACCGTTTTTTGAGAAATAGAATATGAGAATTATCATATTTCTTTTTTACGTGTTGTGAGTCAGAACGAAATTTACGTACGTTTACAATGTGTGTGTATTCTTTATATGTCATTCTATTTATAGAATTTGTATTATTACAAATTGTTTTTTTTTTTGCTTTTCTTGCTGCGTCTACTTTTTTGGTAGATCAATAACAGCAATGTATGTATGTTTTTGTTGTCATTTCTCCTCTTTTTCTTCTGGTGGATTATGTTATTTTTTGTAACTACGAAACACCGGAGATGGGATGATGACTACATACTTTGATACACCGCGCCATGGTGTTCTGTTTTTATTAATTAGATAAGGATTTGAACTAATATTTATTTAAGTGAAAAGTTTTTATTCAGGCTAGTAGTTCAAGAATTTATATTAAAGAATACTATTGTAACGTATTGGGACAATTGGCAAATTGGAATGCATTTTCTACCCGGCCAAGGGCGTCATCAGCAATCTTCATTGTCCATTATCAATTTGTAAATATCATCTATTAAACTCACCGTTTTTTGAGAAATAGAATATGAGAATTATCATATTTCTTTTTTACGTGTTGTGAGTCAGAACGAAATTTACGTACGTTTACAATGTGTGTGTATTCTTTATATGTCATTCTATTTATAGAATTTGTATTATTACAAATTGTTTTTTTTTTTGCTTTTCTTGCTGCGTCTACTTTTTTGGTAGATCAATAACAGCAATGTATGTATGTTTTTGTTGTCATTTCTCCTCTTTTTCTTCTGGTGGATTATGTTATTTTTTGTAACTACGAAACACCGGAGATGGGATGATGACTACATACTTTGATACACCGCGCCATGGTGTTCTGTTTTTATTAATTAGATAAGGATTTGAACTAATATTTATTTAAGTGAAAAGTTTTTATTCAGGCTAGTAGTTCAAGAATTTATATTAAAGAATACTATTGTAACGTATTGGGACAATTGGCAAATTGGAATGCATTTTCTACCCGGCCAAGGGCGTCATCAGCAATCTTCATTGTCCATTATCAATTTGTAAATATCATCTATTAAACTCACCGTTTTTTGAGAAATAGAATATGAGAATTATCATATTTCTTTTTTACGTGTTGTGAGTCAGAACGAAATTTACGTACGTTTACAATGTGTGTGTATTCTTTATATGTCATTCTATTTATAGAATTTGTATTATTACAAATTGTTTTTTTTTTTTGCTTTTCTTGCTGCGTCTACTTTTTTGGTAGATCAATAACAGCAATGTATGTATGTTTTTGTTGTCATTTCTCCTCTTTTTCTTCTGGTGGATTATGTTATTTTTTGTAACTACGAAACACCGGAGATGGGATGATGACTACATACTTTGATACACCGCGCCATGGTGTTCTGTTTTTATTAATTAGATAAGGATTTGAACTAATATTTATTTAAGTGAAAAGTTTTTATTCAGGCTAGTAGTTCAAGAATTTATATTAAAGAATACTATTGTAACGTATTGGGACAATTGGCAAATTGGAATGCATTTTCTACCCGGCCAAGGGCGTCATCAGCAATCTTCATTGTCCATTATCAATTTGTAAATATCATCTATTAAACTCACCGTTTTTTGAGAAATAGAATATGAGAATTATCATATTTCTTTTTTACGTGTTGTGAGTCAGAACGAAATTTACGTACGTTTACAATGTGTGTGTATTCTTTATATGTCATTCTATTTATAGAATTTGTATTATTACAAATTGTTTTTTTTTTTTGCTTTTCTTGCTGCGTCTACTTTTTTGGTAGATCAATAACAGCAATGTATGTATGTTTTTGTTGTCATTTCTCCTCTTTTTCTTCTGGTGGATTATGTTATTTTTTGTAACTACGAAACACATATTTTTTTTTAATTTTTAAAAAATTTTTTTTTAAATTTTTTTTTTAAATTTTTTTTTTAAATTTATTTTTTTTTTAAATTTTTTTTCAATTTCGGCCCTTTTTTTTTTTTTTTTTTCTCAAAAGAAAGCTTATACAATTTACGTTAAGGCCTATATAGTCCCATAATGGGATGCGAGTGGGATATCTATCAAAAAAATTATTTTTTAACTCAAGAATAGAATTTTTCAACATTTGGCGCATGTATAATTTTCATTTTCCCCCATTTTTTTATTTTTTTTTTTTCAAAATGGAGGTTTTTTTTATTTTTCCTTAAAAGAAACTTTATACCATTTCCTTTAAGAGCTTTGTGGTCACTTAATGGGATGTAAGTGGGGTATCTATAAAAAAATTTGCAACTCAAAGAAGAAATTATTTAAATTATTTCCATATGCACTATTTTCATTTTATTTCCTATTTATTACTTATAATACTAAATTACAATAATAATAATAAATAATTTAATAAAATTAGTATATAAATTTTGAAATTACCAATCTTTCTTCCTTTTTATTTATTGCCTTTATTTTTAGCTTTTTTTGCCAATCCTTTCTTGGAGTTACTAGGTTCAGCTGCTGATTTTGCTGCTGATGTTTTTTTTGGCTTTGGAAAGAAATCGCATTGAGTAGATGCCGAAAACTTTTTCAACTGGAGTCTTCCATCGATAAGTGGTATAAAAGCATGGTATTGAGATGTGCCATCAATTGTTACAGCAGCGTCGAATCTGCACTTCAATGTTTTTAATGTTTCCTCATGATCAGCTTTGCTACTAAAAACTACTTCAGTTTCTTTACAATGCTTCTTTGACCATCTAAGATGCCCCCCTCTAACTCCGGCAGTTCTTGAATGATAGAGCTAAAAATTTGTGTCTGGCCTACTATCCAATAGTACTAACCTTGGTGCAAATTTCATCCAAATCGGAAGACATCGATTTTAAAATTGGGTCACTTGACATGAAATGCACCATTTATATCTTGACTATTTAACACACAATTGATGTTGTAGCGTCGTAGGAGTTGTTCGTTATCTGAATCTACAATAGTTGTAAAATGTTGTTGGTAATTTCTTTATAAATATTTTGTATAACACATTTTTATATTAAGTTTTTCAAATGTTGTATAAAAGTTTAATGTTGCCAAAAGTAAAAATATGTATCTTAACATAAAAAGTACGAATTTCAGTTTAAAAACTAATTAAATGGCAACTCTTAAATTATAAACTGATCGAAACATTTTAAACAAGATAATAAAATTAATAAAGAAAAAAATTTTTAAACATTAATATTGTTACGTTTTACCTTTAAAAACGGTGGTTTCTTTCATTTAAATAAACTGTCTTCCTTGTAATTTAAAAAAGAAAACGTCGAGTAGTTTGAAGGAAATATAACGAGTCTGTGTTTATTAAAATGTACAAAAAACCAATTCTAAATGAACACTCTGCAACACATTCTTGTTACGGTTTAATAACACACTTTAATACATCTTGAAAACACTTTGGTGATGACGACACACACTTTGATCAATAATGACTCATAGTGACCTAAACCCTTGAGTGACCCTGTTAGTCTATTTATACACAAATCATAATTTCTAGATGGTGCGGAACTAAGATACTAAAGTGTTTATGACTGCAAATCTAGAATGTTCGTGTCTAGAATATTCAGCCAAAGCCAGTAAAACTTAATGTTGCCATATTGCTCAGCTATATTTATAACAGGCTATTCTCAATAATGTTTATACATTGAAACTTCCACAAATGCAAATGTCGCTGAACAAGTTGTATGTTGATACAGGCAGTTAAATTTAAATTGAAATACAATTTCGTAACAACATTTTTCAAAATATATTTGTTGATATTTATTTAGTCGGGCTCGAGTTCATTAAATTTAATTTTCATTAAATAATTTTTACTGAAGGAATTGTTTTACAATATGAAATCTATATTAAAATTTATTGATAATTTCTCTTGGCGTTCTAACCTTCTGCACCACTGCGGGTGCCTGCTAGCCAACAGACAAACATCAATCTTTTAACCAGTGTTACCGGTGGTTCGAAATTTGCTGTAATTATCATTTTTCAATATTATTTATTTCCATGCTGCCTCCTTTGTCTTCAGTTTTTTTTTGTTGAAAGTACATTTGTTTTTAAAACATTTTTTCTTTTGCCATTTTGAAGGTTTGACAATATACGACTTTGCTCAAAACTATCAGATAGTTGTATCATACAATGTACAACATACAACATCACTTGTAATATGAACATACATATGTCTCGCCATAAAATCCACATTTGACTTAAAATTCATTAAAAACTTTATTTTCTAATTTATTCTTCATTTTTCTTCATTTTCATTTCTTCAGAAAAGCGGCTCTAACGAATCTGTATCTTTTTAAGCAGATAAACAATTTGATATTGCTGAAAAGTTTCAAATAATTTTCCTGGCTACGTAAATACATAACAGACACTTGCAAAATAATGAAAGCATCACATACGAGGTCTGATCAAAAAATAACCATTATTTTTAAATGTCATGAGTTACGTATGTTCGATTTTCGCATTTTTTTTCTGTTATGTTGGTACACATGTCTGTTATATATGTTGGTAATATCAGCCATTTTGGATTGTCCGTTTGTTTTTGACAGATAAAAAGGTTAGTCGTGTTTTGGGTTGCTCTTCGATTTTTTACTATTCGAAAAAATGGATCAAAAAAACTGTATTAAGTTTTGTGTAAAAAATTAAATTAAATGCGCAAGGACATTTGAAATGTTGACTGTGGCATTTGGTGAGTCTACTATTAGCAGAACACAAGTTCAATTGTGATATAACCGGTTTAAGAAAGGCCGAGAAGATGTCAATGACGATGCTCGTCCTGGTCGCCCGAGCACGCAAACAACCAATGAAAACATTGAAGCAGTGAAGAAAATTATTTTGGATAATCGTCGAATCACTATCAGAGAGGTTGCTGATGATGTTGGCATATTGCTCGGCTCATGCCAATCAATTTTTACGGATGTTTTAGGCATGAAACTTGCGGCAGCGAAGATTGTTACAAAATTGCTAAATTTTGAGCAAAAACAACGTCACATGGACATCGCTCAGGAGCTGTTTAACATCGTCAACGACAATCCAGATTTCCTCAAAAAAGTCATAACTGGTGATGAATCATGGGTGTATGGCTATGACATTGAAACCAAAGCCCAATCATCCCAATGGAAACGTCCAAAATAGGCAAGACCGAAAAAAGTACGTTAAGTTCTGTCAAATGTGAAGGTTTTGCTCACTGTTTTCTTCGATTGCAATGGCGTGGTGTATCATGAATTCTTGCCACAAGGTCGTACGGTCAATAAGGAATACTATCTTGAAGTTATGCGCGAAGCAATTCGTCAGAAATGCACAGAATTGTGTAAAAACCAATAATGGATTTTGCACGATGATAACGCACCAGCACACACATCGATGCTTGTGCGTGAGTTTTTGGCCAAAAACAAAACCGTTATCATCAACCACCGTATTAATCGGACTTGGCCCCCGCTGACTTTTTCCTCTTCCCAAAACTGAAGACATCGATAAAAGGAAAACGTTTTGCTACGATTGAGGAGATAAAAGAAAAATCGAAACAGGAGCTGTTGACGGTACCAAAAAGCGCGTTTCAAAGGTGTTTGGAGGATTGGAAAAAACGCTGGTATAAGAGTATTATATCTGAGGGGGACAAGATGAATAAATACTTAAAAAAAAGGATCAGACCTCGTATACAGAAACATATGGGTTTAACACTCAAACATTGAATACCAAAAATTATAATGAGATATGGATGGCAGTGTTTTTTTTTATTTTTTCATTTGTGCTGCTAAAAATCATTTATTCATTCACTTTGTCGTTCCAGAAATCTTTTTTTGTGAAACGATATTTTTCGTTGCTCACCTACTTTTCGAATGTGTTTGTAGGCTACTGTTAAGCGGGTGAGTATTATTAGTTAGAACAACTTCATAGTAAAATAAAGAGTTTGTGATTTATCGGAAATTGATAGTTGTAAAATAATCTTAGTAATTATTTGGCAAGAATTATTTTTGCCTAAAAACATAAATTTCACTGACTTTTATATTTAGAATATTTAACTATACTGACAATTTATATAATTGTACATAGGGGTAGTGTATGTATATGATGAATGTACGCAGGTTAGCCTGTACCCATTTCCTTACTGTTACATACGAAATTAGTAGTAATAGTAATAAATTGGATTATTTCAATTTTGGTTCTTATTTATTACCTTCCGGAATTAATATACTGAAATATGTTCCGTATTTAAGAATTTTTCTTTCATCATTTGATCGCCTTCAAGAAGGGTGATTTTTGGTTTATCGCTTAGCCTATAATGAAATGTTATAATATTTTCCAGATATCTGTATCACCAAATATTTTCATATTAATCACAGGAAAAAGCAACGAGCCATAACTTCATAATGTCGCAACAAGAATGTATGTGTAAAAGTACTGAGTAGGGGAGGTATGTAAATGTTTTGACTGAGTACACTTTGGCTGCCACAGTATATGAGTGGCAAATAGAAATACACGTTCGAAATCAATACGTGAATGCATAAATACAATGAAAATGGCAAATGTAAAGGTAGAGTATATAGATGAAATTTTAGGTTAAGAGATGCTACAGGCATAAATGCGAATAACAACAAAACGAAAAAGGTGAAAAAAAGTTTAACTTTTGCAGCAACAAAACATTCACGTGTTTGTTAGGGTACACCCGAATTAAATTGAGCTTTTTTCCATTTTACGACCACCAAAAGTTTCCTTCCTTACTTACCAAAAGGTTCCTTTTTAGTTTTCATATATATTTTTTTCTTGGGTTATAGACTCTCTTCCAGGCAATAGCTCCATCAATGATCTTCTTAAAAAAACCCGTGATCTTCAAATTTAATGTGGAATGCTTATTATCATTTGAAAGAGAAAGTAACTGGCGAATGACACGCATGATATTTTCCTGCAAGGCCTGAATCGAAGCGGCTTTGTCCGCATAAACTTTAGACTTTCCATATCTCCACAGGGGCTAATCGACCGGCGCAAAACGTGAAATTATGTGCTCACCGAAGTGTTAAGATCTCGACGTAAAATGCGCCAAGTCGTTCCATACGTCAGTCCGAGATGCTGCGAACGACGCCGAATCGACTCTCCACGGTTACGTGTACACTGTCAGCTACGGCCGCTATATTTTCTACAAAGCGTGCTGGAATATTATCCAATAATGAATGCTGGATCTCAAAACGGGTGATGGTGTTGCGAATAGTACGCTCAGTAGGCCGATTAAGTTGACCATACGTTGAGCGGAGTGCACGAAAAACATTGCTCACATAACGTGAATTTTCATAATACAGTTGAACGATTTGTAACCGTTGTTCAGGCTTAATTTGTTCCATTATGAAATGCCAAAAAATACTAAACAAAAATAACACGACTCACACGTGATCTGGCAAAAAAAAGAATATTGTAAAAAGTATCTCTACTTGAATCACCCCTTACTTAATTTAGACTTAAAGGATAGAAGTATGTTCTATTTGAAATACCTCTACCTATATGAAAACATATAAAACACATATGAGAAAAATCGGCTAATGTTGTCTTGAAATAAAGAACACTTAAATTTTGGCTACATACAGAAACGTCCATCCTAATGTACAAACCTAAACGTATGTAGTTCTTAGAGTACGAGTATAATATCTGTTTGTATGTAGGGGATGCATGGAATTGAAGCAAGGTGTCATTTAATGAAATATAACATACACATACAATTCACATAAATTTTGAGCTAAAAGATTTTTTCTTACATTTAAAGGAGTTTTGTTTTTTCTATGAGCTGCCTTGTTGTTGTTTTGTGATTTTAATTTTAGGACATAAATGCTAATTGGCTTAGTTGCCGCGGGCTGTGTAATATTAGTAAGCTTAGAAAATCACACGCATATACTCTTATACACTTATAAAAAATATAAATTTATACATGTGTATGTTAAAATACAGTGAGTGACATTAAATTGAAATTTATAGCCAAATCACATTATAACTTAAAGTTCAGTTATGGAGTTAGAATTAATTTCTTAGATTTTGTTGGTTTTCTTTATGATAATATCGTTTTAGCACAAAAGCTTAGCAATTTGAAATAAAATATTTTCACTCACTGTGTTTACATTAGTATACTTACATGCACATATGTAGTTATACACGAATTGTAGAATTTGTTAACTTTTTAATATATTTTTGTGAAACGTGATGATATTCATTTAGTTCTGTTAATTTTTTGGTATTTAATTTTTTATTTTATGCCTAAAATATAAAAATCATACAGCCAACAACATGTAAAATTTAACATTCATGTAAATGTAATTACAAGTTTGATATGTTAATTTTCTACACCCCACTACTCTCACATAACACAGTGGGACAGTATCGAATTTTTTTGGAAATTAATTTGGCATTAGTGCATTCGAAATAAAATTTAACATGGTCATAGTCAGGGAGTAATCAGTTAAGGTTTGGAAGTGGGAAACTTTCCAAAAGCGCAGTTGTGAAGGTTGGTTTTTGAGCTATATGGATTTGAAAATTGACATTGTAAAATTTTGCAATAACACTGAGAAATTTTATTGTTTAACTAACAAAACAAATTTGCACAAAATCGGTGAATAAATGTAACCGATATTAAAAAAAATCGGACCAAAGATCAAACCAAAATATAAAAATTTGGATGAATAAAACAAAAAAAAAATTGCACATCTTTAAACAAATTACATGTCAGAGATATCCTATTTTGAGCTCCCACAGTACCGATTGACATTGGACAAATTGTGAAGTTCACTTCAAAAATTAAACTCAAATATTCCTTGGATATACCCATGTCAAATTTTATCTCGATTTGACTAGCCGTTTAGAAATGTTGAGATTTATTTTAAAAGAATTTTAATTCTGTCCCACTGTGCATAGTTATCGACGGCTTAATATAAAAAAGACCTAACTCAATTAAAAAAAAATCAATGGAAAAATATCTATCTTCGATAGCTGCATTAAAACAAAAATAAAAAAAATTTAAATGAGAAATAAAGTGCGTTGCTTATTTTTATAAAAAATTGTATTAAAATTTTTGTTGTATCTAAAAATTTCACGGATTTTATTAAGTTTTTTCCTTCGTCTGTAAAAAAAAATTGAATTAGACCTTTTTTATATTAAGCCGTCGATATACACAACAATTTACACAATATGCGTATGGTATATAATATATACTATATATATATATATATACATATTTATATCGTATTTTATGGCTTAAAAGTAAATAATGCTAAAAGCGATAAATTACTTTCAATACTGGTATTACATTCATTTAATACAAAATAAATTACATTCTTATTTATAAACTTACACTAATTAGTTGAAATTTGTTGAATAATTTTCATGAAAATGAATGTCTGTCTCCTACTTACTTATTTGTTTTAAAACGATTTTACTATAACTAAATAAATAATTATATGTGTGTGTTTCAGCTAATTTTAATTTAGGTTTAATTTTTGTGAACATTTGACTATAATTCTGGATTAAGAGTGTCAACTTTTAATTCGTCTACCATTTAACTTTAGGTGCGAATTTCACTTAGACTTAAATGTTATCGAGTACAAAATATGTATAGTTAATAAAAATTTTCATATACTTTGATCTAAAACTTTTTACATATTCAGCCTATATGGTCGTTTTTGACATTGATACATAATGCATTACTGTAATTACACTTGATGATTGCAATTTGTTGTAAAGTTGCAAACAGTTTATCAAATGTTTAACATTTTTTTGGAGTATTTTGTAAGAGTTAATGATGTCTTTTCATTTTGGAGACCAAGTTAATAATTTAAGATATAAATTGTGCATTAATATTTTGTGAGTGCATTAATTACATTTTATGAAAAACAAAAAAGAATACTAGAAAAGCAAAAGTATAACTTTTATTTTTTATAATAATTATTATTTAGGGTGCCCCAAAATATAAGTGAGAGGGTTACAGGTTCGATTCCCTCCAAAGACTGTTTAGTATTCATGCTTTAACCATTTTTGGTCCAGTAGTATTGAAAATTAAATTTCCAAAAAAAAACAAATTTTTTCAATTAAAGTTGTGTTGTTTTATATAGTAATCTCAACAACTTACTCCCTCAAACAGTGATTACCGCAGATAAGCCAAAAAGCTTTGTAGTTTGTGTTTGTTAATTATATTAAAAACAATTATTGCTATTACACCCGTTATTAATTGTTATTATTAAATAATAATTAAATAAAATATTGGACGAGATAGGACATTTTTTAGAGACACATTCCTTGTAAGTTGCTTAATAGTTAAACGTAGCCTGAGGTGTTTTTTTTTTTTGGAAAGCTACATTAATGGTGAGTATCAATAAAGTAGAAACAATTACTAGAAGCTAGTTTCAGTATCAATATAGATTTTAAGTAAGTCTCCGAGTTTTTGCATTAAATAAATTATTTGAATACATTGCCCTGCAGTAAAAGCCTTATTAGGTTCGATTATAATGTGTGAGATCACATCCATAATAACAGAAGAATACGATAAATATTTTGCGCAAAATGGTTTTTTACATTTAGTTGATCCCAATTTACACAAAGCAATTTTTATTGAAAAGATTCATACAATTTTTTCCTTGGAATTTCTTCGGTGTTAACACAGCATATTTTTTTTTGCTTAATTGTGGTTGTGTTTTTGGACGTGAAATTATTTACACAGACAACCATAAATCAACCTAATAAGAATTTAATAATAATAAATAAAATATATGTATGTACATACTCGTATATATTTTTTCTGGGTCTCAAGTGAATATTTCCTAATGTCAATTTCCCTTTTTTCAACAAGAATATTGTTTTTTAAAATACAATAAAATAAAATAAAACAACGAAGTTACGTATACGAGTATGAAAATCATTAAACTCTTTATTGCATTTGAAAAGGACAAGGTTTGAGAATCATAGTGGGAAAAAATATCGGACAGCTTTGCATCACTACCACGCATACGCCGATTCTTTTATCAAAATTTTCAATGACATTTTGTCTTCAAAATATGATCATACACAACAAATAAATTATACTATTTAGTAATATTTAGTCCAAAGCCCGTTATTTCGTAAAACACTTTTTATACGTTTTGGCATACTTTCCATCCATTTTCCTATTAATTCATACAAGATCGTTCAAATGGCCTGGAGTTTACCAGTATTATCCCAACTGTCTCTTCACGATTGCCCGCAAATTCGTAATCGGATTGATGTCGGGACTTTTTCTTGCTCACTGCATCGATAGAAAATTCTGCTCGCTAAGCCATTCATTCACGATTTGGAAGTGTTCTTTGGGTCGCCATTTAGCTGAAAAGTAACTTCATCCACATGATAGACGCTCTTATCTACAAAAGATGAGTTTGCAAAATACACAAATAGTCTTCTTTCCGTATTAGTCCTTCGATTCTTTGTAGTGCCAACTCCAAATCATGACGTTCCTCCCACCGCACAGTGGTTTAGAAACGTTTTATTTTGGCAATAATTCGGTATCTCGGGAGCTATTACTGATGTCGTAACGAAATGTTTGGAGCTGAGGTGTTTTCGAGTTAATTTACAGTTTTTTAGAGTCGTCTTACATTTTTTAAAAAATCGCCCAAAAACTTAAGCTCAGAGTATATTAATAAATAGTCCTTGAGAAGATTTACAATTTACTTCTTTACGTTATCTCTTTTAGTTTAACAGTTATTTCGGTTTATTGATTTAATCTTTTTAATTTTGTTCGATATTTTTGGGGTTTTTTGGATAATACGAAGGGTTGAAAAAATTTCTAAAATATCAGCTACATTTGTGATAAAATTCTAAATAAAATTAAAAAAGAACTTGCAGATTAGATGATTCCAGTCATCTACTGTCTAATTTTTGTGCTCTCTGGCAAACTTTAACTTTATTTTTTATTTGATTTTAAATTTTTGATATTTATTTAGTCGGTCTCGAGTTCATTAAATTTAATTTTTATTAAATTATTTTTACTGAAGGAATTGTTTTACAATATGAAATCTCTATTAAAATTTTATTGATAATTTTTCTGGCTGAGCTGGGGATTGAACTTGGGTTGAATTTACATGTTTCGAGAATCACCACATTCTCTAATCAGAATTCTTTGCGTTCTAACCTCTGCACCACTGCGGTGCCTGCTAGCCAACAGTCAAATATCAATCTCTTAACCAGTGTTACCGGTGGTTCGAAATTTGCTGTAGTTATCATTTTTTCAATTTTTATTTACATGTTACTTTCTTTTTCTTCAGTTTTTTTTCGTATTTTTTCTGTCAAGACTTCGTTTTGAATACATTTGTTTTTTTTTATGTTTGTTGTCCACTTTCATCGAAATTTTTTTGTGTACTACTTTAAGTACAATTGCAAACATTAGCATATGCCCTAGCTATATTAAGTCCCTCGTATATGTATTTAAGAGTAAACACACATTTGTATACTCGTATGTAATACGAATAAGAGAATAACACAAATTGCTAGTAAAATAAAGTGTGTACCCGTCTTATCAGCTTAGCTTAAAGAATTGCTTCGTGTAAATTGGGACTTGGTTTTGGTTTATTATACAAGTATTTCCATAATAGTTTTAAATATTTATCAAATATATGGATTAAATTGCGAAAATAGATTAATTTTAATAAAAAAGCAAATTTCAAAAAAAACACAGATACATGAGAACAAGCACAAATCGTCAAATGCGTTTATAAAAAAACTCCTAGGAGATTTAGAATAAAAAAAAAACTATACAATGAAAATTAAACATAAATTAACATATTCTTAATAAATGTAATATAATTTATTTCATTATGAACATTACTTAGAATACAAAACAAAGAATAAAAAAACTAAAATACTCCCCTACAGACCACAGTGTTGCGGGCAAAATAAAACTGATGCATCAGAGAATGTAATTGTTTGTACAGGTTAAGTAGCCATTCTACTGTGAAAACTATGAGTGTTCTTCTATTCATGCAGATTTGGAGCGGCAGTAGATTCTTAAGTTGAATAAGATGAATGTTTCATTTTTATCGCAAAACTCACGTTGTTGGTGGCGATGACAAATTATACACCATTGCCGCTAGTAAGTATTAAAGAAAATTATAATAATAAAAAGCAAAAAACAACTAAAGAAATAATAAAATACAAAATAAAACAAAAGCAAATGTCGACTATACTCGCACTGTTATAAGGCGATAGACTGCTGTGTTTCGAACTTACATGCTAACGCAGGCTTTTGAAGTTTATACAATAAAGTATGAGGAAGAAAAAACTACAAGAGTGTAAAAAGAGGAGAAAATTATGACTTTGCGTCATATTATCGCTCTAATAAAGCATAAAAATAATAAGTCTAAGAAATAAAGTGGTTGCTTGGTGTTTTTTTACGTTGTGGAAATCAAATTAAAAAAATATATATGTATTTAACAATAATAAGAACAATAACACAAGTAGAAATAAAGAAACATTTGATTTTTTTTAACATAATGCAGATGAAAAATTTACAAAATACGCAAATTTAATAAACTCTATGGTGGATTTAACAATATTACCACACCATGTACAAAGGCGGAGTTATAATCCTTAAAATAATGTGATTGCTATAAATTATACGGAGAGAGCATATGAAAATTAACAACCCACACAGATGTGTGTGCTTTTGAAGTCTATGTTGATTAGTTTTAAACATGTCAAACAAAAAACTTAAAGCAGAAATGCCACATTTTTGTTTAAAGTCAGTTGAACACAGTTATATCTTTCTGTTAAATGACCTTTGGTTGTAGCAAATTTGTCGAATTATTTAATCAAGTAACACCTTACAACAATATGAAATATGGACGTTTTTGCAAAAATATTCTGACATATTACCTGGAAGTTTTAACTATTTAAAAATAAATAAAGCAACTTATAGTTATATTCCTGCACATTTTTTATATTCTTGAAATGACAACAGATCTAGATGCAATTTTTTTTTAGCTATTTTAATTTTCTTTGAACAAGTTTTTCTCAAAAAAAAAAAAAAAAAGGAAAAATCATGCTAATTTTGTTGGGTAATGGCACACCTAATTATGTTAAATTTTCCATTGAATTCCTTTCATATTATGCGGTAAAAACACTGACATATACAACATGTAAAAATTAGGTTGGTCCTTATTTTACAGTTTTTAGATTTGAGAGGCTCCCAAGATCTATAATTGTGCTTCGTCATGTCTAATTGAAATGCTAAACATTGCAAAGGATTGGATAACATCTATTTCATGTTTCGGGTTTTAAACGTGTTTCGCGTTTTTGTTTAATAAATCGCATTAGCTATTGTATAACAGTAAATTTCATTGGATAACATTTTGAAAATGGCAAATTTGTTACATACAATAACAAAGCATAAATAATGAAACACTAGAAACACTAGATCTTCAACCGCTTTGAACAACATGTTCTTTAGTCACGCTTACAGGACATTACGCCTGAAAATAAACAAATCGGCAAAAATTGGCAGCCATTTATTTTTTTATTATTTTCAAGCCTAATAGCTAATCTCTGTGAAGTATATGAAATATCGATTGAAGTCGGTGAGGTAGGTATCTAAAGACTTTAACAAAATTCCAATATTTTTGTGTGTAAAGCTACGGTCATACTTGGCAAATATTTACTCAAAAACGCCTAACCACTTGTTTTAGCACAAATTTGTTTGATGTTGTTTACTCTTACAAGAGTTTTAAAAGATCAAATAGCATCAAATAAAACTAAATAAAACTGAATATTTGTTGTGTCCTGTCCTAAATAAATGAAGTTTTTTTTTTAATAAATGAATGAGTTCTAATATATTTTATTTAGTGGTTACGTCTTTTTCGGCAAATATTTCTCAAGTGTGACCGTACTTTAAGGCTTTAGTTAAAACAGTTTTACATTTGTGCAAGCAAAAAAGGTCTCTAATGGTGGAAAACTCTTATGTTGTTGAGTTTTCATGGCTGATAATAATCATAGATTAACAAATAAAATATGTTTTCATTCTATTTGGCGTATTGTTCGAAATCGAAAATTTCACGAATGTTTCTTGGCCAATATTTCGCTGATTACTTATGAAAACAAAATCCATTGATTATGATGGTATGGTTAAAACTGAGTTCCTAGGAGCTCAAGATCAAAATAACATGACTAGTTTATGTTATAATAGTACTGAAATTAAACACGAAAATGATATTTCCTCAATCATATAACATCAGTTGGTCTTCCTTCTTGTGTACGGCTCAGATCCGCAGCATCCCTTCTTCTTATTCGAATATAGCCACTATTATTTAATGTGTTGCGTGTTTGTGGGTTTGGGTGTACTTCAAGCTTTTTTAAGTGTTTTTATGCATCTTTTGGATCTCAGTCTTTACCAAAGGCATGTTTAGGTCTTTATGAATATTTGAATTTTTTATATACCAGGGGACAATTGTGATCATTTGTGGCAAAATGTTGTGGCGTCTTCGAATTTTGTTTACATTTGAAGTTGAGACTGTACCCCATAGCTGTATTCCATAACATCATATATATTTTATGATTGAGTTGTTAAGTCAGACTTTGCAATCTAAACTTATCATCCACAACTCGCTTTTTAGCGTCAACACGTTTATAGTTTTCTAAACGTTTTTATCGTCAAGTATTTCGAGTTATATGTGAAGATTTTTTGCGGCAATGTATTTTCGGATGTGATGTTGTAAGCTCAGTTGATTTGTTTTTTATATGGAGTTTTTAATCGGTTTGTTTGTCAATTTCATATAAAAAATGTTTTTTTTAATTGTCATTATTTTTTAGTGACATCACCTTTAAAATAAATTTGCTTTTTATTTGTCGATGTCAGCTGTTCGGCGCTTGCGACGCTATCAACAGTAAAAAGTAAACGAACTTTTCGCTCTTCAAGCATCAACGCTTCCTACGCTTTTACGTGTTTAACTTAAAATATACGACTACATTGATTCTACTTTTTTGACAGTTGTTAAGAACGTGAAAAACTCGTAAATGCTTGGTGTGGAATTTGGATTAATTTCAATTTCATTTCAGTCAATTTTGCATCTATATGGGATTTACATGTAAGGCGTCGATCGAGGTGTATACCAAGGTATTTAACTTCGCATTGTTGAGTTTTTGCTTGATTATTAATATAAATAAGAGAGCATGATTCTCCAAACATCCAAATATGACAAATATTGTCAACTTTCGACAAGATGCTAAGGTTTTGAACTGCGGATTATGTCGAACACCAAGTTCACATAGTTTTTCTGGACATCAACACTAATTACTAAAACTATAACATTTTTTAGTGTCTCATGATGTCTAATAGACTAAGGGCATTATTACATGCCATAGTCCTTATGCTCGATTGAATAGCATCTAATATATAAATTTACCTTCCATGACTTGTCAACCATAACGTCTAACCTTTTAGTTATATTTTAAGAAAAATATTTTTAAATATTGTTAGACGCACCCTAATGAACATACATCATCTTCATATTGTTAAATATTCATAAATAAAAATCTAAGAATTGAAAATATTTTTGTTTGTTATTTTGTTTTATCCTTATGTTCATTTATTTTGATTTCATTCAGCTTTTTTTTTCTTTCATTTTAAATCTTAATAATATATTGCCATTTGTCATGCGACAATAAAATGTGCGCCATTATTCGCACATTTACAATAGCAATGAAATGAACACACATACCAGTCAAATAAACCAACTAAACAACATACACAACACAACACAACACACGGACGCATATTTAAATATGTAATAATATATATGTACATATGTAAATATTAAACACATATGACTGACACTTACAAACATACATACATACAATATATTTTGTAATTTACTTACGGTAAATTTGGAGAACAAGGATATATACACACATTTACATGCTAGATTACACATACATAGTTACTATGTTGATATGTATTGTATAAAATTAAAATAAAATACACTTTATAAGTTCAAATACACTAAAGACCAAATCTTTTGTTGAAAAGAAAAGTGTAATAAAACACAAGTATATATATAAGCTATATTCGGCTGAGTTAAATCTTAAATACCCTATGCTGGTATATAGATTGGAATATCTATATTTAATGTTTCTTATTTATGTTGGTTTGTTTTATTTAATTTTAGTATTTAATACCTATATATTGTTTATTGTTGAATCACAAGTTTACGCAGGATATACAATACATTATTTTAAATGTTTAAAAAATTAATTTAATTTTTGTAAGCTTTAATTGATATAATTACCGATTATTAAAGTTTTCAACAAATTTTATCATAAACTACTATAGATGTCTGCAATTTAAAAATGTTTAATTTATAAAATTAATAGTTGGTTTGCAATAATCGACTGGTTCAAGTGAAAAAAGCTTAACAAAATTTCATACAAATTTGAACGTCTTCGTATATATGCGATTTATATATTTTCCGCATACTGGACTTATATGGGAGGTATTTATAATAATGGACCGGTAATCACAAAATTCTTCAGTTTAGTTTTTGAGCCAATAGTCTTAAAATATTGAACGTGATTTCTATATATTTTTATCATTTTTTTTTTTATTAATTTCTATTCATAGTTGTTTGTTTCCTTTTCTTCTTCAGTTTTTTCGTATTCATGTCAAGTTTTCGAGACAAATGATAATTACAGCAAAAACTTCGAACTACTAGAACTAACACTGGTTAAAGGATTGATGTTTATCTGTTGACTGGCCGGCACCGCAGTGGTGTATGTGGTTAGAACACAAAGAATTCTGCTGAGAGAAAGTGGGATTTCTCGAAACATATGTAAATTCAACAACCCAGGTTCGAATCCCAGTCAAGAAAAATTATCAAAATTTTTAATAATAAAATTTTTCAAGTTATAATTCCTAACTTCAGTAAAAATAATTTAGTGAAAATTAAATTTAATGAACTCAAGCCTGACTAAAAATTATCAAGAAATATTTTGTAAAAAATATAAAATGTTGGTGATTTTGAGCGTAATAATTCTACTGGTTTATACAGGCACATGGACGGACAGAAGGGCATAGCTCAATCGAGTTAGAATTTCATAATATAATATATTTTAATGGGTGTTAGATAAATATTGCTTAATGTTACACATTGAATGACACACCTATATATACCCTCATTCACTCATAAACAAATGTAAAGTAATATAAAAAAAAAAAACAAAAATAAACAATATTCATAACATACACACATACACACAAAGAATAACGAAAAGCAAAATCTTTTTATCACTGTAGAATTGTACGCACATTGTTTTTACACGATTATTGTTATCTAACAGACCCTTAAAAATCCATACACTCACACGCACATATGTAAATACAAATATAACAGTCCTGCTCATTTAAATTTTTTCGCTTTGTTCTGTTCACATGAAATATGGGCGCTTAAAATTTGTGTAATGTTTTTAAGAATAAACAGAACAAAATATTTAAAATATAATGGTTAACATCGTCATTCTTAGCACCACAGTTGTATTCAAGCATATTGACCTTCTGGTACTGTTATGATGATAAAAAAAAGTTTTATTTACACCATTTTCTTATCTTGATCGGCAATTGCTTCCATGTGCAATGTGGTCTCATATTGTGCTATCACACATCACTTACAGTTTAGTAATTTTTTGATCTTGATCATAGTCTGTATATCTTGAACATGAAAAGAATTTGTTCGTTCACTTTGAAAAAGGCACTTCTTAGATGTAATAATGTAAGGTATTAAACCGAAAACAAGAAGAAACAATAACAATTTTAAAAGAGCGAAACACGCACAAATTTGGTGTGAGCGCCAATATTTTTCTCCAGTAATAATTTCATATAGCACACTCTCCCATACATTTTATTCTATTACACTACTGTACCTAAGGAGAGCTTTTTGTTTGGAACAACAAGTTTTTTTTTATCATCGGTTATTACTGAACTGAAAATGTTTCCTAGGATTTTCCACTCGAAGTATATAGTTGTTTAGTCCCAATTTAAACAAAGCAATTCTTTAAGCTTATCTGATTACCTTTTAGATTAGACATCGGGGTGACTCGAAGATAAAACAAGTACACACTTGATTGTACTAGCAATTCTTGTTACTCTCTTATTTGTGTTACATATGTGTATTAGTAGTGGCACACATGGTACAATTGTACTTTTAATACATTTCAGACACAGTTGTTACCATGGTACTACCACGAGACATTTGGTACAATTTTAAAATACTGTTGCATCAAAATTTGGTATTTCAGGTGATAAATATATCATAAAAGTTACTATTTGTGTAATATTGCAAGCAAACTAGATTTTATTAAATTTCATGAACATTTTGGAACTGATATCAATTTGATCTTTAAATATAATTTAATTATTACGACAATAAATTTTTGGTTAAATTATTGGCGTATTAATTTACATTAAATGATTTTGAGGCTGAATTCAAAAACTAAATCTCAAAATGTAGTTAATAAGTATCTAAAAATTGTTAGAAGTTAACCCTACTATTTGTTCTATTCTTAAAATTATAAATCTACTTATTTTGGAAATGTAATCAATGTAAATATAACAAGGTTAACTTTTCGCAAATAACTCGATACTTCATAAATAAGAATATTTTAGATAATCGCGACAATTAACTCAAATAATATTCTTAATGATTCAGAAGTAGCCGTCTAACTATATATTTAAAAAAATACAGACATATTCCAAATGAACATAAAACAGGAAATTTTTTGTTACAAAATGAGCTCTGTGTCTTTGTCTTTACAAGAAGAAGAAAATCAATTTTCTTTGATTTTGATGCATTAAAATATGTATGAGTATGCTTTGGTAACTTCCTTCATGGAACACTAGTTGCATATCATGAATTAATGCTTTATCTGGTAGCATTTTCCAATAGAGACTAGTTTTATAGCATTTATAATATCACCAGAAGTTAGATAATGATTTTTTGAAGAAGTCTTACACCGTATTCTTTTTTTTATCACTTGCAATAAATCAATAGTAATCGAGTACAAAATTGTTTAAACATTCGTTAATAAGATAATATTTAAAATGTTGCCATAAGATATATTGAATTTTCATTAAAGTAAATTTGTGGTAAAGTTTTATTATTATTTAACATATTTAAAAATGGTACGATTGATGTCTAAAAGGTACATTTTATTTATATATCCAAATCCAAAAACAGATTTTTTTATCCTTGATGTATATACGAATGTACACAGAAAAAAATAAAAATGAGTTTCAATTAAAATATTTGTGGAATCAATTAAAAATTTAATTGAAATCGGACCTTCTAAACAAAATAATAGTATCAATTAAAAAAAATTTTTAGATTTAATTGAAAATATCAGAAAAATCAGAAAAAGTAATTGAATCAATTAAAATTTTAATTGAAAATTATTTTAAAATCAATTAAAGGTTTAATTGAAAAAAAATATGATTTTTCTGTGTAATACGAATAAGAGAGTAACACTTATGAGTATAAAAATGTGTGTATACTGTCAAATAAAATTATCGAAGAAATTTCAAGGAACATTTTTTTTATCAATATCTTCAATAAAAACAGCTTCGTGTAAATTGAGACTTTAAAAATTTTAACATTTTTAGAACCTATACATCAAACACATATAAAATTTCTCGTCATCTTATTTAGCCTCAATGATTCCAGCGCAAAATAAGAGGTAATTTTAAAAACTATAGGGTGGTTTATTTAGTTGCGGTATCAAAATTATGGGTGTTTTTTTTTGGGTTATGTTAGGTCAATGATAGAAAGAGTTATCGAAAATGTGACCTTCATAATAATACATCCATAGCATATATAGTCAACATTTAAATGAAGACATGGTCTGTTTTTTCGAGCAATAATAAAGTTTCCGACATTCAGTTGTATTTTAAGTATTTTATTTTAAATTTAAATAAGGTCTAAATTATTTAAAACAACCTATATTAACCTATTTGAAAGGATTTTTTGAAAGCCTCCAGAATGCGATACAATTTAACGTGAAGTATGATGATTTACTCTACGCCAGACTATAGATATTTCAGTACATTGGAAAAAATGCAAAGAATATGAAAGAAAATTAAAAGTGGAAAGGAAATGTTCATTATAAAATTTAAAATTTAAACATAAATTTATGTAAAAATTATTCTGTGTATTAGGATACAATATGCTATAGACTTCAAACATTAGTGTAATTAGTACCAAAAACTAGTATCAATGCTATTGAGATACTCATCCACAGTATCTGAAATTTTACTAGCTGCAATCGTATGCCCATAAAATTAAAAATTACTTTTATAAGAAAACTAAAGCTTTTCTAGAGAATTTTTTGCCTTCGTAGTTCAAAAAAATTGGTTTATAAAGCAGCGTAAAGGAAAGCTAAAGTGGGGTATGAACAATTTGTTTTGTTTTAATGAAAATATTCATTTCTATTTACTTTTTCAAAGATTTTTACAAAGCAGAGTTTATATTTTTTACATATGTACATGCATATTTCGTATTTTCTGATACATATGTATATTCTTACATACACACATACATATATACATGCCTACATTTTTTGTATGTACTTACACTGTCATACTCAATTTTTTAACTTTTCATGTTTATTTTGTATATCCTTTCTTTGTTTCTGGCTTTCCGTCTTTATAACACCGGCGTCTGTCCATCTAGTTTAGTTTGCTGTTGTAGCTGTTGACTAAATGTTAAATAAAATAGAAAATAGAATGAAAGCATGAACAACTTTGCACATTGTATTTACGTACGCAAAAATGTCCTGTTTTTTTTATATTTTATTTTTATTTTTGACAAACACTTTATTACATACTACTTGTTTTACGTATTTTCCGCTCTTTTATCGCTGTCGACTTCGTTGGTATCGTCATTTTTTGAATTAAAAATTTTTTCTTTTTGTATTTCTATAAAGAAATTTTATTTAAACTAGATTTTGTCATTGTTAAGTATTCAATTAGGTTAAATTAAGTTAAAAAATGCTTGCTGTTTGTTTGTGAATTTTTTAAATTCTTTTGTTCGAGAAAAATATTGCCTTGTAATGCTACCCAAAGGACCTTTTGTTTTCCTTTTAAGGGCGTGTATTGATGATTTGCAATATAATTAAATATTAAAAGACTAGCAACAATTTTTAGTTATACATATTTAAATATGTTTAAAGTTAAATGTTTAGAATTTAAGTTTGTTGTTTATAGGGAAATATGAAATAGTTGTTATGTCCGCTGGGGTTGTTTTGCGTACTTCTGTTTCATGAAGATAATCGTTTAAAGTTCAATTTTTATATTAAGATAGTATTACAACATATATCTTGCCATATTAAATTACATTAGCAGCATTTAAATATGCAAATTGCTTGAGAAAGTCTATAGGTCTGTAAAGTAAGAATTTTACTTTGGAATTAAAGAGGGGCAGCTAATAATTTTCTTGTATCTATGTCGAAAGATTTTGCACAGGAAATTAAAAGAGTCTGTCTGAAGCGCGAGATTTTGATATACAGATATTATATATATGCAACGTGAAAACATGGTCCGCTCAATACGAATTTCAATAAGGATTACTTTGTTCTTTGTCTAGAATAAGCAAATGTGACAAATTATTTTTACACATCTATCTATATATATATATATATATCTATCTATATCTTCTATCTATATATATAAAAATGAAATGGTCCATATATGTAATGGCTGGAGCGATTTGGCTGATTTTTTTTTATTCTATTCAAAATTTTCAGGAGATGGTTTGTAAAAAAAAATCAAAAAATTCCTGGTAAAACTCGAAAATTTTAAATTTGTAATATATAGCCTCCTTTTCACTTCACAATTTTGAAGTATGAGATAATTTTATTTTTTTTTTTTTTTTTTTTTTTTTTTTTTTTTTTTTTATAGCCTTTATTTATTTATTGAATCTTCATATAATGAAATGACAATAAGTATTCAAATCTTAATACGAAAAAGAAAATAATAATCCCAGCCAGTGCTAGACAAAAATTTTATGATACTAAAAAAATTTCACATCAACTGATCCAGTCATCTATTTTGCGCTTGAGTTAAAGCAAGGGTATCCCTCCTTCTCAACCGATTATGACCACTAAAGTTAAGGATGTCGCGTGCAAGTGGGTTTGGGTGGTGTTCAAGTTTGCTGACATACTTTGACGCGTGTTTTGTAAATTCAACTTTTACTGATGGCACGCATAGATCTTTGTGAATTCGAGAATTTTTAACATACCATGGAGCTGCAGTAATTATACGTAGAATTTTATTTTGACCCCTTTCAATTTTTTCAATGTTTGATGCTGAGGCAGTACCCCATAATTGAATTCCATAGCACCAGATTGGCTTTAGAATTGCATTGTACAACAATAGTTTGCAGTCCAACTTTAGTGAAGAATTTCTGCCAATTAGCCAATTAAGTTGCACTGCTTTTAATCTCATCTGTGTAAGTTTCGCTTCAATATGAGACTTCCAAGTTAAACGGCGGTCGAGGTGAATGCCGAGGTATTTGACTTCATTATGTTGAGGAATAATTTGATTATTTATTTTGATGAACGAGCAAGTTTCTTTTCGCAATGTGAAAGTGATATGAATACATTTCTGTTCATTAACCCTGATTTTCCAAAGCTCTAGCCAATTCTCTAGTTTATAAACATAATTCTGCAAATTCTGTGATGCTACTTGGTGGTCCTTGTGAACGCTGATAAAGGCTGTATCGTCTGCGAAAGTTGACGTGTGGATTTTGGGGTCTGACGGCATGTCGGAGGCATAAATCAAATATAAAGTAGGACCCAGTATGCTACCCTGTGGCACACCTGTTTCAATTGGCTGAGCGGGGCTTAAAAAATTGCCTTCTTTGATTTTAAATTTGCGACCGTATAAATAGCTTTCCATAAATTTATGGGTGTTAGCAGGCAGAGTTAATTTTATTTTGTGCATTAAACCGTCATGCCAAACTTTGTCGAACGCTTGGGACACATCAATGAAAAGGGCGGAGCAGTATTTTTTGTCTTCAAACGACCCTCTTATCACATTTACCAATCTGTGTGTTTGTTCGATGGTGCTGTGTTTAGCTCTGAAGCCGAATTGATGATTAGGAATGCATTCAGTGTCGTTCAGAATTGGAATCAACTTAGTCATTAACAATTTTTCGAACAGTTTAGAAATTGTCGGCAATAGGCTAATTGGCCTATATGACTCTACTTTGGTGTGATCCTTCCCTGACTTAGGAATCATAGTGATCATAGACACCTTCCAATCTGCAGGATAGTATTCTAGGCGTAAAATAGCGTTGAAGATAAAGAGGATAATTCTTCTAGCTACACGAGGTAACTCCACAAGCATTTGATTGCTGATTTTATCCATACCTGGAGCCTTTCTAAGGTTCAGAGTACCAATAGCGCTTTGGACATCACCAAAGTTTAGTCTTAGAGGTACAGGAGGTCTAATAATGAGTGGTGGCAAATCAGATACGTTATTTGAGTTGTTTTTAGTAAACACATTTCTTAAATGGTTAACAAATAATGTCCCTTTCTCGGAATCATTTCTAGCCCAGTCACCAGTCGGATTTCGCAAAGGAGGTTTTCCTCTCACTGGTCTTTTTAAACCTCTTGCCGGCCTCCATAACGAGTAGTCAGATTGTGGGGTACTATCAAGACCCTCCAAGTAGGATGTAAGTGAAGCCGTTCTTTGGGTTTCTAAGAAATGTCTTAGTATATCTCTGCATACCCGTAGCCTAGCTTTAAGTTCAGGAGACCTGTGAAGTTGCCACTCTCTTCTCATTCTTCTTTTTTCTGATAGGAGATGTTCGAGTTCAGATAAATAAGTTCTGTTTGTCCTATTTCTACATTCAACGTGATAAGTGGAAGCGTGATGCACAGCTCGTCGAAGGTCCTCGGTAAAGTTGCCAATCGACTCATCGATATCGTCGGTAGTTCTCAACACAATATTTTCCGTGCAATGAGAACTTAAATACTTTTTGTATTTTATCCAGCTTACTCGGGTCTTAGTCATGTTTCTAAATGGAGAGCCACACACTTGAGGGAAATGCATTGAAATGATAGTAGGAGAGTGATCTGAGGACAAGTCTAATGAAGGATCCACTTGCATCCATTCTACAGGGATATTTTTCACTACTCCAAAGTCAATAACATCGGGAATCTTCCGTCGGTCCGTCGGCCAGTAGGTGGGATGTCCGCTTGAGAGTACATCTAAGCCTATTTGAGCAATGGTGTTGAAGAGTACGCGACCCTTTGGGGTTACCAGACGTGAACCCCAAAATGTGTGTTTGGCGTTAAAGTCGCCAGCAACTACAAATCTAGCTCCAAGGGAATTAAAGAAGTTATGGTATTGGTGTTCTTTTATTGAGAATCGAGGCGGAGAATAAATCGATGATAAAACAAATTTGTATTGACAGAATTCAATGCAAATGTTTGTTGCTTGGAGGTAATCCTCACTTATGTTATTCATTAGATAATGTTTTATTCTGTTCTTTATAAGAAGATAATTTTATGAAAACTTAAAGAACTAAATTTTACTGCCTCATTTTCACTTCTCATTTTTCTTAATAAGAGACATTTTTGAAGAAACTTGAAGAACTCACACCGAAGCCTCCTTTTCACTTCTCATTTGTTTTTAACTATGAGAAAATTTTAGCAAAACTCAATGAACTAAATTTTACTGCCTCTTTTTGACTTCTCATTTTTTCTTAATAATCCAAATTTTTTGGAGAAACTAAAGCTAACACTAAAGCCTTGTTTTCACTTCTCTTTTTTCTTAATAAAAGATTAGTTGTTCAAATGCTGATGCCAAACACTATTAAAGCAAAGATAATTATAGGAAATTTTAAAGGTGAAGAAGTGCTTATCCCCAGGAACCTATGAAACCAAGTGATCTACAATTTAATTTTAAACGCGTTCAATTTCCAGTTCGACTTGCATTCGCAATGATGATAAATAAATCTCAAGAACAATCTTCAAAAGTGTGTGGGTTAGAATCCCAAGGTTTTTCCCACGGTCAATTGTATGCTGCGTGCTCTAGAGTCGTTACACCATCAGCACTATTCAATAGACTACCCAATAGAAGAACAAAAAACATTGTTTATTATCAAGCTTTAATACGATTTTTTTTTTGTTTTTTAATTAATAATTGTTTCAATTGTTGTTGCATATAATATTTATTGAAGAAGCAATAAACTCATAAAAATTTTTGTAATTTTTTCTTTTACTGAAATTTTTGTGTCTTAATTTTTAATTCTATATGAAATACAAATCATTAGTACCGAGCGAAGATGGGCCGGTTAGCTAGTTTATATTATAAAAATGACGATCTACAAGGATTACATTGACTAAAGATACGGTCACATTTGGCAAATATTTACTTTAAAAAGCGTACTTAAATATTTGTTGTGCTTTTTGTTTTTAAATAAACAAACGAGTTTAAATATATGTTATGTTATTTAGTGGTTAAGTCTTTTTCGGAAAATATTCGCCAAGTATGATAGTTCTTTAAGACAACCAGTCGGATGGGCGATTCAGAAAACAATTCTGAGTAGATTGGTATATGTTGTTTACATAAAATTCGAGCTATTAAAGTCTTTGGAAGTATGCATGCTAATTGCAACTCATATTTATATTTAATAAAATCTAAAAGAACAAACTAAAATTTATTTCCTTTTATAAAAATAAGCTTTTTTGTTTTAACGGATCACATAAACTATTGTTGATCAACATATGCTGCAAATAGCTAAAATCTTATTATGTTTAGAACAACAAGATGGGAAATTCTGGTGTTTATATATTTCATTGATACCAATATATTACAGCTTTTAAACAAATACAAGAAGGTAAGAAGTGACAGGAAAAGTTTGTGCAGGTAGTATTTTAAATAAATATCTATAGTCATAGTCGAGGTGCTGAAAAAGGGAGTGTTTCTCAGATTACAACTACAAATTCCGTGCCAAAATGAAATGACATTTTTACTAAGTTTGGCTATTTTTATAAACGCAGTATGCAATACAACACTGCAAACATATGCGTTTATGAAAACAGCCTTTATATATTTTCGATTCGGTGCAGCTTGATGCGCGTCCTTGAAAATCAGTCATAACTCATTTCAGCTCAGAGTAAAATGTTGCCCTTTTTCTGATTCTGTTTTATAGAGAATAGCCTCAATTATCTTCGAAATTATATAAAATTTGTTTAATTAAATGTTAAAATACAAATATATGCTCTAAATTGTGAATTCAAAATGTCGATACAGACTAAATAGCAATAATTTAAAAATTTTAACAAAACTTGCTGCTATGCACCCTTAGAAATTAATAGAAATAAATCAAATTAGTAATTTTTATCATTAATAACTAGGATACAGGGTTTAAACATACTCATACAATTAGGTAAACCTTAACACTTGTTGGAGTATTTAAACATTCTCAAAATAAGGTAAAGGTATCATTAGCGCTCAACCAAAGATATGTGCTCCAAGGAAAATAACACAAATTAATTTCCCTATATTAAGGGTAGCTATTAATGAAAACCGGCTGAATAAAGAGAACGAACAAGTTACACATTTTAATAAAGAGAACTTTGTTAATAAGACTCTTATACAACTAAAAGGCCATTGGAAAGTTCTAAAGCGCAGGAAATTCTTCGAAATAAGGAAATTTTTGAGAAGAGCTACAGAGAGAGAATAGAGAAAACAAACAAGAACGAATAATGTTTACTAAAGGTATTTTATTTTCATTGTTTTTTTTTGCCGAACCGAAAAGAAAATTAAACAACATGTTTTTGGAAAATAAATGCTAAATGTAAAAGTACGAATGAAATTCAATGGATTTTAAAATTAATAATATAAATATATTTAATGCTATACGAGTACATACATGTATGTTTGTATGTACATATATATATAAGTATATATATATATATATATATATATATATATATGTATATAATTATGTACGTTCAACTAGATATTTATAGATTTTTTTGATATGTAAATTTAAAGATTTTAAAAGAATTGTTTTCTATTAAACAAAATAAAAGAAACACACAATTTAAATTGAGAATTGTGTTATTTTTTTTTATATGTCGGTATGCCAGTATTTCAACAGACAGACTTAAGTAATCCAAGAGTAAAAAATTAAAAACTATTCTTAGAAATAAGAAATAATCGTTAGCAAAATAATTTACCATTTCAAAATATTATTGTCAAGAACTACTGTACGTACATCAATTTTATATTCATCTGACATAGCCCAATATTGCTCAATTTGACGAAGCTGGGGACAATTATGAAAGTTCATATACTGTGAACGTCAATATAAAGTAAAAAATGTTTAATTATCATAATTCATAAGCAACTTAAGCAAAATATAACTCCATAACAAAAACTCGAACAATAAATAACACAAAAATATAATTAAATGTTAAAGCAAAGTAACAGATTTTTGGCGTCAAAAAAAGTAAACAGTATATAAAAATTATTTAAAACATTGTATTTATTATTTTGAATAGACAATTATTTTTAGTGAAATTAGGCAAAATTTTGTTCCATTTATCCTGTATTACTAGCTTTTTTGTCCAGATATTCCCACAGCTGCTCAATTGGTTTGTATTCTGGAGACTGCGGAGGATCATCTAAAGTTTTAAAGACAATGAATTAGCTACTGCTCTTTCACAATTTTGGAGGTATGCTTAGGATCATTGTCCTGTTTTAAAATCTGTTTTTTAAAATGTCAAGAGAATCTTCCTTTTTCATTGTAGATTAAAATAAATGTAAAATTATAAGACCCCAGACCATTGTTCTGCAGCCGCCATGTTTTACCGTTTTGGTAACATATTTATTATTAAAATCTTCGTTTTTGGTTCACCATATTTTTGAGGGTTTTTGACTCCAAATATCTTAAATTTACTTTCATTGGTGAACAAAATATTATTCCAAATTTAAGGCTCTTTTATGTATTTTTTTTTTTGCGAACTTCAAATCTTTGGTTTGCTTGTTTTTTGATATAAAGGTTATTTGTTATTTGATAAAAAGGTTTTCTTATGTAGCACTCTTCCATGTAGGCCATTTTGATGCAAAGATATATTTTAATATTACGTAGTTTTGCCTCAACATAAAATATTAGTCGCGGCAGTGTTTTAGGTCCATAGGTTTCATTAGGCCGTTGGTGAATTTTGTCAAACTTTGCCGTAAATAATATGTGTTATATATATAGCGATACTATTCCTCATCTAATAATTTAGATATTTAATTGCACGACGGATTTAAAAACAAGCATCTACACGTATTCTTCTTATTTATTTTAGAGGCCATTGTGGAACCCGGATGTAGCTTTATTGAATGTAATATATTCTTTTTAACTTCCTGGTTTATTTTAAAAACATTTTTGCTTTTTAATTGTTGTTTACTATCTATTCTTAGGGATTGCATTTACTGTTTTATAACTTAATTCACTGCAGCTTTATATCTCTTATTCAATAATTAATTTGTGACGTTTCATCAATATGTGTGTTTTAATTTACGAAAACCGTCGTGAATATCCTTACCTAGTGTCTATAAAAGATACAAAATATTTTAATTGCTCCTCCTTCATGCCAAAAACTCTCCTATATAACAGGCCTTCTACTGGATGCAGTAATTATAAACTCTGGTGTATTTTTAATACCGGCTTAGTATGATTAAAGATATGGATTAATAGCATGGTCTTGCATTGAATAGGGTTGAAATTTTGACACTTTTTAGTGTATAAAAACATCTAAAGACATTATAGAAGTTTTTGTTTTGTCATAACGTCTATGGACATAATGATATGCCACTGGCTCAATTATCCAGAACGTATGAATAAAAACATTATATTAGTAGTGATCTAACCTCACCCTAATGCTATTTATAAATAAAGCAATTTTCCTAGAGCGTCTTTTTTAGGTGGTAATAATAATATATTTTGTACGCGTTTATAAATTTATACAAATTAAATCTTATAGTATAAAGATTACCTTCAATAAATTGCTAAGGCCAATTAAAGGAATATAAGGAAATTAAGTACAAATAATAAATTATTTACAAGTTTAAAACTTTCGTATAAATATATCAAAAATCTTTGCCCTAAATTTATTGGGACAACAACATTGGGATAGGTTTAATTGTGGTATGTTGTTATTTTTTTTAAATTACTCTCAAGCTAAAATATAGTACTCATGTTCAAATGCACACATGTATTCACAAATGTGCAGAAGTTGCCGAAAAAGAATTAAAATAAAATAAACAATATTATCCTACTTTTACCTAAGGATATTTTTATTTGTACGCCGAGAATCACAATTATAAGCGGTGTCAAAATGAATTATATATGAAGGTTTTATTACTATTTATTTCCTTTAAAAACAACAATATAAACAAACAACAAAAATAACTCACAACACATATTTTTAAACTCTTTGATAGAGAGAGAGTGCGTATTAGCAGATATTTAAAAAAATACCTTTTCATTCCAATTACGCTAAAAGGAATATATTTTTACACATATACATTTAAATGCTCTTTTGTCTCTCTCTCTCTTTCTCTCTCTCGCCTTCTCTAAATAAATATTTCTCTTTGAAAGCTAAGTATGTAGTATAAAGGATTGTATATAGAAATGTTATTTAAATTTTAGAATATCTAGTCGTGCTTTGATGGCACTCATTTTTATAATAATTGTTTTTTCTAGGGTTTTGGCGGAGAGAAAGCAGGGATATTTTCTGTTTTACTTTCGTGTAGTAAATATATACCAACAATAAAAAGGCACAAATAATATTTAGGTTTGTGGCTCGTGTTTTGTTATAGATGTGCGACGATAAAATTTTCGCACTTAACTAGTGCTCAGTTTAATATTCGTATCTGAACGTAACGTTTCGTCCTGGAGCGAGGATACGCAGATTTTTTTTAAATTAGTAAAAAAAACAGCGGTGTGTAAAATAGAAAAAAATTCAATTATAAATGAAAATTAAATTAAAAATAGAAAATGTAAATCTGTAAAAAAAATTATTACATATGAAAATAAATTAAAAAAAGTGTATTAATCGTAAAATAATAACATAAAGTTACAAGTGTTTTTTATATTCGAGCAAAAAAAAACACACTTAAAAAAAGCACCTGAGTTTATTAAATTTAAAAGCATTATTTACAATATTTTTGTAGAAATAAATGTAACGTACCATTTATTTGCCACTCGGAATAAACATTTAATATTGTTTAATAGAAAATTCTATTCACGTCGTGTACACGCGTTGCATGCGTTACGGTCTCATCACTGTTGTCATCATAATCATCTTCGTTATAAACGCAGTACCATCATTGTTATCATGGTAATATTATGAAAATCGGTCACCCTTATCCAGTAAAATACCTCAGAATTTATTTATCTTACTGTTGTCATACCTACAGACAACACTATCAACAACCATTGTCAGAATATTTTGAAACTTCTTCCTCCACGTCACAGCACAAAACAATAATCGCATATAAAATAATGGCAAAAACCAACAAATAACAACAAAATCATATGCTAATGAAGACCATGTAACGTGCTTTACCAGCTACGTAACACTTGACATCAACAATTTTTGTCTCAACGAAAAAAAAAAACAAAAAAATAAATTATGATTGTGCTAAAATGAAAATTAATTTCATTAAATTAATAAATTGTAGCAATATACACACGCACACATACATACATACATATATACTAAAAAATATCATAGAAAAGAAGAAAATGAAAAATGAAAGTAAATTTATGCTAAAAACGTGTTAAAAAATCTATAAAAGAAAATGTGTCAGTAATAATAAAAAATAGCAAAAAAAAAGAAACACAATCAATATTTACATAAAGTAAAGTAAAAAAAAGTAAATTCAAAAACAACAGTGATGAATTTATAATGAAAATGTCATGTCAAAATGTTTACTTTAGATGAAACAAATTGAAAAATATAAATAGCTTAACAAAAATGAATTAATTTTAAAGTTGGCAACAAAATAATAGGCCCTTTCACACCTCTTAGTATAAAAAATAAGGCCATATCCTTTAAAGTAAAAAGCATTAAAAAATATACCAAAATATATAGTTAAATTATAATATTAATTTTAAGAAGAAATTTTGGCTTTTTAAATCTTAATCGTAATTAAAATATAAAGAAATAGTAAAGTGCAGTGTTAAAATTTAATAAATATACATAAATAATTAAATAAAGAAAAATATATAACAACTACAACGAACACCTGTTTATTTAAACGTTGTCATCTTTTCAATAAACATTATCACTTCCTTGGAAATAAAAAGTAAGTTTCTTAAATAGTTTTAACATTTACTTAAATTTATGTCTTTATAGTTTTAAGGCTTTATTTAATTATTTAAATAACGTGCAAAGGTTCAGATATAATTCAAAACTTTGAAATGTTTTAATATTTTATTAACTACAAAATTTCTTTCACAAAAAAAATAAATACCCAGACAAATTCATTGAAATATTTGTTAAAAAAAATACCAATTTCTTTTGACTTTAAATTATAAAAGACAAGCAAGAACTTTGTAAAAAAGTTTTTTTCTATCTTTGAAATTAATAATACCATTAGGAGAATTAATTCTGAAGGCTTTTGGCTTAAGTTCAAGAGTAAAGGTACGGTCACATTTGGCAAATATTTTCTTAAAAAAGCGTAACCACTTATTTTAGCACAAATTTGTTTGAGGTTGTTTACTCTTACAAGAGTTTTGCAAGATCAAAAAGCATCAAATAAAATACAACTAAATATTTGTTGTGTCTTATCCTAAATAAGCAAAGTTTTTTTAAATAAATAAACGAGTTCACATATATTTTGATTTAGTGGTTACATCATCTTCGGCAAATATTTGACAAGTGTGATCGTACCTTAAAATTATTTAGTAAAGTAATTGATTCCAAAAGACATGAAGTATTAAAATTGCTACTAATAGATTTTTTTAAATTGATTTATTTTGTGGGAAACTATCATTCCTCAAATAAAAGCGTAAATTATTTAAATTTACTTATATTGAGCGGTACTAATTTTGTAATTCATTTTCATATTAAGTTTGTGCGTAAAAAATATTACATAAAATTAACATTATTATCGTTTGGCTGCAGTTTACGGAAATATTACACCTAATTCTGCTTTTAAACGGTTATTGGTTTCGGAAAATTTCGTGTAGAAAAAACCTTGTAAAAAAGACAATGATCGTATGCAAAATAGGTGATTGGTTCCGTATCTCTAAAACCTATTGAAATTAGTGGAAAACAATATTTTTTAAGAACAACTATTCAGGTTTATAATATTCAGTCACATATACAATGTGTTTTTACACAAGTAAAGTTATTAAAGAAAAAAAATATATGCACAGCTGAAAAGTAATGTAAAAAAATTTATGTATGACAAGTTCATTTGATTGTATGCACTAAAGGGAATTCCTCTAAATTTGTGCTATTTACAATTGCACTGACCAGTAAATTTGCTTGTATCCACAAAATTCCGCTAAATTTCTGATATGAACATATTTTGCAAAAATTAAATTTATCAAAAAAAAAAAAAAATTGAAGCCCAGAAGATTTTAAATCGAATATTAGTTTCGGGTCAGTTTTGGTTTCAGTATAGTCGCTCAAAGTCGACCACATAATACCCTACACCGAGTATGGGAGTAGAAACAGTTTTTTATAAATAACAGCGCACATAGTAGTAGATGTCACCTGTGCATATAAAAATTATTTACATACAATTTTAATTCTATATCATCACTTATAAAAGATTTATACATGTTAAAGTGATTTTCCGAAGATTGTTACAAAATTAGGTGTCATGATTTCTATTCGAAATTGTATTTCAGTTTAAAATTAACGACCGGTATCAACATACAGGTTGTTTAGCATTGGCCAAAAATATAGGTGATCACAGATTTTGCTTATTTTCTCGAAAAAAAAAACGCAGTATTTAACGAGATATTAAGGTTTAAAGTTTTTTTGAAAATTCTATTAAAAAATTGATTGATGATACATATGTATGATTGTATTTGATTGTAGACACTAAAAGGGAATTCCCTAAATTTGTTATATGAACATATCTCGAAAAATTTAATTTAACCAAATAAATTGAAGCCCAAAAGACTTTCAATCGCGCAAAGTGGAATAAAATCTTGTAAAAAATTGTAAAAATTGTTTGTTTTCATACCGTGTTATATTAAATCCGCGTAAAAAAGACCGTGTAAAGACAGAATTAGGTGTACAATAATTTGTCAACCCTGTTGGTAATAACCTTTCTTAGCATGTTACTCATTTTTCAAACATGAAAATTTCACGTTAGAATTCGCTTTATTGTTAAACAATGTCCAGGATAACAAATTCCTTATCTAGAGGAACATTTTTTTTAACGACAAAGTTAAATATGCACAAAACAAATTTAAGATATGCAAAGAAAAAAGCTAAAAAGAACTGCAGAATATGCATATAAATATGCACACAAATAATAAGAAAAATTAAAATAAAAAAGTTTAAATTTATTTTAATAGTTACAGAGTAAAAAATAGATACATATATGTTAAATAAAAAATATTTGAAACAGAAAAAGCGACAGATCTCTTTGAATTTCAAAAGAATACTCAACGTGTAGTGGTGGGCATAGAAACTTAAAAGTAATAATAATTTCTTCAAAAACATAATAGTGTATAATATGAATTTTTCAATTGCACATTTATGCAAGATGAAAAAGTTATTTTTGTTATCTAAAAACTTCCGAAATATATATAAAAAAATCATGTAAAAATCTTGAAAACCTAACCTAGTTATTTAATTATATTTTGTCTCTCTCTCTCTCTCTCTCTCTCTTATGAATTTATTCATTAATTTAGACTATTTTTCATAAACTTCACCTAAATAATTCAATTATAATCTTATCCAGTTATGAATAATTTTAGTTAGATTTTGTCTAGAATTTAATACAATTCATTATATTTGTGACCCCATTGTTGTTAAAGTTTTTCTAATAGAGGTTCGTGACAGTAATTAACTTGTTGTCTGTTCTATGTATTAATATCGTGTTTAAAAGTATTTTATATAAAATTTTATAAAACTAACTATAATTAAAAAACTCATATTGTTAAGGGAAAATTAAAATAAAGCATAATTAGCATATAATTACCTATAATCATGATGATGATAAAATAAAATAAATTAAAAATAAAATTCACATCAAATATTTGACCATAATAACTCTAGCATTTGTGAATTTTCGAAATGTGTTTTATAATAAATAATTTTTAGTTATAAAACGGCCAAAGAAAATAAAAATTAAAAGTAAAAGATGTTGAAAAGTTAATTTATAAAAAGTTGAAACACGCATTTGAAATAAAACTATATAAAAATTATATAGTTAAAGCAATGTCATTAAAAATTGTATTCATTAAGCAGCACAATAACTAGACAATTGTTATTAAAAATGTACATAATAACTGTCGTGGGCGTATGAGGAATCTTTATTTATTTATATTGATAATTTATTAGGTATACGCAAAAGTGCCATATTTGAAATAGGATTACTACTTTGTTGAGGTTATTATTTCGTTGTGGTAATTATTACTAATCCTCTGCATTGCTTCATAGTATTATGAAAGGAAATGATTGTTAAAGAAAAACTGCTTCCACTTCAAATAAGGCACACATGTTTTTTTAATAACACATCTAATAACCTTAAATAGGTAAAGGAGTAAACATAGCGATCTTTATCTGTCTGTTTGAAACAATTTTGCAAAATTTTCAAATACCATCAAAAATGCATACAAGCTTTTACTGAAACCAATTAAATATAATAATCTGCCGATATAATGACCGATTTCATTTATAGCCAAAAAATGCACAAGATACAAACAAACCAGAGAAGCTACAGAAAAGACTGTAAAATGTGATCACTCATTAAATCCATAATTTTTACAAGGAAAATTCATCTGGTTTTAAAAACAGATGAGTTAAAATTCATCAAAATGGCTTTTAATAACTAATATGTATCTCAATTAGTTAGAATTTGTCAACTGTATCGTTCTTTTTGAGATAAAATTAGGAAAAGAAAATTCTGGGCCCAAGAACACATAATAAAATATGTGTCTTTTGCGCATTAAGTTAAGGCTAACAGTAGGCCTCAAAGTATAGAAAGGTGACAATTTTGAAGTTTAAAAAGCACTACAATCAGCTCATAAGGCAGTTTCCTTAAAAGGGAAAGAACATATTTTGTGGTAGTATGTTGGTAATGTGAAAAACCAAAGCACTATATACAACAAGAATTTTGTGGACAAAAAAAAAAACAGAACAATTTGAGTTAGGATATTTAAATCAAAATTTTGTTTATATGTTTGTGATATTAATAAGTTACTAAATTGTGTTTTAATAATTGTTATATTTTGTGGTATGCATTGTGGAGTTTGTGCATTTGTTAGAAGATATAAACGCAATTTTTTATGATTGTATCAAACAATACAAAAATGAATTTTATTGCGCCAGAAAAATAAAGAAAATATTAACATAAAGAAAACAAAAAGGCAGTTCTCAAAGACAGAGATAATTATAAAACTTCATTATCTTCTGTTTCGCGACACCTCTGTTTACCCTGTGCAGTTGGCCAGTATGTTTCCTATAGGAAGTGTAAACATCTTAGAAAGTTATTTCGAAACCTTAAAAAATTAAAGTAGACTTCAAATGTACTTTAAGAAAATTTTGTCTAAAAGCACACTTCAAATCTACTTTATTTTTTATGAATACGGCAGTAAAACTTTAGTGTCAGTTAGGGTTTTGAAATTATTTTTCAGGTTGTAGACGGAAAGAGTTGCTGAATTCACACTAATCTGTAGAAGAAAAATATATTAAAAGTTTTAATGGTTTTCATCTTATCCAAAGATAGTGTTTGTAATATTTAACGAATAATTTTTTACTTTTATACCATCGAAAGCAGCCTTAGACTGCTGAAAATATATTTGTTGAAATTAAAAATGTATGTGTAAATTATATATATCGTCGAAACTCTTCTCGTGGCGGCTTCGAAAATAGTCTTTGAACATTTGTCGAAATAGCTCGAAATGACAAGGTAATTTCTCATTTAGTGAATCAAGGGCTGTATGGCAAGTGCCACCATTTGAATGAAACAATATCAATATCGTCCAAGTAACACAGAAATATATGTCATGATGTCGCTATATGGAGCACAAGCAGCATTAATTAAACTCAGTCCGAAACCCAAAAGTGGAGATTTTTGTTAAATTTGTCTATATCGCAATAGAAATTGTATCAAAATTTCAACCACATTTTAGCAAAATGCCGAAAAGGCTGTAATTGATGCGATTTACTATAAATAAACTGTTTCTTTAAAAAATAATAATCCAGTGTTGTTAAATTACATAAAAGAGGCGGCCATTTAGAATCTGAATTTTATAAAATGATGTGATCGGGAAATCTGGTGTGCAGTAAATTCATTGTTTATGTTACCAGTGACATGTGGCACCATTCTATTGAAACCACATGCCAGTAATATCCTTAATCAATAATATGACAAAATTTAGTTATTGAAATCTATTGGTAGCGTGATCAATTCACCTCATTCCATCACACCTCCAGACTGCAAAGCGCACCTTCACAATTGCTCTTGAATTTTCAGAATGCCAAATACGCAATTTTAAAAACCAAATTGTTAACAGCGGTCTCAGAATAATGATTATGTTGACCAAAAATATTATGAATTTTTGGAAAATTTACACATTACAGATCCACCATTTCCATAGTGATTCTACTACTAATATGTCAACAAGTAAAATGTAAACACTTAAAAATGATTTCAATATGCCGCTGTTTGAAAATAAAGTTTTTGTTGCAAAACCGAAATATTAATTTTAGTCTATTCATATATGAATTATACTACATAATTTTTTGATAATAACTGCAAAATAAATTTAAATAGAAGTATAAAAATCCAATTGAATTTCTTGAACATCTTAAAACAAACTAAATATTCATGACATTTGGAAACATATATTGCAAATTTCCAATCACTTTAAAAAGCCAAAGTTTTGCCAAACTCGTACAAAAATCTTTAATGTTTGTAACCGACAAAAGAACCATGCCTACATATACAAATAAAAAGTAGTACAAAAAGAAGCTACATTTTTTCCGTTGTCCAAATTTAAGTTAATGTCTTAACTATTCAAGAGTTTTTGGTTATTTAGGTCACAAGCAAAACACATATTTTTTTGTGTGGACAATTCCCAAACACGATACATGCAAATGAGCCTTAAAATCTCTGTGGTTTGTAGAAATGACATACATACATATGTGAAGTAATGCTAATACAAAATAACAAAAACTAAAACTACAAAAGAAAAGGTGAATGCATGTAACAGACTTATATATGTACATATTAACAATGGACATTTGCAAATATATATATACATATGTATATGTCTGAATGTAAGTAAATTTACATGTGTTTGTATAAATGTTTGCAAGTATTTATTTACATATACATATATACATTCATACAAAGGCTTGAAATATTGCAATAATTCTTTATATACGAATATATATTCAACAATTTATGTACTTACATCCAGATACAAATATTTAAAAAAAGAACATGAACTATTTTCTTTATATTGTTTTTTTTTATTATTTTTCGGAAGGAATATACAAAACAACAGGGATTTGCATATGAAATGTAATTCCGGCGGACGTACTTAAAAATTTTAATATAAATCCTTATATTAAAGAATTTAGTACATACAAACAAAAAAAAAAAACATGCATATAAATAAAATTTCTTGTTTATATAAATATTTTTAGGGACTTAACAAATAAAAAAAAAATACATACATATATAAACTCGTATGTATAAGTTTGGTATAAACTAAGAAAGGAGAATATTATATGGAGAGTGAGTATTTGCAAGAATATTTTCTTTTGGTTTAAATGAATTTTATATAAGAAAATAGATATTTTATATTCATGACATGAAATTAAAGTATTTAATTTCTTAAAGAGAAAATGAACTATTTTCTTCTGATGTTTGCAGCGCCTAAAATATAAGTCCAACATATTTTGAGTGTTGCAAACAAAGCCCACCTGAAAGCATACAGTTTGACTCAGAATCCCTCCCTTGCGCTAAAACTGAATAAGACACACTGGATAATGGTTTTATTATCCTAAGAGCAGTGTTGTTTTTTTAATTCTCATTATATTTAGTTGGAGGGTATTTAGGATTCGGCACTGCCAAACATAGCATGCAAATTTTTTGTTATACCTATCACCAAAAAGTTAGGGGGTATCCAATAATAATTAGATACAATAAAGTCTCGAGAAAAAACCTATGAGAATGAAAATTTTTTCAAGTATTTTTTGTTAATATTATTATTGTTATTGAGAATCAGCCGAAAGCGGTGCAGTAGAACAGATATATAGACAAAATTTAGGACAATCTCAATATTTTTTTTTTTTTATTTTCTGTAATATATTGAAAATAATATCATGAAAGTTTGCACATATTAGTTGAAAATGCTAAGAATCGGTCAATGATTTTATTTAGTCCCCATAAAAATGTATTCCCGGAATATATCTCTATGATACATAAATGCCTATAGAAAGGCAGTATCCATACAATATTCAGCAGAAATACGTTTCGAATAAAGAGAATTCACAATAGTGTATTTTGTTTAGATCGGACCATATTTGACCAAACCCCCATACAAAGTCCAATTCCAAAAATCTCTTAAATATGGATAAATCTATATATAGGAACAGTTGTCACTATAAAAATTTAGACGAATCGGCATTATATGCATAAGGAAATGGAAAGACGCATAAGTGGCATACACACATCGTTCTCAAATTTAAAATTGTCATTAATAATCCACATATTTATATAAAACAAATCTAATGCTCTTATGTAAATTCCATTTCCAAAAAACACTTAAGTATGCATAAGCGTTATTATATAAAAATTCGAAACAAATAATAATCATATATAAAAATATTGGCGTAGAAAATTGTCTGACAATCGGCAATTTAAATTCGACATCAATAATCCTCACATATATAAAAATCAATACACCGGTTTAATAGCCCATTAAACGCGATGCCTCCCATATAAGAATCATTTCCGGAAAATATATCAATATCATAATATTAAAATTTTACTCTTTACAAAATTTTAAAACAACTATTTCACGATAGGACTTAAACGAAGAATCGTGAAAGAATTTTCTGCAATAGTTATTGCTAATATTAATTTCTAAAAACAAACAATTTGAATTAGTAATCTTTGTACATACTATATCTACATATTTTGCAATCGATGCCAATTAAATGTATGAATTTATATACTAGGTGAAATTAAGAGTTAAAATTGGTGGTGGCTAAATAATATTCGGCACGGCCCAATATAACACTCTTACTTGTTATGTTTGTGGTTGGTTTCTTATTTGTCCAGTGGCTGAATTAATGAATTAATCTTAATTTTCGGGACTTTTGCCATTCCCAGAAAATAATAAAAAATATTTAAAAATACAAACAAACAATCAGTAAAGTTTTTCAAAAGTAGACTAGAAGGGTACATTTGCAAAAACTAAATAAAAACAGAACTTGAGATAACCGATTATATTGCAAATGGAGTGATTGTCTTTATTGTCGATTTTTTCTTTTATGGCTAAACAATTTTTGTTGGAGTAACAGAAATTATTTTGTCTGCTATATCAAAAATCGAAAATAATCTACAAATAGTGGTAAAACACCACAACGAGTCTTTTTCAATTGTGCAGAAATAATACTGTAACTTTAAAATGAAAACTAGAATTTTATAAATAAGCGAATTTCCAGAAAAATTTACCCAACTAGAAAGCCTAGGCTAAAGTCATATGAGAATAAGATCACGTTACTGCAATTACTTTGGATCAATTTACAGTGACACAATTACGAGCATACTTTTTCGCAAAAAAACCTGCCATTTTTAAACATAATCATAATATGTGATATTTAAGTATGATTTTTTTTTTTAAATAAAATGTTAAAACTCAACGAAATAAAGGATTGCAATATTAATCGTCTGACAGTAAAGTTAAATTTTTATTCAAACAACACACCGGTTGTTAAGAGTAGTTGTAACAGCCAACAAATCTTGTTCTAGTGTTAGAAACAAACATGTAAAAAGAACATAAACCAAAAAAAAATCTTGTTCTTTTTTCAGTTTGTTTCTTTTTTTTCTACTTATTTATGTTTATTTTATGTATATGGGTTGTAAATACATATTTACATATTTCGAATGTTTGCTAAAAAATTTCAATGTGAATTACTCCTGCTTTACAGTGGTATCTTTAAGTTTTATTTACTTTTCATTCATTTATTTATTCTTTCGGTTTTACTTACTTCAGTTAAAGCCAAAATAAACATTTGAGACTCAATTGTATGAAACAAGTGTTAACAGGGGCGTAATGAAAATATTGTAGTATAAAGGAGGGTTCGAAGAGGCCTAAAAGCGTAAAATATATACATATACATATATACGTCTATTTCAGAATATAGCTAGATTTATTATTATTGTATTTAAAAATGTTCAGAGTTGAGAATATAGCAAAATATATTAAAAATATATGTGAATATTGCTTATACATCTCGTTAACAATTTTGTGGCATTTCAACATTTATAGAGGTCAAATAATTGCCCCAATAATTCCGGCTTATGCTTTGTGTACACAATATGTATGAAAACTCTGTAAGCTTTTTGAGTTTTCATACATCTGAATTCATCTTTTCATATACATTTTATAGATAAGAGTGCTATTCGTTGTGAAGTATTGTATCTATGCACAAAAACATTGAAAATATGTATATATGTACATTATACATACATGTTTGTATGTTTTTTTTTGTTTTTATTTTTATTTTCATACACAAATACTTGTACATTTAAATAACGTGAAAAGTATTATTGTTGAAATAATACTTCAACAAATACTTTACAACACGTTGTTGCACGAATAAAAGAAATACAACGAAATAGGTTTTTTTTACTTAGATCAAAAGCATGGGATGTTGAGTTTACGCCAGCTTGTATTACAAATACTAAGTAAATCCCAATATTATTTTTTGGAGTAAACCTCTTAAATTCCTGGTTGTTATACATATTTTTTACGCGTATATATAATCGTGCCGCAATAATAAGTAGTAATTAATGTAAAAGATTTTTTTAATAATACGAGTATAGACAAAAATACAATTTGAAAAAAAATTATGTAAATATGTTGGTTTTCACTATGTCATTTTTGTTGTCAAATTGTCCAAATTTTAGGCAATTGTATGGCGTCATCTATGTTTGCAATCATGATTGCAAACATATGACAACCCATTTTCATACAATTGCCTACAATTTGGACAATTTGACAACAAAAATGATGAAATAGTCTAACGGCGTCAAATCGCACGACCGAGGCGGCCAATCGACTGGACCATTTCGTGAGATAACACGTTCTCCAAACTTACATTCCAATAAATTGATGGTGACATTCACTGTGTGGCTTGTGGCATCATCCTGTTAGAACCACATGTCCTCCAAGTCTATATCACCCAATTGGGGCCAAAAATATTCCGTTATCATTGAACGGTAGCGAATCCCATTCACAGTAACGTGCCGGTCTTGATCATGACGGAAGAGGTACGGCCGAATGACGCCGCCAGCCCATAAACCGTACCAAACCGTAATTTTTTCGGGATGCAATGATGACTCATGGAGTACGTGTGTATTGCTGTCTGACCAGTAACGAATATTTAGCTATTTAGTCAGAAGTGAGCCACATCGCAGAAGATGATTTTTAGATTAAAATTCACGAGCATACGACACTTCTGGTGGCGAAGCGGCTTCAGTTCTTGCGTCAATTTGATCTTGTAAGGATGTAGGCCAAGATCTTTTCACAAAATTCGATACAACGACGTCACAGAGATGACCAACGCTTGAGAACGACGTGTGAGAAACACATTTGGGCTTTCTTCAACTAAAGCTTCAGCGGCAGCAATATTCTCGACACTACGGGCACTTCTTTGTCTCACTGGCATGGGAACATTATGTACTGTGTCTGTGAAATCAAATTTTTCCACTAGACACTCAATTGTTCATCTGGTGGACGATTATGACGACCATAAATTGGACGTAGCGCTCTTAACTTTGAGGCTGAATTTCGGTAGTAAATTTTACATGCAATAACTATCTGTTTATTTCTTTGGAAAATTTCAACGAATATACGTACTCTAAGCAAAATGTTATATGTTCTCTTAATAAAAAATGTATATACATACATACCTACATATGTTACATACTTATCATATATGTATTGACATATGTATATGTGAACACCAGATAGTAAAGATTGATTTGTGATCTTCTCACTCATGAAAAATTATCGAAATTGAAATTTCTCATATGTTTAAATAAGTGAAAACAAAGTTACTCATATTTTTCACTTTTGTGCAGCAAGAAAGAATTCAAATCATCACACACATAAGAGTTTCTCAATCATGTATCAACAGAAAGAACACAAATCTGAAATGTACGTACACATAGATGATTGAGCGATGAGTAAGTATTTCGGTACTCTGCTATATTAGGAAATAATGAGCTAATAAATATATCATAAATTTCATATATTTCTTAACAGCATAAGGAACCCAATTGTAGCTCTTAAAAGCTGGAAGCAAACCAAACTTTATAACTCCCCCTGATGACACTCTGAAAACCTATAGGTATATTAGTTCAATATATGATGATGCCACAAATATATTTAAATATGTATATTATGCTGAAACTAATTCATAATACTATTTACTCATTAGCACTATTTTTTTTTTTTTTTTTTTTTTTTTTTTTAGCCTTTATTTATTTATTGAATCTTCATATAATGAAATGACAATAAGTATTCAAATCTTAATACTAAAAAGAAAATAATAAGCCCAGCCAATGCTAGACAAAAATTTTATGATACTAAAAAAATTTTACATCAACTGATCCAGTCATCTATTTTGCGCTTGAGTTAGAGCAAGGGTATCCCTCCTTCTCAACCGATTATGACCACTAAAGTTAAGGATGTCTCGTGCAAGTGGGTTTGGGTGGTGTTCAAGTTTGCTAACAGACTTTGACGCGTGTTTTGTAAATTCAACTTTTACTAATGGCACGCATAGATCTTTGTGAATTCGAGAATTTTTAACATACCATGGAGCTGCAGTAATTATACGTAGAATTTTATTTTGACCCCTTTGAATTTTTTCAATGTTTGATGCTGAGGCAGTACCCCATAATTGAATTCCATAGCACCAGATTGGCTTTAGAATTGCATTGTACAACAATAGTTTGCAGTCCAACTTTAGTGAAGAACCCTGATTTTCCAAAGCTCTAGCCAATTCTCTAGTTTATAAACATAATTCTGCAAATTCTGTGATGCTACTTGGTGGTCCTTATGAACGCTGATAAAGGCTGTATCGTCTGCGAAAGTTGACGTGTGGATTTTGGGGTCTGACGGCATGTCGGAGGCATAAATCAAATATAAAGTAGGACCCAGTATGCTACCCTGTGGCACACCTGTTTCAATTGGCTGAGCGGGGCTTAAAAAATTGCCTTCTTTGATTTTAAATTTGCGACCGTATAAATAGCTTTCCATAAGTTTATGGGTGTTAGCAGGCAGAGTTAATTTTATTTTGTGCATTAAACCGTCATGCCAAACTTTGTCGAACGCTTGGGACACATCAATGAAAAGGGCGGAGCAGTATTTTTTGTCTTCAAACGACCCTCTTATCACATTTACCAATCTGTGTGTTTGTTCGATGGTGCTGTGTTTAGCTCTGAAGCCGAATTGATGATTAGGAATGCATTCAGTGTCGTTCAGAATTGGAATCAACTTAGTCATTAACAATTTTTCGAACAGTTTAGAAATTGTCGGCAGTAGGCTAATTGGCCTATATGACTCTACTTTGGTGTGATCCTTCCCTGACTTAGGAATCATAGTGATCATAGACACCTTCCAATCTGCAGGATAGTATTCTAGGCGTAAAATAGCGTTGAAGATAAAGAGGATAATTCTTCTAGCTACACGAGGTAACTCCACAAGCATTTTATTGCTGATTTTATCCATACCTGGAGCCTTTCTAAGGTTCAGAGTACCAATAGCGCTTTGGACATCACCAAAGTTTAGTCTTAGAGGTACAGGAGGTCTAATAACGAGTGGTGGCAAATCAGATACGTTATTTGAGTTGTTTTTAGTAAACACATTTCTTAAATGGTTAACAAATAATGTCCCTTTCTCGGAATCATTTCTAGCCCAGTCACCAGTCGGATTTCGCAAAGGAGGTTTTCCTCTCACTGGTCTTTTTAAACCTTTTGCCGCCCTCCATAACGAGTAGTCAGATTGTGGGGTACTATCAAGACCCTCCAAGTAGGATCTAAGTGAAGCCGTTCTTTGGGTTTCTAAGAAATGTCTTAGTATATCTCTGCATACCCGTAGCCTAGCTTTCAGTTCAGGAGACCTGTGGAGTTGCCACTCTCTTCTCATTCTTCTTTTTTCTGATAGGAGATGTTCGAGTTCAGATAAATAAGTTCTGTTTGTCCTATTTCTACATTCAACGTGATAAGTGGAAGCGTGATGCACAGCTCGTCGAAGGTCCTCGGTAAAGTTGCCAATCGACTCATCGATAGCACTATGAAATGGTAGATATTTTCTTAAGTTTATTTCTCATAAATTTGAGTTGAAGCCAAATTTTTAATAAACTTCAAATTGGACTTAAAATTACGAATTACCTCTTTAATAAATTAATTCTTAAAGAAATGTACCTATATTTAATATATTTAAGGTATTCAAAAATTAAGCCTTTTGATTAGTTCGTAATGAAAGACTCTAACGGAGTAGTAGGAATATCAAATTTAATCGCTTTATTAAGAATTTGTTCTTTCGAACTCTTGATTCTTTTCTACTGATCACTCAAGCAATAATTTTATTTGATCTCAGAATAAAGCAAAATAACGTATTGTTTACCTAAATAAGCTTTTTCAACCTTTTGGCGGTACTTTCGTTTTTTCAGTATTTTGTATTTTAAACATAACTAGGGGCGAGAGGGGCACCTTTGAACAGTTTTTGCTTTCAAGCCACTTAAAAATGTATATTTTTGAATTATTGATTTTTTACAAATTCAACTAATATATATGAAAATAAACTTTAGTTTAAGTCTACAAGTAACTTATTTTTAGATCGATTTAATTTTTTTTTTATTTTTTTAGTGGATAAAGTCATTCTGTTCAAATGTGCCCCCTATACGGGGCAGCTTTGAACTAGGATGGGGTAGCTTTAAACGGCAATTTTTTCTTGTAGCGCTTATGTCCAAAAATAACTAAACAGTTCTACTTTTTATATATATATCTAATCAATTTATTTATTAAGAAAAACGTAAACATTAACAATTAAAAAATAAAAAAATTCAGATCAAAAATAAGTTTTATATTATTAAGACGGAAAAGGCCTTGCGATTTCAGTTGACATTACATTTTCCTCTAAAGCATCATGATCAGCATTGGATTCGTCATTTTCAGAAAATAAGAGAGAATGAACAATGTTTGGTACTTCGGTTGATAAATTAACATGTTCAAAGGTGCCCCCTTTTTCTTTGTTCAAACCTGCCATTTCACGGAAATTTATAATAAATATTTTTTTACTTACAAATAACTTACCTTAATTTTATTTGAAATAAATTTTGGAATGCGAAACGATCATTGAATACTTCTTACACTCTTACAAAAAAAAAAAATAAAAAAATTTACAATGGCACTGCAAAAACTTGTTCACCCAACTACATTCGGTCGACGACTGAAAAAACTAGCAAAAGTTTTTGACGTTGCTAGAAAACAAGGTTACAATGTGAAAAACTCGATTAAGGGTTGGAAAAAATATTAAACTGAGATTTTATCAATATTGTCAGAGGTGCCCCGTGTTCAAACGTGTAGTTTAGTAGTTTTGTAAGTAGTATGTTCGAAAATTTCATATTACTTTTTAACTTAGTTTGTAAGTTAAGTCTTTGGTGGGTATTTTGATATGAACGTAAGACTTGCGGTCTGACCAAAGCCACATGAGAATCAAATCTTTTATTAAATTTAGTGATTATATTCTGTTTCAAAGTGAAGAATCATCTTCTAAATCGAAATAACTATGACCGTCCATCTGGCTGGCTGTCCATGTAAAGCTTGAGAGCGGTTTTAAGATATTTCGATATCTTGTGTGGTTAAAGTGATTAAAGTATTATTTAATATAGCACTCATACAAATGTTTTTCCGAAATAGGACTATATAGGTCATAAATGGTATCCAAACAAATTTGCCACAAATAACTTGATATTAAACCAAATCACTACCAATTAGTCACAGCTCCCATTTAAGACCCTCTTCTAAAAATCACTTTAAATACAATTTATTGCAAATAATTTGTGTATCCACAGAAGTCATGGTACTAAATTTTATGATGTTAATAGGTCAGCTCTGAAGTTTTTGCTCATATACTCGCTGTAGGATATGTTATGGTCGGGTTTTATTAAGTATAATTTCATAGTTGTAGTAATATTCCAATTATTTTTTAATTTTAATATCATCTAACAATATCTAATTAAATAGAATTTTTAAATAATTTTAATAACTAAATCCTTTTTATATGTACATAAAAATATACATAAATATGGATAATAATTTGTATACAACAAATTTTGTATATGAAAAACAAACAAAACTGTATAAAGCATTTAAAATGGAATTAAATTTTGTATGTAGAGAAAAAAAAATAATGTAGAAAACAGCTGCACCAGATCATATGAATTGATATTATTATACAAATATACAATTTAGAACACATTACACCCATACAAACGTATGTAAACTGAAAAACTGTATAACTAAGCTAAACTATGTCATATAAAAATTGTTATGAAACATAAAACGTACTATGTAGGTATGCATATATACAATGTATATATGTACATATATTCATATAAGAAAATTTTATATTTTGTATTTGTATACCAAATATAAACGCAGGAACAGTTTGAATGTTCATATTCATCATAGGTACAGTAGTAATTGTTATATGTACGTAGAACTGCAAGCTGCTGTTATAAGGATTGTACAAAAAGTGTGAGAAATATGAATTAGATTGTAAGAGAATTTAATAGGCTATAGCTACCTGAGATTGTTATGAGTGGGGCAGAATTATACTTTTCACATATTAATATCTTGTAACTAACATTAATTTTTTTATAAATAGTACTAGTGCTATATTTTAAATATTTAGTAAAGTCATATTAAAAAGATCTCAGCTCATATTTGAAGCAACCCTCGCATAACATTTGCTATAGTCACACAACGTTAACAAAAAAAAAAAAGAAGTAAAAAATAACGAAATAACATAGCATTAAACAAAGCGGATGCGGATGTAACAATTTTTTTCCTAGTGCTATGAATGTGAGTGTTACTGTTTTTGTCACTGAATTTATTTATTGTATGAACATACCCAAACATACACTTAAGCTTATTACATGTTTGAATTCCCCTGCATGTATTCAAATAAATATGTAATTTTTGTTGAAAATGCACACATACACACCTACATATGTATATACAAAAATATATGCTTAGTTATTCTATATGCAGATTATATTTATGTATGTAAAAATAAACTTTTCATATTCGGATGACATAGAATATAATAATCGTCATAGTTGCAGCCACAATTGCATCATATACAACAGACAGAAGTCACAAATCTCGCACTCAACGTAACACATCAAATATCAAATTTTATGTGTATGCATGCATGCACAGCAACTCACGCAAACATATGCGAACATATTAGAGTTGCTAAATTCCCGGATTTTTTCCATTAACGGCAAATAATGACCTTATATGGAATACTTCAGAAAATAACTTTAACAAGCATAAATATTTATATGCCAGTATCCAAGCAAATATGTTTCATATATACACAGATCATTTGGGCTAATTTAATGATGAGAAGTTCGCAACAAGACATAAATGAGAGCTAAAAGACCCACTTCTGAAAATCACTTTAACAAGCACAAATCTCTTTTACAAGTGTTTATATCGAGATAAAATTGTATAGAAATAATTTATATATGCAGAAATGATGCTACTAAATTGTATGATGATCAGTTCATAATAGGTCATAACTCCAAATATATTTTCCATTTCAGAAAAAAATTGTTTGCTGATATGCTGGGTGTAGGATATTATATTGTAGAGCTGAAAGAAAATCGTAAGGAGTCTGTATTATCTTTGCACAAATGAAATTATTATTTTAAGTACAAAACTTATAAATATATATTCGGAATTTCCCGACACAAATTTACGTGCATTTCTAAGAAAATATTCCCAAATAGCAACCCTAATACATATTTATATAAAATCATACTCATACAAGTAAACAAACACGTATTCAAATATGAAAACATTTGATTTTTTTATTTTATATTTATTTATGTATGATGTATATTCTTGAACGATCATAAAATATTCTGCTCATAGACAGAAATATATTTACAAAAAAATTGAATTTAATTTTTGATTTTATATAAAAATCACCGGAATTCATCTGAGTAAGTGATATTCTAAATAAGAAATAGTTATTTTGATTATTGCCATTCTTCTTCAATCTAACAAAGCTTGGAAGAGGTGGATGACCTATAGTAAATGGTATTTTCTATAATGGAATTTTACTTGGTTGAATTCGATTAAAAATTTCTTAAACTTATTGATGGCAAATTTTCCGACAAAAATAGTTTTTTCTAAAATAAATAATTTTTTCTAAACTGCACGAACTTTAACAAAATTATATCTTGTAAGGCCTAAACTAATTTTTAAAATATAAGATTTTTCTTAATGTAATTTTGAATCATCATTAAAAAAATGACTATATAAATAATTATAGATTTTTACCCCCTTATTCATAAAAACTTACAACAGGTTTAAAACAGGTTTATAAAGCAAATTTCCATACAATTTATTTGAACCAACATGAATTTGTGGGCAGTCAAACAGAAATGCGTTTAGCTGCTGCTATTAAGGAGACTAGTACAATTCATTACATATGAAGTGCTGAAATGCTTTAACAGTAGTTGCGCCGCAATGACTGATGCTTGTGTAGATGAGATGTCAACGTTTCACGTGATTAACATTTTGATAAATGACTTACTACTACTACTTCTTTTTTAATAACCAGCACTCAGGAAATACCCCTACATATAAAAAGTATTGTCTTGATGTTAGCAAAAGAGACGAGAGGGAGGAAAGAGTGCAAAACAATTTTGTCGCAAATAATTTGACCAAATGGCAACCAAACTTTAACAAGCTTAAATGTCTTAAAAATATTGCTATCCAAATTAAAAACAACTCAAACCCAGCAAAAAATTTATTTACATTCTTAATTTAAATGACTTTCAGAAGTTATTATTTCGTAACTTTATTCGCCACTTTTTGTATTACAAATTATATATTAAAGAATTACTTTATATATATCTTAAAGAGGTCATAGTTATAAAATCCAAAAGATTTACTTCAAATAAATAGATTTAAAGAAGTTAGTCTGCTTTCCCAAGTTTCAATTCTGACTCTTCAAGGCAAGTACTTTTGAGAAGAGTATAAAAGGGGTACATACTTGACCACTAGTAAATTTTCTTACTTCCTTTTGTTTATTTCTTTTATTTTCTCCGTCTTATTCTGCGTTTGCATGAAGAAGTATAAACTTAATGGTGAAGAGTACGAAAATTGAAGATACGCGTGTGAACGAAATAACAGCTTTAAAAAAGAATTGAACATAAACTGTTCAGTTAAAACTGAAAAGTGTGAAACAGCACTTATTATACGATCATAAACCTATATTAATATCTATTTTGCAATAAGTTTCCTTAATATTTATTAAGTTTGTTTATTTATTTTATACCATTTTGTTGTAATCAGTCTACGACTACATATTTTTATAAAACTTTTAAGTACAAAAATAAGTTATTAATTGTTAGGTTAATAGTAAGTAGTCTGGTCGACAATTTCCTATTACTTTTTAACCTAATTTGTAAGTGAAGTTTTTGTTGGGAATATATTTCATATACATATACATTTAAATATAAATTCCATTTCCATAATCAGTGAGAGCTCCCATATAGAACTCTCTTTTGAAAATCACTTTAACATGCATTAACCTTTTACAAATGGTTTGTATATATGCACAGAAGTCATACTACTAAATCATATGATGGTCGTTAATAAGCCAAAGCTTCTACTTCTGATATACTCGGTGTAGGATAATATCTCGCCGGGATTGACCGACTTTTAAAAACTTTCCAATTTAAATTACAATTCATAACATAACCGATAATCAATGATTTCTCGCATTCAATGTCATATAAATAATTATGCTGTATTGTAAATTAAACCATTTCACATGATGTGAACATAAATATATTTGTACCCTACACCACCATAGTGGGGAAGGGCTGGTTGGCTGGCTGTCCATGTAAAGCTTGTGCGCAGAGTACAGGTCGCAATTTTAAAGATATTTCTATAAAGTTTAGTACGTGATATTTGTTCGGCCCAATGATGGATGGGATTGAAACTGGTGTAAATCGGTTCATTATTTCACCTGGCCCCCATAGAAATGTCCTTCCGAAATTGGGGTTTACCGATCATAATTCCTTGAATTATGCAAGTATGCAAACAAATTTCACCATAAATGAGTACTAAATCTAAATCACATCTACAAATTTCGTAAAGATCGGTCCATAATTAGACGTAGCTCCCATGTAAGGCCCACTTCCGAAAATCACTTAAAAACGCATAACTGTTTTAAAAATGTTGGTATCCAAATAATATTGAACACAAATATGTTTCGTACATATACATATAACATGGTAGAATTTTATGACGATCGGTCCATAATTAGTCGAAACTCCCATATAGGACCCTCTTCGTAATTCACTTTAAGCTCCATAAATCGTTTAAAAGTATTTATATCGAGATAAAGTTTAACACTAAGCTGTTGCACTAAAATTTAGTGACTAAATACATTTAAATTCAAATACATTTGCTTTATTAAACATTCTCATACTAATTCCAAGTACAAAAGATAAGCAAAGCAAATAAATGCCAAACAAAAAAAAACACAAAGAAAAAATTTATTCTTTTTATACTGTCAGAGTATTTGTATTTATATTAGGAGCAAAATTCGATTTTCGACTGTGGTCGAAAATGCTAATCGAATGAATTTTCATTTGGTATTATGGTGCATATTCGATTAAAAAACGCTATTGTGAAAATCACTCTTTTTGGGTTATTCACAATAGTACATTTATAATCAGCTGGCGCCATATTTGTTTACAAATTCTTAAAGAAAAATAAATTAAATTTGAAATGACCACCACGGAATTATGGTTTAATGATTCGTCTGATGAGAAGAATTAAGCTTCTGTGTAATGTCCTTCCATTTTTTTGCTGCCTGAACTTTAGAGCAAATACATTTTTCCAACAGTGGATTTTCTTCCGTAAGAGAAACGAGCTTCTCCAATTGCTGTTTTCTACTTACGACCTGCAGGATATTAACAAAAGTAATTCACAAGTAGTATTTGGTTGACCAAAAATAAAAAATTCGTTGAACAACAAAATTTTCGACAGCGATGCCAACTCATAATACAAATTTTATATTCGATAGTCGATTTTCGATAGCCAGCGAATATCGATTGTCGAATGCAGCTCATAATAGGGGCCTCATTCTTGCTCACTCTAAGTAAAGTAAAGTAAACATTTTTTTTCTAATATACTGTGATATTTTGAAAGGTTCTTATTTTACAATATGGGTACTTTAAGAACTAAATTCAAGCAATGGTTGTGGTTGTTTAATTTGTCTTTTTTGCATCGTTTTTTTTAAATTGTTGTTATCTTTCCCATAAAATAAATGAACTAGAAGATTAATGGATAGATAACGGACATAAAAATAGGATATTAAACAATTGAATTTTGAAGTTATTTTTATTTTGTTTTAATAAAATTTAATTTTTCATTTTTTTAAATTTTAACATGCATATCGTTAGTTGAAATTCCAAAAATCGTAACCAATATTTAAAAAAATTCCTTACTTAAGCCAAAAATGCTTAGTACAAAAATGTCTATGAAAAAGTTGCAGTTTTTATTATTTCGGATAAAAATACAAAGACATTTTAATTAATAAAAATATTGGAATTTAATTCTATAATTCTATTTTAATATGCAATATAACATATTTTGCATTTCAACTAACGATATGCCTTTTGTTTTTAGTCTTCTCTTCTTCTGTAATATTTTCCAATTTCATACAAATAAAATAAAACTTGCAAAATACTCGAGTATTTCAATAAGTAGTTTAAGAACTGCCTCTCCAAACACGTATTCGTATTCTTTAACACTTATTGTATTTATTTAGTACAAAGACAATATTTATTGTGTTTGTATTTTATAAGAGAAAGAGCATTTTACTTTATAAAGAGAAGATCGAATAAAGCAAGTAAACGAAAAAAAGTAAATGTATTTATGTATTTGTTTTTTGTACTTTTGCAACAGCCTATTTAACACATATAATATTTATATTCACAGACATCATGATTCAAAATTTTTAGATGATCGGTCCACAATAGGTTATATCTCCCATGTAACGCCCATTTCTGAAAAACTGTTTTTATACATATACTGGGTGTAGGGTATAATATAGTCGGGCTTAACCGACTATACTTTCTTACTTGTTTTATACTCAATTATAGTATTATTTTTATAACAAGAAATAGTTTACATATTTCCTTAATTCACTCAAGACTTTTATTCAAAACAACAACAGCAATAAAAGTTTCTTAATTGAAATTTAATTTTGTCGTTAATGAACCTTCATTTACAGTCATTTTAAGATTTTTATAAAAACAAAACTTACCCAACGATTCCTTACAAATGCTTACTTTCGGCAGATAAATATTATTAATACATTTTTAATAACTTCAATAATAATTATGCCTGAACATACATAAAAAGCAGCCATGTCAATATAATGTTTTTTTTCCTGTTTCCTGAACTTTATAATGGAGAAAAATTAAAACGCCAAAATATAATTACCAAATACATACATATGTATATAAGAAACACTTAACTATAAGAGAATGTATGTATGTATAAGTATATGTATTTGTAGTGTACGACTATGTAGTGTAATCGCATAATTATATTTAATTGCCAGAAAATGCTTTTTATTAATGAAAATTCAATTGAAAATACCAAACAGTAAAATGTCTCAAAAGATATATAAATATGTATAAGTTTGTAAGAATTCTATAGAATATTCACATAAAAACATGTATTTTAATAAATACGAATATCCAACAAAACCAAACCAAACCGATACCAATACCTCACAACTAACAATACTTATACATTAAGTATACAATAGTATATGAACAAGACTTTTACATGCACTAGAATACCCATGCACACTTGCACCCTCTTCTTACACTTACATTTACATTCATGAGTTTAAGTAAACAATGAATGAAAACATTTATTTACGGTCAATGATCTGTAAACCAAATACTACAATAAAATAAAAGAAATTTTTCACAATATATGTATATATGTATGTATATACATACATACCACATTTACAGATACATCACACATTTGTACATAAATTGTTGAACATAATGTCAGTCAGTGGCAAAGTGCGAGAGGGAGCTAGAAAAAAAATTTAAATTACTAGGAAATTGTGCACAAGTTTACAAGGCTATTTATTATATGTACGAGTATATAGAATGGTTCATACATACATATTTGTATACATGTATGTATATCTTTATATTTTATAAAAAAAAAACTTGTAAGACTGTTAGTTATATTCGGCTGTGCAGATACTAGTTTACCCACCAATAAAACTACCATTGTGCCATTATTTGCGATGCCCAAAAATTTTACTCTAACGCCATCTTAAGGTATACCGATCGACTCAGAATCACTTTCTTAGTTATACCTCCATCTATACATCTGGTTGACTCTTCACGTAAGGCTACAGGTTGTAATTTTAAAGATATTTCGATATATCGATATTGGCCATAAATAGCGATATTATTATTAATATATATATATATATATATAAAGGGTGATTTTTTAGCTATTATCTTTTTGGCAGCACTGGTTTAAACAGCTGACGCACGTTTCGTGTTTTGTTTCACTGTCAAACATCTTCACTTTGGTCTATAATTTAACCATGAATCTTCTTACAAACGAACAACGCTTGCAAATTATTGAATTTTATTATCAAAATGCGTGCTGTGTTAAGAAAGTTCATCTCGCAATGAATTACCGAAAATTTGTCTTCAGCGACGAAGCTCATTTTTGGCTCAATGGGTACGTAAATAAGCAGAATTGTCGATTTTAGAGTGAATATCAGCCAGAAGCATTCCTAAAAATACCAATGCATCCAGAAAAAGTCACAGTTTGTTGCGGTTTATGGGCTGGTGGCATCATTGGACCGTACTTCTTCAAAGATGATGCGAATCGTAACGTAACTGTGAATGGTGAGCGCTACCGTGCGATGATATCCAACTTTTTTTTGCCCAAAATGCAAGAGATTGACTTGCATGACGTGTGGTTTCAACAAGACGGTGCCACATGCCACACAGTACGCGCAACAATGGACATATTGAGATGCGAGTTCGGTGAACATTTTATTTCACGTTCGGGACCGGTTAATTGGCCGCCTAGATCGTGGGATTTAACACCTTTAGACTATTTTTTGTGGGGCTATGTTAAAGCTCATGTCTATACAGGCCCGCTTCAATTAACGCATTGGAAGACAACATTGATGCATTTATTCGTGAGATACCGACCGAAATGTTGGAAATAGAATGCCAAAATTGGACTAATCGGATGGACCATGAAGGTCAACATTTGCATGAAATACTATCGATTCAAATAAAGATTTCATGCATTTTTCTGAATTTTATGAGTTTTTTTTTAGAAAAACTTTCCTATAGCTTTTAAAAAATCACTCGATATATATTATATAAGTAGTATCCACTCTAATTTTGCCACTAATAAGTTGTAATCTAATCGCTTATTCCTAATCCCACCTAAAAATTGTATTCCGATTGGACACTAATTGATCATAGCTCCCTAATATTTCCTACATCCAAAAACTCACCTTAACATCTTTTATAAGTACTTATATCGTGATTAAATTTAACACAAATAATTCATAAATACACAGAAGTTGTGTTACTGATTTAATAATGATCGGTTCACAATAGGAAAATTTATGATTTTTGCTCATACAACCTAGGGGTTAACCAATAATACTTTCTTACTTGTTTTCTTTTTACTTGTTTTTATTCTAGATACATGCTTTTAAATATTATAACTGTAACCTGGTTTTTGTTAGATGAAAGTACGTTTTGCTTGAATTTTTTTGGTTAGAACATAAAATAGATTTAAATATCCGTGATTGACAGTGGAATTAACAAATTTTTAAGTTTTTATACAACGTTTTATTGCGACACTTTTATATTATTTCATATGTTACAAACAGAATAACATAACAAATACACCGCTCATCACTTTACAGGTGGCTATAAAAATAAGCCATGTACATATCAATAACTTGGTATTAGTTTATGTTACAGGAAGTACTCTCTGTAAAATTTCATACATATTTATTTTTACAATAGCATATTTTATTTTTGTAGAAAAAGTTTAATATCAAGATATTAAGTGCAAGTGCATACGAGTATACATACTTATACACCTACTTAAATACAACAACAACACTTTGTCTTTGTTGCTTGCTGATAACTGTTGTTATTGTTGTTGCTAAGTATTTATACACTTAAACAAATTCGAAAAAAATAGTCGTTCTATTTGTTGGAATCTAAAATAAAATGTCGCACAGTTTTACGTTCCGGAACGTGAAAGATTGTGCGATTAACGCCATTTGACTATTTTTTATGCGGATATGTAAAGTCGCTAGACTACGCCGAAAAGCCCGAAACAATTGAGCTCATGGAGGACAACATTCACTTTGCTATTACCATGTCAATTTAAAAAAATAAACTTTGTTTTATTCAATTTAAAAGTTCTATACATCTAAAAAAACACCCTTTACTCTTCCATTACTGCCATCATAAATCATTTATAAATTTTATTTCGATATCAATACTTATAAAAAATGTATACATGTTAAAGTGATTTTCAGAGGTTCTTTTATGGGAGCTATCACTAATTTTGGACCGTTTGTTATAAAATTAGGATAAATTACATTTCTTATTAGAACGATTATTGCATACCAGAGATCGAAAATAACTCGTACATATAATCAAAAATCAAAATTATGATTTATGTTTTGTTTTTAAAGTAAATCACTGAAAATAACTGTTATAAAATGATTTTGTTTACATGGTTTGGTACGATCTTTATTAACTTTTGTTGTTTTTTAATGCTTTGGTTGGCGACAAACTATTTGAATTGTGGTTGATCTTAGTAAACGTTAACATTCCTTCTCTTTTATTTACATACTATTGCCTATTTTTCTTATGAATTTTTAACAAATTGTAAATTGAATATGTCGAACATGAAATAAAGCAGTACCGAAATTGGGCAAGAAGTAAAAAAAGTGAATTTTATAATCAAGTTTCATTGGTTTCCATTAAATAAACTATTGATATTTATTTCAAAAGTTCGAAAATAAAAGCTATAACCTCATCTTTACGAAAAAAATTTAATTATAAATCACTCATCTTGATTATTTCGTTATTTTCTTTTCTGTTTCTTTCAGCCATAAACCTAAAATATTCTCTTATTAATCGCTCTCTCAGTGATATAAAACAAGTAACTAATTTTAAATGGTAAATGGTGCCAATTACCCACTAAAATTAAAGTGGACCCCTTATTTTCGGTTTCTGTTTCGTACACATTTCGATTATTTTACATTAAACTGCAAAGGTTATTATTTAATGTCACATTGTTGCAAAAACTTCAAAAATGCATTTTTTAACATTTTGCCCTTATAATTGCACCTCCAAACTGCAGAGCCGATGCGGCGGCGTTAGCGTATCATCCTAATATTTTTGTGTTTCTATAATCCATAGAACAAGTTTAGCTGTTGGATACGGACTGTAGTTAGAAACTTTTTTCCTTCATACAATCTTAAAGCACTCTATTGTATATACACTAGTCCAGATTTTTATTTCTGAAATTTGTTGGCTTACGTGTATAAATCGCACAGTTTGAAAATTTTACATACTAAATGGAAATATCTTCAAAATTATGACCTTTTCTCTTCCTGGCAATGTTTACATGAACAGCCAGCCAGACGGACAGACATCGGTAAATTTATTCAGAATGTGATTTTCAGTCGATTGGTATCCATCTAAGAAAGGGTATAAAAATCATTACATTATAATAATTTAGTTAGCCAAATAATAACAAAATGAAAACAAAACAAACGCCCCTATTTCCTCTTTACATGAGACTAAAGCTAAAAATAATTTTTCTAATATTTTCTATTTATATAGAAAAGAGGTGTATATAAAACAATGTATACAGGATGTGTTTTTCTTTAATGTAAAAAGGCTTGTTAAAAATGTAAACATTATATACATAAAAATTTTAAAATATACAAACATACATATGTATGTATGTACTTGTAGAAATGTACATAGATACACAAACATGCTATGTATCTATAGGTTTGTGTTGTTTTTATAAATATATTTTGCTTTGTTTTAAAAACACACAATATAGTGGGTGTCATCGGTCTATTGATTTTCTTTTATATACATATAAAACCAGAAAAAAACGAACGCCTAGAACCATAAAATAATAATCAATATAGTTTTAAATGTTCGTAACTAATTATTTCAATTATAAGAGTTTTATGCATATAATTTAAAACATGAATAATAGAATATTAAGCTTAATATTTACTGAAACAAATAGAAATGTTTTTAAAATATATATTCGGGTAAAATTAGGCGAGTAGTTAAATATTTTAAGTTGTTTTACGATTAGTAGTTTAATTAAGTGTTCAAATTATTATTCGTATTATAATTTGTATACAATCCATTGAGCAAGAAAATTTTGTCAACGTTTTGTTGCTCTTTTGAGTTTAGTTTCTCATACAGACAACTTTTGTCAATTTTAGTCAAATCTAATGAATTAACATTTCATAGCACTACTATTATTTTTTCATTCATATTTTTGTATTTCTGTATTCACCAACTATTTACTAGTCGAAATAAAAAAAAAACTAAAATATTTGTTTGTACATTGTTTTTATTTAAAATTTGTTTTCTATGTTTTTCCTTTGACATACCACGTTTGTTATATATTTTTTATGTTTTTATTTTATTTTTGTTTTGTTTAAATTTGACCTGGTTGTGGTATTGTAATAATTGTTTTCATTTTTTTAGCATAAGAATTAAAACAAAAAATAAAAAAATAAATATAAAAAATGCACATATGTATGTATAGCCGAAATTAATATGTGTCCATGTACATTAGACCTGTCCTTAAATTGAATTTCATTTGGTTGGTTATATTGTTATATTTGGGTTATTAATAACTACAACTAATTTGGTGGGGGTTTTGGAGATAATTGAATGAATAATGAATACCGTAAATACAACAACTCTTGGGATATTCCGTAAAATTTTGTAAATTTCTCAAAAATAAAGTACTGGTTTAATGACATATACATATATTTGTTTATTTATGTGTGTTGTATACTAACTCGTATATGTACATACATACATATGTATATTTATAGTATATGTACATGCAATTTGAAATCCCAAAAAATAAAAAGTAGTGGTGAATCTGCATGCGGTTGTCCTATATTTTAGTGTTTTTCGCTTTATGGCTTTTAGGAAAAATATTAAAAAAAAAACAATGTTATAAAAAAATTTGGTTTCTTCTATTTTTATGTATGAACGTCTAATGGTATAGTGGTGTTTATTAGTTCTGTCATACCGTATGTAACATATTCATATGGTTTAAAGTAAAATTTAAAGAAAAAAATAAAATTTGGTTTTACTGTTTTAATAAATTTAAATCAATAGGGCTTGTGTTTTTTTTTTGGGTTTGGTTTTAGTTTATTAAATACAAACAAAAAATGCAAAAAAGTTGCTCATATGTTGATAACTCGTAAAGGATGGATTCTGTGCCAGTCGTAACTCAATTTTAATTTCAATTGTTAGGAGTTGTAATAAATATTTTGAAATCAATTTTCTTTTTAGGAAGTTTTAAACAACTATTTTAATGCCAGTGTTATAACAAAGTAAACCATTTAATTTGATTTGATTTTAAATAACTATTATTTGAGCTTAATGGATTATGAATACTGTAACTCTTACTCTAATCTGTATTGTCGGTTGTTGGTTTTATTTTTAAGCTATTAAAAAACGGTGATTTCGGTTAAAACCGATCACGAAACTTCAGTTTAAAGTACTGTTCTTTGAAATTAATTAAAAAACTAAATGTTTCTTTTTTATTTGATATTATGGTATATTTTCGGTAATAGTTTATTTCCGGTGCGTGAAATTACAGCACATATTTTCGTGACTTAAATGAATGATATTCATCTTTAAAGAAAAAAGTTAGCACAATATTACATACATCTCTCGCTATATCTTTTTCATATACGAAAATTTACAGTCTGAAATACTTTCCTTTTTGAACTTGCCATTTCATTCACACACGTCAATTCAATTTTCGTACTTTTTCATGCAAATCAACATGCATGAAAGAAAAAAACAAAAGGAAGTTAGAAATTTGACCAATGCTCTTAAGTTTGTTCTCTTTTTTTATTCTCTTTTCTCTCCTCACCCAAAAAAAAAATTGCCTTGACTAGTCAGAATTGAATAGTGTGATAGCGGACGATATATGTTGCAAAAACAAAGCTTTACAAAAATACATAATAAATACATAACTTGTAAGAATTTATATTAAAATTTGGTGCTGTATTTTTTTTTAGTTTATCAATTAGAAACAATCAGTTTTTAGTGCGATTGTGAATTATTTTATTTAAAATATAATATAATCACAATGGAGTGTAATTAATTTCCAAAACTTTATGTTAAGAGTGCCAATCTCTTAAAATAATCAATTAAGAAAATCTGATCACCAGTCCCATATATCTAGTATAATAACTATATAGAAGCCATAACGAGTACATAAATCTTATTGCTCCCATACATGTATAAACGACGTTCAAACTATTTGCAGAAAAGGGGCTTAAATGACAGTAATGTCAAATTCGATTAGAAATAGATTTCTTTGGCTTTCGAAAATATACTTCACATAGGAGCTGTGATCCATTATAAGTCCTAATAACTTACAGACACGGTCAAACCTATTTTTTATTATTATTTTTATTTTTTTACTGTTTAACAATTATGTTATTAATATGATTCAAAATCAACCGTAAGAGATTAAGACATTATATATGTCTTTACATATAATATATTATAAATTAATATGTAATTTTCTTTCAATCTATGCGAATTTCAAAAGAACTTCAATCTTATTTATCTGCCTGTCGAGGTAAAAACTAATTATTGACTAGGGTAACTTAAAAGTATTTAAGTCTGTGTTTGGTAGAATCTACAAGTGACGAAAGCCTGTTTGCGTTTTATGTGTATGTGAAATATATACAAATGTTTGCGTGTATTTTCTAAATCATAATAAGTAATAATAATAATCAGCAATTTTTAATAAGTTTCTTAGTGAAACTTTTTTATTCGGTCCCTATTAACCACATAAAAACAAAAACGTATTGCGTTTAGTTGTATCAAATATTATCAAAATATCAAAACATAAACAAGCAGTCGGATGACTATCTTGAAATCAACTCAGAATCACCTTTTTAATCGATTTTTATGCTTTTAATTGGGTGTTAGACAAATACATTTGATGATTACAAATTTCAGCTCAGACTTATTATACATTTCCCACTGCGCTGGTAAATTCAAAATTGCTAAACAATTTCCACTAGTTAGTTCAAAATAATTGGCTTAAACTTCCTGCAGTAACTAATACCTAATATTTTTTTTAATTACACAAAACTAAATTCTTTTAAATTGAGAAATTATGCCAGACAGTATTCAAATTTTATAAAATATTTTTCAAAGAACTATATCAATAAAAAGCTTTAAAAAATGTTTAATGCAAATATTTAAATGAATTCAAGTACGAGTATTTCCTTCTTCTAATATTTACAATTACAAAAGTTATTATATATTTGAGTATATGAAATTTACAGCATTTATATAAACATTAGTTTATTTTTCATTTCTTTAATTTACTTTTTTATTTATTGTGCATTTTTTCAAGTTTTTATTATTGAAATTTTATAAAAATTATAAAAATATGTAGCAACAAAAAATATAGCAGTACTTAAGTAAGAGAAATAAAATAAATAAATTGAAATGAAATGAAATAAAATTGTCAATCATATATTGGCATTGTTATAAATTAAGCATGTGTAAACAATTGATAGTATTTTATATTTAACTTTTGTGTTTGTTGTTAAAAATGGCAAAAAAAAAAAAACAGAAAAACTGTAAATAATACAATATGACTACATTTTGATGGTTCATTAAATATTTAAATAAAAATTTTGAAAAACATATATATATATATGTGCTGAATATATATGTGCACATTTAAAATATTTATGCTCTAATAGCTGCTAACAATTCATGTTTAAAAAAATTAACGAGCGAAAAAATTGAGTTGACGGAAATAAAACATTATCATTAAAATACTTGTTAATAATTATTATTGATTATCAGGGCAACCAAAAATATATACAATGTTAATTTTTTTTATTTAATTGGTTTTAAAGTTTGGTTTATTTCATAAACCAACCGACAGGAAGTTTTCGATTTTAGAATTTGTTTTAACATACAGAATTGGTGTTTAAAAACTTAAGGGATACATGATACATTAAATCAAATTATTTCCGCATAGAAAGTTAATATGTTCATGTAAATATATAACACTAATACAAACAAATTTTATTTATTATTTATTATAGTCTTTAATCAATTTTTATTTATTTTTTAATAAAAATTGTATATTTCAATGTAAAACAAGTTTTCCCAAAATTCATGTCCTTACAAAAAATATTGCAACAACATGTTTATAAGAAAAATGTTGCAGCAAGTTTTTGATATGAAAATTGATGAAGGAAAATTTTGATACGAAATATGTTATATGTAGTAACATTTTTAATGGAATGAGCTTGTAGTAACAAATGTTGTTAAGACAGGAGCTACATTTAGGTAGGATAAATGCGGCAAACATACTCGTATGTTGACAGAAAAAATATTTCAGAAACACGTTGATATGAAAAATGTATGTTGCCGCAACATTTGTTGATAGAACAAATCTCAATTTCAAAGGTTTGGAGCTACATTTTTAAAGGGAAGTTAAAAGAATAGATACAAATTTGTAGATATTTGCATTTGTTAAAAGTAACAATTAAAAATTGAGTTTCAAATAAATGAGTTTCGCTTAGAAGTATTTTGCCTTTGCCACTAGCACTGATCTTAGTTATGTTTAATATTTATCCTTATCTCTACAAAATTAACACAAATATATAAAAGGTATTTTCATTTGCAAAATATTTGGAACAAGTCGGTTTTAGTGACATTGCTCAAAAAAATATTCGTCAAATAGGGCTTCAAAGACGAACATATATGAACCTATATCTCGGAAACTACTAATTAAATATATTCAAGATATTACCTTTCCAACGATATATATCATAATTGTAAAATATGGACTGACTATGGGTGAAATCCGAGAAATATATTTTCTGTGTTGAGTTTTTTTTTAATATCTAACAAATCTTATAAAAATGTCCATATAAGTGTTATTTGAGTTTAAAATTATTAATAGCCAAGACATTAAATTTTAATTTAAGGTATGATATGTGTCTGTAGGTAATCACAGATTCATATAAATCTTGAAAAATTAAAAAAAAAAATATTTTTCTTTAACCCTAAATCTCCTAAAACGGGTACCCCGGTACTCGAACGAACTTTAAAGTAAAATATCTTTTAAACAATAAAAGATAAAAAGTTAGGTTCCGCAAGTTCCTTTAGCAAATCATTTTCTAAAGATTTTCATCATTTTGAGCTTTCCTGGTTTTGAGTTGTCTGTGGCGCTACTGAAAGTCAAGTAGCCCTTACTCTCCTGATAAGGATACCCGGATACCCGAACATAACTTAAAGCATTTTATTAAAAGAAAAGTAAAAGTAAGAATAGTTTTTAAGTACGAATCAACAACAAACAAGAACTGATAATACAAAAAACTTCGTAAACATACAAAAAATTTGTATTTTACAATAAAATATGAATTTTGGAATCTCCCTTAATTACAATACATCTATGTATACATCTATCATCTAAGAAAGAAATGTAGTTTTTCAGCTGAAGCTAAGCATATTACAAACTTTGGAGCTCCGCCCACTCGGAAACATGTTACTGTTAAAATAACAAAAAATCTATTATAACAATAAAAGAAAATAAATTATGATTCACCGTTACTGGCAGTATAAAAAATCTTTAAAATTATTTTCCTAATTTTAAAGTGAATTTAAACTTTAAAATATAAATAATAATGAAGTTTATCTAATAAAATGCTAAAAATTTACTACTAACTTTATATTGGTTGAATAAAATAATTAATTTAAGATTTTCATACATATTTCAACATATTGATGGCCAGAAAATATAAATTTATTGCAGGTTATATTATAGTTATCCTTAGAATTTTATTAAATAACCTTTGAAAATTTCCAAAACTTTAAATTCAAATTTTTACATACACACATACATATTATATACATATATTAACATTATTTAAAGTTCTAAATTACTATTTAATTTACATTTAAATCCATTACACTCACTATTCCTATTAAAATCTCATTCACTAAAAAGTAAATGAAATCTCTCTTAATGACAAAAACGTAAATTTATGATATAATTCTATGAATTCTTAAATTTATTTTCTCATTAGTTCTTATTTGAAAGCTTTTGAAATGTGTCTAAAATAGCGCTATTGAAAATAAAAATCTTGAACTGAAGGCTGAAATTTTGTATAGTGTAAGTATGTAGCTAAAAATTGTATAATTATGTTTTACATTGTTATTAATTTTAATTAAATGCGTATTAAATTTGAGTTTTATCATTTTAACCGCAAAGACTTAACGAAACCAAACAATCTCTTGTACTCGACCCATTGCTGGCTGGATGGCTGGTTTGCTGGGCTGGCAATTACTCTTCATATAATTTTACATAAATCTTTGGCTAATTAATCCGTATACTTAAACGTAAAAACAGCGAAAAGATAAATAAGCAATTATGAAAATTTCTGTTTGATATTGGTTGGTTAAGACGAATATGAAATAAACTAATGTAAATGCCTTTAATGTAGGGTATTTAGCGTAAGGACTTATTATCAGCTGTTGATTTTAGCAGTTTTTAAATTGATGTTGATGGTTTAACTGGGACTAAATTTAAGACATGAAGTTGTCAAAATTTTACTTACATATCATATGGCTGTTTTTATATTATGGAGGTTATCAACACAAGCAATGGGGTGTTTATATAAGCCGTAGTAACATGTTTGTCAACCAGGTGTTTTTGACACATACAGAAAATAAGAAAAGGATGAAAATGTATTAAATTTGACAGAGAGGAATTGATATATTTACCATTATTAACAACTTTGAAGTCATATACATATATTGCATTTATATTAATTTTCTATCATTTTGAAATTATTTTAATACATGAAATTGAAAGAAAGTAACATTTTTCGGCCATGGATAGATGGACTTGCTGAATTGTTTAACAGCTGCTTATTGAACTGTTACACTAAACACTTATATACCAGCTCACAACCTGATGCTCCTTAAACTTTTTCAAAATTTGGTTTAAAAACTTTACAACTTTACATAAAAGTTCAGATCATAATATATAAATATGTATATAGGTTTTATAATCTAATTTTAACTCTTTTGTTTTTGGGTCAAATATTAAGTTATTAAATTTTCATTAAAATAAACAAACAATATCCTTTTAAATACACCGTAATATTACACCAAACCTTTATATCACTTGTCAGGTATACTGACATTTTATCTAATTTCATATTACCCCAAAGTCATTTAAAAATTCAAAAATATTTCATATACAACTATTAGAACATTATGAAACCCAAAAACTTTATGCACTTAGAAAGACCGCAAAAAAGTCCAAAGAGAGAAGCATATACAATGAAAAATTTAATATATCATAGCAACCCTTACAAGAAGGGTTAACACAGCACAAACAACACTAAACTACATCAAATTGCAAATTGAATTTAGATAGCAGCAACAAACACTTGTACGCACAAATTATGCCTGGCGAAGGTCAAAACAAGATACAATAGAAACAAAACGAAACCAAAAAAAGACACAAGATAAGTAGTCATTGAAAATCTTTAACAAAATTGATAACAAATTTTATGTAATCCTAGCAGCCACAACCGTGCAAACATAAGTAGTAAGTAAGTAAATACATGAAACTAAATTATAAAACATTAATAAATGTTACAGTTGAAATTAAAAGACAATCAATTCCCCTTCCCCTTTTTATTTAACAGCATTTATCTTCTACTGGAATATTTAACTAAAGTGGTGGTTGGTGTTTTATGAATTATTCAATAGAAAAATCAAAAGGACTAAGGGAGTTATACAATTCCTTTGATGTTGTTGCTGTTACTTGTTTTTTTATTGTTTTCTCTTGGTAAAATATTAATTTATATTTAATCCGAATAAAAATAGCAAACAAAAATGAAAATGAAACAAAAAAGTGTTACATTTTATATTATTTCTTTTAAGTAGTAAAGTGTGATATTTAGTAGTGATCGTTATTGCAGATTATTTATGTTTGTTGCACACTGCCAATGGTTCGGTGTCACGCAATATTTGCACATTTAAATGTATGTGTTTATGTGTGTAGGTAAAGAATGGGACTTGACAATAAATTTAATGTTTTTTTGTGTAAACTCTTTGTTGTGTGAATAAAGAACTATGGGATTTTATTGATATACTGATTGTCCATACAAATAATGTGTTCATTTAAGTTTTTGTTTATAGTGAGAATAAAATAAATAATATTTTATGATTTCTTTGTGTTTGAGGCTAAATCTAGAAAATTTTATAATAACTTTCAGCCATTTGTATATATCGATATATTTTTAAATTATACATTAAAAATTTTTTAGAAATTCCTTTGAATAAAACAAAGAAGCTACATAAAAATGTATCAGATTTGAATGAAACTTTTACTACAAACATGTTAAACTGTTGTTAATATAATAACATAATTTCAATAATTTCCCATCACAGCCACAAAAGCTTCCCAAATTACCTTTTTTTGTTTTTGCCTTACCATCTTTGACTACAAATAAGGTGTTAATTACTCACACCAAGTTCAAAAAGTGTTGCATATTTGTCTTTTTATATAATCTTTGTATTGCTGGATACCATTTCACATACCTTACAACAGAAAGACAGTTTTATAAGTAAATTGAATTGATTGTCTGCGTGTGATGTTATTTGCTATCACAACAAAGAAATCTCAAAGTAACAAAAACAAATAATAAAACGATTTTGTCTTTGTTTATTTTTTTATTATTAATGTATTAATATTGACTGTCAAATCTATAAAAGCCATTGTTGTTTACATGTACGAATAAACTTACAAATGGTAAATTCATAAAACAATAAATAAACAAACATATTTTTTTTTTCATACACTATCTACATTTAATTTTGTATATTCATACACATGTAGATAGGCATAAGTGCGTAAGTGTGTACAATATACATATTAGTAAGTAAAATTTCAGTTGTGTTACTCTTCACATTGCTTTTAATACTCATTAATGTCGCTTTCGTTTCAGTTTTTTGTATTAGTATTTATTTATCTAGAAGTGGATGTGTAATTCAAACTTATTTATTATTTTATTAAGTAAATAAACAATGGAAATATCTATATGTTTATTATTAAATAAACGTATGTTATCGCCAGTCATAAAGAATTAATGTCTCAACTCTATATAAACAAAAAATTCAATAAAGACTATGTTTTCATATTAAATAATAAATTGCTTTTTCTTTTTAGGTTAATTCTATATATAGAGTGGATTATAAATTATGTTAATTTCTTATATTCTAATCACTGTTCATATTTAAAATCCTATAATTTTAACAACATATCAAGAAAAGTAATTGAATTAATTGTTAATAAAAAGATAAATGAATATATGATAAAAGGTCAGATGTTATAAAAAAACCTATTAGTTGTGTATAGAGAATGTCAAAAGTGTGAGAATAAATTACTCATGTAGATCTAGAGAGTTCAAACTAAAAGAACATTAATGCCGTTTAGCCCTGCAAACACGCTCGGCTACTTATTGTATAAAAAAAAATGCCCTGCTATGCACAAATCAATATGCACAAGGCATCTTATAGATCCCTTGAAGAAAAGTTCCATGTAACATTTAACCAATATCGAGGTTATATATTCACTAAAGGACCCTTTTAAAATAAGCCCTTGATGTATTGTTTTGTATACAAAAGAATCTAACTTAAATCCCCTGAAAAATACGTACCTCAACTTAAAATTATTCAATTCTGCATAACAGCTATCAAAGTATTAACCCATTGAAAATCTCCTTTAAACATTCAGTATCATAACACCATTCAAAGTTTGACAACAAACCATAATAACCTGACAGAAATATTCAGAGGAAAATACTTTAAGACATTCAAGTGATTTTGATACCAATGACAAAAATCAAATTTTATCTTTCAAACTCAATTTACATAAACAGTAAGCACATAGACTTTAAAATTGTCTCGTTTTGATGTTTATGTCAACCATGCTCGAAACCCACAAATTTCCGTACAATAGCAGTATGAGAAGGGTGAGGTAATGTGGGCCTTAAAAATTAACAGCAACTTATGCAAATAAAATTAATACCTTAAGTCTTCATTAAACTATAGGTCACTAAAAACTGATGGTTGATGGTTGAACGTAAGACTTAAGGAAGTATTTATACTTTCCAACACAGCCTATATAAACAAAAGCAAACAAACAAACAACTAAATAAATAGTGAAAGAAACCCCAGATGTTGTTGGAAAAACTTAAATGCTTTGCAAATTATACGTTTTGCCATATATATGTGTTTATGCATTTTAATATTAATATATGGTGATTCATTTATACCTTTTCTGATTTTTAAATAAACACTTAAAATAGAACTAGATGTCATAATCTTTTTTGTTTAAATATTTTTACTATGCTGTTGGTTGTCCATTAGGCACTGCTATCAGTATCTTGGGAATTATGACTTTGACTGGACATAACCGCAAGGAAAAATGGTAAATGTGTGATATCACTTGATATGGGAGAAAGCAAAATTATGTGCTCCCCAAAATGCTTTCTCAATAAACCCATTGTGAACAAAACCATTTTTCACAGAAGGGTGATTTTCGTAAAACAGCTGCATAATAGGGAGACTTTGTTGCGATGTGATCCTTTCCTTGATGAATTGTTAAACAATGCTGAATACAAATAAGATGATAGATGAAGATGAAACAGATGATAAAAGGTGTAAATGAATTACCCTTTATCTATGTTAGTGTGGGTGTTTAGTGAATGTATGAGTATACCATAGATTTTAGGCACGTTAACACTTATGAGTTCTAAGAAAACTTTCATAGGAACTCATTAACAGACTTGTTCACACAAACACACACGTCTTAAATTTTAGTATATACGTTTGGGAATATGTTAATTTGTTTATATTTAAAATACACATATAAATCTGTATACATGTGTCTTTCACAATGTACTTATATATGTATGTATATGCAAATATTTAAGCCGAACTATTCAAACAAACCAAACACTTAATGGTTCTATTAGAAGCCATAAGTTAAATAACATTTATCGGATTGAGCACATTTGAAGGGGCATATTTAAATGCTTGAACTAAATTGATGTACTTCTGAATGGGCGCGTATGTGTGCGATATATTTGCAAGTGGATTAAGATATATTTAAAGAACAGGGATGTATTGAGGTTGTTTCTATGATGTTTAAACTAAGTATTTTATAATAAAACAAGTAGGAGTGTTATATAGCAAGCCGTGCTGAATCTGATATACCCATCACCAATGTAATACGAGTGTCGATTTTTTTTTATTAAAACGTTTATCTGGTTCAGATTCAGTGATAATAATGAAGATTATTTATGTCAAGCAGATTTATGCATATTTCAGAGATTTTTGAAGATGGACCTTATGATCAAATATGGACCGATATTCACGAATGCAGTAGTTTGATTGTCTCATACTTGTTTATGTTTAACTTATCTGTATAAAGTGATTCGAAATCGATATTTATAAACTAAAGTATTAAAGTAATTTAATCCATATGATCAACAATGGACTAATCCAAACCAAATATATTTTTGTCATTTCCATTGACAAGAAACGTATTTTTGCTAAATTTTGTATGGATACAGCAACTTCATAGGCATTTATGTACTATAGACCCATATTGAAAGACCTTCTCTATCATTTTTAACGGAGTTTGTCTTTTTATTATAAAAATAACTTGTGCAAAAAATATTTATTAAAAATAGCAAAACATATTTTAAAAATACATATCAACTTTTGTGTTGGTAGTCTCAGATTTTGTTTTCTCTTGACCGCTTTGGGCATTTTCAATACCAAACCATGTATAACAATAAATATTTGGGGAACATTTCTTCTCCTTAAGTATATAGGCCCTATCGTGCCTACGGAGCACAATTCTAGGTCGCCTTAAAATTTTATAGGTCACAGAAAATATAAAATTTTTGGTTCTACGACAAATATTTTGCTGTGTTACAAACGCCATGACAAAATTTATATACTCATCATCTTTTTTGTGATGGATATAAAAAATATAAAATACATGCTAACTTACTTAAAATTTAAAATTAATTTAAAAATTTTCTCTTTTGTGTTCTTTCAGAATCTGCTTCTGCACTTAATTTGACTCTCAAAAATTCGTAAGTATTTATTATAAGTTACAGCTATTGTTTATATTTTTTAAGACTGTCTTTTCTTCTTTAAGGCCTTCCTTTAAAAATGAGTTGAACAAATTACTTGGCAGTTTACTGCACATTGTTGGTAAAATATAGTATATATTCAATACTAGATTATCAATATTTGACAGTCAGAATTAACAAAGTTTTTAGTTTATTTTTTAAGTTTTTCTTCTTCGCATCAGTGGAATTGAAGAAGCCATTCTTATGTATGCTTAATATATGATTTATTTTAAAAGTACAGTACAAATCGCAATAGACGAAGCACACCAGGGGGGTTACTCTCTATTGCGATGCGAAAGCAAATAAGAATCGTAAGACTACGCTTATCGCATCGAGTAACCCCCCAGATGAACATGAATGAACGAACATGATCGACAATGGAATGTGATGACTGTGATCGCAGTCAGTGCTACTGTACGACTACTGTATCGGAAACGGACGATATCCGTATTGCACGTATGAATATCTACATACGTACAACGGGATGGTTTGTTTAAGTAGGCAAATTGGTTAGATATGGTGCATTGCTTCCTTCCCAAGTTAACACTATAAAAATCATCCAAATCATGTAAAACTTAAGGTACCGTCACAATTGGAAAATATTTTTTTTAAATTTAAAAAAACGTAATCACTAGTTTTAGCACAGCATCAAATAAAATAACAATAAATATTTATTGTGTCTTGTCCTAAATAAACGAAGTTTTTTTTTAATAAATCAACGAGTTCAAATATATGTTATTTAGTGGTTATGTCTTTTTCGGCCAATATTTGTCAAATGTGACCGTACCTTTAGATACACGATAAGTGCTAAAACAAATTCGAAGCTGGAGAGCCAACGTGGCGCTTTCTAATTTCACTTCAGAAGACATGATTTTTTTGAAAGCAGATTTTTGTTTTTATTGTTATATTTTGATCATAGCTTTTGCATTCTCGCTAACTATTAATCGCTTATTTTCTTATATCACCCTATCTATAAGCGCCTTTTTCTTATGGTGTTATTTTCTTAAATGCTTTGAAAAAAAGCTTGAATTTTTACCGGGTTGTGTTAAAAGTTGTTCGGGTGAGAGCTAAGCCCCAATTATAGAATAGGGGTATAGAAAACATATTTCAGTTCAGCATTAGTGAGTTGCGGCAAAACATCAGCTCACAAATTAATTGTTTTACAACATGTAAAACAACATGTTTTCATGCAAAACTAATAATTGGTTTTGCTAACTGATTTATCATTTCTAAAAGGTGCTAACATTTTACGCTTAGACTGTAATTACGAGTCTAAAAACATTAAAAATGCTCTATAATTTTAATATTCCACTTAAAGAAACAGCTCATTTGTTTAGCGTGTTTACAATACTTAGTTTGTTTGTCTTATTCTGATTTTTCTTTTTTAATTTTATTCTGTTTTTACAGTTTTACTAGTGGTTACAGAAAAGTTTTTTACAGCTTTTCTTCGAGGTCAAATGGCATTTTACCATAAAATCCTTGACAACAAGTATCTTTTAAGATTATCAACGTCAACAAATAATGTAGTGCTCTTAAGGGGTTTCTGCTCGACAACAGAGACTGAGGCAAAGCAGCAGCAAGAGAGAACAGAGTAAACACAACAGCACACATAAAACAAATAATCTACAACTACTCTACTGTACTATAGTTTGTGTAATGTAAACAATACTCAATAGCGTTTTAAAGGCATCAGAGAAATTATTTTGTTAAGAAGAGAAGAAAATAAAAACGAGATTAAATATCTCAGAAATTCATTTATTTATTTAATTATACCCTGCACTAAGTTTGAGGAAGGTCAGTGATATTGTTTACAGTTTGCAGTTCAAAATTTGTTTCCTAAAAGAAAGAATCTGTTCAAGTGGCCGTTGAATAATTTTATATATATATTATCAAAGAGAGAAAAAAGTGCCACCTCTTAGTTCCTACTATAATAAAATGTAAAGAACTAGTTAGTATAATAATATTAAATATCCTAAATGTTTAGCTTTCTAAAAATTTAAATTTTAAATGTTACTAAAGATATTTTGTAGTTTTCCATATTTTAAATCAAATAATGCAAATAACATTTGTTGGAGAATATGATAAATTATTAAATTGCGTAGATTTGGCACCGTATTATTAATATTTTATAATTTATGTTTTAAAGGAAAAAAAAATAGGAACATATATATTTTATTTTACTCTTGTTTAAGGTTCAGGTTAGGATTTCTCAAGTTTTTTCCAAAAGTTGAAATATTTTTATTGTTTACTTATATATAAAAAATTAAAATTCTAAAATTGACGACCAGCCTTAGTTTAATTTACTTTTATCTTCAACTATATTAAATTTAGAAGAGTTCGTTACTAAAATATTGTTTTTTTGTTTTTTTTCTACAAATTCTGTAATTAATTCAATATTCTTTTATTTTCGTATTCTAAATATAATTAGAAAACTTTTCTTTTACTACATAATTATATAATAATGTTTTTCTTTTTGTTGCTGGTGTTGTCGTGTTTGTATTGAAACTGACTTTAGAAAATCTTTTAATTATTTAGTTTTTTGTCTGTAGCTACATTTGTGTGTGTGTGTTTTATTTGCGAATTAAGAACTTAACAAAAATTTAATTTAATAAAAATCCGTTGTCAAATATAGAAAGCAAATGGTTGGAGAATAGAAAATGTCACTTCTCATCAACATTAAATAAAATCATCGTTATAATAATGACCATCATAATCACATTCAATGCACTCTTGACAATTTTGTGTCTTTTGCAATTTCTCTTTCAATTTGTTTCTACAATGGCTGCTGTTTAACTCAGTTACTATCATTTAAGTTGCTACTTCTGTTAGTTGGTCTTATAAGTGGTTAGCAGGTCTTGAAGGTACAGGGGCTACTGTGTATATATTCCCTTACCCAAAAACACACAAGTAAATAAAATTTGGAGTACAAAAAAAAAAAATAAGAACTCAAGCACAAAGATTTACTATTTTGTATGTCTGTGCCTTGCGTGGACACACTACGATTCCACTATCATTATAGCTGTTGCTACTGGTGTTGACGCTATTGCGGCGTGATAGCAGACAATGGAGTGTACTGACATAATGTCTTCTTCAAACATTCAACAGAATAAAAATGAATCTACTTATAGGCAGATATTTAAATAAACTATATCGTTGCTAGATTCAATCTTCTTTTGTTTATTTGATTTCTTATTTATTCAATGATTCTTAATAAAATAATGTTCTTTAAGCACTAGCTAATACTTTAAGCGACTTTTTGCAATACTTTCTTGTTGCATGACATTTCCATGTTTTATATTTTTCATATTAGGAAATATTTTCAGTTTGAAGTTTTTGTATACATATGTTGTTTCGATTAATTTTTACAAATTCCACTTAAGCTTAGTAATATTAATGAATAAAATCCTTTAATGTCTGCCTCACAACATACAGAAAGAAGTACACAAATTGTTGACAGGGTGATGAAAGGATATCAGAATGTAGTAGATGAAAAATATATGGCACTTTCACTCAGCTGTAGCAGCAACAACAGCATTAAAAAAATACACAAAACGAACAAAAAAACAAAGAAAAACAACAAAAGTTGTTGGAGACAAACAAAAAGTTATTAACGTTAATGGGTTGTGACGGTATTAGTGAGAAGGATTTTAAATATGGTCTCTTACAGTTACACTGGCGACAACGATGATGTTGCTGCTATTGGTGTTGCCTATACTACCATGCTGATGTAGTTTTTGTAGTTGTATGTTCTCTTACAGATATTGTTACTAATGCAGAGTGACAATTTCTTAACATTATTTTCCATCTTAAATTTTGCATTCATTTAAGTAATAAAGTTTTGTGTTTTTATTTTTATTTTTAACATGTGTAATTGAAAACTTTTCTATTTTTTACTCATTTAATTTAGCAAAAATTTTAATTGATTTCTTTTCAATAAAATGAAAACTTTAAAAAGTATTTATTAAATAAAACCTTGAAAGTTTTCTTTAATTACATATTTGTTTTCCTATTAAATATGTAAATTTGTTTCTGTATAAATATGTTTAATTTCATTTATCTTATTCACTGCAAATTGTATTTTGTTGTAATTTGAAATTTATAATTAACATATTTATGCTTCATTTAATATGTAATTATAAAATAGATTTGTTTGAAAGTGAAAACAGTTAAAACTTTTAAAGATTTAAAATTTTTGTATTTGCAGCAAAATATAAAATAAAGTTATTAATTACTTAAAGAAAAACACAAAGTATTTTAAATAATTCTGGTTTTAGATTAAGGTTTTGTTTAACTATGTAAACATTTGAAATTTATTGTAAGAAAATTATGAAAAAGGGTCCTAAGTAGTGAGATAACTACATTTTCAACACAATTTTTTTCTTCATGATAAAATTTAACGTATTTGAAGTTCTAAATGATCCGCTATTTGGTACAGATTTTGGCTGAAGGATTTATTAGTAAATACTTCCAGTAAAGAACAGGCACAATTTAGAAATAAGTGAGTATGTGCTAAAAAAAAAAGAGTGCAGCAGCGATGTCGAAAATAGTCTTCTAAAGAAAAAACTATTTTCTATTTAATTCAAACTAGAAGTAAATTTTATAGGACAGCGTTACCTCAATGCTTCAGTGACAAAATTTTTATTTCTGAAAGCTCAGATCTGTTAAAAATCTAACAACTTAAGGTACGATCACACTTGGCAAATATTTGCGAAAAAGACGTAACCACTTAATAAAATATATTTATCGTTTATTTAGGACAAGACATAATAAATATTTAGATTTTTTTTATTTGATGCTGTTTGATCTTACAAAACTCTTGTAAGAGTAAACAACGTCAAACAAATTTGTGCTAAAATAAGTGGTTACGTTTTAAATTACTTAAAAAAAAACAATTTATTCAATTTAGGAAAGATTTCAAACAAAATAAATAATAAGAAGGTTTCAATAATTATGAATAGTATCTAGTAGCAAAATCCACAAACTACCTTTTTGTTTCTAAGCTGATAATGATGGCTTCAAAAAAACATGCAGCTTCACGAAGCATTTTTATTTTATTTTATTTATTTTTTATTTTATCTTATTTGCAAACGAAAGTATCGATGTATAAACTGCATTGTACTCTAAAGTGGACTAAATTCATTTCCATTTCGTACAACAACGATAGTTTTAAAACTTCTAAGAAAGCTTTTTTTTTTTTTTGAAAATAAACTAGGTTGGAATAGGCGGGGAATTAATTCTTGAAATTCCCAGGTTATCCTACGTTCAATTAAAGTAAGTCCCATGTCGACGTATACCTTCATATACAGAAAACTGGAACGCTTAAATCTTGTATTAAGAAATCTGTAGCATGTGACTAATGCATAACTTCGAAAAACCGTAACGCGGTACAGTTAGACGACGCCAAGCATTAACCAATGCAATAGTGAGACGTAACTCTGTCGAAGCAGAAAAAGGACGTTCTGATTGCCCTTAAGCGATAATGACAATGACGCGTGAGTTCTTCCTCCACCCAGAGCTGCATTACGACTGTCTAAGAAAACTTAGTTCAGTGCTAGTTCTACAAGCAAAACTACTAGTTATTAGAGATTAAAGAGATTGAGTTAATAACTGTGAAACATTCAATACGATGAATTGCAATCAACTCAGAATTTGAAAGTATTTTCTTACCATCTGATTCTGGATTTAAATGGTTTCTAATTTTATACTCGTTTAACATAAAACATATTACCAATTTATTACATTATATATAATCTATAATAATATAATCTTATTATTTCTATTATATATAAATATAACATCTAAAGATATTTGGAATAAATTTGGTGTGTGATATTTTTTCGGTCTTAATGACCACAAATGAGTACTAAATCACATCTACAAATTTTGTGAAGATCGGTTCATAATTGATCATAACTCCCATATACTCGGAAGCCCCATTTCTGAAAATCACTTTAAAGTGCAAAACTCTCTTAGAAATGTTGGTATCCAAATAAAATTCAACAAACATGAGTTGCATATATACAGAAATAATGACACCTAATTTTATAATGGTCGGTCCATAATTAGTCGAAACTGCCATATAAGAAACTCTCCATAATCTCCATGTATTTATATCGAGATAAAGTATTCATATTCTAGGAAGTCATGGCACTAAATTTTTGGATGATTGGTCTATAATAGGTAATATCTTCCATGAAAAACTGTTTTATACATCTACTGGGTGTAGGGTAGTATATGTTCGGGATTGATTGACTTGATTTGTTTTAAACTACAGATGTTTGTGTAAACGCAACAAAAATAAAATTTATCCAATGTGGAATTAGTGAGGGCCAAGTTTCCTATTACTTGGCTAAAAAAAAACACAGGTGACCAAACTAAAATGGCGAGATAGACAAAAGAAAAATAATTAGTTTCTTTTGTTTTATTTTAGTTCAAAATATGTGAGCTCAAATCACTTTCCTTTTATTTTATTTCTTTTCGTTTTATTTTGTAGATTTACTTTACCATTTATAAAAAAATCAACTTATAAAAAATACTTTGTTAACAAATTCAAAAAAAGTCAACTATATGATTCAATTATCAAAAAAAAAACTATGGCAAACAACGATTCCACAAAAATACAACAACAAAATTTATATTTTATGCAAATTAATGAAGAACTTTAACTAAAGGCAATGTTTGACGTTTGCGCCTATATACATATGTCCTGTGGCATTACCCTTAAGGTAATACAGTTCAAAAAAGGAAAAACCAAAGATGGGACTTCCAATACCATTTATCTAAAGTTGAACGAAATTATTAAATATTAGATATTTTATATATGTACGACGTTTTATGTCACTGTAAAATTCAGCACTTAATCCCATTAATTTATTTACATTAAATTAATAATTACCTTATATAATTGACTTTCATTAGAACAATATGCTTGTTTTCCATTTCATGTTGTCGTCATTACGTCCTTTAATTTAAATTGAAGACTAGTAACCAAATAAAACAAAATATTAAGTACAAATTGTTACTCCACGCAAAAAAGCCTAGACATGCCAAATGATATTTTATTTAATAATTTGTGTGTTTCACTTTGTTTTTATTTATTATTATTAAGTTTATGTTTAATATTAGTATCTGCATTTAATTTACATTACCAACAATTTTAGTTGGCCAAATACTTGTCAGTGTAATTATAGGTACAAATAACTGGCAAGACTTGCTCTAACGTTGACAATGTACTGCAGGCAATACAGTAATTAGCCAATATTTTACCACAAATAACACAATAGGTGGCCGGCCGTCAAATACATGTGCCATATTTATGTGTTTGCCATTCAGTCAGTTGGGTAGGCAGGCTGGCATTCAGGTCAGTTTGTCATTGACTTGGCCGGCTGGTTAGTTAAATTAATATAAAACAAAACTTGGTAAGCAAAAAATAAAGACAAGTAAATATATGCATATGAGTGGTTATATAGGGTATTCTATAAGGATGATGTTTTCCTATTTTCTTTATAAAATATGGCTTGTTTAAGATGAGATTTATTCAAATTTTATGAAGGATTTAAAACAAGGACATTAAATAAAATAACATGTTTTAAACTGACTAAGATGTGCCGTATAAAGTCAAATAGTTAAATTTTTACTGAAGAGGAAAGTTTATTTTATTTCACATTTCCACTATTCCACTATTTTTGATGTAGGATTATTTAAAGAGAGTCAAACTTTAAATCATATCTTGTGGATCTAAGTCATCAGTTCATTACTTTAGACCTCTTCAACCAATCTTCACAAAATACCCTTTTGATTTTTAAAATCTGACATAGTTTGAAATATTTTATTTATTATAATTTATTGTCACATTATTGCCAGTGACTTAACGGCATTTGATGTTGCTGTATTTTGTTTGATTACAATGGAATTCGAAAAAATATAAGTAATAGAAAAATATCATTAAACTTTATTAATAAATTGTAGCTATAAATACAGTCAAATTTTCCAATTAGTGATAATTTTAAATACTAGAACAACTCAATGTAATTATGAAACATGAACATAATATTAAATATTTTACGTAACACGATAAAGGTAATTTAAGCCTTATACTACAATACATACTTATAAAGACATACCAAGTTAATTGTCCTTTTTTTTGTAAAGTATAATTTGTTCATGCCACACAAAAATATAAATTAACTAGTCTAATAAAAATACGTTTCATTTCTGTTAATTGTGTTGTAATTTACATTCATTTGTATTGAGTTTTGTAGCAAAGCTTAATTAGCAAAGTTTGTAACTACAAATTTAATATTTTAAATAATTAGTTATTTTTATTGTTTTTCCATACATGACAGTATATTTGATTAGAATCTAAATTATTTTCTCATAAAAATTATTTCCATAAACTAGCTTTAGGTTATACAATTTAAGAAGTTCATGTGTAAAAGACTTAACTAATTAGTAATTAAGGAGCAAGAATCATTTATTAAATATTTAATATTAATGACTGAACTAACTAATAAACTAGTAGCTTTATGAGAAAAGTATGGGACTAATAGTCGAAATAAAATGCATAAGAAACAAGTTTGAATGAATTTGTTGCTGAAACTAGAATTACGCAAATTTGAAAAAATTTATACCAGACCAGGGATGCAAAAGTTGGTACAATTGTATTTTTTCTAGCACTATTTGAGAGCCAAAAGTACAATAGCACCCAATGACTAATTTAGCACTATTTAAAATGTTTCCCTATAATTGTACATTGCATAAATGCATTTTAAAAAATTCATCATTATCCAATTTTTTGTGTTCGTTCCATTTTCATATGACAACTTTTGGTTAAAAATTCGTTGTGAATTAATTGTGAATTGTGAAGGTATCAGAAGTGAAAAATTAACTAAATGAACTAATGTTTACTGATATTCATCTGCAAATGTGGAAATGATATTTTCATATTAAAATATAACAAAAACCAAAGAAAGGAACAGACTGATTGTGTCGATTGTCTTCAATTTAATCCAAACAAAGGATTTGCTGAAGCCATCTAATTCGTGCTGCTACAATTTAGAAATGAATTAGAATTTTTTAGCTAGAAGTATGTTATAAATAATACTTTTATATTCAGATCTCAACAACTAATAGTCTTTATGTTCCTTTTGAAATTAAAACATTAATATTAATTGTTAAGTTTATCTACATATATTTACATACATATGTAAGTACTTTATACGAATGAATTTTAATGTGCTTTGTTATTTAATTGTGAAGTTTTTTTACACACATATATATGTACAAGTAAATTGTTATGTACGTTTTTAGTTAGTCTTTAATAAAAAATTTATAAAAAAAATAAAAAAAAAAGAATTTAGTTCTTGACTCATTTACATATATGCTTTTTTAAATACTCGTTGCAAATCAAGAGATTTTCACGGTTCAAAGATTTGGCTACAGCTTCCAGATTTTTAATTTGACACACAAATTCATCAGTAGGCAAACCTAACATAAAATATCTTAAACGGAAAACGTTTCAGTTACCCATTTTTAATTTCATATCTCTTTTTATATCATCTGCCTTAAAGTGTTCAATACAAACTGTATGAGACAAGGTGGCAAATTTGTACCTATTGTCTGTTTTTAATTTATTTCTTTTGGAAATCGAAAAAGTTTAAATTTATGTTATTTTTTTAAAATATTTTCACAACTAAATTTAATTTTAAACTTTCATTTGCGTTTTGCCAACAATTTGGACAATTTGACAACAAAAACTTACAACAAAAATGACATAGTGAATATCAAGCATAGGTATAGTTAATAATAAAAAGTTCTAATGCTTTTTTTTGTAGAGATTCTTACAAGATTCTGATTAAGCATGTAATTTGTGCTTTGCTGTGTGTCATAATTTGCAAAATGTTAGAGATATGATGTAATATTATCTAAAAGAATTCTTATAGCACCATACCTAAGAAAGCTCGATATCAATTGACAAAATTTTGTTGAAAAAAAAAAATAGAATTAATAGATGTAGTCTTTGATCAATAACTCGGATTCTACTAGACCGATTTTGCCTATTTTCAACACCAAACAAAGAATGTATGGCAAAAATTTCATTGTTTTGTGTATTTTTTTAAGCTCTATCGTGATTTCAACAGACGGAAAGACGGACGTACGGAGGGGCATGGCTAGATCGCTTTAGAATCTCTTAAGGACCCAGAATATATAGACTTTTTAGCTCTATGACCATTATTTCGATGTGTTATAAACGGAATGACAAACGTGATATACCCCCCACTTTTAGTGGCGGGTATAAAAATATTACTCTATTTGATAACGTATTTCTTAGGATTTGATCCATTTACCAAAAAATTTAGCTTCGTTTTACAAGGCTGTTCATTTAATTTTGAGTTCTTGGAAATTTATAATGAAATTGTCCGGATTGTACCTACGAGCAGGGCAGCTAGAAATTTTCAGCTAAAAATCTTAATTTCCCCAAAAAAAAGTCTTATTTTTGAGGAAAAAATCTTATTTTTGAAAATAAGTAGTTTTTTATTATAAATAATAATAAAAACAATTCATATTTTATTTAACACTAACCAAAAAAATAACAACAAAAATTCATTTTCTTATACTAAATTGTACATTTTTTGAGATCGATTAGTTTAAAATTTTTCAAATGGGAACAAAGAAGATTTTTTTAATTGAACCTAACCTTCGTCTAGACAAAACAAAAAATCTTTTTTTTGGGGAAAAAATCTTAAAATCTTTTTTCGTTTAAAAAATCTTAAAAAATAAGATAAAATCTTACTTCTGGCAGCGCTGCCTACGAGTATAGACACATTTAAAAACACAATCGAGAAGATTGTGTAGGTGTTCTTGAAAAAAAATATGAACTATGTCTTCCTGTCTTGCTCTTGCATGGATCGAATGAAGTTGCGAATATTCATATCATTTCTTAGAATTCATTAATTAGTAACAGAATATAAGAACTTTATTTTATAATTTTGACATTAAATTGCAAAGTTTGATTTTGTTTTGAATTAAACCAATAAGACATTAAAGTATTGTATATGTTAAAGGCTGCATTTAAACTATTTAAGTTTTTATTTAAATTGAGCAAATGACACGCATTTGAATGAATGTTTTCATCATCCTAGATTATTCAGAAATTCTTGTGTTTTAAAGTCTGTCACTTTATTTTAAAATCTGATGATAACTTGCTGCAACTTCATATCCTTTACACTTAAATCTGTCCCTATTGAAATTAAAAAGCGTCTAAAAATACTAACTATGTTAGTAAAAATTAAGACTATTGAGAATATTTGAAAAAGTCTTTGCAGCAGTAGGAAAAAATAAATCAGTAGTTTATTTATTCGTGCCAGCCTTAAATTACGTACGAGTATATTTTTTTTTTTTGCAAATACTTCTTACAGAAACTATAAGGACCTTATTACATATTATTGATTTTATTAATGTACACAAAAATTGTTGACATTATCAATCTGTGTTGCTATTAAAGTATTGCTAACAATTAGAAACAAAATTACATTACAAAATCTAATAATGCTGATAATGCGCTATAAAATAAAATATTACAACTATTTAAACTATATTAAATATGAATCAATTTTAATGGTGAAACAAGAAGTATATATACTATATATATAAATATTACAACATAATATTTTATTTACTTTTATACAAGACAGTCCAACCAAGTTTGTAAATTAATATGAATCCCTTAACGCAATTTGCGTGTTTATAACAAATAAACAAACTCTACAGCCAATACACATGAAAATATGTATAAAAAACAATAAACGTTACTGTTTTTTTGTATTTAGTAAAATCTTAGCAAATAAAATTGTTGAAAGCAATTTAAAAAAGCTTTAGACTGTAATCAAGTTTTATTAGTATGTACATACATTGAGTATTAAAGAACATTTTTGTATTAAGTTTTCCCAAAGGGAAATTAATATCTTCATTGACAGTTAATGTAAGCTATATAAATATACAGACACGCATGTGGTTACATACCAGTACATACTTAGGCAGTAGAACATGAGTTCATTAAATTTTAAAGAGTTTTAGTGTAAGACAACACAACAGGGCTTATAAATGGAAAATTGGTGTCTATACATATATAGATTTTTGTAAGTAGTTTATGAAAATGTGTACATATGTACTTGTATGTGGAAATATACTTAGAATACATAAACAGACCTTCATCAGGCTTATCTCAAGTTTTACTATTCTTTTTATTTTTGCTAATGATTTTGATAACTTACTGATGCAGCTTAACGAACAAAGTTTTCAATATACAAAAAATGTTTTGCTCGTTTTTGTTGTGTGTATTTTATATTTTTGTACATAGAAGATACATACATACATACATACTTGCATACATACTTCTTTGAAAAGTATATCTGAAAACACATACATATGCATGTCTTTCTAAGGATATTTATAACAAGCCATATACATGAAAGGATGTAGTTTGCATAGTTTACAAGTATGAAACTCTCATTCTATTTTGTTGCTTTTTTATACTATTTTGTGAGTGATTACATCGTTTAATTGCAAACTTTAGGTAACAGATTTAATATATATTATACGTGTGTACATATGTGTGTTTGCAAGTAAAAAGCAATTCTGGATTATAAGTAATAATCGAAAATAATAATAAAGCATTTGAGTTATGAAAGAAAATATTCCCCTGAAGTTTAATAAACTTTGACGTTGGTTGGAGAAGTTTGTTCTTATGTTGATTTTAATATTCAGAGTAAGGAAATTTGTGGAGAATGTTAAATTAGAAATCATTTAGTATTTAGTGCGCAGTGTACGCGATCTACGGATGCTATGAGTAATATTGATCTAAATGTAATGAGTGCTGTTGCTTTAATTATGCAATTCAAAGTAGACTGACTCAAAATGTTCATTTCGAATTAGTTTGTGACAATTCTTAAAAAAGCATGTTTAAAAATATGTTTTTTTTTTTAGCAAAATATTTTTTTTTAGTATGTTGGATTTGTGCTGATGTTTCTAACGCCCAAAAATAGTAGTCCAACATTCACCTAAAAGTATACAGATCGACACAGAATAACTTTCTGAACGTTGTTCGTCCATCCGTCTGGCTGATTGTCCAAGTAAAGTTTGAGAGCAGAGTACAGGTCGTAATTTTAAGGCTTGTTCTATCAAATTTAACATGAGGTTCTTGTTCGGCCCAAAGACGGTTGGGATTGAATTTGAATGTTGGATTTGTGCACGTAACTAAACAAATTTCGTCATATATAAGTTGCACATGAAGCCTAATCACACCTGCAAAGTTCGTGCAGTTCGGTCCATCATTTAAAATAGCTCCTACTTCCGAAAATCAATTTAAAGAGCATAACGCTCTTAAAAATTTTAATATGAAAATAATATTTAACACAAATATGTTTCACATATACGCAAATCGTTTAATCCAATTTTATGACGATTGGTCCATAATTAGTCATAGCTTCTATAAGGCTATCTTTGAAAACCAGAAATCACGGGATACAATTTAACACAACAAATATTTATATGCACAGAAATCATGCTACTAAATTTTTGGATGAATAGGCTTTGTGGCTGTTCTCATGTAGGGTCCATTTCTGAAATTTTTTTTGGTCGGGTTTTACCAACTATACTTTCTTATTTGTTTTCATTTATAATTATCAACCTTACTCCTTGCAATACAATATAAATTTGAATATTTCTTATAAATGTATTTTCTTATTCTTTATTTTGTTTTGCCTACATAATGCAACAGTGTTTATATGCTTGATTTTATAGACGGGAAGTCGATTTAGCGATGACCGTTGTAGACGTAACCTGCCTACAATGAACATTTTTGTATTGAAAATCAAAAAAATTGGCCCATAAATAACTGAGATATTAGCAAAAACCCACTAGTTCAATTTCTAACCACTGGACATGTACTGTCAAACGTTGGACACATCTGTTTGATATAATTTTACCTAAGCAGCTAGCCTTATATATTTATGTATGTATTGTATTTTAAAGAAATTGTTTTTGTTCACAAAACTTAGTTGCCAAACCATATTCTAGAGTATAAAGTTGACTAATAAAATATTGTAGTTAAAGATATTTAGGAAAGTAATCTAATAATAAAACAAAAAAGTAAAGATGGCAAACTTGTTTGTTATATTTATTTATGTGTATGTGTGTGTCTATTTATACCAAACACATAGAGATGCCTAATGAATTAGGAAATCAAATTGAATATTTAAAAGTTCAATATGCTTTCATTTGGACATACAAAATTGATAAAATTTGTGACAAGCTATTGACAAATTGAAATTTTCTTATTACAAGCACAAAAATAAATAAATCAAATATATATGTATGTATGTCTGCAGAATGTTTTTATGTATGTATGTAATAAGAAAAGTTTAGTTAAATGTATTAATTAAAATCAATTAAAGTTTGCTAAGAAATTTCTGTTTTTGAAAACTATATTCCAATTAAGATGCTAGAGAGTTTTACTAAAAGGCTACTATTTTTACCATGAAGAGATTTGCTTTATTTATTGTTTTTATATAAATAGATGTTAAAGCTGACCGCAAAAATTCTAATTAAAAGTATAAAATGTATAAAACAAAGAGTACAAGGGACAACAAACAATTTTGGGTTTTAAAACTTTGTCGGTTTCGTTACAAAGAACTTAATATTGTACTTGGTTACCAACAAAACTACTATACTACTTAATTATTTTTTCGAAGAAATTGTTTATGTTTCATTTTCACTGTAAAAACCCTTTCAGTCGTAATTTTCTGCTATAGACATTTAGTTACCTTTACTTTAGTTAACCGATCTTAACAATTAAATTTTGTAAAAGTTTTTATTTTTTGTTAGTTGCAGTTTATGAAAGACTTTTTCTAGTTTTAACAAACTTGTTCGTTTTTCTCTGCTATCGGTTATTAGTAGTTTACTTCAAATTGGTAAAAAGTACAATTTTTATTTTAGCACACACTTATATATATGCAAACATATTTTCTACGTTTTGCAAATAATTTGTTTGGACAGCAACTATTTAAAGTTTTGTGTAGATAACAAGTTTGAAAATTCTTTAATTAAATTTCAAAGAAAACAAGTAAGAATGTTTAGTAGAACAAACTACAAATATGTCTGTATATGTAATAGTTGGGTTTAGGTTTAATAGATGTGGTAGGTTCTATAATATAAAATCACTATCTAAGTATATACAGCCCAAATACAAAAGAAAAAATACTTGATTTGACATTCATAAATTCGACAATTATTTTAATTGGCTTAGATATTTACCCCCTTATTCATAACAACTTACAACAGGTTTATAAAGCAAATTTCCATACAAAATTTGTTTTATAAACCTCTTATAAACCTCTTCTAAGTTTTATGAATAAGGACATTAGTTTAGTTATAAACATGAACCATGTTTAGTTAAATTTATAAAAGAAGTTTTATTTAAAATGAAGAAATAAATATTTAGAATATGTCCGAAAAATCAATAAAAAATATTTTTGCAAGATAATGCCTTAATTATGTTTTATATTATTATGGCATTTTTAGAACATTAAACAAAAGCCTCGATACACTCAGACGTTTTTATACCCTACCCCACCATAGTGGGGTATATTTAAATTTAATTTAATATTTAAATAAAATTTGGTACGTAATATTTTTTCGGTCCAAGGACAGATGGGATTGAAACTGGTGGACATCGGTCCATTATTTCACTTGGCCCCAATACAAATGTCTTCCCAAAATAGGAGTTTAACGATCATAAATGTTTGAATTATGAAAGTATGCAAATAATAATGTAATAAATGAAGCTAAATCATATCTACAAATTTTGTCTAGATCGGTCCATTATTAGTCGTAGTTCCCATATAAGGCCTTCTGCCGAAAATCACTTTAACAATAAATTTCAACCAAATAAAATTCAACACAAATAAGTTTCATATATACAGAAATGACGACACCTAATTTTATAATGGTCGGTCCATAATTTACCCTCCATAAATCCTTTAAAAGTATTTATATCAATATAAAGTTTAACACATATAATATTTATATTCACAGAAATCATGGACTATACTTTCTTACTTGTACGTAGTTATTTTAACGCTATTTTGTATATTCCTCTCCAAATTTGCCAGTTGTGAAATGTATGATACATTTGTTATTAAAACAATTTAAATAGGGGCATATTTTGTTAAGTGCCTTACTATATGTTAACAGATAACAAACATGTGCATAAACAAAATACAAACTAATTTATGCATTGTCTGCGATGTTGGCATTAGGGTAGTTGATAATAAAGCGGGATCCATTTTGAGGTTCCCTAGTTTTTTTAAAGAAAAAAAAAAAAAAACACAGACAATTCAAACTTTGTGGCGAATAAACATATCATTTGCAAGAATATTATTTGGCACTTATTTTTAAAGATTATGTCTATCAAATATTGGCCATTGCTACGTCACAGATGGTCTATCCGTTGAGTCCAATTTTCGATGACTAGTTCGAGCATTACGACTGGTAACTGGCGAATGACAGGTGTGATGTTTTCCTTGTTTGTCCGCATAAAATTTGGACTTTATATATCCCCACAAGAAAAAGTCTAACAGTGTAATATCACACCGTCAAAACATGAAATTATGTTCTCATCGAAGTGTTATCTCAATAAATCCATAGATTTATGCGATGCGTGGGAAATGGCGCCGTCATGCTGAAACTAAATGTTGCCGATATCACAAGCTTCAATTTCAGGCATCAAATAGTCGGTTGTCATGGCACGATAACAGTCGCCATTGACGGAATCGACTGTCCACGGTCTTCGTGTACTGCTGAAATATTATACAATAATGAATGCTGGGTCTCAAAATGGGTGATGGTGTTGCCGATTATGTTGACCATAAGTTGAGCGCAGTGCACGAAACACATTCCCCCCAGAATGTAAGTTTTCGTAATAAAGTTGAACGATTTGTAAACATTATTCAGGCGTAAGTCTTTCCATTATGAAATGCCAAGCAATACTAAACAAAAATAACAAATACCACATGACTACAAGATTTGCAAAATAGCAGAATGTTTATCATTTGTTTGTGATCATTAAGCTCAAAGTTGAAAATTTTAATAGTAGAGTGTCACATCACATTTGACGCCAAATGAAAGTGGTTTGGACAAACAGTTTTTTCCTTGACATGTTCGCTGTTTCTCTCTCTTCGTTTCCATGAAATTACCTTGGTTGTCATATCTTAAAACTTTAAAAACTTTTGTGGCAGAATTTCTCGGCCTGCCGACAAACGTTTTATGAATAATTTTCATGTATGGTATGGCAACAGATCGTCTGTTATTTGATTCAATTACTTTTTCTGATTTTTCTGATATTTTCAATTAAATTTCACATTGTTTTTAATTGATACTATCATTTTGTTTACAGGTCCGATTTCAATTAAATTTTTAATTGATTCCACAAATATTTTAATTGAAACTCATTTTTTTTTTGTCTGTGTAGATGAATGAGTAAGTCTCTACTTGTAAACATGTTGTGAAAATGTATCTGATGACTTGTGGGTTCTACTCTGGATCCTAAGGCCAAATCTTCACAATAATTGTTTGCAGTTGACTTAGTGTATATACAGTATACAGGTCAAAGTTATAGTAGTATTCACTAACGCCACAAAATACCAAAGTAAGCAAATTTGATAACGTGAAATACTAGTGTCATATAAATAAGAAAGCCATAATAGTTATACCATCTATATTTTAAAACGACTAAATATTTTTTTTAATTAATGTGGCAACAGATTTGGTGAACTTTTTTTCGAGTGAATAGTACAGTAAATGTTCCTTAAACCTTTTTTAATATGATTTACAAGCATATAAATAGCGTTATTAAAACGTCGTTTTGGAATTAAACGTAAGTATTAAAAAAATATTTTCAATGTTACAAACTATATCGTATATGTCCTAAAACGTCTTAAAAGGCTTAATGGGATTTCACCTAACGCTAAAAAAAACTATTTTGGAAATTCAAGTTATACACAGACCAAAAAAAAAACAACTGTTTTTGTACTGTCCTATAAAAAAGGACGCTGGGTGCACCCTAATATTTGCATATCTATTTACTTTAAAAAGACATGCATAAAAATGTAAATATCTACATATACAAACATATAAATACATACATACTTGTACACCAACAAGTATTTGTGTGTAAAAGGATACTTTTAGGCATTTTAGTATTAAAAGCAAATAAACAAAAACGCATGTTTCTGAAAGTCAATGTTGCCTTCTTTTTTGCAGGGTGTTTTGTGCGGTATTTGTAAAGTATGCGTGAAAACCATTTTTAATTGCAAAATATATAAATATTTACATATGTATAGACGGATACTTATGTATATGTAAAAGTTCAAGTTTATTATTAATTATAACATCTGATTTTTTTAAGTTTTCTATATGTTGCCTTTTGCACACACAAATTATATAGGTATGTAATATCATATACATGCAAACAAATATGGGCAAATTTATAGATAAACGTTCTACATACTTGTATGTTAGGGGGGCACTAATTTTACAAATTTTTAGATTTTCTGTATTCACAAGGTTTTCCGTTATCTAAGAACCAAATTTGAGCAATATCGGATAATGGTCAGAGGTGCACATTTTATTTAAAGTTTCGAGTTTGAACTAAAACTAGCAATATTTTTAAAACAAATTTTAAAAATTGAATTTTGAAAAAAACAAAATAAAAATATTTGTTGTACAGAATAATTATTATTTTATAATCGAACTGTTAATTTTTTACTTTTTGATAATTTTAGTTAATTTTCATTAAATTATTTTTACTCAAGTTAGGAATTACAACTTAAAAAATTTATTATTAACATTTTTTTGATAATTTTTCTTGACTGGGGATCGAACCTGGGTTGTTGAATTTACATATCCCACTTTCTCTCATCAGAATTCTTTGCGTTCTCCACATGCACCACTGCGGTACCGGTCAGCCAACAGACAAACAAAAACAAATGTATTCAAGTTTTCGAGACAAAGTCTTGACATGAATACGAAAAAACTGAAGAAAAAGGGAAAAAACAACTATGAATAGAAATTAATAAACAAATGATAATTACAGCAAAAACTTCGAACTACCAGAACTAACACTGGTTAAAGGATTGATGTTTGTCTGTTGGCTGACCGGCACGTATCTTTATTGAGCAATCAGAATGTTAAAACTGGGCTGTGTTTTGCCAAGAATCAAAAAATGGCAGAAAGCGAAAAATTGTGGAAATGTGTTTTGGTCAGATGCAACGAGGATATACATATTTGATTTTGATAGAAAAAACTTGGTTCGAAACCCACAAAATAAGGAATTACACCTTAGGTGATGTAGGGTTGTTTTTCTTCATCTGCAGGTGGTCCAATTTATATTAGATGGGCGAATTTATGCTGTCCAGAATCAAATTCTAAGTCGGAGAAGAAATGTTTAATTAGAAATACATATACATACATATACATTTTTTAAATATTAAATATTGACCAAAATTATTTGATAACAATTGTCTGTATTATTTCTCTCAACACTGTTCTTGTAAGTTAATACTTACGTATATTAGAACATACATACATATACATACATGTAATTTGCAGTTTTTACGTTTTGTGCCTGTTTGTGTCATTCTTAGTTGTTACCAAACTGAATGTGTAGCTATGGGTGTGTTTGTAGGTGTTGGTATGGGTGTGTTTGCCATATTTGTCTTTGATGTATGTAATTTGTTATGATCTTGTTGTTTGTTTACCTTTTTAAGAGGATTTATGTTATAACAGACACAGGAGCACTGTTACACACAGACGACAGATACAAGACCGTTATCTGGCTGCCAGGCAAAATTGTTTGTTGCCAGTCTCTTTTTGCTCATATTATTTTGTGTGTGTTTTTTTTGTATATGCATACGCACATGTATGTGTGTGTTTTTTATATTTTACATTGACACATTAATTGTAACCTTAATTTGCATGTGGCTTAATTAAAATATATGCTGTATGAACGCTCTTCTTTTTTTTCGTGATATTTATTTCACAAAGAAATTTGTTGTTAGTGCGAATATGCATGTATTGGGTGAGTGAGTAAGTGTGTTTGTCTGTAATTATTTGTTTGTTTGCTTTTATGTTACGTTGTTTTTTTAATAAGGTAACGCATCGTTTATGTGCAATTAAAAACATGCGACTTTTTTAAAAAGTAAGGTCACATTTCAAGGTGTTAGTAAGTTGAGGAAATAAACATTTTATATGGCGTATCATTAAGCTTATTAATTTTTTTTAAATCACACAGTTCTTATGTTTATAGAGAAATTTAATTCAATATTTTTTGTTTAAGATTTTTGTTAATATGTAATTAAAATTTATTTATTTCTTTATAAATTGCTTTTAAATACGAAAGATAATATTAAGATGAAATAAGAGCTGATTTCTTACAAATCATGGCGTATATTATTTGCCAATAGAAAAAGCACAAAATATTGTAAGTCGAAATTATTATTTTTTTGCTGTAAACTTATTTATGTTTTTTTTTAGCATACACTTCCATAGTATGCTAGTCTTAAATTGTATCGGCAGACTAAGAACCACTTCCTGAGTTGATTTAACGATGTCATTCCATCCGTCTCTCTGCCTGGCTATCCATGTAAATATAATGTACAAAATACACGTTACATTTACAAAGATATTTCGCTTTTCGGCCCAAGGACGAAGCCTTTTGCATTGTATGGGTATGCATGCCCCGGCGGGCGAAGTATAGGTGATCAATCACCTATACATTATCTCAATGCCGGGGTAGAAATGGTTACTAGATAGAGTGAAATCGGGTTTAGCAGAGGAAGGTCGAAGCGCACCAGAGTCTTTATCTTGTACTACAGGATCAGTTAAAGCCCGGGGACTTGTCCCCAATTTAACTATTGGGAGCTTGTCCCCTAACTGATAATTGGTTGAGGTCACTTCGGTGTCCACATAGTGGCTGTGGTTGCCACCCAAAGCGGGAAGAATGACAGTTGGTTTAATGGCTGATGTTTGACTTCCCGCAAGCAAATTTCATGCCCACCAAATTGTCCTAGGTTCTGTTGCCGAACTCAACAGGAACGTTGAAAGTAGCGAAGACTCTTAGTTCTATGCTCATGGAACGCAGAGGATGCAAGGCTTTCGTAGTCCGAAGGGGTACTACGTAAGTGCTATGATCCTGTTCTATGGGCTTTACTAATTGTACTAAGTTACGGACGGCAAGGATTAGATAGCCCAATCACTCTATCAAGGTGATCTTTACATTGATCTTGCAGTCATGTATCGAGAAATTGCAAATTGTATGACCCCTGTGGGGGCATGCAACATGAAACTCTCTTGAGGCATGGCTTCATGTCACTCACAGGGGCTTACAATGCGGTTGACGGACCGAGTCTGTCCTGCGTTTAAGCACGCAGTGGAGATTAAGCCGTACGGCAGGTGCTCCACTTAAATTTAAGAGATATTTGTATGGATATGCACACAAATTTCGTACCAAATAATTTCTATACAAAAATAAATCACACCATACGAAAATATAATAAAATTCAACACAACTTAGTCTAATATATAAACAAAAATCCTGCAAATGACGCTCGATCCATATTTAATCATAGCTTTCATTATCATTGTCCGGCCATTGTCGGAGAGTAATGGATTTTGTTTTAATAAAAGCTTTTCTACACCAATTGAAGCCTACAATGTCAGATTTTCAAGAAATTTGTGCACGATCATTTTTTACTTTTTCCATTACGCAGCACTCATTACAAATATATTCCAACTAATTACATTTTTAGACAGAATAACGGTAACTATAAAAAATTAAACAATTAAAAATGTTTGTCATTTTACAAAAATATGGTATATACACTGCGGTGCATAACTATAAATACATACAACTTTTCTTAATTTTGTAAGTTAAAGAAAATGTAAAACACAGTCATACCTAACCTACATATGTATAGAAGAAATGAACAAAAAAAAAAAAACAAATATTATTTAAAAAAAATCATTTTTATTATTTTACCTCTTAAAAATGTATAATTTTGTCGTCCTAATATTCCTCAAAATGTTCGGAATGGGCTTCTGATGTGGAAAACATTCAGCATTCATTCATTCATTCGAAGACAACGAACCAAGAACCGCCTTTGACAGTTTTTTTTTTTGGAGAAATATCATGGTTTCTTCCCTAGGTCTCACCAATAGCTAATGAATCCATCTGAACCATCAACTTTAAATTTTTTTCTCATTGTAAAAAATCGCCTTAAACAAATATATGTTAAAATAGTGCAACTTTTACAACTTGCATGTATAGTTCCGTTGTCTTGCTAACAAATAAATTCTTTGTCATTAATATTTTCTAAAAATAGCACTAATTTATCATCTGGTAATTATGTGTAATCAGAATAATTCATTCAAATTAAGCATAACGTCTTCAATAAAAAGCTGCCCAAAACTGCCTCCGAAATTTATTTTTGAAAAATATTGTGGTTCCTAACGCAACAGTTGAATCCATCTGGCCCATCAAGAATAAAATTTTTCTCATCGTAAGAAAGTTACCTTAAACCTTATACACCTAATTCTATTTTTACACGGTTTGAAAATAAACAAATTTTAAATTTTTTACACGATTTTATTCAAATTTGTTGGGCTTATTTTTTTTTGGTTAAATTTGATTTTTGCGCAATATGTTCATATCAGAAATTGAGTGGAATTTCTTTTTTGTGGATACAAACGAATTTACTAGTCAGAGCAATTGTAAATAGAACAAATTTAGGGGGATTGTCTTGTAGTGCATTCAATCAAATGAACTTGTCATACATACATTTTTTTAATATTACTTTAAAGCTTAGAGTGCATGACAGCTTTAAATCACACGTTTTGACTGACTAACTTGGAGCTGAATTACTTGCCGAACTAATGTATCAAAAGTTCGTCTTGAATCTTTAAAAATAGCACATATCGGTGATTTAAATAATATATAAATATACTCGTAATAATGAATATTATATGAGTATTTCTTATCTTATTTAGATGTATATTTTGGAATTTTTCTTTTGCCATAAGATCTCTATATTAAGTAGGCCTTTAAGCTTGTAATATCTGAATTTAATAAATAAAAAAATAATAATATCTGAAGAATAATTTGATTTGCTAATGGATATCCATAACTTTCAATCCAAAAATTTTGCATTTGCAAAATTACATTCAAAAATATTTTTCACGACATCGAATTCAAACTCTTAAGATACCTGATTAAAATTACTACAAAAAAAAAATATGTTTATATTTAAAGGATCAGAATAAAGATTATTTGACTTTAGAATTATATTAATATGTTAAACAGCCGATGGTTTTAAGTATAACCTATTAAAGCAATTACCCCTACTAAAGAACAAACAATTTGCTAAGAATTTAAATAAAACTCGTTGATTAGAAGAACGTTTTAATCATATTAAAAAGTAACACATGAGTAATTCATTAAATTGTCACATGGCAACTCCTCGCTGCATTTCCTCAACTCAAGTGATGTTGGAAAATATTTTGTTATAAATTGTACGCGTAATCATGTGTATGAATAAAAAGATATTATACTAAGATGTTGTTATAATTTTCAACTTCTTTTGTTGTTAACAACAACATGTTATGTAGGTATGTACATACATATATGCTTGTAAATATAAGCATATGCTTATGTACACATACATGTATGTAAGTATGTAAAATATACTTACAAGTTACAAGTTCTATGTAAATCAGTAAATATGTGTATGCATATGAATTTACGCGTATGTAAATTGATTCATTTACATGACATACATTATGTTTACAACCGCCTGGTGTTCTAAATAAGTATTTGTTATTCTTATGATATACCAACACATTTACATATAAGCAAAATTACACACAAACATACATACATACATACAAACTAAACGATTAATGCTAAACATCAGTACAGTTTTGCCAAATTTCAGACAATGTATTTCTATAGGATGCGGAAGTATGAATGAAATAAATAAAAATTAAAACATTTAACCTAACGTCAATTGAAACTCATTTTATAAAGATTTAAACATGTGAGTATAATTACACACATGCTTTCCAAGAATATACATACATACATACCTTTATAGTAAATAATTATGTATATGTCTTAAAATATAAGTATATACGAGAGCACACATGGAAGTTCTTTCAAAATACTATTTAGAGCAGATTAGCTGCAAACTTATGGCATTGATATTATCGTAACATCTTTCACTCTATTTGGACTCGAAATATACACATGGTGTAATAATTGAAAAAAAATTAAAAATATATTTCTCTTTCTTTGAATAGTCCGTTTTGTTTTTTTTAATGCATAATTATGTATATATTAATTATACATATTAACCAACACTTTAATTCATTTGTAAACATTTCCTCTGTCACAATACTCTGATGCAAACACTTTCCCCTGTAAGTATTCACATCTTTTCTGCTTTCACACTTTTTTACTTCCTTTAATCTTGTACGGTTTCCACATACAAACAACAGCGCAAATTAACACATACATAACTGTCATTTCTTGCAAGTATTTTATTTCGTAATATATTTTTCAACGGTTTGTGATAATGACGACATTGCTGATGATGTTATTTTCCAAAGTTTGATGTTTTCATTTTTTGTCAGGGAATTGTTTGTTTTTGTGTGTAATATTATGTATGTATATGTTGAATTTATTTGCTTAATTTTTTTAAAGTTTAAACAGATAATATATGTTTTTTTTAAGATAAGTGACACTCAGGCAATTAATATGCCTATATGTAATTGCGTTACTTTCTTTGGAAAGGAGATAGGTTAAAGAAGTAAAGGTGGGAAAGTAAAAGAAAGCTTTGCAGCTGGTGGTGAGTAGGCGCATTAATGTTAAAGCTTAATTTTATAGCCTTTATTTAATAATTTTACTTCGGTGGCGTATCAATGCTATACATCAAAGTAGGGCGCTGTAATAAATATTAGTTATGATAGATAAAAAACAAATAATTAGCAGAAACTGATGTTGTATCAATTCATGTTTAATGATCAAGCTAACCAATTAAGATACAGCACCTTAAATTTATTTTAAATTATGTTTACTAATATTTTTTATACATAATTTGGGAGACCAATTCATTAGTTTAAGACTAAATTTGTGCATTAATATTTTGCTAGTGTTTCATAACTATAATTACATTTTATGATAAACAAAGAAGAATACTAGAAAAACAAAAGTATAACCTTTATTTATTCTTATCATGCAATTTTCAATAATTAGCTATAAAATGCGGCACGGTTCGTAGCTTTTAAAAAAGGTAAAATTTCAGTTTATATAAAAAAGCCATAAGTTTTCGAGCTATAGCAGAAGATATAACTCGTTGTAGTAACAAATTTGGCAAATAATCAGAATTATTATAGTAAAGACAAAAGAGACATGCCGAATGAAAGCTTATTGACCAGGACATTTGCAAAATATAAATAGAGCCATCAACACAATTAAGAGTCTTGGTCAGATTATTACAAGCTTAAATAAGATAAGAAATACTCATTTTATATTCATTATTTATATATTATTTAAATCACAGATATGTGCTATTTTTAAAGATTCAAGACGAACTTTTGATACATTAGTTCGGCAAGTAATTCACCTCCCAGTTGATCAGTCAAAACGTGTGATTTAAAGCTGTCATCCAATTGACTAGGGTGTAGTTGTGTTACTCGTATATGTCGCTAAACCAACGTTAATTGCAGGCCATTTTCCTTAAAATTTAACAATTTCGTAGTTGACAAAGCTGTTACCATTTCCTTTAAAGTTTCCCTTTTGAATTGACCATTATTGATTTTATGCTATTAAAAGGCTTAGTTCAGGCAATAAACATAATGTAAGATATTACAAATGGTAACAGAAGTTTATTGTACCGGTTTTAAAAATTTGGTTTTTGATTTTCTTTAAGGACAAAAACGAATTGCATTCAAAACCACATATTTTTTGAAAATGTAGTCTTAAGTTTTAGTTTGGATCTGGAGTATCGTTAGGCTGTGTAAAAGTATAATTTAGTTATATAACGGAAGCTTCGTTACTATACTGTGGAAATGTGTAGTCGCACAATGTAATGGAATAATTCATTTTTCAAAAGACTGAGTGTTTTTTCTGAAGTTTAATAAGGTTTTTTGTTAATAAAATGACTCAAGTTTTTTAACATTTTATAACAGTTTATTTTTATTTCTTAATTTGAATTTGTTTTTTTTTTCTTAATATTAATTTGTTTTTTTATTAATTTCAATTTCTCTTGATTTCAATTTATTATTTCTCCATATAAATTTTAAATTTATCAATTTGAACTTGAAAAGGTGTACCCATTTTTCATAAGTCTGAATGTTATTTTCTATCTGCATTTTTATTAATATTTGGGTTTAAGAATGACACTGGTTCAATTAGGATTTAGCGTCTTTAGGGAACAAATCAATCAATTATGATTTAATCTTCCTCAATGTCCCCAGTGATTTGAAAAAATATAGTTCTACATTTTTACCGCAAACATTTTAATATTTTTAAAAATTTTTAACTCTATTGTGGCGAATATTATTGCAGTAATTATGTAAATATTTGTAGCAATCATTTTTATGATCAATAATTATAATATAATATGTTGTTCTCTATCATAATTAAAAAGAAACATATTATGATATAAAGATTCTTCGTAAACATGATTTCTAAAATACATAAATAATTACTACAATCATATACATGATTGCTATAATCATGTTAAATGTAACTTTAATATATTATGGTTGCCGCAATCATTGTTACAGTTATCATCATATTGTCAAAAAACTTTTAAAAATGTTGAAATGGTTGTGGTACACATGTACAACTACATTTTTTATTTATTATGTAACACCTAGAGGTATGTACTTCTCTGAGACCAAATAAACTATTGGGAAAATCATATAATAGAAACTAAATTACGGAATGGTAGACAACTTATGTTTTTTTTTCATACGAATTTCAATCATAGTTACTCTAATTTAATTAGTTGTTTTAACTAGGATTGTAGTATTTGTTTTTACATAAACAGCGGGCCTATCTTAAATTAATTGTAAATTTGGAACATCACTAGAGTTAAAGAAACAAAATTTTTTTAATTTTAGCTTAGTATTAATTTTAAATAGTGAAGTCTGTATTATTTTATTTTTTTAATTTGAAAAATTAACTAACAAAAGAATCGACTTTCTAATAGTCTGTTATATTGATTAAATTTAAATTTTTTAGTTTTTTTCCAAACCTCCAAACAAACAAAGTAAGCCAAAACGAAATAATTACTATTAAGGTGACAATCCCTTATTGGTAAATTAAACACTGTAAGCATACAGCTATAATTCGTCTCGCTTATGACTATATTTTGCTTATCTACTGTTACCAATGTGTTTGTGTTTTAAATGTTGGTGCTACACGCAACAATACACTAAACATAATATCCAACATATGGTAAAGTATTTAAAAAAACACAAATTAAAATTACTTTTAATTTGCATATTAGGGGGGCAGTTTTCAGACAATGTTTTTTATTTTTTGCTTTTATATTGTATTATTTATGACAATCTTAAAATTACACTTTTGAAAATTTTATTAATATGTAATGAAACGTAGCTATTTAATAATTTCTTTTACAAAGAATTCCTTGTACATTTTCAGTTAAATTCATAAACATAAGTGACACCTTAATGAATATTTATGTACATATGTATGGGAGTGATAGTGTGCAAGTAAGTGTTGAGTATATTTGAGTGTATGTGCCCAGCAGGAAAAATTGCAAGTGCTTCCATTTGTAGGCCTTATAGATGACCTGTTTACACATTCTAAAAGATTCGATACTCATTCCACAATTCCTTCTGTCAGAAGGTTTTAGTTTCTTATACAAGTAATAAAAACTAATATAAAAAGCGTCTATAAATTTATAGTGTATAAGGCGAATGTAAGCGACATGCGGCCGTGGGTGGCAACAATACTACCAGCAAATAAAAGTTTTGTTTTCTCACAAAATTATTCGTACAAAAAGTTTGAAGTATTGCATACACTTAATGTGGCAATGCTATGAGAAGCGGCCGCGCGGCAGAGTTGATTTTAGATCAACTTTTTGCTTTGCCGCTGAAAAATAAAATTAAAAAAATCGACGACGAAAAATTAATATCAGACATAAAAAAGTACAAATTGGTTTACAATCATACAATTTTTATTTATGTAGTAAACAAATCAGTTTAATTTGTTGACATTTGACGATTTAAATTTGACGCGTGCAAAAAGTATTAACGGCAAAAAGAACACAGCGGCCGCATGAAAGTTTGTGGTGTAAAGTACGCATGAAGCAGTGGTTTATATACCTATATATGTGATTTAATATAAATTAATTTAAAACCCTTCTTTTATTTAAACCCTTTTTACTCTTTTTAATGAAATTATTAATTTAGCAGACCTTTAGTTATGCCTTCAGTGAGGCATTATTTGGTAGACCTTCCAATTTCTCTCCTCAAGTAGGCTTTCTATCAGGCATATACATGTGTCAAATGCAAACGATTTTGCAATGCAGCTAGAAATCCTTTTCACTGCAAAATAAGACTTTCTGGAAGCCCGCTTAACGGTATCTTTTACCCGCTGGGTGGTTTCAAACTTTTTTTCCTAAACAGTTTGTTTACAAGTATAAATGTGCATGTGTGCTTTTGAATAAGTGTGTGTGAGAGCGTGTATATGTGTTTTAGTACTTATTCTTTAACTTTGAGTATGAATATTTTTTATATGTTTGTTACATGTTTTATTACAAAATAATTAGAAAACTTTTTATGTAACAGACACTCATGCTTGTGTGTTTGTATACATTCATACGTGAGTACGTTTGTTTCTCTACCTACGCTGTTTTTTTTTTTTTTTTTAGTTTTTGCATACATTTTCTATGTGTTTGTTAATACTTGCTACCATTTCAGAAACATATATTTGAGGGCAGTCTGAAAAATCAGTTAAATTCGCATGCCTAAAGAAATATTGTTGAAAGATAACTGCCATAAATTATGCTTCTTTATGAAACATAGTTTTTAAATTGATGTGCTACAATCACTTTATAAAGATAACAAATGTTAGTCAGCTCAAAATATACTTATTTTTACGAACTACTTTCCAGACAGCATATGTATAAGCCAGAGAATGTACAAATGAAAATTCTTGCAACATATAATGAGTGGGTGTTATAAATACTTTTGTATATAATTTCTTTATGACTTCCAAGTAATGTTAAATAACGAAAAAAAAATATTTTTCCTTCATTAACGTTAAATACCTATTTCATGTGTTGTATCCTGAAGCTGTTTTTCGTTTATTTTTATTATTAAGCATTTTATTTGTTTGTGTTTCTACTTCAGCTTGATATTTTTTTCATATTTCTTCGATAGAAACTTATTCTATTAATAAAAATTCTTTGTTTTTTTCCAGAGTTTTTGTTTTGTAACAAAATAACTAAGTATGAACATATTTTGTGGCGTTTGTATAATGTAAAATTATTTAGTATACTTTTGATATACTTGTGTTTCTTAGATGTAATTGCTACAATTAAAATTTTTATGCAGGCTTGCTATTTACAACAATAGTAATAAAGTTGAACTAGTTTTTAGGTGTATACTTATGCGTTACTTTTAGTGTAACACAACTGTGTGGAAACTTAAAAGGAGTTAAAGGACGACAACCTATAAAGTAAAGTTAGTAATAATAAAATATGTTTGTGTTGGTAATGAACTTTATATATTTTTAGTTTTTAGAGAGAGATTAAATGATAACTTTCTTAATTTAACAGGTTGAAATTGCCTGAACCAAAAATTTTTAACAATTACTTTTTAAAAATAATTTCAATCAAATGCTGGCAGTGACTACTCTGTAGGTGGACAATTCTGAAGGTCTAGTTTTCGATTACTTTTTTCAGTATTGCTATCTGTCTATAATGTAGGCGGAATTCTAGCAAATCTTATGCTGAACATCGTTTTTGTTAGTGTCAAACTATTAATTCACTTGGATTTAAAATATAAGGGTTTTCCACTTGTTTTATTATATACTTCTTAATTTTTTAAATTTTGGTACATATAATTTTCTTTTTTAAATATTTCATCAACCTAATCACTTACAAGAAAATGTGCCAGCATCTGAGGGTTGCAAAAGTCTTTGACAATCAATAGAAAAGGTGCCGGAAGATTCAAAATGAAGTTAAAAAGCCCGGTTTAAAATTATTGAGCAAAAAAAAAATGTTATCAAATGATAGTAAAATATAATAATATATTCTGGAATATACAAATGAAACCTCTAATTAAATTATGAATTCAAAAATTGCAAATAAATTTGATATTCCAATTAGACGTGTAAACGTTTTTGTAAAACCCCAAACTTTTTGAAGTGAAATCTCTTGCAGGAGATGTTATAAGCACACCATAGAACTTCTAAACAGGAAGTAAATAATTGCGTAGAAAACCACAATTAATTATGAAATTGTCAGTACAGAAGATCAGTTTCCTTTTAATCTAATTTATTCATTGATGTTTTATTTACATAAGTTACTTTTGATATTCTTAAACTCATTTATTCAACAATCTTGATGCTTAATGTTGTTGGAAAATCTTCAGCTGATTCAAAGATATATTGACTTTTGAAAACATCATTATATTTTTAGCCTTATGCATTAAGCCTAAACGTATGCAATAATGTTTTATATGTACGTACCTCTTAAATATTGTACAAATTATGAATAATTACAAAAAAAAAATTAAATTAACCCTTAAGCAAACACCAAAAAAAAATATGTTCACATAAGACCACCCCAGGGTTTAGCTGGGACTTTTTATATTTTGTATGTATTTAAATTAAAAATTTTCAATTTCATTATCAACTTTTAACTGGTTCCCAATATCAGAAGCATCGTCTTCATTTCCATCAACCGCATTCTCAATTTCGTTTTCTATATCAGTGGCAATTGCCACTGTCAATCTATTATAATATTTGGGGTCAGATTTTAAAACTGTTTCAAAAAATTTGTCTACTTCAATACTCATTGTAACACTTCTAACACTTGTTAACTGCCAACACAATCATAAAAAACTAATTTCGGAGACGTACATTCCGCTTTTTATACAAAACACAAAATACAAGTTATAAATTGGTTAAATCTCTTATGTTTTCTTTTGATTTTATTTACTGCATTCTCTCCTGGTGTTACAAATATATTGAGAGTAATTACCTCGCTTACAGGTAAACAATTTTAAGTTTTTTTTTAATTACTTAGTATAAAACATCTTCATTGCGGAATTCGTAAAAGGCTTAAGGGCTCCCCTTAAGATAGCTAAGTAAAAAGCTATAAAAATGTTCAAAAATGGCTGGTCGTAGTGTTGGCTTAAGGGTTAATACCATAGTTCAGATTTTTATATTCTCACATATTTGAAAAGTTCATATTTTTCGAAATTTAAAAGTAGTGAAAATGGAAAATTTATTCATTTTGTATATTAAAAAAAAATGAGTATTATAAGCTCGTCCAATATATAATATAGTTGCATATGGGTACTCACCACATGCACATAAACATTTCTTTATTGTCTGGCTTAAATCCCTAAAATGTCATAGTTTCAATATGACTGGCATGTGTAATAAAAGCAAACAACTAAGGCCAGCACAATAAAAATTATAATAACAACTAAAAAAAATCCAAATTTATGACTGCTGTAACTACAACAATCCACATTTTTATAAATGTGTATACAAATATATATATATATTAATGCGAACAGAGAGGAGTCCCAATTTAAATTCAGGAAGAAACTATGAAACATTATTATTCTTAAAAGAACTTTATGCTGCTGATATGACAAAAGTAAAGTCAAGTTTTTGAAAAGGTCTTCTTCTTAATGGAATTCTTATAGTGTCCAAATTGACATCCTAAAAAGGAGAAAATATTTCTGATGGTTTACAGAAATAAACTCTATTTGATATTTATGGTTATAACGATTAAAACCACTATTTTTAAAACATTTCTGCTGCAATTGAAATTAGTAAAAGTGTTGTATTTGACTGTGCCGATATATAATACTGGCACAAATAATTATGCATTTCATAATATTATCTGCAATATTTTTAAAGAAAATATTAAAACATTTATGTCTAAAATTTTAGTTCATAGCTCTCGTTCTACAACACCGAATTTTTAAACTTTCAGTCCCAAATAGCGCTGATAACAAGGACAGGCGGATGGACATAGCTGAATTGTCTTAGAATTTTCTAGAAAACTATACTGTATATACGAACAATATATCGATGTGTTACAAACGGAATAACAAACTTTTGGAGGTGGGTATAAAAATCCGTCATTAGGTCTGACTCAATTGATTAGTCACCAGAAAAATTTATTTCTAAAAACTGTTCTATTCTAATTCCAAAGTCAGTCAAGTCAAACTTATTTTCAATACGATGTTAATAGCTTTTCTTAAAACCTTTTAAAGTCCTAAATATCCTAGGACATGTTGTAGCTATAGCTACACTATTTTTAATCCTAATGTACCGTCACTGTTTATTATAAAACCTCGTATTCCCATACTCACTCAAATGTACCTACACAAATATACACAATATACTAACATATGTATACTATAGTTAAAAATGCAAGTTAAATTTGTTTTACCCAGCCACTGGGATGCTGACTGTTTTTATAGTTCTGTCTATGTCAGTAAAGTAGCAGCTCTTACACTAGCAGTTGATGCTGATGCTCTAGAGCTGTTGAAGTAGTTTTTTTTTTCTGTATATGTGTATGTGAGTTTTTAAACATATACATATACATATTTAAAATGCCAGTGTTTGTGCTATTTCAACTGTCATAAATTGAAGACTTTTGTTTCAGTTGAAACAACCAAACCGGAACAATTGTAAACAATAACAAAAATATCAACTGCAACAGACGTCGTCGTTGTTGCTAACGTAGGAACCAAACAACCGCATATTCAGACAGACACGCACACACACACACACGCACACTCATACAGTCATACACATTAAAAGAACATTGTTATAAAAAGGCAACAAAAAATGAGGAACAAACAAAAAGAATGCTAACAACTATATACAAGTTTACGTGAAACAATTCAATATAAGCACAAAAGTGAAGCAATTATACGTGAGACGTTTTGTGAAACATTTACCACAAACAGCAACAGAAAAATAAAAACCAAAAAGTAAAGCTGAAAAAAGTAGTAAAACTAGCATTTGTCATGGTAACTATGAAATGAAATCACTAAAAGTAGGAGTTGCAGTTTGACTGTTGCCATTAAAAAGTCCCTTAAATTCTCTCTAATTGCCAAGATGAAACTATAAAATTGTTCAACATGCAGCTAAAAAATTAAGTTGTACTGAAGTGCTTATGTATATAAAAGTAACATATTAAAATCCTAGGCAAAGTTTATGTGTTGATCAGTGGTGTGTGAGTTTATGTGTATGTATTTACATATATGTATGTAGTGATGAAATAAATGTTTTTTAAAAATAAGTTAAACAATTTTTTTTTTGAAAAAGAGTTCTGTCAATTAAAAAATGTTTATTTTAATATTTTTGAAAACCAGGTTTTACGTTAAAATAATATTTCCTCACATAATTTTTTTCTCTAACTGTGCTCTTAATTTTATGATAAATTTAAATTGAAATTTGACTTATAGTAAACCACAGAAGTTTTAACGTTTTTTGATCCAAATTAGCATAACCCTTTAAATAAATTAAATAAGCAGTTGCTGCAATTATTTTTATTTCTTTCATATTTTGCAAGTTTTTCTTCGTAAGACTCTTAAAGATGTATTCTTAAATAAATGTAAAATTCTATGTCCGATTATAAACGATCTCGATAGGAATACAATGAAAATAAAATTAGTCAACTGAAATTCGATCTTTATATATCGAAAATTTTCGTTCGACTGAGAAATTGTATCTTCAACAGAATTTTGGACATCGTTGTTAACTTCTTTCATTTGTGGTTGTAGAGAAATACATACATATTTCGTTTTGAGAAAGTAAAGGCTAACTTTCGTAGACTTAATTCTACGTTATCTTAATCTTTTAAGGAAGTGACTTATTCCCAATTTCTGTATACGTTGTGGAATTAATTCTGCTCCTTTTCAATTTTTTCTGTCTAATATATTGTCGATATTATGTTTCTCCACACAACTAAATACCTCGGTATATACCTCGATCGTCGCCTTACATGGAAATCCCATATAGATGCAAAATGGACTCAAATGAAATTGAAATCAGTTCAAATTAATTGGCTCATTGGCAAAAACTCTAAGCTCAGTTCGGATTGCAAACTTTTACTTTACACCCCAATCATTAAACTCAATCATAGAATATTGTGTTATGGAATACAAATATGGGGAACAGCCTCAGCTTCAAATATAGACAGAATTCAAAGACGCCAAAAGAAATTGCTACGAATGATTACAATTTCCCCTGATATATAAAAATCAGAATATCCATAAAGAGCTAAAAGTGCCTTTTATAAAAACTGAGATCCAAAAAATGCAGAAGACACTTAAAAAAGCATGAAGTACATTCTTCAAGCAACACTTTTAGCAACACATTAAGTAATAGTGGTTATATTCGACTAAGAAGAAGGGTCTGATTCGAAGACAAGAAGGAAGAATGTCTACTTAATATATATGTATAATAAACAATGGTCAAACAATTTTAAAATTATTAATAAGATATAAGATTTGAATAACTTATTGTTAGTTCGTTTTTAATGAAGATACAATAAATAAACAAAATACCAAAAAATATGTTTCTCACTGTTATTCAATATTCAATAATAAACATCGTTAATCGAATATATCCACAAAATCATATCTACTAGATTATTACTCCGAAAGTTATATTAAACACTCTAAAAAACAAAATTTTCATTAAAATTTTTGATAATTTTCATTGTCACACTTGGCAAATATTTGCCGAAAAAAAATGTAACCACTAAAACAAATATATTTGAACTCGTTTATTTATTAAAAAAAACTTCGTTTGTTTCGGAAAAGACACAATAAATATTTAGTTTTATTCTATTTGATGCTGTTTGATTTTGCAAAATTCTTGTAAGAGTAAACAATATCAAACGAATGTGTGCTAAAACAAGTGATTATGCTTTTTTGAGTAAATATTTGCCAAGTGCGACCGTACCTTAACATTTTTAGATTGTCAGTTTATAAATCATAATTATAAGGTAGTATCTGTTTTAAAATACAAAAATGTTAGGTCTCTATTGAAAATCCATAAGAAAATTATATCTTTCACAAATATTGTCAGGAAAATGATTAAGGATTCCATTTAAAGGCTTAAGATTATATGTAATTTTAAGTTATTAAAGGCTCTATAAAATTGTCTGTACTTAAATTTGTGAAACATAAAAGGGTCAGTCATATGGACCGAAGTGAGCTGTGCACTGTACGGCCGCCTGCTTACCTTACCTAAAGTTTGTGAAAAGATTTGAAAAGGGTACTTAAAATCATAGAGATTCAGAAACTCCAAAGCGGCTTTTTCACCACATACCAGAAAAACTTTATATTATCGTTTAGAATTTCATAGACGATTGATTAAATTTTTAATTTAAAAAAATAAATTTAATTTCTTTTTCTTAAAATAGGCTCAAGTCAAAACTTACAGTAAATAAAATAATTTGCAAGACGTAGATTAATTTTCTTGATCTATGATTTATTGCATTCACTGTAATCCCTGTGAGACATATTTAGTACCATTTGTGGACAATAATTTTTGGTCATCTATTAAAAATGTATGGATATATTCTATTTTACCCATTACTGGATGCACATGCGGCGGCGATGAGTAGATATTCTATAAATGTTGTTTAGTATAGAGCCAAAACAGTTTAAAATAGTTTTCAAAATTATTTTTGTTACCATATAAAACAAATCTATAATGCGCTTAATAATTATGCTAGTTTACAAATCTCACAAAAATTGGTTTAGTTTTAATAAATGGCAAATATTTACTCAAAAAAGCATAATCACTTGTTTTAACTCAAATTTGTTTGACGTTGTTTCCTCTTACAAGAGTTTTACAAGATCAAATAGCTTTAAATAAAATAAGGTTGATTATTTGTTGTGTCTTGTATTAAATAAACGAAGTTTTTTTTTTAATAAATGCTAGCTTAAAAATATTTCATTTAGTGGTTACGTCTTTTGCCAAGTGTGACCCTACCTTAAGATTTATTAATAATCCTCTGCGTATGAGTGATAAATAATTATTATTGAATTAAATATTTACCATTCGTCGTGTAGTTTTTTTTTAACTATGTGGAATATTATTTTGCAAAATTAATTTTCACAGTAAACATTTATTTTCTGTTTAAACACATACAAATTCTTAAATATTTCTAAAAGTATGTGTATAAAAATAAAAAAAAGTGAAAAACTAGAAAACATATGACCAACTTGAGGTTTTTTTCTGTAAAAATGTTTGTTGGCAAATATTTTGTCTTGTTGCCACCAACAACTTGCCACAAAAGACGAAATGTGAAGCAATACAAATAAGTGAATACAATTTTTCGAGTATATGTGTTTTGGGGTGCTTGTTTATGTGTGTTCAAAAAGAAAGAAATGAAAAAAAATATAAATGAAACTAGAATGAAAGAATACTCAAAAAATAAACTACACTTCATACACTTAAGATGCTATACAAAGATATTGCTCACCTGGTTACAAGCCAACATTTACAATGTACTTGAGTAATGAAAATAAACTCTCTGGCAACAAGAATAAAATTTTTAAAACTTAAATACACTAAAGTGTTTACTGTGCACAAGACACATTTTTAAGTATATATAATACCCACACATGCTTTCCTATATAATGTAGCTGTTGAGAAAATTCTCTACAACTTCAGTAAAATTTAGATTTTAGCTTTATTGAGACTTTTACAATACCTTAACCAAGTCACAAATTCAATCTACAACTTTAGTAAATGTTAGTTTTTGCTAGACTTTTTGAAGCATATAAGTAGTATAACTGAAATGTTTATACATATATTATATATGATTGCACTGTGAGTGCTAATTCAATTGATTGCTACATATTAAGTATAAGTTAGAAGCAGACTTAAGCTTATTAATTAAATAGCTGTAAGTTTTAAAAAATATTCCGCAAAATTTACTTTTTTATGCCCTCCACCACCATAAATAGTGAATAAGTTTGTCTATTCTAAGTTGATTGAGCCATGTCCGTCTGTCTGTCTGTGTAAAACAATCTTACGTCTAAAGGACACCACCGAAATCAACAAAGTTTACAAAAAACTGCTTACAGTTCTCCTAAGCAGTTTTGTGTTGAAAATCAGCAAAATCGGTATAGTAGAACAAGAGTTATGGATCAAAATGTAAGACAAGCTTCATAAAATATTGATATTTTTAAATATTTTTCTTTAGATTTTTTTTAAATACTAGCTGTACCCGGCGGACGTTGCTATGCTACCAATTAAAATATATTTGAAAGAAAGACATTACACAAATATTTAATTCATTTTGAGTAATTTTATTGATTTTGCTTATTTTGAAAAAAAGTAGGCGGTCGAAAGAAGTATTCTTCATTTTTTTATATTTTTAGTAATAGCGGTCCAGCGGTCTGGCTTTCCCGGCAGGCGTTGTTATGCAAGAGATGGGGCGTGGAGTATGAATCTTAATTTTTACCTCACCTAGAGTAACATGTGTATTCGAATCAATTACACATTTAAAAAAGTAGGAGTGATGGAAAGAAATAAGAAGCTTTGGCACATACAATTTTTATTTTTACCTCGCTTTCAGTAAGATGTGGATACAATTTGTATTAAGTAAATCAGTAAAAACCCATGCAGAAGCTATTAATCAATTAAAAAAAGTGGGCGTTAGAGTAGGCGTGGTCGTACCAACTGAGAAACCTTCACGGACTCAAACACAACAACTTTGCCGAAGATCATCACATGATCAAATGCATAGTTTAGGAGTCTATAAGGGACATACATACATACAAACATAAATTTTTATATATATAGATATAGAACCCTAGATATTTAATATTAATATTAATTTTGTATATGAGCTAAATAATCACTTTGTATGGAGCTGCCACGCCCACTGGTATAATCCCGCCCAATTTTCCCATGACTATTCATAATATAACCAACGTGCACAAATTTCTAAGACGCTGGCTATTATAGAACTGTAGATATATAATATTAAATATTTACTTTGTATGGGAGCTGTCACGCCCACTGGTCCGATCACGCAAATTTTTCCCATGACTATTCAAATCAGCAACATATGGTATACTGCAATGTTTCAAAACTCTTGCTATCACAAAAGTCAAGAAATATGATGTTATTCAATGCATGTGGGAGGGGCCACACCCACTTGAAATATATATAGCCGAAAACCTAACTTGGACTATAACCTTTCAAATGAAACGGAGTTGGGCCAAATCGGTTGGATAGTTTTAGAGTCTATAGGGGACAAACATACAAACATTGTATTTTATATATATATAGATATTCTCATGAAATTTTGTATACGTTGTTCTTGTGATAAAGAAAGAAAGCATCAGGAAAATAGTAAGAATCGGTCCATGATTTCCTATAGCCCCAATACAAAAATCTTTCCGAAATATTGCTCAATTATACATAAATGCCTATAACATTGCAATATCAAAACAAAATTCAGCAGGAATAAGTTTCATGCAAAAAGAAATCGTAAAATTGAATTCTTTGAACATAACAGACATAGAGGATTTATTCTACAACAACTAGACTAGAGCTAACATAAAAATTTTAACTTATTACATTTGATAACTTATTTTGGATTTTGGATCCCCTGTTTGTGTTAAAAGAAGCAAAATAAAATGTTTACTAAAGCTGAATCTTCAACAAAGCACTTATGTTTGTTTTTACAGTCTCGAGTTGTAGTTATAACAAAAATTAACTAAACCTGTTAAAAAAATATGAAAATATAAGCATACAAATATTTGCAATTTATATCGAAATTACCCATTTCAAAATAATACTTCTAAAAATTGCACGAAATTGAAAATACGTTACTGACAAAATCTCCGCCTTGCTGTCGTTTAAAAGCACTGAAAACACGAAATTGACACAAATAGTTAATAGAATTGTGAAAAGGTTAAAATCAAAACACATATAAGAAAGATTTTGTTCACTCTACGTCTCTATACTAAAGAATGTATTTTGCTCTCGATAGCACTCAAATGTATAAATCCAGAATCTATATGAAATTTATACGAAACATTGGCGTAAATAAAAGCAATAATATTTACTAGTTAATAGTCGGATTTGCTTCTAACACACACAAGTTTAATAACCAACGTATATGCAGTGTGAAGCAAAATTGTCCGGATGTTTTTAAAAATTAAAATTAAACATAATATTCTTTTCCATTAGGCTAGTTTTGGTTGACTTTCGTTTCGTCGCTCCAAAGAACCCGTTTCTATGGTTAATTTTTGTGGGGTTTACAGAAATGAAGGCGTTTTTTCACATTTCTAATGCAAAGTGCTGGCTTTTTCTTTTTCACTCTGGCGCAAAATCAATTATATTTAATGTGCGTCTAACCGTCCAGGAACTAACATCCTTACCAATACTTTTTGTAGCATTTTTCGGGGTCTGGATGTTCTTATTATGTAGCAAACGTTCAATCTGCCGGGAATTACCATCAGAAAGCAGTCTTGGTCGACCTCCTTGCTTATTATTTCAAGCTATATTACGCCGTTTTTTTTTATCATTTACCGCAGATTTACTTAAATTTAATTTTTCAACAATTTTACGGCATGAATAATTATTTGGCAACCAATTTATCACATTGTTTTCAATATCAGCTGGCGTTTTTCTCATTTTTAAAGACTTTTTAGTTTTTATTTAAAAATTAATTCAATCACTTCACATGTCAAACAATAATGCACAAATAGAGCAATAAAAGCTTGATAATGAGATCGAAATAAACAAAGAAAACAAAGCAATATCGTCATAATGTTTATGTCTTATACTGTGAAAAAGTCCGAATAGTGAATTTTTTATTTTTTTAAAGGATTTAGGATAAGGTTCAATTAAATAAAAAATACATATGTATGAAAATATACCTATATTTGTGTTATTTTCATTACCTTACTTCCTTAATGCCATACATCTGGAAAGTTTTGCTTCCCACTGTATAAATATTGATCTTTTGTTTAATTTGAGGAAAAAAAATTAAAAAAAAATCTTATCCTTTGCCTTATTTTTTATGATTTTAAATTTTAGTAAGCTTCAACAAAATCATTTCTCAATTTGTCAAAATCATTAACATTTAAGAAATAATAAAAAATTATTCGGCTGCATAGATTCGATTATAAAAGTGTTCTTGTAAATCACTCGAAACTTTGTAAATTTATTTTATTTATAATTAAGTAAATATTTATTTAAACTGAGATAAAAAATGTATCAACGTGTCAACCTATAGTTGACATTTAACTGCTGATTTAGTGATAGATGTATGTGTTCAACGGACAGGCCAACGGTCGTAAACAATATTTTATAGAACTTTATATACAAGTGTAGCAAATGTGTTTCAAACATCAAAAAGCTTGATAAAAGCTAAAGAGAAGTGTTTTCAAAAGCTAGAAAAGCCACCACTTACGAAAATGTTAAAATAATCAAAGGCTGCATCCAATATTACGAAACACAATTAGTCCTCATTTACACAACAAACATATTGCAGAAATATTGCTTACGGAGCGAGGGGAAGATGAGATGAGTACACACTCGATTGTACTAGCAATTCTTGTACTTGTTACATACGAATGAGAGAGTAACACATATGTGTATACAAATGTGTGCCTACTCTCAATAAATATAAATAAAAATACGAGGGATTTAAGAAAAAATTTGTGATATGTAAAAATAAAAGACATTTTAAGGAAATAATTGCATCAATTGTTTTTTCGTGTAAACGTTTTCTAGCCAGACGTCATAGATCCAAAAATTATGTTTTTTCTAACCTTTAAAAACATTTCTCTTAATTAAAAATGTGTTCGTATTTACCCAAATGTTTAGTATTTAGCATTACAAAAATTCCACCTTCGTTATTTAAACTGCAGTAAATTCAAAACGCTTTGAGCAAAGTTATCAATCTATAACACCCTCAGGTTAATAAAAATTCAAAATTTTTATTTTCCATAATATCTTTGAAAAAGAAAAAACGAAAAACAAAAAGTATTAATATAATTTTTTGTCCCCTTTTTTTTATTGCATTTTATTACATTAGGAACACTAATGTCTAATGTGATGTACATAGAAAGTTGATGTTTTTGCTGATGTTTTACATGCATGGATGTTGTTGAATTATACTTAAGGGAGTAATATAAATTACATACCATGACATTAACTACACGATGTCAATTTGCTGATGTTGTTGCCAGTGTGACTAGTTTTTTTGCTGCTGTTGTTGTTTGATGCATATTCCTGCTAAGGATACCAAATATAGCTGATGCTACTGTATATACATATGCATATAAGTTCTACTACTAACTTATATATAGTAGAAAAAGTAATAGAAATATATATTGTTTTATACTAATGAGTATAACAATAGGTGCACTTTACGAAGGATTCAGTTAAGTTGAAATTGAAATGAAATGTATATATTTAAAGGTTTCTGGTTTGTTGTGTAGAGGACAGTTCTTGAATTTGCTTTTACTAGTTATAAACCACATGATTACTAAACTAATTTCAACTAACGGCAAAGAGAAAGTGTATATAGCTTTTGCATATCCGTTACATGTTTTGGGTTGGCTAATGCTCTTTTTATAATAAGCACGAGTGTATTTTCATATACACAGCGTATAAGACTGAACGAGAATACATTATCAAGTGCTTCTGTTGCATCTTTTGTTGCTGTTGTGTATGTGTAAATTCGTTATTTGTAGTGATATTGGCATACGATGATCATTTGATTTCTGGTGGGGGTTTAGGAATTGCATAAATTTATTCGTTACAAATTTTGTAGAGAATACAAAATATGTGTTTTATTTTATAATTTTTTTTATACTTATTTCATATGATTTATAATGGTAAATAATCACAGTTTAGAAGAATGCTTTTGACGAATTATAAGTACTTTTTGGGACATAGCACATATTATTTTACTAAGTCTCTCTTATATCTGTAAATCCAATTTATAGTATTTTATGATTTTAGCTCCATTATTTGATTTAAAATCTTTGATGTTACTAAAGTTTGTCTCGATAGGCATTGTCTTTGATATCATTAGAAGCTCTCTAACTTTGATAATGAGCCAATATTTCCTAAATTATGCTACTAAATTTTATAATGCCTGGTCTATAATAGGTCGTAGCTCCCATTGCTGAAATACAGTTTTTGCTCATGTACGAGTACTTGGTGTAGGGTTTTATTTGGTCGATCTTGACGTTTTGTGTTAAAATTGTAATTTCAAAAAAATATTTACTCATTATGACATTAAATTTATAATTTCTACAATGCAGTGTCCTATAATTAACTTGCATTTATTGTGCCAGCCTCGTATATATTCCATATTAATGCATATGGAGTTTGCTGTTGAAGCAGATAATTTTTATGAGGCTTGTTTTTTTTTTTTTTTTTTGCTATTTTCTTACGTATCTACTTGTATATAAGTTTAGTTTTTTCTTGTATGTATTTTCTTATTTCACTTCGTTGTTGCACTCATGTGTTTCAAAAACCATTAGACTACTTGCAGTACAAGTAATTGGAATAAACAAACAAAAAAAAAAAAAAAAAAAAACAAGTAAGCAAGTATAGTCAGTCAAGCCCGACCAAATAATACCCTACACCCAGTATATGTATAAAACAGTTTTTCAGAAATGTGCGCTATATGGAAGATATAAAATATTGTGGACCGATCAACCAAAAATTTAGTGTCATGATTTCTGTGAATATAGATATTGTGTATGGTAAACTTTGTCTCGATATAAATACTTTTAAAAGATTTATGGAGGTTAAAGTTGATTACGGGGAGGGTCTTATATGGGAGCTACGACTAATTATGGACCGATCACAAAAAATTGTACCGTAGTTTGTATGCTCGTTAAAGTGATTTTCGGAAGTGAGCCTTATATGGGAGCTACGACCGATCTGCACAAAATTTGTAGATGTGAGTTGACTTCATTTACCACTCATTTGTTTTGAAATTTGTTTCAATACTTGCATAATTAAAACATTTATGATCGGTAAACCCCAATTTTGGGATGACATTTGTATGGGGGCCAGGTTAAATAATGGACCGATTTTCACCAGTTTCAAATATCTTAAAAATTCCGACCTGTACTCTGCGCACAAGCTTTACATGGACAGCCAGCCAGACGGACAGACGGACATCGTTAAATCGACTCAGAAAGTGATTCTGAGTCGATTGGTATACTTTAAGGTGGGTGTTGGACCAATATTTCTGGGCGTTACAAACATATGCACAAATCCAATATACCCTCCCCACCAGCATGGTGTAGGGTATAAAACATACAATACATACTCAAAATAAAGTCAAATACAACATACAATTGAATAAAGTTGTACATTTATAAATATACATAAACACATACATAAGTACTTGTGTATCTACATATGTATGTATGTAGTAGTCAAGCGTGAGGTTTCATTTTTATATGTTTGTTTTTATCTATATTCATATTCATTCATTTTTATTTTTATTTCTATTTGTATTTTTGCTCTTCTACTTATCATCCTAGTCATCATTTCTATACGTTGACAGTCATCTCTGTCATAATGAAACTAATAATGATGTTGCTGATAATAACTATTGCTCAGCATGAATAAGATAATGGTTTTTTGTGGTTGTTTTACTTGTCTTTATAAGTAATTGTGTAGGTTTTCAGTTTGAAAAATGAATTGCTAAAACGCCTGCAAACAGCTGTCAATGCATATGGAAATCTCATATTAGCAAATTAAATTTTCTCTAAAACACATGTCTATCAAATGATTATGTATTGTTGATGTTTTGTAAAAATTTTGGGAAGATGTCAAATGCGAATAAAGAAAAAAGAGATAGTTGACATTTTCATTTGTCTTAATTTGCAATTGTTTGCGTCGTTGTTGCACAGTTAAACTATCGAATATAATGTGCCAACATAATCATTTAGTTTTTATAGCTCAACTTTAACTTTTTTAAGGTTTCAAACATATTTTCACTTATATGCTGGTATTTTTCTTTTATATCTTGTTAACACTCAACTTGTTATAAGAAACTCGCAATTAAATTTCCAACAGTGGCTAAAAATCTGTCTAAGACCTTGAAGAAATTGTGACAAAAAGTGTAAAAAATGCAAAAAGAAATTGTAAAAACCTTTTTCTAAAAAAATATATTTTCTGTTATCTTCTGTTAACTCTATTATCAAATACAAAAAGCAATTCAAAGCTATTAATCAAAACTGTTTTCCAGTAAGAAATAATATAAAATTTTTTGTTAAACCAAAAATGTATGTTTTTAAAAAAAAAATTATAACAAGTATATATAAAAATTATATACAGAAATTGTTTTTTTAAACAAATAAAAAATGTTCAACTAATGATTTATTTAATAAACAATTGTTTCATTATTAAGTAATCATGGCAAGACTAGTGAAATTAGAATATTAAAAAAGTTTATTATAGCTTTTGAAAATGTTCTTCTATAAAACGGTATTCTATACCACTGTATTTACATATTTTTATACCCTACACCACCACAAGTGTTAAATGAGGGTATACATAAGTTTGCCATTCCATGTGTAACACTAACAAATATTCATCTAAGACCCAAAAAAGTCGATTGAGTTCTGTCACTCTATATGTCTGTCTGTTCGTCTATCGGTTAGCAGATTGGTATTGAGAACCAGCAAAATCGCTATCGTAGAACAAAAGTTATGGACTAAAATGAGTGACAACCTCCATCAAAATATAATATTTTTCACCTATTTTTTTTTGCTATTTTCTTTAAAGATATTACAGATAATATAATGAAATTTAGTACACGTCATTTATACAATAATAGCACACATACAAATTTTTTCCCGAAATATTTCAATATCAATACAAAATTCTACAAATAGAGTGCTTCATGTAAAAAGAAATCAAAAACGTAATGCAATTTATTTCGGTCCATGTCTGATCTCATATAAAGTCCACTTCTAAATTTCACTTAAATACGTATAAAATCTATTACAAATATCATTACCATGTTCAAATTCGACACAAATAATCCTATAGGCATATAAATTGTTGTACACAATTTTATGATGCTCAGCCCAATATTGATCATAGCTCCGATATATAAGACCCACATACAAAAAAGACATAATTCCTTATTTTATCGGTACCGATTCAAAACTTTGCATATATCATTTACATATACACAAAAACCATACCACAGATTCTTGTGAATTTCGGTCCATATTTGAGAAAAGGGCTTTATACCTTTTCCAAAAATCATTTCAGTTCTCATCAATCTCTTATAAATAACGGTGCCAATCCATAATTTTACACGGTTCATTTACATATTTACATGCCAAAATTAAACTGCTGGATTTTGAGAATATCATTCCATGTACCGTTATTATGTTGAAATTCGACGTAAAATATCCTCATATGCATAAAATTCTCTGTTCCGAAATTTAAGAAGATCTTCCTATAATTGGTCAGAGCTGTTGTAAAAAGGACCGTTTCCAAAAAACACCTTAACCCACAAAAATGTCTACTAAATATGGATATCGAACCAACTTTTATAAAGACCAGAAACTTTAGTCCAGAACTCATACTAATATCGGTTGTACGGCAATTACGCTACTGGATTTTGTCAGTCAATAATTGGCAATGTACTCGTATACATATATGCAGCATACCAACATACCAACCATAAAACTTTTGCAAATAAAGGTATTGAGATGAAATTCAACCAAACTGAAAACAAATAGAAATCGCGTTACTGGATACTGGATTTTGATGATATTGGTCTTCAATTGATCCACTTCTACTAAATCATCCATAAAACTCTTGTAAATAAAGTTATTGAGATCAAAATCAATCAAAAAAAGTCTCATCTTATAACTCTACTCTTTTTTAAAGTCTACTTCTTAAGTAGTGGTGAATATGGAAAAATATTTTGTTTTAATTTTATAAATTGTTAAATTACACCTAGGTTGTTATGGAAATAATTACAGAAATTATAAGTGGGTGGTCAAAATTAGATAAAATTTTAAAACATTTAAAATAAATTAAATTGTGCGTAAATCTGTCTATCAAATAATATATAAAATACTAATAAAATTTGCGCTAATACTGAATACCAAACACTGAATCAGGATATTCTAGTCCTATAGCCAGTGTAGTTTCTGTATATCTGGAGGGTATTTAAGATTCGGCACAGCCGAATATAGCACTTTAACTTGTTTTTGCTGTTTTCCCTTCATCAAGTCTTTAAAACTTCCTGTTTTTCTTGTTAATACTATTGTTGTTATAACTTTTCCTTATTTTTTAAGAGTTCACCACTTTTTCAAATGCAATTATACCGAAATGACATTTCACCAGTTTTAGATGAATTTTTGTACAATACTTTCATCTTGCATAATAAAAAAAAAGAAACAAAAACCAGAAACAAAACCGAAAGAAATGAAACTGCTAAAAAAAAACAAAAGTAAAGACAAACAAGCAAAATAAACATAACCATATCCTTTTGTAAAATAAGAACACTATGCTGTTGTTTTATAACTGCAAACAAGTGAAAAGGACACTTCTTCGGTGTAGTGTCTGTATATGAATACTAATATAATTTTCCACTTCTCCTTTTCTTACCATTTCTGCTTATGTCACCCTTTTATAGTTGTTGCTTCATGTTGATTTTGTCATTGAGCTAGAATGTGTCTTATATGGCCAAGTTTTGGAGATACAAACAGAAAACTTTAAAACAGATACAGTAATTTTTTTGTTGAACTTTATACTCTTATATTTGTTGTACTGTTGAGCTTTGTGCTCATACTACGAACTCATAAGGGCTTTTGCTCATTATAATTTTATCAGAAATATCTTGAAATTTAGTAAAATATTTATCTGAAAAATTGTCAATAATCTTAGTTATGTGGCAACATCATTATGTTTTTAATTTGAGGCTACAATTTTGCAAAAATATGGTCTAATATTAAAAAATGTATTTTGTTTGCATTAAAGTATTCCAAATCATTCTATTCAGTACAAAATTTGAATATTTTTCTAATCCACTAAAAATATTGTTTATATCCTACACTTCACTTAGATTTTGTAGTGTAGTAGGAAATTTTTATTTCTTAACTTGAAATAAAATGCTATTATTTAAACCGAACAAAATGCATACAAACCTTCATTTCTTCTTTTCGGTAGAGGGTAAGAGGTAAAACAAATTTAAAAGAGAGTTGCTGGAGACTAAACGTATCGTTTAACCTTTCCCTCACTTATAGCTATATAGAAGACTGTAAATAAAAATACTTAGAGAAGTCAACAGAGCCTTCACCACAGCTCACTTCAAATGCATTTGTATAAAGCAGGGATAGGATAACACATACAATTAAATTTAAAAAGCTAAAAGACAAAAAATAACCCTACTTATTTCGTACATTTTTTACAGTGTAAAACCAATAAAGAAGTGGCAAAGCGACTTGCTAAAACTAGAATGAATTATGAGTCTTCAGATATATATTGTATTCATTAGACAATCTTGATATATTTCCACTTATTAGAAATATTTATCCTGAGCAAGAAGGCTAACATATTTAGAAATTTAATTATTACAAAAAATGATTGCCTCAGCGTCCATAGGGACATTTTTGAGGCCAGTTGGCAAATAGTTTAAAAGCTTATCAAATTATTAAATTTATAAGTATTTGCAAATATATGCATAGTTAGAATTAAATTAAAAAGGGAATATTGTTACAATAGAAGCATTTCCAGGTTGTTTAATTGCAGTAAATCCATGTAAGCTTTCGAAGCCTTTAATTTTAAACTATCAAAGAATCGATTTATATTTTACCCAATGCTTTATAGGAAATTTCAAATATAAAAGAAACAAGTAATAGTTTATACTCTGCTGTGCCGAGTATATATCAGTAGTGTAATCTGTGCATAATTAAAAGAAGCTTGTGTAACCTTTTGCATCGATAACGAGGTTATTTTATTATTTGAATCCTTTATGGAATCTCTAACATGTTATGCGATGATGGTTATAAAATATTTAACTGTATGCGAGTGTTATGGTGAATTTTTAGAAATGAACCTTATATGGGAACTGTGGCAACTTATGGACTGACCTTTACAAAATCCAATAGTAAAAGTTTTACCTGCATATAACTAATGGTTGAAAACTTTCAGTTCGATATCGATATTTTTAAGATATGTTAGTAGGACATTGTGTTCTTCGGTAGAGGTACCTATATTGAAGCCGATTTTGTATGGACACTGTTATTCATAAGGCATTTATCATAGAGCCATATTCCGGGACGACAATTATATGTGGACTATGATAACTCGAAACAGACGGCATAAAACTAAAGTATACACAATTTGTCTTTCTGCTTGAACCAGCACTAATGCAATATATTATGTTGGAACTAGGAAACTAGGTTTTTGGAGGGAATATTGAAAGTGACAGGGAATATTTCTGCAGGTAGTTTATTCCACATACGGACAGTACGGCTAAAGAACAAATTTTTCCTGTAATTTGTTATGCGATCCACAGTCGACCATGGATAGATGAGCCCTGACTGAGGAACGTGTATTACGTAAAAAACTACGTTTTTAATTTCAGTAGAACACATTCGATAGAACAGTGAAACACAACCCACATTACGGCGATGCTCCAGTGAATCAATAGAGTTGGATACCCTTCTGTCACCGATAAGCATATTCGCCCTCTCCTGTACCCGGTCATATAACACCAAAATAGAATTCGAAGCACCGGTTCATACAATAGCGTTGTATTCCATTTTAGGTCAAATATAGGTGGTGTAAATAGTAAGAAGATCAGATGGAGTGATGTATTTCCTACACCGTTTTAAAAAAACAAGGCACTTGAACGCTTCTTTTGACAACTGAAAAACGTGTTTATGCCAGAGGACATCACACTGTATTCTCATGCCAAGAACATCAAAAGCGTCTGATTCCATAATATTTACACCGCCCATAAAAACAGATGAAGCAACATGATCTGTCGTGCGTTTATGTGTTAACATATTAAATTGAGTCTTACGTGCGTCAAAATCGACTCTGTTCACAGAACCGCATGCTGAGATTGTCATAAGATCTCAGTTGTCTGAAACTATGTTCTATAACTAGAATTTCACTGGGCCAATTTCGCCCATTTTCAATACCAAACATTTTGGTGAAACAAAGAAATTTGATAGTTCTTTTTTCGAGTCTCTATCATGCCTTCAATAGACAGTATGACAAACTTAATATACCACCTGTCTTTTTGGTGGTAGATATAACAGTTACAGAAATTCTAAAGTTTAAAAATCACTCATAAAATTAGTTATCCGATCTCCGATTCTTTCGTAGTTCAAAAAACACAATTACCATAAACTATAAATGACAACAAAAACATACATGGCTGATATTGTCAACTAACGGAAGAAACATAATAACAAATGCGTAATAATAAAAAAAAAACACACACACATAGTAAACGGATGTAAATATCGTCCAAATCACTCTAAATCACAACGTGTAAGGAAATATGAATTTATCCCAAATACTATTTTTGATGACGGACTTGGCAGTGTAGGAAATGCATTCAATTTATCATTGTCTAAAATACTTTACAATTGTATGTTATTATTTGTATCTATTTATATATATATATTTTATATGTATTTATATTATTTTGTATTTAATGGAGTATTGTGGTTCTCAACTATACCATTTCAAATTGAAATTGTCAAAATACAATTTGTAATTCAGATAATAGATATTGAGAAAAGACTAATTAAAATTAAAATATGCAAAATCATTAAAATATGACAATTATTTTTTATAAATTTGTCGTTGGATGATCGCATATATATAAACATTTTTTATACCTAAATTCTATAAAAAATAAACTTTTAAAAGTAACAAAAACCATTTGCCATTTTGAAATATGAATTATTTAATTAAGTGAATTTGTTAAAAGCCTAGAGTATAAAAACCCCTTACATTTTTTTTTTAATTTTTTAAAGCATAGTATCTTTATTTTATTTAGAGGCTCATTAACTACGATATCATCATATTTCAAAGGAAAAAAGAAGAAAATAATAATACGTGTTTACATCCTGCTTTTAACAATTTAATAAAAATAAATAATATACAAAACCGTGTTTTAAGAAGAATTTAAAATCATTGTATTTTTTAGCACTCTGTACGAAAAATATATATAAATAATATTTAGAAAAAAATATTAAAAATAATATAAGAGAATATAACAGAATGTGTATGAGTAAAACCAAGTTATGTTACCTTTGTGCATTTCACATACACAGTACTTCCGTTTCCGCTGTACATACACAGTAAGTGTATTTTTTATTTCTTTGCGGTTTGCCATAGAGTAATGTAAATAAATGATGTGTCTGTATATATAGAGGAATATACAAATATGGATACAACAACACTACACCGGTACTAGCAGTATTAGTACTTACACATAAATTCTTTCACTTAACTCCTCTAAAGTAAAGTTTTGCTTTCACCATTAGATCCCAGGTGTTTGCTTTAAAAGATGGCGAACAAAACAGTAGGTAGCAGTATTTTTTGCTACTTATATACTCTATACATACAGCTATATATATTTGTATATAAGGGTGAGCATGTATTTATGTTTTAAAAATATATATATTATATATATGTATATGCAGATCTTTAGAAAAATTTGTTTTCAAACATTTGAATCTTTTGTTCTCTTTAGCGTATTGTTTTGCAGCCTTGAGTATTGTTACGCTAGGTTGCATTGTTACCTTTATTATTAACAGGATATAAAGAACTTCCTTGTGGCAAACAAATTTTATTGCAGCTTTCCGTATTTTTGCTCCTAAACAAAAGCAAAAAATAAAATAACAAAAAAAAAATTAAATAAAAATATTTCAATTGTTCCCCAGAAAATTCGAAATATTTATACAGACGAAATATTAAAAAAAATACACAAGGACATTTACAAATATGGTTAATGGCTTGGTGTGGATTGTTTATGCAATTCATTTATAATTTTTTTAGCTTAAAATTGAGAAAAAGTTTAGTTTCCATTTATCTAGTTTAATATTTTAATGCCATACAATTTTATGAAAAGTTTTAAGTGTAAATAATAAACATAAAATGACAAATTAACAGAAAAATATTTTAAATCTATTCTGTGCATTTTACCTACCTATACACTGTTATTTTCGTTTTTAATCAACTTAATAACTTTGAAAATAAAATCATTTCTATTGTAAGAAAAAACCAACAATATGAAATAACAAACAACAACAGCTAGAATGAAAAACAAAAATTGTATTTCATTCAATTGTAAAATCTGAATTTAACCTACTTCCATTGAGCAAAATTTAACCCAAATGCATTACATTAAAAAAAGAATAAGTTTTTCCCTCTCTCACACTCTCCTGCCCTATAGCAGATTTAATGAAATAAAAACCCTCTTTATAACAAAGAAAATACCAAAAAGAAACGAAAATAAAGTTTTGTGTTGCACACAGAACATGCAACACACTCACACCACACCAATACCAGCATGATAACCAAGGACAACCACTTGTGTATTGCAATGCTGTATTACGTTATTTGTATATGTACGTTGGTATGCATGTATGCTCAAGTATGTATGTATTTGTTTATTAGTTTGCTTGTACATATATTTTAAACAATAATCAAAACAATTGCATACATAAAATGTACAGAAAAAATAAAGTCAAAATGTTGCATGTAGTAATAAATTACAAAACAACTTAACACAAAAAACTTGTAACAAAATTGAAATGAAAGTGAATGAATAAGAATGTATTTAATGTACATAGCTATACAGCAACTTGTGCAAAAACAAACTCAACTTGTACACAAACCAATACAGAAACAAGAAATATTCATCAGCAGTTTGATGAGCAAAAATTAAACAGAATAATATAAAAAAAGATTAAAAAGTTCAATTGAATTTTTTGTTTGAGATAAAAAAGAAACAAATATCGGAGTAAAAATTAAGAACAACATGCTAACGAAATACAAAAGTGTAAGCAAAACTTATATGGTTCAAGTCAAATTACAGATGCTCTTTAATTTTTGGAGAAAATTTCAACAGTACATATTATTTTAACCCTGCTGTTAGGTTAGGGCCATTTGGTCCAAATTTTTTCAGAATTCCCTAGTAACTTTGGAACGGTGATATATACTGACTAAATTTTTCTGCTAATGGGGTATTTTAATAAAACAATGTTATGTGCGAAAACTAAATTTTCTAACTTTATTCAGGACTGAGAAAAATACAAAATGACGAATCTTAGGTTAGAGGACCATTTGGTCCATAGTACATTTTTATAGATTTTTTTAAAAAAATAAGAATTTATTAGTTGGTTTGAATATATTTTTCATTGCAAGATAAGCACAATGTTTTTCGGTTAGTTTTGCAAATAAAGTTGCTGCAAATGGAACATTTTATATCAGACTTCGACTTGCAGCAACTACAAATTCCACGCTTTTGAGTCCTTGAATGAGAAGTTGGATTATTTGAGGAAGCCTCTGAAACTGTGCATGTTGTACGAATTTCTGTCAGTTGGAGCCCATGAAACATCGATTTCAGAAAATAGTATGTACGCATTCAAAGCGGATATGTCAAGTATGTTTGCAAATACAACGGTTGACCATCGATTTGTTTTGCGTTTTGTGTAGTAGGATCCAATCATTTGATCAGCAGTATCCACACCACCTAAAAGAAACAAACCATTAGAAATTATAGGCGATCAAAAACTAGCATACCTTTTGTCGAATTGTAATAAGAACCAATCTCTGGTTTTTTCTTAGATCCAATTTCATCAACTGCATCATCTTTGTGCATTGTACTATTCAATATCACTGCTTTGTTTTTATGACTTATGTACGGTTCCCATATATGTTAGCTTTCTTTCTTTCCAAAACTTCAAACCATACCTTGCTGGCTTTGATGGAATAAATTGTCGAAAAGAACATCTCCCTCTAAATGCAACAAGTTGTTCATCAACGGTAACATTTTCGTGACAATTGTAAAACATTGGAATGAGTTGTTGCCAATTGTCCCACAGTGCACGAATAGGAGCAAATTTATCGCTACTACGACATTGGCGTCGACTCAAAACATCATCGAAACGAAGAGCACTTGTAATCCTATGAAATGTATCTTCAGACATAATCGATCGGAAAATAGGGCGACCAAATTTTTCATCAAATAAACTGTGGACATCCTAATTTTGTCCGCTGTCATTGATAAATTTGATATATTACATAAATAAGTAAAACATGAATGTACATACCGATAAACTCCAGCAAGAATGAGCACAGCTATATATGCGTGCAGTGCGTCTTCATCAATATCTGTCCATTTGGCACTAAACTTGATCCTGCCGTGCTTATTAGTATTTTCAATGACAATTCTTTCTATTAGAGGCGGAAAAAACAAAAAAGCAGACATCATGTCATCGCATCTAGACACTGCAAATCGAGTTGGCCCTGTTTGTGTTGTGATAATATTCTCAGCCCCAGTTCTAATAGACTGAGGTAATGGAGTCGCTCTCCATTCCATGTTGTTTTTAGCAATAAAAAGACGATCAACAGAGCTAGCTTCAACTGAGATGGTTTGCTGTTCACTTTCTGTTTCAGATGAACAGTTCGAAATTAAATCCGTCTCCGAATCGGAAATATCAGCTTCACTTTCTTCATTGAGAATTTCACGTATCTCTTATTCGTTCAACTGCGCCATTTCGTAACAAAAACACTACCAGAATATTCAAAGAAACTTTCAAACTGAAAGAAGTACTGCACGTATCTTTGCTTCTTCACGACAAAAATATAAAACGGGGAATCCCAAAATAATTTTTTACATTACAAAACAACAAGTGAATGTACATTCATTGCACAAATTTTAAATCTTAGAATTATTTTTTCTTTACCAAGTGAATGTAAATTCATGTCAAATATTTAGAGGATGTTTTTGATATGTCAAATACTTACTTTAGAAATTATTGAACCAAAATAGTTACATTGAATACGATAAAATTATTATTTTGCATGAAAATTGCATTATGGACCAAATGGTCCCATAACCTAAGATTTGTAAGTTTTTTCTAACCTAACAGCAGGGTTAATGCAAAATGGGTTTAAAGCCTCTAACATACACAACTGCAATGTGTTTGTTGCTTCCCACTTTTGCAAAGCAAATCCAGATACAGATTACTGTTAAATTTAAATCACTTTATAAGCGAAACTTTGTTCTGAAATGTATTACTTTATATAGAGAAAACAAAGGATGTGTTGCAATTGATTCCTTTTCATATTTATGAAAACCTCACACCTGAAAATCATTGAATATTTGTACCTATATAGACCCATTGTTTGAAAAAACTGGGAATCATTACAACAGCTTTCACTAATCTGGTGCTAGTTTATATTAAACAACCTAGGGATGACGACGTAATGCATTTACGATTTTAAAAGTTTCAACTCTACAACTAAAATAATTAATTTATATCGTCTATACATATTTTTTGTCCAAACTCGGTTTGAACACTAATATTTTTTTTTTGTCGTATTATATATTACCGATATACTTGATTATAACATTTTGTATTAATTATGTAATTGGTTTATTATTACCTTATTTGTATATATTTCTGAATTTGAATTTTAACGGTTAAATGAATTAATTACCCGCTAACATTGTTTAAACGTCAAAAATATCTCTTTGCTATAACTTGAGGTACAAAAACAAAAATAAATAGTATTGTGTTTTAACGTTAGCTTTGACTAGCATGTAAATTATAACTTCACTTGTTTTTTAACCATCAACCACAGCCTAAATAAACGATATTGTATTGAATTCCCACCAAACAATTTATTGTTTTTTTTATACCCTACACCACCATAGTGGGGAGGGTATATTGAATTTGTGCTGATGTTTGTAACGCCCATAAGTAATAGTCCAACACGCACCTTAAGATATACCGATCGACTCGGAATCACTTTCTAAGTCGATTTAACGATGTCAGTCCATCCGTCCGTCTGGCTGGCTGCCCATATAAAGCTTTTGCACAGAGTACAGATCGGAATTTTAAAGGTATTTCGATAAAATTTGATACACGATACAATAAATGTTTGAATTATGCAATTTCACCAGAAATTATTGGTAAATGAAGACAAATCACACCCACAAATTGTGTGGTTCATAATTGATCATATCTCCCATATAAGGTCCTTCCGAAAATCAGTTTAAAGTGCAAAGCTCTTAAAAATGTTGGTATCCAAATACTATTGGAGACAAATATGTCTCATATATATAAAAATAATATGGTACAATTTTATGATGATCGGTCCATAATTAGTCAAATCTCCCACATAAGACCATATTAGTCGTTTAACATACATAATATTAATATTCACAAAAGTCATGGCAGTAAATTTTGCACGCCCATTTTTGGAAAACTGTTTTATACATATACTGAGTAATAGGTATTATATGGTCGGGCTTGACCGACATGTTGCATCCTGCTATTGAAACCACATGTCAGTGATATCCATATTATCAATTTTAACCTAAAATTTAGTTATTAGAATCTCTGAATAGTGAGATTCATTAAAAAATGGTCCAATCATAACTCCGGGTCACATAGCGCTTCATACAGTATACTTTCAGCCTTTCAACAATTGCTCTACGATTTTCAAAAGCCAAAATGCGGCAACATTGCTTGTTGATACACCCAAACAAATGAAGTTCTTCAGAAAACCAGTGGGTGTTTCTTAACTTAATTCTATGGGTTTACGGCGATGTTTTAACGAAATTATATTATTTATAACAACAGCCAATGCTTCTAGTATATTTAAGTTCATAACTTTTTAAATAAACCTGCTTGCCTACTTGCACCGCCCCGGCGGAAAATATTAGAAGCTCAATCATTTATATACAATTCCAATGCTGAGGTAGAGATGGCGAAACTGGTGTCATGAGTTGCACGGAGCTCAAAACTGGGAAGAGTTGATTGTACTCGTATCATTCCATGAAACTTGAAGTTGACTAGAAACTTATCTGGCACCACGGGATCAGTTAGAAGCCCGGGGATTCATCCCAGAACTGATAATTGTTGCAGGTCCCTTCGGTGTACACGCGATGGCTGTGATTTAGTGGCAAATTTCGGACCACCAAATTATCTCTAGGTTCTGTTTCCGAATCAACGTAGCTATTTAATAGTGGTACAATTAGTTATGTGCTCAGGAAACGTATTGGAGTGGTGACATTTTTGCTGACAATCCGCCCTGGACAGGGTTAAAAAGCGGTTTAGGATAGGCCGCTGTAATTTTTCGTCCTTGGCAGTAGGGGTTGATCAGTGCAGTGCTAGACCAGTTTGTAGCTGGAGCGATTGCTGAGTGTCCAATGATTGTCTTGGCTAGGATAGTTGACTAAGGTATGGATTAGATGCTTGAACTCTCTAACAAGGTGTTTGTACAGTGATCTGTACAATTTCTGTATGAGAAGTTGTGAATTGTGAGTCTTGCGAGCCATACAATGTTGTATGTCCTTGCAAGGCATGCAATGCGTAGGTTGGTTTTTGTCAACCCGATGTGAAGAATACCATGTGGTCATGTCTGAATTGACGATACTGCATGTTAAACCCCTGGACTCTGTCCGACTTGCAATTTTGCACAAGTAGAGAAGGACTTTTTATTGAGGATTACCTAGTGACCAAAATAATATGTGTTCGTGTGATATATTCTTTCAATACATAATAACGGTGATAAATGACATTGAAATCGATGACGTCAAATTCAATTGCTGTTCACTTTGGTTTGGATTTTTCCAATCCCTTGTTCTTTTATAATAAAATTTATTTATAAATCCATAACAGTTAACAAATTGTTTTAAAATTGATTCATATATAGCTAAGGAATCATGATAAATATGATAATTCTTTTCGTTTTATTCATAAACATGTGTATTATACTATACACATAAGCGCCTGACTATGCATGCTCAAACTGATACGAAACTTTAATAAAATATATGGATGTCCTATATATACTCGTATATGAAAAATGCTATAAACTGTAAAAAACAACATTCAAGTCCACATCACACAAAGTACTGGAACCAGCGTTATAACATTCAGTATAAAATTAAACTAAAGCAAAAATTAAAGAAAAAAAGTAAAATCAAAAGTGAGTTTATGGAATAAGGCCATGATTATAGTATTAAACAAATGTGAAAATATGCCACAAAATAGGCAGAAATATGAATAAAACGAAGCGTTGCCAATTAAAAACTCGAAAGTGATATTTAAAATAATGAATTTCATTTAAATACAATTTTAAGAGTTAATAAAAACTTTTAAGTTTCTGCTTTTTCCCAAAAGAAAAAAAAAACATACAAATAATGTTTTTATAATTAAGATTTGTTTAAAACAAGCCAACAAAACGAATTATTGTCTGTAGCAGGCAGTTATTTTAATTGATATTTGTAACTGAAACTAAAATATTTTGAAGCTAAAATTATGTTTTTTTCTTTGTTTATTGCAGATGTCGTTGACCAACAGAAACTACGAAAAAAAACTAGACATAATGAAGAAAACGGATTCAAGTTGAAGCAAAAACAGCAACCAGTGTAACAACAATAATAGCAGAAACAACATCAGCAAACATGAAAACTATTTTATAACTGAAACTGACAGCGAAACAAGAATAATTGCAACCTTTTCTTAACTTAAGTAACGCTGATACCGATCGTTGAACAAATGGACAATCACCTGAAGGAAGAACACAATTCAAAAAAGGAAAAATAAGTTAATTAGCGTTAAAAGAATCGCATTGTAACAAAAAATATAAATTAAAATAAATACAACAATAAGGAAAAGGAAACCAATAAACACAAAATACGAAAAAAAAAGACTCAGTTTATATAAAACCCTTAAGCTTAAGAGTACTTTTAAATATATAAACCGGCATAAAAAAGTTTTTTTTTTTTTAATTATACTCGTACATAAAATACATAAAACAATGGTTCAGGTTGCATCATTTACAAGTAAAAATGTAAATTCTTATCTGCAATGAATCAGCAACAAAAACAACAACAACAACCAATCCAGCTATATCAACAACAAACAAACAGCAACAGAAAACTCGGTTGCAAAACAAACCCCAGCTAAAAACCAAAACCAAAAGCAAACAAAATTTTAAATAAACAAAAAACAAGGCATTTGGAAAATTGTTACGCTTCAGAAATTAAATTGTAACATCCGCCAACAGGAAACATTAAAATTGTTCTAGTTTGTTTGTAATTTTAGCTCGGTTTTTATGTTCTTACACATAAATACATGCATTTACATATACATACGTATATTTTTTACTATACCTGCGAGAAAATAAATTATAGCAAAAACGAACAAAATATAAATAAATAAATCCAAATTGTATAAAAAAAATAAAACTCTCATACGAACAGACTCTTACCCACAGCTGCACTTAAACTTCCCCAATTCAGGAATAAAGATACTTCGACAACGAATTACCTTGTAAAATATAAATACATACACAAATTTGTGCTTCAATACATATATCCCTTTTTTGGAAAAAAAGAAAGCCCATTATGGAATTGCTAAAATTTCCCCGCGTGACGCTGCTCACTGCATGTCGCTATTGCTTATGCTTGGCAACACTTTTTATATTTGTTGCCCATCTAAATACAACAACGGGACAAATAGACTGGGACGACGATGATGATCCAGGTAAGTTAAAAAGAACAATTACTCATATAATATGTATATCATTTATCTATAAAACATTTAAAAATATTGCAATGAAAAACAGAATGCATGTTTTTTTATTTTTTATTTTGAGTTTTTTATAAATCATAAATACTAGTAGGGAAAAATGTGTGTAGTGTATATCAAAAAAATTAAATATTAAATAAAGATATATATTTATATAGGCCTAAATCTAAATCCTAGCAAGTAACCAGTTGTAGAGTAACACAGTTTCGATTATCACAATTTATAAAAGCCGCTACTCATGAGTTGTGAATAAAAAATGTTCCGTCATTCACATTTCATTATTATACCCCCTCCAAAAAGATGTTGATATATTACGTTTGCCATATCGTGTGTTACACATGGGAATAATGGTCATAGAGCCAAAAAGCTTAAAAAAGTCACACAACTATAAGATTTTTACCAAACATTCTTTAATCTACCGAAATGTTTGGTATTGAAAATGGGCAAAATCGAGCTAGTAGGTTACGAGATATAGATCAAATTTTCAGACTACCACTCTATTTTTATTATAGAAGAACAAATACTGTTTAAAATGGTAGGAATCGGTTAACGACTTATCATAATCCCCATGTAAATGTCTTCCCGGAATATGGCTTTTTGGTACATTGTCTATAGAAAAGCTGTATCCATATATATATAAGTCTGTAAAAATAAGTTTCATGCAAATTGAAATCTTAAAACGATATTTTGTTTGCATCGGTCTATATTTTGAACATAGCCCTATGCAAAGACTACTTTCAAAATCACTTAGGTCAGCAGACAGCTATAGTTAGTATAGCTCACTTAGGTCCATTTGTTGGTCCTTTTGTGTTAAATCACTTAAATACGCATAAATCTTTTATAAAAATCACTTACAAGTCAAAATTCTACACAAGTCATGATGATCGATCCATATTTGATCACAACCCTCATATAAAGTCCACTTCCGGAAATCACTTAAATACGCATAAATCTCTTATAATCATCAGCAGCAATTTTTTCAACAAAATTTCATAGAGTTTCTCTAAATAACTCAATCTTACAAATTTCAACAAACATATATATTATAAAAAACAAATAAGTAACACTTTACCAAAACATTCTATTTAATTTTGATTTATACACAAAATTTAATTAATAGATTTCAAAGCCTAATAACTCAGTTTTATCATCTCTGGACCAGATTATAAAATACAAATTTGGTTAAAGTTTGTTTGTGGGCATAACCTTCAGCCAATCAACACCCAAACCAGACACATGTGACCTCTAACGAATTGTCAAAACAAAAAGCAGATTTATTTATGAAATCTTAATCACTTTAAATATTAACAAAGTTTCTTTTTTATTATTTTTTCAAGGGGATGACAAACAAAGAATATTACATTTGTCTCCAAGTTATGTAAACAAATCCCATTAAAAAAATAAAACTCTTTCCAAGAGACCATAAAAGAGAAAATTAAAAAAAAATATGCTGCTTTGGTCTTATGATGGGTACCATAATAAAAGTAAACATAGGCATGTGTTTTGTCAAATTTTGAAGGCAATTTTGTATGTTTAAATCTTTGCTGTAGCTGCTGCATAGTTGTAGTTGTTGGTCTTCTTACACAATAACCTACAAAAGTCAGTGAAAAAGTCCTTGTGCCAGAAAATAAATTGAGCATTTTGACACATTTTGGTAGTTTTTGTAGGATCATCTTTTTCAAAAAAAAAAAAAAATAGAAGAAAGAATAAAATACATACGAAGTTAAGCATACAGATAGTTGCTGATATGTTCTCTAGGAATTTTCTTAGCTTATTATAAATTGTTGTGCAAGCATTTGTGTTAGTACAGGAATAAAGCACATGACTACATATACACATACATACTTATGATGAAAGTATACCTGTATGTGTATGTGTGTATACTATATAATACTCTCTTGTTAGTTGTTTTTGTTATATTTATACCCTACACCACAATAGTGGGGAGGGTATATTGGAATTGTGCTGATGTTTGTAACATCCAGAAATATTGGTCCAACACCCACCTTAAAGTATACCGATCGACTCAGAATCACTTTCTGAGTCTATAATTTCTCTTCGCCCCCATACAAATGTCCTCCCGAAATTGGGGTTTATCGATAATAAGTGTTTGAATATAAAAGTATCCAAACAAATTTCACAACAAATGAGTAATAAATAAAGTTAAATATGTGAAGATTGGTGTATAATTATTCGTAGCTCCTATATAAGGCCCACCTCCGTAAATCTCTTTAACGATCATAAATTTCTTAAAAATGTTGGTAATCTAATAAATTTCGATGCAAATAAGTTTCTTATGTACAGAAATAATGACACCTAATTTTATAACGGTCGGTTCATAATTAGTCGAAACTCCCATATAAGACCCTCTCCGTAATTCACTTTAACCTCCTTAAATATTTTAAAAGTATTTATATAGAGATAAAGTTTAACTTTAACATACACCGTATTTATATTCACAAAAATCATGACACTAAATTTTTGGATGATCGGTCCATAATAGGTCATAACTCCCATATAGCGCACATTTCTGAAAAACTGTTTTATGCATATACTGGGTGTAGGGTATTATATGGTCGGGCTTGACCGACTATACTTTCTTACTTGTTTTAGGTTGTTATATTTAAGATGTCTTTGGCTTACTTTTGCTTTTGTTGCTTGGTCTAAGTATTAGTCTTAAGTTTATGTAATTGTACTTCTACAACTTGCTGGCTGCTGCTTTTTGTTGTCACCGTGTTTGTTCTTTTCTTTCTTTTACTCTTCGTGTGTATAGTTTCTATAGATTGTATTCAGTAGTTGACAGCAGCCATATAATGTCGAATATATAGTTCATGTACTCGTACATTGAAATGTGTTGCTGACACCCATGTGGCATAGTAATTTTCTGCAACTTTAAAATTGTTTCTTCATCTTTGCTTTGCTTTTGTAAATGCACATAAAATCTTACACTCATAACAAAATACTTGTCAAAACAGATATTTGTAATAAATTGTTGTTAGAGTCGACAATTTATCACCTGGGGACCTCCATGACCTAAATAAATGCAAAGCAGAAACATAAATAACAGACCGATTTATGATTATGTTTTCATGATTTCCTTTTTTTTATGACAAATATTATAACATGAATGCATGACGTTGTGATTTTGGATAATTTTGGTAAATCTAGGCATTGCAGAAGCTGCAATAGTACTTCTCACTAAAGTTTTATTCTCGTAAATTTGATATTTTTCCAAATAAGAATGTAGGTTTTCCTGTTAGGAATATGATTTGTTTAAGCTAAACATTGGTATTTGTAGTCTATGGAAGACTTTTAGGGCGTTTTCTTTTCTGGCAAAAATGTTACACGTTTTTCCCATTTCTCACCTTTTTTAATTTGTGTGTTCTCTTCTGAAAAAATGTCAACACTGCTAAAGTGTAGTGTGTTCTTTTCTATAAATGTCACACTATAAATCTAAAAAATGGTGCACTTTTCACACTCTGTATTTTTAGAGGGGGCGAATCGCACGATAAAACAGCTGATATTTATTTTTTTGCTAGCGGTTATGTTTATTTTTTCTAGATTTGCAGAGAAAATATAGAGATAGATACATCACATGTTATTGTTACACATGATAAAATCTGATATCGATATTAAGTATAAAACCATCCACTCAACGAATCTACTATCTTCGAAACAATTTTTTTTATGGACTAAAAGAAAACCCTTTTTATATGATTATTGTTAAAAAAAATAGATTTAGAAAGAAAATTGACAAATTTGTTTTCAAATTTTATAAAAAACATTTTCGTTCAAAAAACTTTTTTAAACTTCCGATAAAATCAAATGATTTTTTGGAAATTTCGCGATTCTATTTTTAAATGCTAAATTAAACTAAATTCTATACAAAAAGGTTTTTATTTTGTTAAATAATGCTTCTAATAAAGTATTAAACTTGTTAAACATGTGTTTTTGAAATATTTTCCCTAAAAATCTAAAATAATAAAAAAGTTTTTTTTAAGAATTTAAAATTTTTCACTAAAAAAGCTAATTTTCAAAAACTCGCCGATTTTTTATAATTTGTAATAGAGAATATATATATAATAAACTATAAGCTTTAAATGATATTAAGTTATCGAAAAAAGTTTTTTTTTAAATGTTTCTCCTAAAATCCTAAATTCAGTAACAAAAAATCAAAGAACTTTATTTTGAATAAATATTTTTTTGCACCAAAAAATACTTTTTTTTATAAAAAATAATTCCAAAGCTTTATTAATGAAAAACCTCGATAAAAAGCTAAACTTATATTTTACTGAAAATGCTTTTCTTCCAATAAAATATTCACCAAAAAGCTTTTTATCAAAATTTTAGATTTTTAATCAATTTGTTTTTATTAGAATATTTGCCATGCAAGCTTTCAAGTTATCTTATATTCAAACATTTTAGTAACAACTAATCTATATAAATAAAAATGAAATTCTGTCCGTTGCTAAGCGCCTAACTTGAGAACCGATTTCGCTAATTTTTTTTGAAATGTGTGTAATAGGTTTATATGGAAAGAAATATTCAAGTTTAATTGACCACCTCCATTTTAATGGTCCAATTTATCGGCATATATAATATACGTATTATTTGTTGTTTGTTGGTCCTGACGCAGTTTAGAATTAAGACAATTTGCATTTTTTTAATGCACTATCGATTCTTCTTTTTTGTTTTGATCATCGGCCGCACCGATTTGGCAATTTTTTTTTTTATTTTAATGTTTGTCAAAACCCGTCTTAGGTTTTTATGGAAATAACCACGCCCACTTCTACCCCTACTTTTTTAATTTATCTATATTTTTTATTTTGTTCGTAGTTTTTAGGGAAACAATTTAACTCTATGTACAGGTTTGAATGGCCTCGCAAAAAAGGGTAAGAAAAATAAAATTGTTTTCAAATTTAAAAAGTTTGTAAAAATATTAATATTTGTAAGCGCTCTCCACGATAACTAATAATAGGAGCTACATATATTTTTGTTGTCTTGAAAATTCATGCTCAATTATATGTATGTCGGAACACCATCAATATTATTTATTTACGCTCTAGACAACAAAACAACAAATGTCAAAAGTATTGCAATGAACAATATTATGATATCACAGCAAAGCCATGGAAAAGAAGTATTTATGTATTTACTTAAATTATTTACCTAAGCATCCATTTATCAAAATGTAAATAAAACACCTAAAACAGCATTCATATAAATTACAGATTTAAATAAAACATACCCCAAACCTGAAGACACAACAGCGTTTGCCGGATCTGCTGGTTTAATATAAAAATAAGCTTTTTAAAAAAATAATACATTTGCTCCCAAATTTTTCGCTATGTTCGAACAATAAAAACAGATGTTTTGTTATAAAATAACGTAACCAAATAAATAAATTTCAAATTAAAATTCATTACATTACTTTTCGAAGATCAAGTTGATCAGCTGTTTGCACAAATCGCTAGTTCAAAAGTAAACAATTGAAACAGACAATTGACAAACTCGAAAAAAAAAATTTAAATTACATATTTTAAATTCAAATCGTGGAAAAATGTTACAAGCTTTAGCTTAAATAAAAAGAAAACATATTAAATTTAAATTGTGCATCATTTCATTTTGTGTTTAAAGTGCAGTTTCAATAAAATAAGACATATCGCTTCAGTATACACTAGCACTTTGAAAACGCCATGAATAAATGTATTTTAAAAATAAAATAATATGATTTTAAAGCACAATTGAGTTTAATTTTTTTAAGACATTTTACTTAATTATGAAAAGTGAAGTGAAGGTTTCTCCTTTATTCTTTTATAATAATTTATGCTTCTTATACGAGAATGTTCTAAAATTTTTCTCGAGTTTAATTTATACTCTTTATTTGTTGATAGAAAATAAGTTGACATGACAAAATAGTTTAAGGTTTAGATTTCTTATTTCTCTTCTGACAATTTTTTTGTTCACTAGGTTTTCCGTTTTATTCTTTTTTAAATCTTTTTCTTTAAAATTTTTGTTTTATTTTTATTGGCTTATAACCTTTTTTATGGAGGTATTGATTTTTTTTTTTTTTCAAGTTGGTGACTAGTTCCGTTTGTAATAAAGATGTCAAATATGTTACTTTTTCCACAAAACAAAAAGAAAATTGTGAAGAAAATGAAAGACATAAAATATAAAATACAACAGAGTTACAAAAGAAACAGAAATTTGAAAGAAATTTGTGCAATAAAAAGGTTAAGATTTGATAGCATAAGTTTGGTCAGGGATAATGATGTTATTTGTATAAATTCCAAAGTCAAAAGGGTTAACCATCAGATAGGTTAAGCTTATATCGTACTCCCCTTCTAGAAGACCATGGTTATGAAATCTATATTGTTGCTTGTGTTTCTTTAAATGTTGTTTAGGATTAGTTTTCTAAAGGTATTTTTTAATAATAAAACTCATTCTTTTTATTTGTTTTTGTTTGTATCTTCCTATTTATTTATACATATATATACATATGTATGACTTTTTTTTTAATTTTGGGTGGGGTAGTTTTGAGAAATTAAACTTTTCAATTTATGATGGGTTCTATTATTTTGTTTTTTATTGCTGGAGTTGTTAGAGAATTGTGGAAATATTTTGCCTTTATTTTAAGTAAAAGTTTGAATAAATTGATGTCTTTTGGAGGTGGCAGTTTTCGGTTGTGTTGTTATAGATAAAATAAGTTAAAGCATAAGTATAAATGTTTGTAAAAAAATAAACAAAATATACAAACAAAACTTTGATTATAGGGTTATGATTGCTTTTATTAGGTATGCATTTTTGAAAGTTTTGATACACCAACATTTTTGATCTTTCCCTTGAAAAGGAAATAAGAATTGCTATAAAAATTCCATTGTTATAATAAGTGGTATTGATTTTTTTGCAAATCAAATTTATAAAAATTGTGGAACTAAAATAAGCCAGCAAAGAGTAAGTAATTGAGTATAAACCAAATTAGTAATATATTAAATGATATAGGAACATATTCTCTGGTTACTACACACGAAACAAACCAATTTTTAAATAATAAATTTGGAGGAAATCTATATGTATAGGGTGATTAAAGTAGAGATACTTTTTGCAATATCCTTTTTTTGACAGATCACGTGTGATTCGTGTCATGCTGTCATGTTATTGTTGCTTAGTATTGTTTGGTATTTCATAATGGAAAGACTTACGCCTGAACAACGTTTACAAATCGTTCAACTTTATTACGAAATCTCACGTTCTGTGAGGAATGTGTTTCGTGCACTTCGCTCAACTTATGGTCAACATAATTGGCCTACTGAGCGTACTATTCACAACACTATTAGCAATCATTATTGGATAATATTCGACCGAATAGACCACGTCCAGCTTTCTGAGAGTGTACACGAAGACCGTGAAGAGTCGATTCGGATGCCCATGCGAACGTAACCGTCAATGGCGCCCTTTATCGTGTCATGATAACCGGCTAATTGATGCCTGAATCTGAAGCTCGTGCTCTGGGCGACATTTGGTTTCAGCAAGACGGCGCCACTTCGCACACATCGCATCAATCAATTGAGAGAACACTTTGGTGAACACATAATTTCACGTTTTGAGCCGATCGATTGTCCACCAAGATGATATCACACCGTTAGCATTTTTCCTGTGGGGATATGTAAAGTCTAAAGTTTATGCGGACAAAACCGCTTCGATTCAGGCCTTGGAGAAAAATATCACGCGTGTCATTTGCCAGTTACTAGTCGAAATGCTCGAACGAGTCATCGAAAATTGGACTCAACGGATAGAGTATCTGCGGCGTTGCAACGGCCAACATTTGATAGACATAATCTTAAAAAAATAAATGCCAAAGAATGTTTTTTTTAATGATAATAAACATTCCATATTAAATTTGAATTGTCTGTGTTTTTTTTTTTTTTAAAGTCGGGTACCTCGAAATGGAACACGTTGTAATAAATTTGCAGGAAATCTATATTTATATATTTCTAATTATTGCAATGAATAACATATACTGCTCATTTCCGGTTTTTTAACAATACACATATGGCCAGTTTTTAACTTAAAAATTAAAGTGTGTTTAAACTTAAGTTCTGTTTAAATACAAAATTAATTTTTACAGATCATATTTAAATAGAATTTAAATCACTGACTACGTCCATTTAAATACAACTTAAGTTTTTCATACAACCATATGATTTTGACAGTTCTGCAAGTTGTGAAAATTTCGCATTGAATTTTTTTTTATTATTTGATAAAAATATTTAATAAACTTGCCGCGAATAAAAACATTGTGCTTATTATTATCAATATAAATTAAAACAAGGAATTTAGATGAATAGGACATGAGTGATGCAGCTTTTGTCCATTTAGATTACAACAATTTGTAAACTAAATATGAAATCAGATGTTAAATTAAGAAGTTGTTTATATTTTTTTGACATTTAATAGTGCTACCATACTTTTAAATATCAAACTTAATTTTAGACTGAAAAAATGAAACCGTATTTAAATACAACTTAAGTTTAAGTAAAAATTAACTAATTTCATATTTAAATATGAAGTTAAAAACTGGCCATTATTCTTATATAAAAACTATTTCATTATTATTATAATTATCCATCCCATTGCTTTCCTCCTGCAAGTTATGCTAAATATTATAATTGCTTTTTATACACTTTAATTATTTAAAAGTTGGCAATTGTTTTTTATATTCTTCATAACCTTTTCTCAAGTTCTAGGTTACACCTTTTTTCTCTTTGATCTACTTAAATAAACTTTTCAAATAGAATACAAGTATTTTTATTACCAGCATAATAATAATGATTTTATTTCCATTTTCTTCATTTTAATAGAGTAATTAATGAACTTTCTTAGATTTTAATTGCTATTTGCTTTAGATATAACAACCAGCATATGGAATACATATGAATGTTAAATATATATATATCAAATTTGACATATACATATGTCAACATTTTTCGTATTCTTTCCCTTTCTCTTTTCTCTTTTTCAGTTGTGTTCAATACAAAAACTTAAGTTTTATAGTTAATTTAAGTATATGCTGGATTTGTAAAAAAACATCATTCATTAATAATAAATATACACGAATTTCATTTCATTTATTTTAATTTTTTTTTTATACAACAAAAACAAAAAAAAAAAAAATAACAATATATGTTGACAAATATAGTAAAAAGGAACAGAAATCACAAAACGAAACAAGTAGTAAATGAGCAGGATGTTTAATAAAGAAACTCATATTTTTACACACCTTTTGTGTCAACACAATCTAAATAAAACTTGAAGTAGAATAATAGTGATGATGAAGAAGTTTGATGTTTTAGCACAACCACATGTTTTTTGTTAATTTATTTATAATAAATGTTAACGTGAAGAGTTACCCTCAAATATTAGTGTTAATTTTTTGTTTCTAAAAAATAAGTGTTTTTTTTGATTTTTCTTTCATAATTGTTTTTTCGAAATTCTACATTTTTCATGAATTAAACAATATCTCAAGTGTCAAAAGAAGCGTTGAAGTGTCTTGTTTTTTTAAATCAGTGTAGGAAATACGTCAGTCCATCTGATCTCCTTACTATTTGCACCACCTATATTCGACCGAAAATGGAATACAACTCTCATGTATGGGCCAAAGTCTATTTTGGAGTTACTCGACCGCGTACAGGAGAGGGAGAAAATGCTTATTAGTGACAGTAGACTATCCAACACTATTGATTCAATGAAGCATCGACGCAATGTGGGTCTTGCGTCACTTTTCTATCGATACTATAATGGAATATGTTCTGCTGAAATTAGTTAACATGTTCCCGGAACACGTAGTTTTTTGCGTAATATACGTTCTTCAGTCAGGGCCCATCCATTCATTACAGGGAAAATTCGTTCTTTAGCCGTACTCTCCGTATGTGGAATAAACTACCAGCAAAAGTATTCCATGCCACTTTCAATATAGGAAAATTCAAATCAAATGTTCAAAAACACTACTCCCTCTATCCTCCCACCCATAACCTATGTTCCTAGTTCCAACACAATTCATTGCATGAGTAGGAGTCGTCCGCTATATCTGATTTATTTATTTATGTAATTTTTTACATTGTGCTGTACTCACCACATTTTATTATCATCATGGAAAAATGAAAGCAAAACGTTTTCGATGTAAAATGAATTATAAAATCTGTAATTTGTACATTTTTTAAAAAATAGTTATACGAGCCCAATGTGCAAAGACAGAAAGCATTTGTAACAAGTTTCTTTAATTTATATAGGAAGTATGGCTTAAGTAACACTGCGATAAGTATCATTCTCAACTTTGTCAAGTTATGCAGTGTTTATCAAACATGTTTGAATTGTCATGCAAATACAATTTCGAATACTTTAAATATTTTAAACTTAAATTACCCATTAATCTTTTAACATTAATCTCATCTTAATCAACGTACATTGTTTACTGTCGTGGATTCCACACATACGGAATAATTTTGTAAGAATACGTGTTTAAGATCAAAATCATAAATAATGGTCGTTATTATATTTATTTTATTAGCTTATATTATATGTGTGGAAAACCACACACCAGGGTAACAAAAGTAAATTTTTTAATATTTTGTTATCAAATAATATTTTGAATCAATTAATGCATTTGCAATGATTAAAAGGTAAGGGAGGAAAATAATTACATAACTCTTTTTAATAAAAATACACTTGGCAATCATAGACGTAGACGTCTGTAAAATGTAACGCATTTACAAACTCATTAAATAGCTAACATTTACAACTGCCACCCATATTCAGAAGCTACAAAATTCTAACCAAAAACATTAATTTATATTTATGCATTAAACACATAAACCAAACAGAACAAAAAAACAAATCATAGATATACATAAGTTTGATACGAAAACAAACAAGCACGCATATGTACAATAGGAGGGCCTAAATTGCAAGGAGTCAAATGTAATTGAAGATGTTTTCAATTTATGTTATTATTTGCGCTCTCTGTGGTTTTTCTAGCGATATTTTTATTAATTTTTTTAAGCTTAATAAATGAATTAACACAAATCCCAAATAAACTATAAAAACTGTTTTTCTTTTTTTTTTGGACCAGTACTTATGCAACATATTATGTTGGAACTCGGAATATAGGTTATGGGAGGGAGGATAGAGAAAGTAGTGTTTGTTAACATTTGATTTGAATTTTCCTAAATTGTACGCGGCAGGGAATACTTCCTGGTAGTTTATTCCTCATACGGACAGTACGGCTAAAGAACGAATTTTGAATGTAGTGTGTTGTGCGATCCACTATCCAGTTGATCATAAATGGATGAGTAGTGACTGAATAATGTGTGTTTCGCCAAAAACTACGTGTTTCGGGAACAAGTTCCGTAATTTCAGCAGAACACATTCCATTATAGTATCGATATAATAGTTAAAAAAACATCACCCACATTACGGCGATGCTCCTGTGAATCAATAGAGTTGGATACCCTACTTTCACCAATAAGCATATTCGCCCTCTCCTGTACGGGGTCGAATAACTCCAAATAGACTTTGAAGCACCGAGAGAGAGTTGTATTCGATTTTCGGTCGAATAGAGGTGGTTTAAATAGTATGGAGATCATATAGAGTGAAGTTTAAAAAAACCAAGATAATTGAACGTTGATAAATGTAATTGGTCCAGCGGGCATCACACAGGATTCTCATGCCAAGAATGTGAAGATCGTCTGATTCCTTACTATTTACACCGCCCATAAAAACAGATGAATCAATATGATCTGTTGTGCGTTGATATACAACATTGAGTCTTACGTGCGTCAAAATAGACTCTGTTTACACTAAACCATTTGTTTGTCTTAAGATATTGAGGTTCATTTCCCCAATCTCCAAAGGGTTTGGTCTATGGCTAAATGAGTATGAATGGCTGCCATGTCTTTCTTTGGTAAATTTACGTCTAACAAATAATATTCTTGAATCAGCTGACATCGAACAAGTTTTGTTTTTGCTATAAATAAACGGGCCCATCCTAATAAACTTTTTAACATAGCTATGAAGGTACGTGTGTAAGTTAGTATACATATGTATATGAATTTGAGTGTATTTGCGTTTGTAATAATATAAAAGTAAAATCGCGTGCAAATAACTAATCTACAAATACTCTTTACTAGTGCCACTATAAGTGACCGCCAACTAAACAACAAATGAGCGACAACGAAATGACATTGGCACGTGATGTTCTATGTATATGTACATATATGGAGACATCTACCACCCAAAATCATATATATAAATAATACTATAATGTTGTATACAATGTGCGAAAGGTTATGAAAAGTTCATTATACATACATGTCCCAACTAACTCGGTAACTACATATTGTAGTTTCGTGCCCCTGTATCACCGCTATCCCTTCATTCATTTAATCATCGTCTTTGCCTACCTCAGCAGTACTTGTAGTACTTACTTGTGCCAGTACAGCAGACCTGTTATTGTTTATGTTTGTTTTTATGAACAATGAGAATTGTATTTCTCCATCAACGATTGTAGAAGAACATTAACAACAATATTGAAAACACATGAGTTATGCCAACTACAAACACATACCTATACGTAGTAGTATTTGTATAGTTTAAAAAAGAAGACTGAAAAGTGATTTAACACAGAAGTAAACAGATTTTCACTAACCCATATAATTTAAGCTTCCATCTCAAACTTTACTAAATACTTCATAAATTTAAATGTTTCAACTAAAATAATTTGGCAACATATTTTTTATATTTACCACCAAACAAACATAGAACCAAAAAGTATATACATATATTGTGGGTCATTATAAGTTGATCTAGCCATCTAGCTGTCCGCCTCTTAGCTTTGACTAAAAGATTTAAAACAATGAAATTTTCCCAAACATTCTTTGTTTCACCGAAATGTGTGATATTGAAAATGGGAAAAATTGGTTCAGTTATAGACCAAATTTATAGACAACCTCGATATTTTTCAAATATTTATTGCTATAATCTTTATATGAAATGCAGATAATATCATTAAATTACGTACACTTTTATAGATATAGCAAAAGTCCTGTTGAAAATGGTAAGAATAGGTCCACGATTTTTCATAGCCCCAATACAAATATGATCCGGAATATGGCTTTCTGGTACATAAATGTCTATAAAATAGCAGTATCCGTACAAAATACTGAAAAAATAAGTTTAATGTCAAGTTAAAACTCAAAACGATATTTTGTTTACATCAGTCCATATTTTGACATAGCCACGTATAGAGTTCACTTCCGGAAACCACTTTAATTCGCATAAATCTCTTAGGAGCATCAGGATCAAGTTTAAATTCGACACAAACAAATGTATACAAATATAATTGTACCCAATTTTTTGACGATCGGTATATAATCGGCCGTAGTACCCATATAAAGACCACTTTTGAGAACGCGCATAAATCTCTTACAAACTTCACTATCAAGTTTAAATTCAATACAAATAACATATACATATAAATCTTCGTGCCAAATTTCATGATGATTGGTCCATATTTGAGCGTAGATCCCTATAAGTCCACTTTCGAGAACAAGTTAAATGCGCATAAAGCTCTTACAAATCTAACTTGATAGTGATTTACATATATTTCATGATGATCGGCTTATAATAGGTCATAGCACACATTTGATTTTTAAAAAGTGTGGCAGTACTTATTTGAATGTATTAGTTATTGATGTATGTAGTTCCAGTATGAATCTTCTTCGACACTATATAGTGGGATTAAATGATATCCTTATAAGCTGTCATATTGAGTTACTAGCAAGGCCTCACAGTTCTTATATGTGAGTCCATTAGTCTTTGTCCAAAAGGAGATCCATTTAGATCTTTTTTCACAGATCACGCATATTATTTAATTGTTATTTGTATGTTAACTTTTAAGACTTTATAAAACGCATTTATGTAATTGGGTAGATAATAGATGAAACCCATGTCACTTCACGCATGCGTTTAAGATAGATATTCTTATCACTCCCCTGTAGGGAGTGCCAATGGTGAAATTGTAGTGATTAACTATTGACATTGTCAGTATTACTACTGACCAGATGCACCCAGCCAATGTAATCTTCTATTGACATTAAGCATTACCTTGTCATTGAAAATCAACCAATAGACTACGTCAATACAATACAATCTACACTCTGAAATAGATAATGAAACTGAATTTTTTGCTAACTGTTGGAGAGTTATTAAAAGAATTAAAATACTAAAACGCTTTCCCTAATTAAAAATACATTATAAAATACCCAGAGTCTTTGCAGTGAATCGGACCCGCAACCCTCTGAATGATAGTCGCGAAATCGTCTCCAAAATAGTAGACAAAAGTGGTGACTTGAAGACACTTGTCCCCAGATTTCCTTCTGGGATTTTACTGGACGTATGTGTACTAGTTTAGTTTTTAGATTTTAATGATTAGTTGTTAAGGTTTTAGTTTTATCGAAGGTTGTTGTATTACCTCCAATGTACACTCCAATGTAAAATTGACACCGAATTTATTTAATAAAACTAAAACCTTAGGTGGAATAAAGACTTAAAATTTATTTAAATTAATATGTTCCCTTTTGTTTCAATGTACAAATTGAATAAAATAATACTTTAACCAAAGCAAGCTGTGCCATTGAATTAAATTTTACGTTTGCCTCCCATTATACTACGTACTTATTAGTGTAACTATATTTGAAGGGCGTTGTGTAGCATCTACCAGCCATTCGTTCTATTCAATTCACTATTGTTGTATGTCTCTACTATTTAGTAGGTTCATTTTTTTCCGTCTAAATTCCTACACATGTAGCAGTTTGTCATACATACTGTTTTTTTTAACCTTATAATACATATTACGTGTAAAGTTAATACGTGCTTTACGTTTTAATCTTTTGAAAATTTAGTAGTTATACTATTTTTTCTTTCTAATTTTTTTTTTCATTTACAATAAACATGTATTATAAAGAATTACATAAGTATGTTAATATGTATTTGCGTGAATGTTACATTTTCGGTGTCTTTGGGAATTCTATTGTTTATATTTTACTAACATGGTGGGGTTAATCAAAACAAATAAATGTTTTATGAGTTATGATGATTTTAATTTAGGCTCGTCGTTTATTTTAGGTTTAATGTTAAGTTTTTAATAATTAAATATTTACCTTTTGCTTGGTGTATTAGAATTTGGGGAGAATTTTAATATAGTTAAAGACAGTTTATAGGTTTTGAAATTGTTTTAATAATATAAAATATTAGACAGATTTTATATCCTATATAATTAAGGATAGTCTGAGGTATTTTTGATGAATGTTTGTAACACACATAGATATCTAATGTATTACACACCCATTATAAGGTAAACGATTTAACTGAAACTGGTTCAACTTTTTTATAAAATATTTAAACTGCCAGCAGTTTGTGTTAAAAAACAGCTACTTACGCAAAACATATTAGCGCAATTCACAATCCTGTGCAAATGGTTTTGCATCATTGCGTATGCAAAAAGGTGTAGCATATCTTTGCTCTTGCTGTGTATTTTGTTAGCGTAGAGCAAAAATATGCTAAACCTTTTTGCAAATGCAATGATTCAATACTATTTGCACAAGATCGTGAATTGCGCCATTGATTAATATAATGAAAATAGAAAGATGCTACACAAAGGAGTGACAGATATTGGAAAACTCTGACCTTTAGCTGAATAAAATTACCATTAAAATGAAAATAAAATAATTTTGTTCTTAGAATATTTCAGAAGTTGATTATTAAAAATACTGTCATTCTAATTATCATTTAAAACAAGTAGCTAATTTATGTTCATCTAAAAACCTGATATCAATATTAATTTAAACCTAATCAAATTCTACAATTTTTAAAGTATCAGAACAAAACAAAACTAAATAAATATGATGTTGCCTTTGAATAGTCCTAAAGATTTGTTGCTACTTGAATTTAATTCAAAATTTCAGCCAGAAATTGAGCTATTAGATTTCACAAACGACACTCATTCAATTTATTTTAGCATTGCAAATTAACTTCTTGACATCATTTTGGCAGTTCATGTCAATAGGTATTAAAACAAAAGATATAAAAAAGAAGAAAAAAGAAAACAAACAATACAAATCAACAATACGTAACTTTATAACCAAGTCTATATAGTTACAAAAATATTATTTTACATAGTAAGTCAATTCGCCAATAGGGTGTTTATTTTATTTAAAGTTTTCTACCATGGAAATCAACGTTTTAAAGTACAAGACTAGCAAATATTTACCACATAAATAATATGGCAGAGTGTACATATTTAAACAACATTGTTGAAACTTTTGAAATACATACTGTAGTTTCTATTACCCAGGCAGCCATTGAACCGGTTCATATAACGTAAGTGGTTCTTTAAAGTTTTTCTTTACATTTAACTTATTTAAAAAATGTTTTCAAACTTTGTACTTTTTATGCCTATTGGTAGTTAACAACAAGAACAAAAATTCAGGAAAATTTAATTGTTATGTCAGTATTGTTATGATTTTGACAAACACTTCATATTTTAGACAGTGTTGGTTTTGCTGTAAAAAAAAATTAAAAATAAAATGAAACTATGTATGTAAAAATGTAAGTTTTTATGTCTGCTATTAGTTAAAGTTTATATTCTAGAAAAATTTAAGAAAATTAAAATAACATATTAATAAAAAGTATTAGAAAATATGGAATGATTGAAGAAAAATTTGAAAAAAATTCGTATGAAAAATACATTTTACATAAAACTGTTACACAATAGTTAATGCGATCCGCCTGTTTTACATTCTTAATTCAAATCGCTTGCAATTTTTCGTATTAAGTCGCCCTGATTTCCTCGATACCAATCCATTGCAGTTTCTGAATAGTGATTATGTTTAATAAGAGGCAGCGAACGGTTTTGCTTTCTTCTTTAATATGTACGTTTTCTTACTACTGTATTGTTTTCTATATATTTAACTAGATACCTAATATTAGGGATGCCAAACGGGACTGATTTTTCATATCGAGGGATTCGGAATATTTCGGGATTTTTGTTCCATATTAAACCAATTCGTTTATAAATAACTTATGTAAAATATAAAAATATTTGAAAACAAACATTTTCTGTCCTTATAGCTATACCCCCTTATTCAAAAACGGTTATTAAATTTAACAAACGTTTATTAAGCAAATTTTCTTATGCAAATCTGTCTTAATAAACATTTGTTAAATTTAATAATCGTTTTTGAGTAAGGGGGATAGTTTTTAAATTTATTTCAAGTTTATAAACCAATTATAATTTCAAAACGTAATAATATTACATTGAAATGTTAGATTTACAAAAACAATATGCCATTTCGCCTTTAATTTCTATATTAATCTAACTAAAGGCGAGGTATATGTCCTCTGGCATCACCCTTCCCCCCGTTTCCACATGCAAGTAATTAGTTAAAAGTGGAGTATATATATTATCTACGAAAAATACCGAAAAACAACTATATTCGATTGAGTTGCTACACTGGCAAGTGCAATTTCATTTTTTAAATGTCGTCAACAAAGAAACTTCAAACAAAAATTGTTCATTAAATTCTGTTCATTTTCAAACACATATGGATCCACTATTGTCGTATTGTCAAAATAAAAAAATACGGGAAAAAAATTGTAACTTACACTTTGTGATTTACAAATTTTTTTAATAAATGCATGAAATTTATTTTTATGTATATTTTATATTAAAAAAAATTACTATTAAAATGTGTTATGCAATAGTTTTGTTCTTTTTTCTGTTATAAACATAACTTTTATTTTAACACTGGTAGCTCTGTTCATTTATTTGTAATTTTACTTACGGCAAGTGTCAAAAATTTACTTACAAATAAATTCTCTTGCAAGTTGAGCTGTAAGTGCGAAAAATATGATTGCATTAGTAAAAAACTGTAAGTGTATTGAGTTTTTCGAACTTTCACTTGCACGTGGCAACTGGGGGTTAAAGTAAAACAGTTCAAAAAAGATGGGACTTCCAACACGATTTATCCATAGTTGAAAAATATTAAATATTAGATATTTTATATACGATATTTTAGGTCTCTATAAAGTTCAACACTTAATCCCATTAATTTATATACATTAAATTAATAATTACCTTTTATAATTGACTTTCATTAGAACAATATACTTGTTTTCCAGACCTCATGCGTTACGAATGCGAAAATCAAAACATGTGTAAGACGAAGGGTTAAAAGTAATAGAATATTATCATTAGACCTTGAAAAAGCTTCTTAAAAATATTAAGGAATCTTGATTTAATTTTGTTACCACTACCTAGCAAATTGTTGTATGCTGATTGCATAAATATCTCTTTCCAACTCTCCGAAACAAATAATTCTCATATCTAATTCAATATTTGATTCCATATCACTACATAGAGCATTAGGTGTTGTGGGGTGCTTTTACATATTTCAATTGCCTTCATTATTTCATTCCTTTCGCAATAAACGCAATCATTTCTAATAACAAACATTTCTATCTCATTATAAAACTCACTCTCCACATTTTTAAATTTAAAAGTGTTAAGTAAATCATACATCTTTCTTAATATGCAATCACTTTTTGACATCTCTTTAAGTCTTAATAAAAGCGCAACATCAGCAGATATTCATATCACTGCTACAACGAGCTTCATCTGTTACATTAATGAGGTTTAAAATGACAATCAAATTCTTTATCTATTGAGCTTTTAAATCAATTAAAGCGTTTTTTATAGGAATTTCAAGTTCAAAAAACCGTAGACACAGCAATAAATCAAAAAATAATTAATTTTAAATTTTTTACCTTCATTTCATGGACATACCTTTGTATAATTGAATACACCTAATTCTGTTTTTACACGGTAATTGGTTCCAGAAAACTTCGTGTAAAAAAAAACCGTATAAAATATATGCATCATATATTGATCGTATGCAAAATAGGTGATTGCTTCCTTATCTCTAAAACCTATTGAAATTAGTGAACAAAAAGGATTTTTTTAAAACAACTATTTACGTTTATATTACATATTAAATTACATATACAATGTGTTTTTACACAAGCAAGTTATTAAATAAAAAAAGCTTAAAAGTTATGTCAAAAAATGTATGACAAGTTCATTTGATTGTATGCACTAAAGGGAATTCCCCAAATTTACAATTGTTCTGACCAGTAAATTTGCTTGTATCCACAAAAAGGGAATTCCCCTAAATTTGTTATATGAACATATTTCGTAAAAATTAAATTTAACCAAAAAAAATTTAAGCCCATAAGATTTTGAATCGTGATAAATGGAATAAAATTGTGTAAAAAAAATTAAAAATTTGTTTATTTTCAAACCGTGTTATATCAAAGCCGTATAAAAAAATGACCGTGTAGAAACAGAATAAGGTGTACTAGGTGTCTGGCTTTATAATGCCCGAGAAATCCCGGGATTTTTTAGACAAATTATTTATTAAATAATTTAGAAATGCTTCTAATGTAACATACTCCATTTATATATAGACATTAACTTTTGTAAATACAATTTTATATATATTTTTTTTGTTTAAAATCTATAATGTAAATATAAATAATTTATTTATTTTAAGTATAGTATGCCAAGTTGCCTCAAAAATGTCGTTAAGACGTTGAGGCAATCATACATTGTTAATTTTTCTTGAATAAATTAATATTTTTCAAATTAAAAAAAATCCCGGGATATTTTGGATCGGGATTTCACGATTGGCATCCCTAAACATATACTCGTATCTATATTTATGAAATTGACTTATAGTACAGAAACAAATTATTTTATCAAGAGAATTCTTTCAGTTTTGAAAGGATGAAACATACTACGAGGAGTCCGTTGATGAACCTAGGGCATTGTAAATCAGAGGCAGCCCTATCATGGTTCACTATTGGCACTTTAGATTTAGTACTGCGCCGTTTTCCTCAGCAGATATCAATGATTGTCATGGTTGTAGGATGTATGGTATAGTTTTGCTGGTACCAAGATTCAAGATCTTCTTATACTATACACCATTGTCACACTTATTCCCCTTATTAAAGAAAATTGTTCCCAGCAAATACTTCTGGCAGTGAAATCTTTATCTATGACTAATTAAAATTAGTCATAACTCCATGTTATCATTATTGGAATTACTACCATTATAGTTGAGCATCAACTTGTCAACGCCTGGAAAATTAAGTGATATGGTTCCAACCTGTATGATAAGGGGGTGTATAACTTAGAACATGTGCTTTTAGCCTTTAATGTGCCATATTCTTTTGCACCTTCTTTGCGATACAAATGACTTAGTTTGAACCACTTATCCTCCCTTCTTTGGGATTCATTCATTGGTTACAGATATCAAAACAAACCTCCTTTACCAGTTTTTGGCTTATGATTTTACTTTCTCTAGATGGAGCATACAATTTTGTCCGATAACTAATAGTTTGGGTTATGCGTTCATGTCATTAAAATGTCTTTCTTATACATTAGGAGAGATGCATCGATAGATACGGAACATTTATTACTATTTCTTTACGCCACAGGAGAGTTACGTGGTTACGAGGCTAAGAAGTTTCCAAACCGCCCTAGAATTATATAAAAGTAGTGCATTTATTTTACATTGACAAACATAAACACATTCAGCTACGTGCATGCCCCGATATACTAGGCGATAGAGTCCCGGACTATCAGTCAAAGGGTTGCGGGTAGATTCCCGCCAAAGACTCTGGGTGTTTTCTGCAGATAAGCCAAAAGCTTCGCAGTTTGTGTTTGTTAAAAAAAAGCAAAATATTTAAAGGTGTTAAAAGACCCTTTGCATACAGCAGAGGTAAACCTAAGAACCACAATTGCAAATGACCTTTAGTTTCCACCACACACTTAAGCTCAGTTAGCCTACTGTAACGGAATGTAATGTAATGACGTGAAAATGTAAGGAAATTCTATTTCTTACAGATTCATACATTACGGTGTTGGGTTACCTTTACATCTCCATAACCATTTGCATTACTTTACGCATAACAATATCCATCAGCTGTTTCTTACTGTTGCAGTTACATTCCGTTACAGTCGGCTAACTGAGGCTTTATGCTAGCAGAAATTATAAATAAATCAATCATACTATTTACAATAAACATATTTTTATGTACATATGTAATACATATTATGTACATATGTATGTACCTTAACTTTGAAATAAAATGCAAAACGAAACTTTCATATCAGAAACATGCACAAAATGCGTTGAATATTGTAACAAATGACCTGAATTATATTTAAAACTACTTTTTTGTTAGTTTTGTAATAATACAACATAAAAAATAGAATTACAAAACATATGATTTTAACTATAAAAATCATTAAGCGGAATATATGAACTCAACCAAAAGTATATGTGTGAATATAGGGTGTTCTGTTAAAAGCATTTGTCAGCACATGTGCCCAAGGTTTTTTTTTTATATTTAGTTACTAAACCAATTATGAGGAAGTTGTACTTCATCATGTTGAAGAAAATAGGCGATTTTCCTTATTTTTTTGTAAATTGAATGATGCAATAAATGATTGTATTTGCAACACACACACAGATCATCACTATTGCAAGTTTGAATGCATGTGTGGCTTGGGTACCGTTTACTTGTATTTTTTAGATTTTCTTACTTCTTGTTGAATCGTTGAAAGTGACAGGTCGCAGTGCGGATAATATTTTATTTTAAATGAAGAATAAATTAATACTGAAGCGGAATATAATAAAAGTATGTACTTTATATTAAGTGGGAACATACATCATTATTAAATTATGTTTACACATTATTAAATATTACACATATGTTCGAGTCGAAATATTTAATTCAAATTCCTTCTTTATATCTCTGGCTGTCGTAAAAGAATTTATTTTTGCTAGAACGTTTTCTGCCATATAAGTTCTGTATTCTCTTGTTTGACTTTCATATCTTATACAAAACAATTATTTTTCTGATCGCAATTTCCTATATTTTATATATGGAACTCAAAGATTTCTGTTTTATCCGATTTTCAGAATCTAGTACCAACAAATCTTTTTCCTTTTCGGTTAAAGTCCTCATTTCAAAAAAAGTTTGGATCTAGCCTTATTTTGTGTATATTTAGGTAATATTAAATTAAGTAAATAAGTACCCAGCAAAACCTTCACTTGCATTCTCATTTTTAATGATTTTCAGAATTCATTACTTTGTAGCTTTAATCGCCACTTTTTTAATTACTAATTATATATTAAAGAATTTCTTTATATATGTATATCTAAAATGGTTATACTTCTAAAACCCAAAAAATTTACTGCAAATAAGTAAATTTAAAGAAGTATCATTTGCAACAGGTTTCCTTAAAGTTTGTATATTTATTCTATAACATTTTGTTGTAATTATTATAAAAATAAGTTATTAATATTTTAGTTAAAATTGGAGATTACTTTTGGGACATCTCGAAAAACAATAAGTACATTTTCTAGTAGACTTGTAAGTAGTCTGGTCAATAATTTCCTATTACTTTTTAACCTAATTTGTAAATGAAGCTTTTGCTGGGTACTTCACTACAATTTATTATTGTTTAAAAACTTACCGAAAATTTGTCAAAAAAAAAAAAAAAAATCAGAAATACAACTCTTATTTTAAAGTTAATCTCTCTGAAATAAACACCCTTTACAAAAATATTATCATCATCATTAATAAACATATATTTTCAGAAAAATGTTCATACAAACTTGCTATATAAATACATACACATAATGTACAAGTAATAGCATACAATTTGTTTGACAATTTCATATACATACATATGTACATATATATTATAATAAATAAAACTTATGTATTCATATGCACATACATGCATATATTGTATATAAATATGTAATATTTGACAGTTTTTGAATTATATACAATTGCATATAACAATATTTCAAATGTTTCTAGATGAAATATTACCACAAATTTATACAAATTTAACAAAACTAACTATAAACTGAAATTTAAAATTTTAACTGAAAGTACTTGATAAATTTTGTTGCCACAAAACAAAAAAGTTTCTCTTATTTAACGAATTTTTGACATTTTATTTTTACCACAAGGAAATTGTGCCTTTGCAGATCGTTGTCTGTACACAATACAATTTCTACTTTGTCGATGAGAAAACGAAATATGAAAGAAAAACATAAAAATTTACCAAAAACTGCCCGAAAAACATTTATGGTTTTCGCCGTTGTAGGCACTAGAGAAAAAAAGTTACAGTTTATATGCACAGGGTTATGCAGTACATTAAGTAATTTAATGTTCCAGAGGAATTAGTTTTATGCAATCAAAAACAAGTTGATTTTAAGTGTTTTATTTATTTTTTAAATAGTGTAAATATTGTCTAGCATTTTATACCAGCCGTTGCATGGTGTTTAGTTCGGGTCATCTGATTAAGGTGCATTTAATAAAATAATTTTTTTATATTCTGAGACCGCTAATTAGAAGTTGGTTAATAAATTTTGGCCTATTATTGACGATATGGAAAAATAGAAAATAAGAAATATTCGATAACAACTATTACTGCGATCACAACTATCACTTTGTGTAAGAGGTTCTACATCCACTATTCTCTTCCGGTAATTTTTACCTGCTAACTAGTGAAAAGTATTGAGCTTATAGCTTTAATAGTTCTCTAGATATCTTGTTCCTTACAGTAAATCAGAAAGTTGCTGAAAACTTTTGCCATGATTGGTCCACAACAGAAGTATATGGATTAATTCTTCTTATTATTGGTAATCTTTATCACAAATTTTGGGTTGGTTTATTTTCATGTTACGTTTTTTGATGTTTTTTATTTGAGAATTTTTTTGTGCGGCATTCAAATGAAAATTTGTATGTACATCATTAATCATCAATGTGGTAAATATTAAAGAACAGAAACTATCATATTGGATTGGAATTCTCTTCGTATTTTACACGTGTAAACTGGGAAGAAATATTAATTTAGATTTAACCCTTAAATACCTGAAATTGAAAATACGTTCAAATTGCAGAAAAAAAATATTTGTTCTAGCATGTATTTCATCTGCAAATTACGAATTTCAGTTCCAATTCAGAAAAAAATACATCTGGAAAGCTCCAGGAGAAAAACAAGGAAGACAGTCTGTAGACGATCTTAGTAGCTAAACGGGAAAAATCGTTTTTTTTAATACTCAACTGATGACCGTATATAGACGGTCTTAGGCGTTAAAGAGTTAAGGATCTTAGATATTGTGGAAATATCTAAAACAATTCTAGTCGAAGTGGAAACTGAAGTAGACATTTTAAATCAAAAATTATGATATACGCAATGGTAGATAAAGATTAAAAAGCTCTTACTGCAACTTTAAAAGTTCCATATACATATGTCAGAATTTAAACATTGACCCCCTTATTCAAAAACGATTATTAAATTTAACAAACGTTTATTAAGACGGATTGCAAATTTACTTAATAAACGTTTGTTAAATTTACCTAATCTTACACAGCGGTAAGATTAGGTTTCAAAAAGAGGAATTAAAATTAACTTGAAAAAATCTATGATCAGACAGATGGTCGTCTTACGCATAAGTCTGCCCCAGAGATGGGCATATTGCACTAAATTTTTAGTGACCTAAAAATCAAATAATTGGTGGTAGTGTTATTAAAAAACTAAGCATTTAGTGGTAGTGAAACATCAAATTGTACTACCACTAACCATTTACTGGTATTTAAAAAAATTGCACTACCACTAGCTTTTAGTGGTATTTAAAAAAGAATTGCACTACCACTAAATTTTAGTAGTATTTAAAGAAAAAAATTGCACTACCACTTAATTTAGTGGTATTTGAAAAAAATTGCACTACCAATAAATTTAGTGGTATTGTAAAAAATCAAAGCAATTTAGATGAAAAATAAAATTGCACTACCACTAAGTGAATATTGGTAGTGAAATTGTTAGTGCACTAAAAATATAGTGCATTATGCCCATCTCTAGTCTGTCCAGACCTTTTTCAATTTGAAATGTTTTAGAATATATTTAATACTTAGATAAAGACATAAGATTTCAGGTACCCTTCCACAATTTAGTTCACTATAAATATTTAAAAAAGAAATCCTGGAAAGGATATAGAAGGACACTTATTCGAATATTTTACTGCACACATCACATTTGTAAAAGTTGTGAATCCCCTTTTGACATAAGAATATTTATTTATAATTTATTTAAAAATTATAATACATATGTATATATATTATTCAGTATTTAATTAAAAAAAAAATTTTTTTGAGGTCTCTAGCCTCATGCATTACGAATGTGCAAATCAAAACATGTGTAAAACGGAGGGTTAAGTATACTGTTGTATTAACATTAATTCTTATAACAAGTTTCAAAATAAAGTTTAATATGACAATAAATAGAAAAGTGGCTTTTAAAAATCCCCAAAAAATCGCCTTTTTATCAAACACCCTTTTTATGAAGATAAATCCATGAGCCGGTATTTTTGAAAAATGTTTGTATAGAGTAAAACTTTGTTTAAATGTGTGCATAACCAACCAGAAATGTTGAATGCGGTTTGTTATTAGAAAATTTTAGTTTTCTATTTCTGTGTCATGTGTCAATGTCTCGTTAGTATTTGTAGCTTTTTGTTTTTCCATCCACAATAGAGAGGAAGACAACTTCATCATCATTTCCACCAGCACTAACAACTAATATATGTATATACTGTTCTCTTTTTTTTTTTTTTTTTTGTTGGATTTTATCATTATTGTCATCATCGTGGTCATGACGAACGTTACTGGCTTTTATCAACATCATATATCATTGTATTGTTTGAAACTATTACAGTGAAATCTCATTGTACAAGGCCATAAAAGCCTTTATTTTGAACACTAAATCCAACACTGTCAGACATTTAAGCAATTACTCACATAAGTCTCGAAATTTCATATAGACTATTTATTTTTATTGCTTAGGTTTAGTCTCAAACCAGGAGTGTCACATGTATTTTCTACCATTTACATACATTTCTTTTTATGATTAGTTTTTTATTAAAGTCCTTTCTCTGTTATACAGTTACTATTTTGTATGTAGTACAAGTCTATTTTGTTGTTCATCATTATTATCATCATTGTCAGTTATACAGTAAAAATCTATAAAAGACTGACATTTAGGTTCTAGTTTTTTTTTCTTTTATTTTTTACTCCGTCTCCGTACAGCAAATGGCATACTTTAGCTGGTATGAAAAAATATAAAAAATGTTTTTAAAATTATGTAAAATAGATAAAAAAAAAATAAGAATTTACATAAATCAATAGAAAATTTATTGAGTTTTTTTTTGCAGCAAAAAATGGTTGAAAGAGTCATTTGAACATTTTAACTGTCTGTGTTCGTACGACTGCCCGTGATGGTCAATACTTTTTGAGATTTAGTTTCTAGGTACATCTTGAGCTACATACATACATATATACATAGGTAAATAAAATAATTGTATATGTATATACTTATAATATATTTGTGTATATATTTAAATAACTATGTTATTCATTGTAATTTCTGTATGTATTTCTTATTTGTTAAATATTTAAAAATTTTAAAGCGAAGAAATCAAATGTATCAATTCTGTTATATAATTTATAATAATCTGATAATTGGACAAATAGTGTTTTGAAAATATAATTTTCTCTATGGTTTTTGACTCCAAAGAATTTCTTACTTTAGTTTTGGTTACATTGATTTGGCTGAAAACGTTAGCTCATGGTGTAACTATACAAGGTGAGTGCAATAGCACAGCTGACTGACTTTGTTTACAAGTTATTTATGTCAAGTGTTTTTGAGAGTAGTACATTATTTTATACCATAGGTCGGCATCCTATAGCACAATTGTGCAGAGAGCACTTCACATATACACTTAATCTCTTTCATTCAGTTGTCATTGAGACAGCAACAAACATTTCAAATTAATAATTAATTACGAAAAATATGATATAATTGATAATGCATTTGGTAACATGCATGTAATCAGTTTTGAAGTATTAGAAGTTCCGTTTGTATATCAATCTCGTTGTTAATTTCTTATATGTTACGGAAAATATATTGTGAGTGTATGTTTCCTATCTAAGTTGTTTTGTATAATTTATATAATTATGTTTATGTTTGCTGGGTAGTTCGCTCACACACACAACCTCATTTTACGCTTTGCCTACCTCTGTTTAACACAAACAAACTGCTTGTTGTTTCTGTATTGTGTTGTATTTGTTGCCGATTTGCACTCATCTTGTATGTTTACACCATGCGTTAGCTGATAAATTTGGTAAAACCATTAAAATTAAAATTTGAAAAAGCCGGTTTATTGTTTGATTAATTCTACGGTTTGACCTTTTTCGAAAAAACTATGCACATGATTTTTATAAAAATTTAAAAATCTTATTTAATTTTGTATAACCAAAGATTTATGTTCACCCATCAAATTGTGAATCCTTCTTAACAAAGGCAATATAGAAGAGTTTTAATTTAAAACTATATGAGGAGCGATTTAACTGAGGTTGTTTATTACAGTCAGGCATGTCACATAATTCGATCGGAACGGTTTCAATTCCGTACTTGCAAATCGATCGTTTTTACTTTTCTTTCTCTAGATTCTAATCAATTTTGTTTATTCCCAAAAAAATTTAACTCTCGGTTTTTAACTTAACGTTGTGTAAACCAAAATAAAAAACATATCATTTTCTAATAAAAAGTAACAAAAGCGAACAAAAAGAGCGCTAACAAAGAAATTTTAATGAAAAGTAAACAAAATTTTAAAAAAATGTCCGAAGTTTCAATTGTTGCTGTTTTTAATGAACAAAGACATCAAAACGCAGTTGAAAAGCTACGAAAAAGAAATTGCATCACATCTGAAAACGACAAAAGTTTTCTTGTTGCTGACACCAACTTTGAAATTTTTAACATTTTATTTAAATATCAATGAGATAACTAAAAAAACAATGAAATAACAAAATTAAGTGTTTAGTTGTCATTATAAATTAGTAATATGAGTTTTTTCAGTACAAAATCATAAAAAAATAACAATTCCACTTTAGAAATCATTCGTTCTGGAAAAAATTCGTTTTTCATTTTCTAAAGACTCAAATTACGGAATCAAAACCACTTTCGATCGGAAGTGAGTTCTGTGACATGGCTGAGTATTTCTAAAAGAAATCGAGTGGCTGCCACTTGATTTTGGCTGATCAAAACTATTGGCCAAAAATAATGGTGAGAGCTTTTCGAAGGTTTTAATTTCTTCTGCTTCTGTACATGAAGTTTCAAACAATTCTAAAAGCAGAAGGCAGTAGTTATCATTCAGGTTTCACACAAATTTAAATGCAGGATTCAGTAGTCGGCATTCTAGATGCAGTTTACTTGGTAGAATTATAAACAGTATTAGGAAACCATGTTGCATTGGCTCTTGAACTTGAAGAAACAAGTATTTTAATAAAACAAGTATCTTCATAAGAGGAAAGAAATATTTGTTTTTAGTTTTGGTAAACATATTGTTGGTAAAGAATTATTTATTTTAAAATAAAATGTATTTGTTATTGGTATTCATTCCATTATCATTATAACGAAATATAAAAGAAACTAATTGTTTCCAAAATATAGGACAAAAATTAGTCTTATAAATGTTAAAGTGATTTATTGGAGACATTTGAGGAAATAATAATTTTCCTCATTAACCAATTTAGGTTAATCTTTTGCCATTGGCTGGGTTAAGTTGTTATGAAACGAAAGACAGTTTCAAAAGGCAACAAAAAACCTCTGTCTACAAGTGGTTGTCAGCCTACAAACATTCCCCGAAATTCCTAATGTGATGACATTATCGCAGTTTATACATAGCTGTTGTAATTATACTATTTATTCGATATACTCCTACATCGACTTACAACCAATAAAAACAAATAATAGAAAACTGATATACAAAACATTATTGCTGTTTGGATTTTAACAATTATTGTAAAAAAAATATTTTATTAAACCATAACAAACTATATATGTATGTATGTATTTCAGTTTGCTAGATATAGTTATTGTGTATAGCTATAGGAAACTTTCTACGAATCATACTTAAACCAATAGTTTTATTGTATTTTAAAACTCAACAACAGTGATGAGTAAAAGTTGAACGAAATAGTAGTTATATATTTTAGTTTTCAAATGATTGAATTATTAAATCCAACATATTGAGCTTGATGGAGAAGAGAAGAAGGCTTTATAACTGATTTAATGAAAATGTAGCAGAGTTAAAAGCAGATTTCTTCTTGTCAAATAACTGTTCTTATAGTATGAAAATGGCGACATAATCTTTTCAATATGTTATATTGTTTAAGTTATTTTGTAGCTAGCTGTATTTTGAATTTCGAAGGTTTAATATAAAAAGGACTTATCTTGTTTTCTTTAAAAATTACATTAAAATACAATTTATATACGTTTACAGGTTCTTAGTCATGGATGAATTGGAGGTATTCGTCTTGGTCCTGACTTACCTATATATTGCCTGGTTTTGAGAGGAAATAGCCTGCCGCCTATTGTCTTTGCAGCTGTCTGCTAGAATCAATTTACGGTCTCTTGGTATAAGAGTTTTTGAGTTCCTTTTGAACTTGACAGTTAAAAAGATTTGCCAGCTACTAGAAGTTAGCAAATTTTCTATAGATTTACATCTAATATAAAAGGTGTGTAAATTTTAAGGGCCGATGTTGAATGTGATTGCTCGATTGTGTATCTTTCCATGGTTCATATTGAGTTAGTCTGAAATTGGGAAATGTCAAATGAAATGCAGAAAAAATTTTGACGTTTAGGTGTGGTTCACATTCAACATCGGCCATCAAAATTTAGCCGCCCTTTATAGTACGGAAACTTTGAGTCAGGACTTGGTAGTTGGAAGCATTAGCCTTCATCATGACTTACCTATATTTAGGTCAATTATATTGTCTTTGCAGCTGGCTGCTCAAATCATTTTACGGCACTCTTAGGATAAGAGTTTTAGAGCACCAATTCAACCTGGTAAATTCTCTGTAGGTTTAAGGGTTCTTAATTATTCCAAACTAATAGAGCATACAATTATCCTCAAGTTTAATTAGCTTTCTTTCTTCAAAGAAATAAATTAAAAATCAAGTTACGTCCTTTCTTTATAAATGCTGAAAATTTTGATTTCTAATGAATTTCATTTAGTTGTTTGTTTTTGTTAGGTTTCATTTTATTTATTGTTTAATAGTATGTTTTTATCTTTATTTTTATTTATGGTATTTTTGTTAAATTTGATTTCTTGTTTTATATATGTATATTGCATTTAGAGAATCCGACATTTAGTATGTACAATTATTGCTGTATTGTAGTTTTCTAAATGCATATTTTTATATGAGTGGGTGTAGAATTTGTATGTATTGGTTTATGTTTGGATACATATCCTTTTGGGGCCAACAAAATTAAATAGTTTTGTGCAAAAGTTTTAATTAGCATAAAGTAAATTCTCCAATGAGCAATTTTTGGGAGCTTTGTTTAATGTAGGAGTTCCAAAAAAAAAAAAAAATACAAAATAGATTTAACTTGAAAATACAGCAAGCATATTGTGTACAGTGTTGGTAAAAATAATAAGAAATAAAACTTAAATCTGAATAGCTTTGTTAATGCTTACTAACAAAAACTGATGATCTTATGGTGAATTTTTACTAATAAGCCTTCTATGAAACCTTTCAATGAAAAATAATTATTTCTCGGAAAATATAATAATAATGATATTTTAAATTTCGTTTATAAGACAACAATTGAGTTTATAGTTCAAATAATTTTTCTACGTTTGCTTTTGTTTTCAGTCAATTGAAGTCCAGAATTATGTTTGTGTTATCTACATATTATAAAATTATTCGGCTTAAAGTTTTTCTTCTTCGCAGCATTATAATTTTTTTCAGCACTATATGTACAAAATAAGTTACTTGAATTGAGTTATATTGTTGAGGAAATTATAAAAAAAAATTTAATTCAGTCTCTACTAAATATTATTTTATTTGGCTTTATATAATTGATTTGCTGAATGCCTTTTCAAACACTTTTTACGGGTTTTGTTATTTTGCTGACTATAAGTCTCTTAAATTTTGACAGGATTTAGAAAAAACCTTTTAGTTTTTACTATTTAGCCAGCTCTTCAACATACATTAAGTCACTTGCAGTGTTTCATATTATATGCTTTTGTTTGGAAAAACCATTTTCAAACCTAAATTAGAAATAGTTCTCTTATTAACACTTTCATTTGGTTCATTTGCTAGGTTTAGCTTATGCGAAATTAAACCACTCAGTATAAGAAAACATTTGAACTTTTAATTAAAATGAACACGTGTTCAAATACTGGCAAAAAAATAGTTATCTCTTTGTAAAATTGCATTGTTTTCTAAAAATTTTAACAAGACTTTGACTAATTCGAACAAAAATATAATATATTTGTAGTATTTACAGAGTTTTACAAAATAGTAAGACCAGGGTGTTCATTTCAATGACTGGGTGAAAAAAATTTAAAAACGATTAAATTTCTTACTTCTTACTTCTTACTGTCAGACTATTGGCGATTTCCTAGGCCTCATTGAAAATGCAGAACCTACTCCTATTATTTGAGAAAACATTGTATGTATAAAAAATAAAGGTATTTTTGAGCACATTTTCCCAGCAAATAATCGTCGAACAGCTTCAATTCTCATTACAACTATTTAGTTTTTAATTTCAATGAATTGCATTTATTTATGTGTGACTGTTGCATTTAATCAAATTGGACCAGTTTTGTATATGTACATATATTTGAAGGTTTATTTACAGTTTTTCCCATAATAATTTCTGAATATATGTAAAAGTTTTTTTAACCGTGAAAATTATCATAATTAATTTCAACTTACACATTAAACTCATTTTATTTATGTTCAAGGTTTGTGTGTGTTTTGCAATTCTACATATATGCAGATATTTCAAAGAATGCAATTATAAGCCTTTAGATTACAAACTAAAGTAACACCACTTCTGTTGAACATAAAATTCTTACGATATTATTAGTATCATCTAGTAACAATTTTTTGTTTGGACCCTATACTTTACATTATGAATAAACATGAACATTGACTTTAACTTTTTTTAGTTTGAAATATTATTATAATATATAGTTAGAGTCTTGAAATTTCAGGTACCCTCGTACAATTAAGTGTAAAGGATATAAAAAGACACTTATTTGAATATTATACTGCACTCAGTCAGACTCATATACATACATATATTTTGTATTATAAATGCTTTTTTTATAATTTCTTGTTGTTTTTAATTATTTTTTCCACTTATTTATTTATATCTATTAAACAAGGCTAGTTTGGGTTAATTCGGGAAAAAAATAATAAACATACTGAACAAGTCTTACACTTTTAATAAAGTTGTGAACATTTATTCACAATTTGTTTAAAAACAAGTAAGAAAGTATAGTCGGTCAAACCCGACCATATAATACCCTACATCCAGTATATGTATAAAACAATTTTTCAGAAATATGCGCTATATGGGAGATATGACCTATTATGAACCGATCAGCCTAAAATTTAGTGTCATGATTTTTGTGAATACAAATATTGTGTATGTTAAACTTTATCTCGATATAAATACTTTTAAAACATTTATTGAGGTTAAAGTTGATTACGGGGAGGGTCCTATATGGGAGTTTCGACTAATTACGGACCGACCATTATAAAATTAGGTGTCAGCATTTCTGTATATTATTTGTGACGAAGTTTATTTGATTACCAACATTCTTAAGAAATTTATGATCGTTAAAGTGATTTTCGGAAGTCAGCCATTTATGGGAGCTACGACTAATTATAGACCGATCAAAATAAAATTGTATCGTTTTGTTTGTATGCATATGAAATATATTTGTGTTAAATATTATTTGAATACCAACATTTTTGAGTGAGTTATGCTCTTTAAAGTGATTTTCGGAAGTGGGCCTTATATGTGAGCTACAACTAATTATGGACCGATCACAATAAAATTATACTGTATTGTTGGTATACGTATGAGATATATTTGTATTAAATATTATTTGGTTAACAATATTTTTGAGTGAGTTATGCTCTTTAAAGTAGTTTTAGGAAGTGGGCTTTATATGGGAGCTACGACTAATTATGGACCGATCTGCACAAACTGTGAAATGAAATGAAATGAAAATGAGATGTGATTTGGCTTGATTTACCACTCATATGTGATGAAATTTGTTTGGTTTCTTGCATAATTCAAACATTTATGAGCGGTAAACCCCAATTTCGGGAGGACTTTGGTATTGGGGCCTGGTGAAATAATGGCCGGACGGACGGACGAAATGACATCGTTAAATCGACTCAGAAAGTGATTCTGAAAGTGATTCTGAGTCGATCGGTATAATTTATGGTGTTGGACCAATATTTCTGGGCGTTACAAACATGTGCACAAATCTAATATACCCTTCCCACTATGGTGGTGTAGGGTATAATTATAATACATATATATATATATATTATTCACATATTTTTCTGGTTAGATTCATGCGTTACGAATGTAAAAATCTAAACATGTGTAAGACGGAGGGTTAAATAAAAATTTAGAACAAAAATAGGTTTAATGCTCTTCATCATAACTTCATATTTTTAAAAATATTCAGAATTTAGAGAATAAGGTAGTAGCATGATATATTTTCTCAACGACTGGTAAATAATTTATGAAGTTCTTAAGCAGATCTTAAAGTGAAATAATGTCTATTATTTAAACAGCAGTATATATCCTGTTATATCCTTCAAATTGGTGGTAGACTTTTTCTCACAATCATTCTTGAACTTTCCAAGAATCTAATAAAAAATTGCCAACATATTTTGAAACGTCATCGATAAATTCAAGAAACTTTATGGTACATGATAAGCGTTTATGTGTATATACTCGTATGTCATAGTTTTAAATTTAATTTAATTTTATTTATTCCGTTTCTTTTCAAATATTAATAGTTTAGAAATCCTTATGCTTAGTATTTTATATTTCCTAATTTTCTTAGAGTAAAACAAATGTTTACCTTACAGAACTATTAACGAAATTAAGATGTCACTTATGGTTAATGAGAAAGATTAAAATCCAAAATCGTTATCATTGTTGCTTAATACAATATTCGATTGTTATATTTTTTTGCTGTAAACCTCATATCCGGCCAAAGTTCAATACACTTTCAAAGTTCAAAAAAACTCTTTGTTGCCGCCTGTAAAAAAACAAAGTTTAACTAATTGTCAAGTTTTTAATTCATAAAATTGCTATTGTTATAATTAATATTTTTAAAACTACTCACAAAGGTGTTGGCGTTTTTTCAAAGGTCTTTGAATTCATTAAAGATATAAAAGATTTCTTAAGAAAGAAGTCATACTTTTGAATTAAAATATAAATATGTATACACACTATTCAACATATGTACTTACATATCGTTGGTTGACAAGTAAAACTCACTAAGTGTAGTCAGACCAGTTTAGAGATATTGAGGTTTTAATGTTAAATTTTGTACAAAAAATCTATTATACATAAGATCGATGCGATTTTGCAGAGTAAATTAAAAAATAGTTTCTTTATTATAATTGCTTTTAAATTTTCGGTCTAACTACAAAACAGAATAAAACCCTTAATGATTTTTACCTGCCGGAATCGAAAAAAAATTGAGAGATAATGAAGAACGAAAAAATTATAATTTTTTATTCTGATAACTTCATTTATTAAAAAAAATATAATTTATTAGGAAAAAGGGGAAAATATGTTAATCATCTTCTAAATCACTTTCATCATTGGAAGGTTCTGGTCAGCTTTCCCACGTTAACTACTGGCAATTGCTTGTACCATGGAATCATTTCTTCTGGAATCAGTCTTGAATCGCAAAGCCTAACATGATCAGCCTTTTTAGCCGATACAATTGGTAGTAAATTATTGATAGCTGACTTTTCTTTGGACTACCTCTTCCAGCAACATTTACTTCCTTATAATTAGATGTATAATTGTATCTATAAAAAAAGGTTGCCGGGAATTGTTTTTCGAATTTCAGGCATTTTATTTTTTGCCATGATACTTTGTCGCCAAATTCATCTCGATTTCGATTTTTTATTGTGCTGCTTGCTAGTTCCTGTAAATTGTGGAAGTCGGAGAAAAAAATATTTTGTGATATTAAGTCATTTTGGCTCAAATCTGCATTTAGTGAGTTTTACCTATCAACCGACGATATATAAAATTCGCTTTTAAAGAAAAAAAAAACAACAACTTGCATGCATACGAGTAATAATAATAGCAGGTTTTTATGAACGAGTGTATAAAATAATTTCTTTGGAAACCTGCATGCCTTAAAGGTATATTGTAAAAAGCAATTAAAACAAACTCCATAATAATACCCCTATATGAATATACATACATACATATATACGCATTTACATATATATACAATACACCTAATTCTGTTTTTACACGGTAATTGGTTCCAAGAAAACCCCGTATAAAAAAAGACATTGATCGTATGCTTCCTTATCTGTAAAACCTATTGAAATTAGTGAACAATATTATAATATTAAATTACATATATTTACAATGTATTTTTACACAAGCATAGTAATTAAATAAAAAAAAAGCTTAAAAGTAATGTTAAAAAAAGATATATAAAGTTCATTTGATTGTATGCACTAAAGGGAATTCCCTCAAATTTGTGCTATTTACAATTGTTCTGACCAGTATATTTGCTTGTATCTACAAAAAGACAATTCCCCTAAATTTGTGATATGAACATACTTCGCAAAAGATTTTGAATCGTGCTAGATAGAATAAAATCGTGTAAAAAAATTTAAAATTTGTTTATTTTCAAACCGTGTTAAATCTAAACCGTGTAAAAACAGAATTATGTGTATACATATGTACGTATATGAGTTGTGTTAGAGTTTCTTAGTTATATCTACGGGTTTCTATTTTTTTTTTTTTTTTTGTATTTTGCAACTTCAAACTGCTGCTGCTGATATTTAAGGATGCTGATGTTGTTTATATGAATTTTCTGCTGTTCGTGAGGGTACATAAAACACATTTTCATATACAAGTTTCTGTTTTGTTCTTATACTACATGCACATGAGGTTTTACTTTCTTAAAGAAGCTTTAAATTACGCTTCAAAGATCAAAAAGCCCCTAATTTTTCAGGATGAGATGCGTATAGGAAAACAAACCAAAACAAGAAACCAAAACAACAAAAAACAATAATAGAAACATGCTCACAGCCAGGCACACGAGGAGAAATAACTAAATATTCAAGTACAATATAAAAAGTAGAACATTAAGTAGAAGTGCTAGTTGTACGAGTATGAACCATATTAAAAGCCATAAAAAGTAAAAGTTTATACCTATGTATATAAATTATTATATAAAGCAATAAACCAAAGTTTAAAAAATTAAACAGTATTGTTTTAGAAATTACTCTCGAACTTTCTTAAAAACACAAACAACAAAATGCACTGCTGTTGTTATGAGTTTTTATCTGTTAGATAAAATACATAAATAAATAAATAACAAAAACTATAAAGAGACTAAAGCGAAATGTTTATACCCTATAGTTTACATTACGAATAAAAATGAACATTTAAAACATTAATTAATGAATGCTGCTAACTGTAAATAAGACTTTAGAACAAATATAAATGTAACTTTTTTTCATTATAACTACATATTTTTAAATATTTTTAGACTTTAGAGAATTGGTTATTGAATATGATATACTTTCTTAAGTTGGTAAATTAATTGAGATGTTCACCATTAATATCATAAGTTGATTCTAAATTGAAAGAATATATTTTATTGAAATAGCAGTTTACTTTTAACTACAAAGAGATTATGAATACATAGACTTACCGCATGTGTGGAAAACAACACACGAGGGTAAACAACATAATTCCATTTCTTTTTCTTTGACACAGATTTTGTTTTGCACGGATTGTTTGATAAAGTCTGTGCTCGTGGGGCATCCATTGGCAATAATTAATATTTCAGATTATGTTAATACTTTATTAGATTGTGTTGCTTTTAATCTTTTAACATTTTCCAATAATGATTACTACTCTTAATAGTTCATATATTAAAAACTATTAAAACAAGTAAGAAAGTATAGTCGGTTAAGGCCGACTTAGTATATGTGTAAAAACAGTTCTTCAAAAATTGGCGCTATATGCGAGCAATGTCCTATTATCTATGGACCAATCTTCCAAAAATTTACTGGCACATAAATACTGTTTGTGTTAAATTGTATCCCGATATAAACATTTTTAAAAGATTTATACATGTTAAAGTAATTCCCGTAGAGGGCACCGTAACATTACGTTTGGTTCATCCCACAGCGCCAGTTCTGCTTACCAAAAGTGGCCCACTGGGCACATTATATCACAACCACAACCTTCATACCAAGAAAGGTGAGGTTCTTACCCATTTAAAGTTTGAGAATAGGTTAAGATCGTTTCGACCCTAAGGCCTCTAATCATTCGCTTTACCAGATAAGATTATTTTACATAATTTTTAAATGCACCAGCTATCCTGAGGGAAACTTCGGAGGGAACCAGCTACTAGATGGTTCGATTGGTCTTTCGCCCCTATACTGAATTCTGATTTATTATGTGATATATAAGTATGAGATATCTATTTGTGTCTATTATTAGATATCAACATTTTAAAGAGAGTTATGCTCTTTAAAGAAATTTACGAAAGTGCTGCTTATATAGGAGCTATGGTAAATTTTGGACAGATGTGCACAAAATTTGTTGACGTGATTAAGCTGCATGTACAACTTATTTGTGGTAAATTTTGTTTGGAAACTCCTATATCGGTAGGACATTTGTATATGGGCTATGTAAAATAATGGAGCGATTGCAAACCATTTCAAGCCCAAACGTCTTAAAAATTATCGTATACGAAATTCTATCGAAATATTTTCAAAATTGCGACCTGGACTTTGCGCATTAGCCAGTCAGACAGACAGACGGACTCAGGTAGGGATTCTGATTCGACCGGTATACTTTAAGGTTGTTGTTGGACTAATATTACAAACACCAACACAAATCCAATATACCCTTTCCACTATGGTGGTGTAGAGTATAAAAACTTTATTATGCAGAGTAATTAAATATTTTAGTACTTCATGAAAATAAAGCAAATTAAATTTGTTCATATAAATATATATTTTTTTTTTTTTGTGAAAACTTTAATACAGCGGTTTGACTTCTAAGTAGCTTATACTCGTATGATGTATTTTATAAAAAATATTTGAGTATATTTTTTATATACTCCAGGATGTTTTTATGAGTGTTAAGTTAAAACGAATATATGAGTAGCAACTAATGTAAAATGTGTAATACCGGAAAAAGTATAATAACACGATCTACTAACGTTATGCTTATGTAAGTGACTGTACTAGAGCAGTAGTAAAAAATTATGTTTAATTCAAGCAAATAAAAATACAATACATTTACATGTATATATGTTTATAAATATGATGTTATAATTTACCTTTTTAGGAACTTTTACTACCAACAAACAAAATCTAAATTAACTTTTACTTTTCTCTAAATATTTTATATTGTTTATTTTTGCTACCGTTTCACCTTAATTTCTTTTACTTTTTTTACTTAAATTATTCCATTTTTATTCTTTCCTTAAACAGTTTTTTGTGTCTAGGTTCAAAATCTAGAAAATTTAATCATTTTTATTGTCCATACGTTTTATTTGAAAACATGCAGTATCAGCTGCCAGTTGATTGTAATAACAATTTATTTTTCATTTAGGTTAACATTTATAGCAATAAATATAATAAAATGATGTTATACCCTACACTGATTTGTAGGTAATCTTTAAATTAGGTTGTGAGTATGTAAGTTAAATGGTCTTCTTTTTATAATGGTATAACTTTTTCAAGCTAATGACAATTGCGACTTTTAACAGTCATCTTACCCTTGTTTCAGAAACCACACAAAATTAATTTTGTTTATACACACATTTTTAAATAAATTTGTTAAGCAATGTTCATGAAAATTTATCACAGAAAACGCATTAATTGATTCAAAAACATTTTTTGATAAGATGATATTAAAAAACGTGACTTTTCCACACGTACATATATCATTTTTATTTACACCTAATTCTGTTTTTACATTGTAACTGGTTCACATACTGGTTGTAGAACTAGCATATCCTAATGATGTGTTTTCTATTCAGTCTTACTCCAAATTTTATTAGTATTTTATACAGTGTTTGAAATACAATTTTACGACCAACATAATTAGTGATAAATATTTTGAAATTTTATCTAATTTTGACCATTTATAATTGCTGTAATTACCGATTCTTACTAAAATTTACAGAGGTTGTCTGATTTTGAAAATAACCTAGAGTGTAATTTAACAATTTATAAAATTAAAAGAAGATTTTTCCATATTCACAACAAGTTAAGAAACAGAGTATAAAACAGAGTATAAAAGATGATAAGATATAAGGTGAGACTTTCTTGTTTGAATTTGATATCAGCAATATTAGTTACAAATGATTTATGGGTTGCATAGTAGAAGTGGACCAGTTATGGACAGATAGCTTCTAAATCCAGTATCCAGTAATGTGGTTCCTACGTATTTGAGGATTATTTTGGTTGAACTTCATCTCAATTTACAAGACTTGTATGTTTCGTTGTTATACTCGGAATTGGACTTAAGTCAGGAGCTATTGTAGCTATGTCTGACAGCTACAAAATCCAGTAGCATAATTGCCGTATAACCGATATTAGTATGATTTCTGAATCAAAATCACTGATCTATATAAAAATTCGTTCGATATCGATATTTATTAGACATTTTTGTGGGTTTATTTGTTTTTTGGTAATGGTTCTTATATGACCGATCTTCTTAAATTTTTGAACAATGATTTTTATGCATATGAAGATATTTTACATCGCATTTTAACATAATAACAGTATATTTAAGATATATATTAGTATTAACGATTTCGGAAGTGGACCTTTTATGGGGGATATTGTCAAATATGGACCGATATTCTCCAAATCCTGCAGTTTGATTTTAGCATATATGTAATGATCCGCGTAAAATTTTGGATCGGTACCGATATTTATAAGAGATTTATGAGTATTAGAATATAGACAGAAATTCACAAAATTTTGCAGAATGATTTTTGTGTATATGTAAATTATATGTATAAAGTGTTGAGTCGGTACCGATATTTATAACATATATATATATATATATTTTAAATGGCTTTTCCGGATATGGTCTTTGTATGGGAGCTATGACCAGTTCTGGGCCGACCACCATAAAATTTAGTAGAACAATTTATTTGCCTATGAGGATTATTTGTGCCAAATTTTAGAAGTTTAGCATTATTTATACCAGTTTTATACGTATTTAAGTGAATTTTGGAAGTGGACTTTACATGGGATCTATAGTCAGACATGGACTGAACTAAAAAAAATTTCGTTTTGCGATTTATTTTTGCATGAAACTTATTCCTGCTGAATTTTGTATTGATATGCCAATTTCATAGGCATTTATGTATAATTGAGCAATATTTCAGAACGATTTTTGTATGGGGGCTATGAGAAATTATGGACCGATTCTTACTATTTTACTGATGTTTTTTTCTTTTATCACAAGAACAACGTATAAAAAATTTTATGGAAATATTTGCAATATATTTCAAAAAAATTGGAAGAAAAATGTTTAAAAATATAAATTTTCTAAGGAGGATGTCTTACATTTTGATCCATAACTCTTTTTCTACAATACCGATTTTGCTGGTTTTCAATACCAAACTGCTTATAAGAACTGTAAATGGTATTTTGGAAACTTTGTTGCTTTTTGTTGTGTCCTTTGGACTTGAGAGTGTTTTACATAGATAGACAGCCAGACAGACATAGAGACAGACAGTCGGACATGGCTCAATCGACTTAAAATTTCATAAGGATCAATAATAACATACTTTGTTGGGTCTCAGATGAATATTTCTCAGTGTTACACACAGAATGACAAAATTTATTCCATTTTGCGTGCTTCGTGTGAAAAAATTTAAAAATTGTTTATTTTCAAACCGTGTTAAATCAAAACCAATTCAAAACAGAATTATGTAGGTGTATTTAAAAAAGCACAATAAAAATGGTACGTCATGTAACTCTACTCATAACTGAATTGTTGGTCTAAAATTTAACAATTAATAATAATTTTGTTATTGAAAATATTATGTTTACTTTGCAAAGCATATAGACGTAGCGTATGTATGAAAAACAACACAGGAAGGTAAATAACGTAAGGTTGATATATACGTCCGTCATTTTCCGCAATAATTTGTCTGTAATGTTAATACAATTTATTTTGATTGACTTTGGGAGAGATCTTGTTTTGGACGGATATGTAAACAAACAGAAATTGTGATCGTGGTGCACTGAGAACCTAAGTATTGTTAAAAGTCTTATGCCGCTAGTGTCATTGAGCCTTATTTTGATTTTATGGTGGTATACTAGTGAACTATTATGAACCATGTGTTTTTATTGCAGTAAATTTAAAAAACAGTCGCTACAGTAAAGTAACACTGCACATACAGCTTGCGTTTCTTCAATTTGCAAGGGCTTAATGGGTCGATTTGACTGCTCTTCTTTTCTTTTTTTCCATAAGATCTGTGGAAGTCGCTTATCTGAAAGCTGTTCAGGTGACAAGATGCAGTACTAAGAGCTCAATTATCATCAACAATGAAGGATCAGTAAGTCAGACTGTGTATGGGTATTTGTAGAAAAAATATTTTTTTGGGGAAATAGAGAGACCACGCTTGAAAGTGATAATATTGCAGATCTTTTGTAATAATTAGGTACTTGGCTATGCACTATTTTAAGGCATATACATACATTCTCAAAAAGGATACAACGTTGTAAAGATCTCTAACCCACACGACATAGGATTCTACACTTCCCCGCTTAAAATGTATTGTTTCCAAAATAAATATTTTAGAAATAACAAACGGAATCGCAACTCATTGTTTGTCCAAAAGTTATAATTGTATTCAGAATTCAACTAATAAATAAAATAGGTTCAATCGGTAAAAAGTTTTGGATTAAACTATATGGAAAAGTTTGTACCTTTGTTATAAAATATAATATTAACCAAATTGGGTCAATCAGATAAATACCCAAAAAATCAGTAGATATAGAATTTGATATATTTTATGTTCATCAATAATCATTTGGTCTTTAGCTTTGAGTTTAACAATATCAAATAGACACTTTGATCTAGCTAAAAATATTATAAAACAATTTCTTTAGAAACATTTAATGCTTTTGTATATATTTATTAGCACCAAATAGTCTTTAAGTCACATGCCTTTTGGGAAGCCGATATTTTTCTTATTTTTTATCTAGGTAATAAATGATTTGCATTTTGGAACTACTTAACTTAATTTTAAACATTTAAACGAAAACATGAATCCCTAAAGTATTTGCTACCTTTTAATTTGACTACTTATCATTGACCGCCATTAAAATTGTTTTTTTAAATTTTATCCCATTCAGCTTCACATATCCATATGTCTATCGTATTTATTCTAACTATTGTCAATTTGTCTGGCTTCTTACGTGATTGCTCTTGTTTGTTGTTGGCTTGGTTTTACCCAATTCTGATTTATCTACATACTCATCAAATCGTTACTGTTTGTTTGTTTATTGTGTGTCTGCAAAAAAAAAATTAAAAAAATATTTTAATACGGACTACTTCACATAAATCGAAATATGTACATGTTTTCATAGCTATGATGCTACAAAAAAAGGATTTCCTTTCTCTTGCTGATTGAAGCAAAATAATTTCGAATTTTATTGTTGTAAATATTTATAAGAAAAGGGTTAAGAATTTGGTACCTTAATAATAAATATTGATTTTATTTATATTTTGTTGTCCAAGCAACAACTACTTAAACAAGTTATAATATGAACAAAAAAAATATTTCGTATATGCAAAAATTCATATGACATATGACAGAGGTCAAGTATGTATGTGTATGTATTGATATGAAATTATGTTAATAAGATTTCATGGTGAAAGCAAATCCTTGTATTTTAAGGAATGTTGGATTTCACTTATTGTCTTTATAGAGATTTACAAATATATTTTTATAGCATGTAAAAATACCCAAGTTGTCATGAAGGCTGGACAAACAAATTTTATAAAAATAGCCTATTACAAATTACTATTAAAAATATGGATTGATAAATATTGTTAAAATGCCTGTTTGTTAAGCCGTAGTAATTTCTAATAATAAAATTTTGTATTATATTATTCTTGAGGTTTTTGTTTTTCCTCACGGGCTATTTTGATCAATAATTCTTGCCGTTTCTTTCAACAAATGTAAATAAAAAACATTTATCGTTTTTTATATATTTGTATACGTTTCGTTCGCTTTTTTCGAACTTCATCAGGGGTACTTTTATTTCCGTAATAATCTAGTAACAAATAGATAACAATTTTATAATTAAATCTAGAATTACAACTTCAAAAATTTTATTATTAAAAATTTTGATAATTTTACTTGAATGGGATTCGAACTTGGGTTGTTGAATTTACATATGTTTCGAGAAATCCCACTTTCTCTCATCAGAATTCTTTGCGTTCTAACCACATACACCACTGCGGTGCCGGCCAGTCAACAGACAAACATCAATCCTTTAACCAGTGTTAGTTCTGGTAGTTCGAAGTTTTTGCTGTAATTATCGTTTTTTATTAATTTCTATTCATAGTTGTTTTTTCCTTTTCTTCTTCAGTTTTTTCGTATTCATGTCAAGACTTCGTCTCGAAACATATGTAAATTCAACAACACAGGTTCGAATCCCAGTCAAGAAAAATTATCAAAATTTTTCAAGTTGTAATTCCTAACTTCAGTAAAAATAATTTAATGAAAATTAAATTTAATGAACTCAAGCCTGACTAAAATTATCAAGAAAGTAAAATTAACAGTTCAGTTATGAAATAATAATTATTCTATTAAATCTAGAATTTTTATAAAATCATAGTTTAACTTACGAATCAAGGTTTACATTTGTATTGTGCTTTTCAATTACTTAATTTTAAAAAAACTGGACTACACGACACCGAATTAAATAATTATTTATTTATTAACAAGTTATGTAATAGGAAAGCCTTCAATGGTCAATTACATATTACAATTGATGATAGAATAGTAAAAAAAAAGAAATTTAATTTAATTTACTTAATATAAATGTTTTATTACCAACAGCCTCAAATTTGTAACAGAGAGAAACATCCAATTAGTTAAAATGAATATAAGCCTAAGTTAGCAATGGAATGTCAAATATAAAATCAGTTGTGATTCCTATTAAAATATTCGGTTAACTTTCTGCGATAAGTGGTATAAGAAAATGAAAATGACCGTAAATCATTCGGAAAGTGATTCCAAGTACTCGCAACAGTTATAAGAAATGATCTTTCAAAAACTGTGTTATTTATTCTGGGAATACAAATCTGTACATTCCTAGTTGAGTGTATAAAATTGAATAAATGTAATAAAAATTATGGTGTGTTACTTTTAATGATTTTATAAAATATTAATAGGTATCTTAAAATTACAAAATTCTTAAAAGAACACTTTAGAAAATGCTCGACATAGGGTGATATATGGGTATAATTTCTCTGATTATTTCGAAGTTGATAAATATTATGATTGTAGAGTGTAATTCCAACAACGAAACGTACAATTTTGTTCAGTAAAATTCTGATTTTACTAATATTATTAGAGGTTGTACTCAAAAATATATGCATACCATAAGAAATTTGTGACATTAATAAAGCATGAGCTACTTTTATCCTGATATGATAGGGTAAATAAATATTAAGGCAATATAATCGGCGAAGAGTGAAACAAACTTTTGTATATACATCTAATATAATTCCTAATATCTTCATTCTGTCAACAATTACAATTTCCCTTTGATCCATATGTATGGTTGAGCCATCCAGAGTAAGTGAACCAAATTTCATTATCCTCGTTTTATTTATGTTTAGTATGAGAAAGTTAGAAACCATCCACGAATTAACCCAATCCAATACAGTATTTATCCTTCCTATCAATATTTCCTCTGAAGTGTCACCATGAATTAGTAATTGTATAATTATTAAATTAAATACTACACAAACATTGAATAATAAGTCAAACTTAATGCTATTATCACAGAACCATAACTAATTCTAATCATTAACTATTGCAGCGGAGTATTGTAGTTTTGTATTATCCTTGTCTTCTTAGGTGTTCATCGTATTTTTAATGTTTTGCTGTATACGTTAACTTTCGAGAGTGTAACGTTTGTTCTCTCTCTTTTCTGTGTCTAGTATTTTTATTTTGTCGACGTCCATTTCGTGATTGCAATCTTTTACATGCAGAGATAGTGCCATCGTTATTTTTCCTTTTTTTACGTCTGTGTTGTGCTCATGAATTCTCGTCTCAAGTCTTCTCTTTGTTGTTCCAATGTAAACCATATTACACCTTTCCCTCTCATTACCTTTACATTTTATTTCATACACCACATTATCCTTTTTACATATGTCCAGTTTTGTTTTGTTGTGTGTAAACAATTGCCTTAGTGTATTGTTTGATCTGTGTGCAATTGTTGCTGTTTTGTCTGTGATTAAATTCTTTAATGTTTTTGTCTCAGTTAGTCTCGGGATGTAGGTACACTGTAAAAATATTGTTCTATTTTTGATTCTGATTTTTTGTGTTCCTTGATATTTTTTTCTTTAAAAACTTTTTTTATTAATGAGTTTATTATGTGTGTTGGATAATTGTTCATAGTTAGAGTATTTTTAATTCTGCTTATTTTTTTTATTTTAAATTGTTCATCGCTGATCTGCAGTACTTTATTAATTAAGTTTATTGCTGTGTTTGTTTTCATTTTTAATGGTTGTGTTGAGTTAAGATTTATCAACCTGCCTGACGAAGTTGGTTTTGTGTACCAATCAGTTATTATTTTACCATTTTCTCTAATAATGTTCACGCCCAAATATGGTATTTTCATGTTTTTCTCACGTTCTATAGTAAATTGAATATTGTTGTGGTATGCGTTTAGTGTCTTTAGAATTATTTTATCGCCTGTTTTCTTTGTATTGAGTATAAAATAACTTGCTTGTAATAAGTTTAGCAATGTTTTATTGTAGCTCAGATGGCTAGAGCGTCCTGTCTTTATTACAGAAAAAGTATTGAAATCTGACGGAGTCGTCCGATATAAAATGTTGTCTCTTTATAACTTTAACTTGTGACATTGTCGATAATTCTAGCTGGGTCATTTATATAAATTTATAATAATATAAGAAAACATTAATTAAATCTAGCTACCACCAATGTAATCTGGACTCTCATTTTTGTACATACAAAGGGTGATTTAAGTAGACATACTTTTTACAATAGCCTTTTTTTGACAGATCACGTATGAACGACTCACGACTCATGTTGTCGTGTTATATTTGTTTACTATTGTTTGGCATTTCATAATAAAAAGACTTACGCCTGAACAACATTTACAAATCGTTCAACTCAACTCAATGGGTATGTAAACAAACAAAATTGCCGCATTTGGGACAAAGACCAAGCTGAAGAGATTAAAAAACTACCACTTCATTCAAAAAGACAACGGTATGGTGTGGTTTGTAAGCTGGTGGAATCATCGGTTCATATTTCTTTAAAAATGATGCCCATGCGAACGTAACCGTCAATGGCAACCGTTATCGGATGACCGAAATTGAAGCTCGTGATCTCGGCGACATTTGGTTTCAGCAAGACGGCGCAACTTCCCACACATCGCATCAATCATAGCATTTATTGAGATAACACTTCGGTGAGCACATAATTTTGATTGGCCACCAAGATCGTGTGAAATCACACCGCTAGACTTTTTCCTGTGGTTATATGTAAAGTCTAAAATGTATGCGGACAAACTCGCTTCGATGCAGACCTTGGAGGAAAACATCACGCGTGTTATTCGCCAGATACAAGTCGAAATGCTCAAACGAGTCTGCGACATAGCAACGGCCAACATTTGATAGAGATAGTCTTCAAAAAATAAATGCCAAAGAATGTTCTTTCAATGATAATAAACATTCCCCATTAAATTTAAATTTTCTTTGTTTTTTTTTTCTTTAAAACAGTAGGGAACCTCGAAATGGATCGCGCTTAATGTACAGTGTTTTCTCTTTCTATTTTTTCCACTTTAAACTACAATATTTTGCTAAATTTTGGACACTTAAGTTAGCTATAAACATTTGGCAAATATTTATTAAAAAAAGCGTAACCACTTGTTTTAGCACAAATTTGTTTGACGTTTTTTACTCTTACAAGATTTCTGCAAGATCAAACAGGATCGAATAAATTAAAACTAAATATGTGTTGTGATTTGGCCTAAATAAGAAAAGATTGTTTTCAATAAATAAATGAATTCAAATATATGTTATATAGTGGTTACGTCTTTCTCGGCAAATATTTTCCAAATGTGACCGTACCTTAAGAAGTAACTATTTATTCCCAATGTGATGAACATTTTGTTCTAAAATTGTTTTTTTGGTTTGAACAATATAAAACATTTTTTTATCAACAGAGTATTTAGGGAAAAAATTTCAACCCCATATTTGAGGTTTGAAATCAATTATATTGTTTGAAAATATTGCCAAATTGTAGTAGCTTCCAACAGGTATCCTTTGAATTTTGATTTGTAAATAATTAAATAATATTTCAGATTTAAAATTTAAAATTCTCTTGCAAAATAACAATCATATAACAGGCCAAAAGTAAATTGTGAGCAGTACCTTGCTCATCAATCACACCATTTGCTTTAAACTTTGTGATGTAACTACTAATGTCAGCAGCACCTCTAGAGAATTGCTTTTGCCACACTTTCCTTATAATATCAGTTGAAATTTCAGGTTTAAGTTTTCATTTTTTTTTCACTCAAAATTAAATTTCTGCATAAACCCATAATCCAAACAAGCACCAACTGTTCATATTAGAAATGAATTAAGCAACCATCAACTAAGGAGCTTAGAAAAGTTTAAACGAATCCTAAGAAGAATTTAATTCAAATCCGTTTGAGTATACCATTTTTGTTGACCATTTAAGTCAGTCACTTTTTGTACTTTTCTCTAATTTAAAATACATTAGAATTACGTTTGAAAAACGAAAGAAACTTGAGTATTTAACACCCTAAATGATGTATATATTTTGGCCTTTTGTTTCATTATTTAACCACTTCAGTTTGCAAAAGTTTTTCTTTTAGCAAACTGAAGTGGTTAGCATTTTGTTTGTGGGCTAAAAGCCAGTTGCTAAAGTTAAACATAAGATTTAGTTTGACCAGAAGATTTCATATGTTTATTTTGCCTAGACATTAACAAAACAAAAGTGTCAACATGACAAAAACTTGTATAGTTTGTTAAATTTCTTTTGTCTGTTATAGGAGGAAGGGCGTTTTTAGAGTTTGAAAGCAAAACCAAAGAATAGGAAAAAAGGTTTTAAAGTTTAAATTAAAAATTTATAAAAAAGGAATTAAATTGTTACTTAGGATTTTGTGTTGTTGTTCTGCTTTATCACATCTTAGAGAGGAGTTTTTTGTTTGTCTTACTAACAAGTCTATGGAAAAAATGTCAGAATTAACATTTAAAAGTGTTAACATAATCCTTTGAATAAAAGTGACATATACTACACACATGCACACTTTAATACTTATAAATAGAACAGCTCAAAAAAATTGTTTACACAAACAAACCACAAAAATACAAACAGTAAAAGTGACAAACACTAAACCCCCCTTACAAAAAACAACTACAATTACAGAGAAAGGAAGATATTGTATTAGAGAGAGAGAGAGAGAAAGAGAGAGAGAGAAAGAGAGAGAGAAAAAGGAAAAAATATAAAAGCTGAGTATTAAGATCTTAAATTGGCTACTTTTTCCTTTTGTTGCTGTTGTTACATTGACAAAGTTCAAATAGTGTATGTAAGAGTTTGTGTTTAAGCCTATGTGATTGTATTAACCAGTAAACAAGTAAAGAAAACTATAGTCGGCGAAGTACGACATAGAGATACTTAATTCTGTAAGTAGCACGACTTTTAATTAACACTTTATTTTTTTTACAACCTGTAACAATTAACCAAGTTTTTCCATATCATAAAAAATATTACTCATACCACTCCTGGCCCACTTACGAGTAATGTCTCAATTTGTATGTTTGATTATTTTGAATAATATCGCATGAAGTTATCTGTTAACATTTTTATTTTGTTTGGCTACAAACATCATAACTGACTTATAATATCCTCAACATAGCTGTTTATGTTGTAGTTCATAAAAACCAAAGCAATTTCCGAAGCATATGAAAACTTTATCCTTATGCTTAATAAGTTTTTTTTCACTCATTCCATTTTGCTTTAATTTAGCTATATGTGAACATTTCTTTTCATTTTCTTTGCTTTTAGTTCTTAAGTTATTGAAGTAGTTGTCGTTATACTTCTTTATATTTTTGCTGTTGCTGGTGCTGCTGTGTTTTATTTTGTGTGTGGCTTTATTGTGCAAATTAACTTGTACCAATTAATAATCCTCAAGCAATATGTCAACTTTGTATAGAAAAGTCGAAATGTCGAAATGCTTAAAATATCCGGAAAAACAAACACCAATAATACTCGTAGTAATACAACAGCAATGTAGCACGAAAAGTTAACTTTACGGGCAGTAAAATTTAATACGGTTACTATATAAAACGATAGGCAAAAGAATTTAATGATCCTCACATCACTAAATGTTGACATACTTATCTAGTAGGACTTATTTTAGAGTATGGTTCTGTTTTAAGGGACCCCCATTATATTGTCCATAGTGATAATATTGAATCAATTCCTTCTTTTTTGTTTGAAGGATATTAATCGAGGAAATGCATCACTTTCATCAACATTAACATTTCTTTTTTAGTAAATCTCTCCTTTGAAGTTCTATTGAACTAATTAATATTTAGTGTTTCCCAAGGTTCACTGCGCCTGCACAACAATCCACTTTCTGTTAAAATTTTTCGAAAAAATTTTGCTATAAATGATCTGTTTAGAAAATTATGTTGTTGTTTTAACGAAATGTTTAATTTCTTTAAATCTAAATACCATAAAACATAATATTATCTTAATAAATTGTACTAAAATGCATGTATGTAATTTTGAAAATGGTCTATAAGGATTCCATCCATAGACTATGGTTGGCCTCCAACATATTTGAATATATCGGGCTTAAACTTGATGTCTGTATTTAAAAGTTATGTTTGGAAATGGTCCTTATATGAGATCTTTGTCTGTTCTTCATAGAATTCGTCTTGAATGAAAATAAATTTTCCCTATGCTTAGAAGATATTTACTAACGCAAAGATAGCCATTTTAGACAGTAGCTGTTTTATGGAATTTACAATCAATTTCGACCAATCGACGTTATAGTTAGAAATTATATTTTATGTCTAGATAAGACAGTAGGTTTAAAGGATTTAGTCTGTGAGATTTCCATAGAATTCATGGTTAATACACAAGCAGCATGTAAACAAAATTGTATATTTTCTTTTTAAATTTAGATATTGACAATAATGTTTTCTTGGTTAATTTTATTATATCATGAAATTTGGATTTATGTATTACACTTTTATTTCATTCGCCACTGCTTAAAAACGTTCAGATCTATCAAAATCCTTTATTGCCATGATTGTTTGTATGTTTGCTCTACAGCAAAAAGTAGAACTATATTTAAAACTCTGTTTTTTATTCATGTACCTTTATATTATGCTGACATTTATGGTTATTTTTGCTTTATTTAACTCCCACAGTCTACAGCTTGGATGCTTGTTGGCATTCATTACCAAGGAGAAATTGGAAAAAAGTTATTAACTTACTAACAAACAAGCAATAAAAAATAGGGAACAGGGAACAGTAGCAATGGGAACGAAGATAAAAAACAGCAAATAAATATTTAAAATTAAAATGATAGATGAAATTTATACATTTACTAAATAAAACTTGAAAAATGTACAAAAGTGTTAAATAAGAAAACTGTTACATTTGTCAATACATATTTACTTACGTGATGTATTGTATATATGTATATTTGTACAACTTCTGTATAAATTTATGCAATAAAATAATAATTTGGGAAGTAATTATTCAAAGTTTAAATAACACTAATACAAATGTGATTCCCTAGAGAAGAAAGCACTAACACAAAACATGTCACGTGTTTAGAACTACAGTGTAGTTATAACACTTAGCATGGCGATGACCTAGAAATTGACACCTGTGACAGGTCAGGTAATTGCTTAATGGTGATCTATTTAGACCTTTTTCATTTAATTTTATTTTTATTTAGTATTCTTTGACAACTCAACAACGTTTATTGCAAAACAATTTTGGAGAGCAGTTAATTCTGCGTACCAGGCCTTTTATCTGGTCTCCCAGATCCTGTGGTTATATATACGTTTTTTCTTTGGGGTTATATACAGCCAAAATCGTAATTCGCGATATAGCGTCAATGCGCAAGCTACTGTTAGCAATGTTGAAAATTAGACCTTCTGTTGTCTCGGCCAAAATTTGAATGAAATTATTTTTAGAAATTAAATATTCTTTCGGCGAATAATAAAGTTTCCGACAAACAGTTCTATTATAGAAGTTTTATTTAAAATTGAAAAGGCCTAAATAAATCAAACTTAATATTTTCATCAGATTTGTTTAAAATTCATTAACAAATTGTCATCTTTTTATGTATATAAATTACATAAGTATGTATATATAAAATTATCACAAATTCCTTTTTTTTATTAATATTAAAGGAAAAAGGTACAACGAAGCAATTCGTCTTACCATGATGTTTACTTCCCTCTGAAAGCCAACTCCAAACAAGTATAAGTTATATAAACTAGTTTCAAAGTAACCAAAAAATTTCTCATTTCGGTGAATGTTAATGTCACTTATGTACTTAAATATGACTCAATTGATACAAATTAAATACCCATTCGTTTTTTTCATACAAACTTTGATGTCTCTCTTTTTGAGAGAGAGAATATATTTTTTACGATATAATTTTTTATTTTGTCTGGACAAAAATGAACTGAGTTGCCAAGTCATACAAGCAACAATGCCTTAAGTATTTCCATAACCATCAGCAAAAGCAACTTTCTTTTTTCATTCATTTTGAATACACAGTATTTTGAAATAGTTTAATATTTGCACTCGTAAAACTAATATATTTTGTTTACATATGGCAGCTTTGATTTCTCAGAAAAATCGTTCGAAATGCTTGAATCGTGCTGCAAGAAACTCTTAGTAATAAAATTTTCTCCGGACAAAATTTTTGTTTGGATCAACTGTTTTCTGGAGCTCATTAAAAACTTCAGTGAATAACTTGGGTGCACTTAAGCGTAGGTTAGCTTTAAATATTCGCACTATTGAGCTTTCTTCCCTCCCAGTCAATTTATTTGGCTGCCTTGTCAGCCTTCGTTCTTATGTCTTCTAACTCAGTCCCTAGACCTCAATCCGATTAAGAATTTGTGGGATGAGTTGGACCGGTGTATACGCAAACACACAATAACATCAGTATCTGAGTTGAAATCGAGATTTCAAGAAGAATGCGACCCAATTCCAGTAGCCTATACAGCTATCATAGTGAAAAACATGCCAAATCGTCTCAGTGGAGTTACTAAACAAAGGGATTATCCAACAATTTTAGTATTAAAGTATTTTTATGCGTTATTTGTTATACTCTCTAAAATGAAAACCAAATATTAATGACGCACAGTATAAGTATTAGCTGCCTGAATTAATTTAGTTTTTTATTATATTGTTATTTTTTTATAAATGCATAAGTAAATTCGCAAATGTTAAATGTTCGTAATAAATCGAAAAAACTATTATAAAAATATGCAAATGTGCCTTAAAATGAATCAGTTGAACATATATCTTTAGTAATATCGAATAATAATGACACTAACTGCATGTAATTTAATATTTGTTTTTTGACACTTAAAAACTAAAGCAAAATATGTAAATCAATGACCGCAGTATTACTACCTGCAAAACTAAAAGATTTGGGTTACATTTGCCAGCTTTGATTCTCCAGAAAATTCATTCGATATACATACATATGAATGTGAATCGTGCTGTTAAAAAATTTCAGTAAAAAAATTTCTTCGGACAAAATTTTTGTTCGGAACAAATGGGTGAATCCACCTTGTTTATTGTCAAATTAGCTAACAGTTCGGTTATGAGCACATAGTACAAAATACATAGAAATTACATATGTGTGAACAACTACACATCAGTGTAAATAACGTGATCTTTAATATATATCGACATCAAAAAATATTTTTGTTTCTCACAAATTGTTTATCGGAGCTTTACCTTAATGTACGAATATCATATTCATTATTTCTTAACAAAATAAAATTTCCCACTTTTTCCCATTTTTTATTTTTTTTATCCTCCCTGAAGTTAAAGACAAGCCAAATTAATATCTCTATCTGAAGAAATTAATATTAATATCTGTTTAGATTTATAATTCAAATTTCTCTTTTTCAGTTTTTTTTTTTTACAAATGTCAAGTTTTGACATTAAGTTTTTCAACATTTACACATGCAAAATAAATCAAGCCAACAGTAAAAGCAAACGTATTGGGAAACAAATCTTACTCCTGGCACGTTCATATAAAGATTGATGACCTCTGGCATATGTTTTGTTTTAAAGTTCAGAGTTTGTCATTAAAAATGTATTGCAAAAGTTCATAATTTATGCTCTCATGTGTGTACTTCAACATAAATTTGTTGCTACTCGTAAACATTATTGTATCCGGGTATTCTGTACATACTATAAATGAATGTAGTGTGTGTAAATGACTAGACATATTGTGCGAAGTCAATGAATTATCAATATGCTACATATTAAAAGTAGGGTTTCAGAGGAAATAAATTAAATAAATAACAATAATTACAAAACAAAAGTTAAATTGTGATTGTAATATAAATAAGTAAAAATTTATTTATTTTCTTAAAAAATTTCTCCCTAGTGGCACTACAATTATTTCTTTTTCATATATATGTATCTTTATATATATGTATGTAGCCACTTATCTATATTATGAAAATGGAAATATAAAAAAAAAACTTCGTTGCAAACCCTTTTTACATACATACTGTATGCAGTAAATTCTTGTGCTAACCATGCATGACTAAACATTTGACATTTATAAATTTTTAATAATACTCGTACAATACCTGTAAATACTGTCATATCAGTACTTATTTATAGCATACATACATATGCTTGATGTACGAGTATTTATGAAAAAGATCACATTTGTTATAGAACAAAATTATAATAAATGACATTTTTGTGTTGCAAATGTTGCTAGTTTGCAAATACCAATAATATTATATAAATAATTTGTTAGTTGACATAAATACAAGTTTTTTTTCTGTCTTGTATTTTATTTGTATTTATCACATTGCAAAAAATAGTGTACCTGTACACATACAGAAGCATACTTTAAACTAATATCCACTTGTGAAATGAAATGCATTTTTACAATTCAATCTTTGGTAATTGTAGAAGCATAAATCTACACACATAAATACATACCTATGAATATATGTTGAAATATAGCATTATATACAATGCATCCACTATAAGTATGTTTACTATACATATATTTATAGCCCTACTTAAAGATAAATGTTTCTAGATAAAATATATCCATATTGACAATAACTATGTATGTAGGTACATTTTAATATGCTCATATGCGTGCAATAAATGTTGAGTATAAATTACCAGTATGCATCAGTATTATGGTCTTAATAAATGTTGTAATTGTAATTACATTATTAGGGCATACATGCGCACGTATGTATTTACATACATATACTCGTATAACTACATATATGTATCTATGTACTTAAAGGTTTTAATTGTATCTACATCCAGCGTAATGGAAAACTGAGTTAAGAATAATTGTCTAGCGAATTGTGTTTAATTTGATTCGTTATGCTTTATTTCTGGAATTTAAATTAGTTTTGTAAATAGGTTTAAGTGAACTTTTAAAGCGAAGAAAGCAAATAAAGAAACATTTTAGCTACCACTAATTTATAATTTTTTTGTAGTTTTTATACCTACCTCGAAAAATATGTAACGATTACATATTCCATTTTGTTTCTTAAAAAAACGTCGATTTTGATATATGACGCTTTTTGATAAAGTGGAACTTATAGGATAACAGTGGATATTATAGCCAGGAAAATGGCTTCGAATACACCCTTAAAGGCAAATATAGGCATGGATCTTATGGACATGCCAATATTATTGTGAACATATATAATCTTGACTACTGCACTTTCAGACCCTCCTTTTTACAGAAACTTTATTTCTACATACCTAATAAAATAGAATTAATGGAAGATCTGCCCCTTGATACAACAAGTCTATTGGTCTATACGGATGGCTCTAAAGAAATGGGAATGAGTTGGTGGACGTGTCAAGTGACTCAGAGCACTTTTTCTCCATTATCACTATCAAACAATTTCCTTCTATGCTTTTTCACTCTTTTATCTACTGCCCCTATATTCTTTATAACTATCTCTTGCTTACTTGTATTTTCAGGTAATAGAAAGGTACCAAACATATGGACCCAATAGAGCTGTATTTATGTTCCCTCTTAAATATAAGTTTACTTTGAAATTTTAAAACTCAACAAAATGAAGAGAAAAATGCGCCATTAAAGAACAACGCACCAAGATTAGAATTTTTTTCATTGAAAATAAACAAGTACCTTTAAATATTTATTTTAATAAATATTTTTATTACTTTTAGTTTTACAGCACTTTATATAAAGGTTTTTTACACCACACTCGACAGCAACTTTTACTACAAAAACAATTACAATGAAAATCAAAAAAGGACAGCAAATTTCATATAATGAAATATTTATTTTTCTTCACATAATACAAAATATCTACAGCAATAAGACCGTGTTACTCTCTGCATATGTCCGCTTTCACACTCTTTAAAATGAATTGACGTGTGTGAATGAAATGGCAAGTTCAAAAGAGAATAAAACAAAACTGGCCACCTAAAACTGAAGAGTGTGAAACAGGACTATGATTTGGTACGTCTTAAACATCATTAATTGTTGTTCTTATTGTGATTGAAAAAAATTGTAAAAAAAAAATTGAGGAAAAACAAAAAACCTCAATAATAATATAAAATAAAAAACATTGATCAAAACCAAAAAGAGTAATAAAAATTTGCACTGTTGAATGAAAAGATATCAAATCAGGTGAATTCTATTATACAAAGATTTGTTCTCACACGGAAAAAAGCTGTATTGTATTTGATTTGGTGCCACCAAAAATTAAAAAACGCACCGAAATTTAAAAAAAGCGCACCGCTCACCAACTAAGGAATTTTTCGAACAACAATTTAAAAAAACACCAAAAATGGTGCGAAACGCAGCAAGTTGATAACACTGACTCTATGACATTTATGGACACATATTTCTTGTATGTGATTTCATTACATTTGAAATATATTTTGATAACAAAACCAATTTGCAATACTATTGCTGAAAAAAATTATTAAAATAAATGCGTGTTAATTTTTTTTATTAATTAACTCACACTTTATAGGAACCAATTGGTTTTAAACATTATTGAAATTAACATTATTTAAACATGAATAGTTTTTAATTTTACTAATGCACAGATAAACACAAGATAATTGTAGCAAAAATTAATAAAACATCTTGTATCTGAAATACTATATTTTCATTGTAAAACTAAACCATATAATCAGGCATGTGATGGAAATCGATATCGAAAACGAATCAGTTTTGGAAATACATTTTAATGCATTTATAATCTAATTTTTAAAATTTTTGTTTTAAGATTCTCTTTACTAGCCCAATATCTTTATATTTTACGTGATAAAAGTTTTTCAATACAGAAATATTACGAAAAAATTGATTTCTAAAACTCATTCGTTTTCGATATCGATTTCCATCATATGCCTGAATATATTTCCTAGAAAATACTATTTGAGTTTAAGACCAATTTATTTGTATAAGTTAGTATTGCAGTCGCAAACGCACTCATACACTCTATAAAATCACCATTGTTATTGCAATTTTCATTAGGGCTCATTCTAAGGTACTGGTCTAGTGAAACTATATGGTGTTTACCGTACATATAGTATTTAAACCACTTTAAATAATAATATTTTTTCCATAAAAATTTAAATATTTTTGTACTTAAACTATAATTTTAAATACATCATTGAAAGCGGCTTTCAAAAGGCTTCTATATGATACCATTATTAGACGGGTTCCGATTGATAGAAATTCAAAAATTTTATTCAGTTCATATAAAACTTTTTCATAAAAATCGGGCTTCCTTAATATTACAATATATAGCCTTTCAAACGCACCCAATTACTTACTGAATTTTAAATAATAAAAAACTTACACTTGGGATGTGAAGCTAAATATATTATTTAATACTAATTTAATATATTGAACTTTTTTCCCAGTTTTTTTTTTTCACTAGTTGTGGAAAGAATTATGTTAAAATGTATTTACATTTGAAAATTTTTTGTAAAACACCCTACCTTAAATAGGCAATCATTATAGCATTGTTGTCTAAGTAAGTATAATTTAATAAAACACATGTATGTATGTATGTACATATATATATAGGGAGCATTTTACAAATACACCTAATAGTCCTCGCCAATCTGGCATGTTTTGAACAGATAGTCTCTGGGTCGCAACTGGTTTTGTATAGAATAAATAAATATTTAACAGTTTATACGAATATGGCCCAGTCATCATAATTGCAATGATGATGATCATCATCATCACCATTATCTTTGTTAGGCTTGACATGACCTCATTAGCTAAGAGTACGTGACTCGTTGTTTGTCTTTGTACAGCCGTCAATGAAGCAGACACGTTACACTCCACATACTTGTAATTTTGTGTGTTTTTTTTTCTAAAAGTTCATGCTTGTGTATTCGAGAGCATGTGTGTACATGTAGTTTATATTATAACATATTCATATTTATACATTTCATTATATTCCTTTCTGTATGTAATTTAGTTCTATTTTTTGCTCCTGCTTGCCTTTTTCGTTATCTGACAAACTATGTACGGGTATTAAACCGTTTCCAATTATTAAATAGTTACCGGAAATAGTAGAAAATATTCAGTTTTTTGTTATAAAAAGCATATCCTTAAGCTATTTCGCTATTAATGGTAGATTTCTAATAACTATTTGTAAATGTAAAACGTGCACAATACATTTATATATAAATAGATTTGTGTGGAAGACAAACTAGTTAAATCTTGATTATTTTTTATTTAATTTGTTTCTTTTAATATCAATGAAATTCATTGGAATTTCGTACAAATAAATGTTTTAATATGTACATACATATGTAACAAAGAAATTTAGTTATTAAATTTGAACCAAAAATTAATATTAATTTACCTATATGTATATAAAATTTGTGTTTTTGTTATGATGAATTGAATTTGATCAACCTGAGGTGCATACTTATTCCAAAATTCTTACACTTTTTATTTTTAGAAATTAGAATACCACTCCGCTTTAACTTTCTTTAATCATAGCTCAATATTATGCTTTTGGCAATAGCCGGGGATAATTAAAGGGATTCATATATGAAAAATTAAAGGGACATTGATGGTATGAAAAATAGGTGATAGCTTCCTTATCTCTAAAACCTATTGAATTTAGTGAACAACAAGTATTTTTTAAAAACAACTATTTACGTTTATAAATTCCATATAAAATTTGTTTCCGTTTATTTTTTAACATTGAATTTTAATAGGAAAAAATGTGGAAAAAGGGAACAAATTTCATGTGAAATTTATATTTACGATAGGGGTGAATGTGTTTTTACACAAGCATAGTTATTAAAGAAAAAAAGAAGATATGCACTCTTAAAAGTAATGTAAAAAAATGTATGACAAGTTCATTTGATTGTATGCACTAAAGGGAATTCCCCCAAATTTGTGCTATTTCCAATTGTTCTGACCAGTACAGCTGCTTGTATGCACAAAAAGGGAATTCCCCTAAATTTGTTATATGAACATATTTCGCAAAAATTCAATTTAACCAAAAAAAATTTTAACCCAAAAGCTCTTGAATCGTGCTAAATGCAATAAGATCGTGTAAAATTATTTAAAATGCGTTTATTTTCGAACCAAGTACAAAAAGACTGTGTAAGTGTACCCACACTGTTGGACGTGATTGTATTACACTTTAATCTTCATTCAAAGAAAATTCATAATAGACTGCTGCCACTATTTATACATTAGTATCTTCAATCATGTCCTACTCCACAAGAATATTAATAACAGCGTTTTATGTTTTTTGTTTCTTTAACGTTACGTTTAAATTAAATTTCAATTTCATAACAATATTATTTCATCATCCATAAGGCAGTGAATTTAATTATTGCCTGGTCATGAAGAATGCCTACAAGATCTTTAAAAACACCATTCTGCTGTTTTACGATATTAATATTTAATTGTAAGATATGATTAAAAACTAGACACCAAATACAAAAAGTACACTGGTTATAGGAATAGAATATATCTATTCAGATATTATTGAGGGTTAACTTGATTTTCGGAAGTGGTACGTGTATTTGAGCAATTACAAAACATATGACGATCTTCTTAAATTTCGGAACAGAGAACTTTATACATATAAGGATATTCCATGTTGAATTTCAATATAATAGTAGTACATTTAAGATACATATTAGTATTAACGTGAATTTCGGTAGTGGAACTTATATGGGGGATATGGTCAAATATGAACCGATGTTCTCAAAATCGAGCATTTTGTTTTCGACAAATATTTAAATGATCCGTGTGAAATTTTGGATCTTTATCGTTACTTATACGAGATTTATGAGTGTTGAAGTGATTTACGGAAAAGCGCTTCAAATGGTCAAATATGGACCGAAATTCACTAATTTCTGTAGTATGATTTTTGTAAGGTTTTCAGTCGATACCGATATCTATAATTTGGCGGATATGGTCCTTCTATGGGAGCTATGACCAGTTATGGGCCGATCATCATAAAATTTAGTACAACAAATTATTTATCTATAGGAATTATTTGTGTCGAATTTTAACCTGGTACCAGATTTACTCGTATTTAAGTGAATTTTAAATGTTGAATTTAAAAGGGGTCTATGGTCAAACATTTATTTTTGCCGAATTTTGTATTAATATTTCAATTTTATAGGCATTCATTTATCATTAGGCCAAAAAATCATGGCACGAGTTTTATTATTTCCCTCACACTTTCTTTTTTATCATAAAAATAACGCGTAAAAAATTTAATGACAATACCTGCAATATAATTTAAAAAAAATGTTGAAGAAAAATTTTCAAAAATATAAAATTTTTATGGAAGTTGTTTCACATTCGTATATCTGTACATTAGGAAATGGTGTTGTAAATCATAAGTTTATTTAATTTGTTTTCAACAGGGCTTATATTAAATTAAGTTCAAAATCTGTTTATAAATAATATTAAAAGACAAGTATCATGATACTAGTAAATTAACTATGTCTTTGATAATAAAGGCAATTATGTAGCAAATTATTATTTAAACAAAATAACTATTAAATATAAAATACTAAAATATTTAATAAAAATTAATATTTAGATTTTGAAGTTAAACAAGTATTTTAATATTTTCCTCTTTTTTTAATTTGATCACAGTTTTTGGAAGTTCTAACAGTGGCTGTATTATAAATGTTTCTATATTTCCAACAACAAATTAACAACTTTATGTATAATTTTTCATATTATAAATTACACGAAAATAGAATATACCAAGTTGGTGAAAAATAATAAAAAAAAAATATATATATATGAAAACTACTTGCATAAAAACGTATAGAAAACTAACACACACTCACAAAATACTTTACTCCAAAAAACATCCGCATTGCGACAAATTATTGCATAGAAACTTTTAAACTTTTTATGTTTTACGTCTTCTTTTGCTTTTCTTAAACTTTACTTTTTCATCGAAATCGACAGAGAGCAAAAAAAAAAAAAATAAACAAAATAAACGAAACTGTTGCTGTAAAAATTTAGATTTTTTTTGTTTGCTAAAATTGTTTAACAATTGCAAAATATATTTAGTTTTTACGGAAAAGAAATCATTGGCCAATGTTGCACATAAATCATAGTTTCCAAAAGTAGCAGTTAAACAATATTTTTTTTAAGAAGAAATTTTCTATGGTTTCTTCTAAGTTTTGTATATATTTTAGAAATATATTTGAAATCACTGAGTGGTATATTCTTTGAATTGTGGCCTTTTATATATACATACATGTATATCTACACATATAAACAAGTTGGGCATATAAGTTGCATTGGCCCAGGCAAAGACTACTTGTTAAAAAAAGATTCAACGGAATTAAATGAAATTAATTTGATTTCAAAAATATTTTTTCTTATTGCGTAATATTTTAAATAGTTTAAATAAATTTAATTACTAAAATATATATTATATCTTCCGACAATTAAAATCGACAAGTATTATAAAGTGTGATCCATTTCAAGGTTCCCTACTAAATTATGTGCTCACCGAAGTGTTCTCTCAATAAATCCATTTATGGATGCTTGGGGAGGTCGAGCGGCTTCAGTTGTTGCACAAGCTGTATTTTGTTCACTTTCAATTGAAGATCTCGACGTAAAATACGCCAAGTCGTTCCACACGTCAGTCCTACTTGCTGTTAACAGCACCGAATCGACTTTCCACGGTCTTCGTGTACACTGTCACCAACGGCCGCTATATATTCTTCACAGCGCGCTGAACGTGCCCAGTAAATAATGTGCTCCAAAAGAAGCAGGTTTTATGTATGAATTCATACCTCAAATCGATTCAAACCTGCTGATGGGATGCATGATTTTTGTATGAGGTGTTCCCGGTTTAGAGGATTACTTTCTGCTGACAATAAGCGCTTCGTTTAACCTAATCAAACATGCAAATAAAGCACTTTCCTAAAGTGTTTTACGTCACTTCGCGCACCCCAATCAAAGAACAAATTCTATCTGAATGTTTTTGCTTAAGAAAAATTCATAGTAACTGAGAAGCGCGATACTTGTTTTGTAATTGACTTTCGTTGTCATACGTAAATCTGTAGGCTATAATTTCATTTTTGTTTTATCGTTTTAAACCCTTCTCGTTATCAGCACTAAAAGAGCATATTTTTTGTATATTTTATTCGTAAGCATTTACTGCTTTAAAAGAGCCTTTTATTGAAGCGCTCGATTATGCGCTTTTTCTCTTAAGTGCTTCAAAAAACACGAATTTTTTTTACTGGGTGGTCTATTCGGTCGAATATTATCCAATAATGGATGCTGGGTTTCAAAATGGGTGATAGTGGTGCGAATAGTATGCTCAGTAGGCCGATCATGTTGACCATAAGTTGAGCGAAGTGCACGAAACACATTATCCACAGAACATAAATTTTCGTTGAACGATTTATAAACGTTGTTCAGGCGTAGGTTTTTCCATTATGAAATGCCAAAGAATAAGATGACAGCATTACATGACTCGCACCTGATCTGTCAAAAAGAGGCTATTGAAAAAAGTATATCTACTTGAATCACCCGTTAGCTACGAAGTGTACTTGTTTTGCTATCTTATGTTATGTTTTCTATATAAAAATATTTTTACTTCAGAAACTTATAATATAATTACTTAAAATATTAGTTAATCGAACACGGTTAATCAAAAAACTGGCCCATTTTCGGGTTATCGACAAACCGGTTTTCTGAAAGGTCTTTTTTTTATAAGCTCCACTACAAATTCTAAAAATTGTAATTCATCTTGGTACACAGTTTTATTTAGTATTTTAGCCAACAGATATATAAGTTCAAAATTAAAAATCAATTTATGCTAATTCCAAAAGCTACAGGCAACAAAATATCTGAGTTTCAAACAAGTCATAAATAAATACGATTTTGAGAATTGAATTGAATATTATTTTACAAACTTTAATATTTACCTACATACATACCCATACAAGCATAAACATCATTAATGGACAAATGACAAGGCGTTCAGAGAACAGGCCTTTTTTCATAAATAATATAACTGTTATTCAAAAATATTTTTACTTAGCAAAACATTTTAATTTTTATATGTTTCTCGAACAGATGTGCATATGAGTCATAAAACATTTATGATAATCTTGTCAGCATTTTAAAAAAATGCAAATTTATAGAGAAATCGTAATAATAAATTCCACAAATAAAAGAAATTCTTTGATTTCATTGAAAAAAAATCAATTTGAATAAAAAAAAGCTTTTCGAAAGACTTTTGAAAAACTGAATTTTCATGACAAGATAAATCCTCAATGCTCTAAATTGGAATTCACAGGATCCGTAAAAAGGCCTCTCATTGAGCCTCTTGTATACTGTACGCCAATATATTTCTGTGTTTATATGTTAAGAAAACCTCCTACGGTGACTCGTATTGATGTTTTTAGCCCAATAGTTTTATGGTTATTTGTGTTTTTATTTGTCTACACTGTGTATTGAAAAATATGTAATAACATTGCAGCATGATAAAGTAAAAATTAAAAAATATTTATGCTTTGTTGTAGATTTATTAAGATTTTGTAAAATAAAAAACAGTGTCGTACAAATTTATTCAGTTCAAGCAAAACCTGCAATCTTTCGTAAAATCTTGTTGTCTTGTTAAATCGAAATAATCGTTGTATTGAAATTTCTTGTCAAATAAGTTTTAAGCGGTGTATCATTTGCAGGCATGACTATCGTCCAAATATGTCCATCTCATGTGGTATTTATTAATTGTTGTTCGGGTTAGTAACTTGGGGCATTATTAAGTATTCAGATTTTATTGGAAGTGATTTCGTTTCAAGTAACGATCCCACCATTAAATAATTAAGAAAATACTAAATAATTTTTCCTAATAAAATTTTGTATCAAGATTTCTGTCAATATTTATTATGTTAAAGTGATTTTTTTCATGTGGGTATTAGATTTATATATTTTGTCATTGCACTATTATGTTATAGGCTATTAAAGTATTCATACTCAATTCGAATGACGATAATTTACATGCCACACTTTGTTACTTTGCATTTTCAGGAACAAGGAGTTTAATTTACTTTGTTTCAGATACATTAGCACAAAAAGTAATTTTTACTTTATCCATCTATAGCATTTTTTCTGGACTACAAGTATCTCTAGTTTGAAATATTTATCTAGAAGTATTTTTAAATAGATTCTTAAAAACAACATCTGTAATGAGATTGTGATCATGACCTTCTAAGACTTTGCTTTGTAAAGCAATTCCATTAACTGGAATTTTTCTTTTCTAAAAGCTCTTTTACCATCCCCTGATGGAATCATTCTTAAGAGATTCTCAATTTTTATAGCTATTCCTAAAAGTTTTATATAATTGTCAATGTTTAAAATGTAATCGTTGGTTTTCATTTTATTTTTCAAAACATTAGTTATATTTAGTGTTGCCAGTTGCCAGATTTAGCCTTTTTAGTTGCCTTTTAGTTTCGAAATTTATGTTTTAGCTTCTGGTATTTTTTAAAATTTTTTTAAAACAGCCTTTAAAAGATTATTTTTTATTTTTAGTTACAAGTTATTTTACGTGCAATTATATAAGCTGACATTGATCGTTGTTGGAATAGTAAACCATTTCAAGAACAACCAGCAGAACTTTTACCATTAATACTAACTTTTCAACTTCAATTTTAACTCAAGAAACTTATGGTCGTTAAAGTGATTTTCGCCCCAAAAATGTCGTTAAGACGCTGAGGCAATCATACATTGTTAATCTTTCTTGAATAAATTAATATTTTCCAAGTTAAAAAAAAAATAATAAAGTGTCCTTTATATGGGAGCTGCGGTCAATTGTCTGTAATGTGATTAAACTTCATATACAGCTCATTTGTGATGAATTTTGTTTGTATACATAAATAAATCAAAAGTTGATGACCGATAGTCGGGTCGATATTTCGGGAGGACATTTTTGAAGGCTATATAAAAGAGTTTCAATCCCAACTGTCCTTTAATGTATGATGATGAAATAACTAGTTGATATTTGGGTGCAAGGAAACAAATTTATTGAGTTGCTACATTTAGTGTTTAGCTTTTAGATTCAAAGGCTATTTAGTACCATAAAAATTGTGAATAGAAATCAAATTGAACTTAAAATGTTAAATTAATTATTAAATATTCCGTGTTCTTTAACCCTTATGTGTGCGGCCAAAAAAGACACCTTCTAATGTGATGCAAGGTACCTGAGAGTTAAGAGCAAGTTAAGTTGGAGCGTAGTTAGGAGATATTTTATATAATTTTTCTTAATGTCTTAAGGTTTTCATGCTACTAACAACTTCAAATAATATAGTTGCAATGGCCGCTTTCTCATATAAAACACGTAAAGGTACCCGGGTACCTTAATGCACATTAAAGGGAGTTAAAAGTAAATTGGTCTCTCAGGCAAATTACAAAAAAAAGTCAAGGCGTACGGCTGCAAAAAAAAATTAATTTATTTGAAAGTTAGTAGTTCTCAAAAAGTTTCAGGTATAAAATTTATCAAATTTAATGGAAAAACGCCAAAGGTACCTGGGTACCTTGGTGCACACATAAGGGTTAAAAATATGATCTCCTGGTTCCTTTTCTACTAATTATTATTGTTAAAAGTTTTTCTGCATTTCATTTTTTTTTTATCTTTTTTTAAACTCAACGGATGACAAAATGCCGTATCAGTAAACGATTGAAACTTATTAAATAAGTTAAACAATACACGTTTTTGGGCATCTTCAAAATTTGCTATTTAAGTCCTCTTAAACCGATTCGTTTAAAATATGATACGATGAAAATATAAACTTGAGTTCATATATTGTACTTTCATACATATGTACGTACATAAAAATATATGTTACATATTGTCTACTTGAAGTATCTTTTAATTTTAATACTTCATTTCTCAGTTACTTTAACTCGAAACAAAACAAAAAATTCGAATTAAAACTGTGCTGGCCTTTTTACCTTTTTTTTAAAGCCCATTTAGCTTTTTCCCAATTTCTAAGAACACTGGTTATATTTTAAACAGTTATTATTAATAGTTGGAAATAATTAATAATTCAAGATGCATAACCGAAAGCCGGAATAAAGCAAGCAATCTTAACAAAATAATTCCAAATATATAAAAGATCTTGATATACACTTTTGTATCATGCTGATAATAATCGTTTGTATTTTTTACCTCACTGTACATCTGTAGGTAAAACATTTCAAGGAATAATATTGAATTCTAAATTCAAAGAAACGGACATACATAAAAACGAACGAACGAACTAGTACTTACTGGCTGAACTTAAACAATAGATAAAGAAAATTTATATAAAAGGAAAAACAGCAGGAGTTTGTGTTTGGTTGTTTGTTTTTTTTTCTTTACATTCCTTTTGGTCTAAACGAAACAAAGAAACATTGATTACAGAAATGAAACATAAATTTTAAAATATTGTATATATTCATATATAAACATATACAACATCTATTACACATACAAGGAAGGCTGTATTGCATTTCTTGTAAATGTTTTAGCAGCATGCACTACAAGTATATGTGTCGTATGTACGTATATACAATACATATGTACATTTCATCTTTTATTGAAACACTGATTGTATATTGCAAACAAACCCAACAAACAATCTGAGTTGCTACTAGGTACCGAAAATCCCGCACTATTTGATGTGGCTACAGTTTTTGGATTTTGGAAATTCCTATATAAAAAGCTTTAATTGATTTAACCATCTTTGCATGATTTTTTCTTTATTGGTGAAATAAATCAAGGTGATATAATTCATGTTCAAAATTGAAGGAAAAATGGTTAAAAAAAATTTTATTATATATTTATAGTATAAATTTAGCAAAACACACTATTGTAGAAATTTTTATCAGCATTAGGTTAATACCAAATAGAAATAAAATAATGCATCAAATGTTATGATGAAAATTACCACCATTACGCAAAGAATGGATCCCCGGATTCATTTATGCAATTCCGAATCCAGGGATTTGAAAAACCAGTCCCGTTTGTCATCCCTAGTTGTTACACAAAATTAATAATTGTTTCTCCGAAAATTTAAAAACGTTCAGAATTTGTTCAAATAAACATTTTTAGTGCAATATAATATGTAATAAATAAAGTTGTTACAATTATATAATTTTTTACCTTATGTTATGGAAAAATTTAAAGTTTGATTAAAATTTGTTTTTACATTTAACTAAATTTTAAGTTTTCTGCCTTACCGGGTTATATCTAACTCTTTGTTTTACAATATACCATATTGTAATATTGTGTTGAAGGTGTCAGTTTATTTTAAAATATGTCTTAATTTTTTTATTTCTTTTTTCGTTTTTTTCTCTTTACTTTATATTTTAATTTCCGTTTGTTTACAATATTTGTGGCATTTATGCTTGTGAATACTTTCAACAATTAACCACAAATAGAAAACTAATGGTCTACGAAATTATGTGTTATGATGGTTACACAAAAATTTGTTTATATATGTAATTATATTTATATACATTGTTTATTTGTAACTACAAAATAATTCAAATATTGACAATATGAAATTTTATTTTGTAAAACAAAAAATATTTGCATACATATGTAAATATTTTCGGAAATTTCAAATGAATTCCTTGATGGTTTAAAATCAACTACAAAGTTCAGTTAGCTGGAAATGAAATAGAAATTTTTAAACTAATTGAAAAACTTAAATAATTATCTAAATTAAATAATAAGTTCACCAATTGATGATGAATGGTAAAAAGTAAGTTAAGTCAAACAAATTTCAATGAGACAGAAGTTAACTTCAATTGTAATTAATTTAAAATGTATATCTTCAAATCAATTGACATTATCAAACTTCGTCATCTTGTCATGAGTTTACAATTTTATTGCAAACATCATCAGTTTGTTTCACATTGTGTGAAAATTCAATTCAAGCTGTTTTACGGAACAAAAATAACAAGTCTGCTGTCAGATGTATCTCAAATTTCTTAATGAACAATGATATTTCCATCAAAACTCACATAACCAGATTGATGCTGTCTGCCATTTGCATGATTGCATTCAAGACAAGTGTCACAAGAAATGCCATATTGAACATTGCTCAAGTTAATTCCTGATCTAACCACACAAACTTTGAAAAGTTCATCATTAGCTATGAATATGACTTTTAAAGAACATTTGATCTATATTTGTTTAGGAATTTCAAATATCTAAATCATAAGTGTCCATATTAAGATATAAATATTAACGTTAAGTTAAAAGAACTATAAAAAAACTTTATAGTATAATACAAATGGTAAAAGTTATTATTGTTTCCGGATGAAGAATAATCTCATATCTGGAATACATTTTCTCATATACTACATCACTTAACATTAAAATTAAATTATTTATAAAACTTTTTAATATTGGATATAAATTTGCTCATACATATAATCAAATTTTTTCAGCTTTTGACTCATCTTTGTGTGGGAAACCACAAAATATTTATATTTCTTATAAATTAAAATAATAATTCTTGAAATTTTCTGGCCCATAAATTTAGCACAGAAAACGTATGCATGGATAAAAAAAAACTATTTGAAATTGAGATACTTCAAATGTGACTTTGTCTATATTTGTATGTGGTTTTCCACATATGTGTATGTAATTTTTTGTCGTCAAATGTGCTGTTTCTAAATACAAGGTGTAAAGTATTTTGAGACAACAGAGAACAAAATAAATATGTTTGACCATCATTTTGACTTAAAATATGTTTATAGTGCAAAAAAGCTAGGTATTCCGTATGTGTGGAAAATAATACACGAAGATAACATAGCTTTAGTTTAGTAAATGTTTTCATATTTATGTAATTAAAAGAGTGATTGCATTCCTTTGAACCATTAATACCCAGTTATTAATATTTAGAAACTGCTTACAGGAAGGAAATTAAACTTTTCCATTTAAAAAATCGTGTTTTTATTTGCTTTGAATTTTGGTGCAAAAATCATTCAACTAAATTCCGGTGTTCCTCAAGGTAGCCACCAGGGTCCAATTTTGTTCACCATATTCATCAATGATCTTCCTGTTACTGTTATTTTGCATTATAAAGTACTGATGTGTGCCGATGCTGTTAAAATTGTTAACTCTTTTAATGATACAAATGGATACATGGATACAATAGTTTACTAAGTGCCGACTTTTACAATTTTTCTCAATGGTGCAGGTTTAATTAATTGGAGTTAAATATTAAGAAATGCAAACACATGTCGTTTGTAAGACAAAATCCGTTTGAGACTTCTTATTATATTGATACTATTATTTTAAATAAAGTTCAAACCATAACATCTCTATAATGGTAAATAAAGCATATGGGGTACTTGGATTCATGAAGCGCTCGTCTAAGGAATTTTTAGGTCCTTATATTTCAAAACTTTTATATACTTTTCTTGTTCGACCACTTCTTGAGTATGGATCAATTGTTTGGGATCCTTGTTATAGAATTCATATCAATAGTATTGAATCGGTACAATTTTTAATTTTCTGTCTCTATGGTCTTAGTTGAAACTCATATGTCTTGCCACCGTATAAATAGTCGACGATTGATGCTGAGCGCTTTATTTGTTCTGGGCATAATTCGTGGTGATGCTGATTCGGAGTTCCTGCTTAATCAACTAAACTTCAATGTTCCTGTTAGACCAACCCGCAATTTTGAACTCTTAGCATTAAAATACTACCGTTCTGTATATGCTAACAATGATTCTTTTCGTCATGCATGTGTTAACTTCAATAAATGCTATCACCTTATGGACATATCTGAGAGTAATAACGTACTGAAGAAAAACATTAATTTATATCGAAATCGTTGAACTAATTATTTATGTACATATATTACTGTTTTGTCATTTATATGTAGTAAAATATGTAAAATATATTGACCTAAATAAATAAATAAATTGATAGTCACACCATTCTTAATAATTTATAAGTTTTTGAACATTTTCCCTGCAACATAATTAGGTCCATATTTAGATATGTTTTATTCATATAAAGTAAGTTGTTAAATTTAGTTAGGAATTTAATATCTATCAGTCCCTCACTATAGAATATTTTAAAATAATAATTTTGAATTTGACCAAGAATATTTTAGTGCTGTCATTGAAATCAAATTTATAAATTTTCTACATGTTCCATTATGCACTTAATATTCCATACCTTATCTATATTTAGTTTATATTGATTGTGTTGCTAACTATAATCCCCTAAAATTGCTCTAACTACAAACATACAGCTACTGGCATTTGTATCCAATATAAGAACACATACATACATTTTTTGATAATTACTTTCCCATTAGAATGTGATTAGTTAGAAAATTACAACAATATAAACTTTGAAAAAATTTTTTTGCTACTGTTGTGCAAAAACCACAGTTACTATATTAATGTACATATTGTAGCAATTGTTGTCGACCTTTTGCAGCCATCGGTGTTGTTATTTGCTTGTTTGTGTAAACAATTGGCCAAGAATATTAAACCAAATAAACACTCAATGTGAGATTAGACCATTAAGTGTAACCAAACGTTGAAAACGAATGAACGAACATTTATTGATTAGAAAATACTACATGAAATGTAATGGAATGTATATGTAGATATGAGTGTGTATGAATTTACAATTTTGTTGTTTTTTCTTGTTTAACATAAAATTTGCAACATATGATGACAAAGTTTATTGCCATTTTTATGACCTTAAATGTGATAATGTTGTCGGTATAATAGTATAATGTTTCATAATAAGATATGGCTTAAGTGGAAAAATTACTAAATTTGTTAGTATTTTTTTGGTCCTTTATGAAAAATACTAATTAAATTAAAATTATTAAAAATATTTTAACGAATGTCTATTAATAATAACAAATGTCTCTGATATCATCTGTAACCCTGCAACTGGCAATTTATTTCCACATGATTTATGTTATTTGATATCTTGCTACCTGCTATAATGGTTTTAAAGTTCAACGTAATTATATCTTGTAAAAAATTTTCTTTTTCGAGCTGTCAATATTCATATGTATTTGTCTTCTTTTCTTACTAAAAAAGAATTCACCTTATTAGCTAATTGCAAACAATGTCTCTTAAGACCTTTTTGAAATATTACACTTGAATATGTTTATCTATCGGAAATGTTGTAAAATTGTTTATACAAATAAATACAACATTAAATAATCATGTTTTCAATGACAAACAATAATATTTGTTAAAATTTCTACATCCTTAAAATATCCATATCTTTAAACAATAACAATGTTACAAGTATGTATATATTGGTTAAAATGATATGTATGCATTTGAAAAGTTTTAGTTTTGTTTTGTTTTCTTTACTTTTCAACATTTCCTGTGTAATGTCTGTAATAATTTTAATTGAGTTAAGAGTATGTTACTTTTGCTGTATGTACATAAGTATACTTACATTCTAAGTATATATACATATATTTGAATGCATTGAAAAGTCTTTACAAATGTTTGTCTTGTGATCATAACTTACATTTTAAAGTACTTAAGTATATTGCATACGTAAATATACATTTGTAAATAATTTATATAAGTACGAAAAATTTATAGAGTTCTACCATTAGGGATGTAATTTAAAGTTGTACAAAGTTCAGTATAATAGTAATTTTCTTAAAGTGTTAAAATATCTGCGGCTAAATATCATTAAATATAAACATGTGGAATTTTTAGTTCTGTCATAAAAACTAATAATGAATGTAATTCATTCAATGGAGTTAAGTCTAAAATTGCACTTTTATGCAGTACTAAAATTCTATACTCAAATATTTTATTTTATGGCGACTTAAAAAAATGTTAACTCTCTAACTTATTTTTGGAACTTTAAATTCAATACGTTTTAAAAAATCTGGTCAAGATCAGGATATATTACATTTTTAAGTTTGTATTGTCTATTGCGATTTTTGTTTATTTTTTATGGAAATATCTTTTAAATTAGAACTTAGATTTATAATTACATTGCTTTATATATGCGTTGCGGTGTTTTACTTTCATTTAGTCCCAATTTACACGAAACAATTCTTTAAGCTAAGCTGATTGCCTTTAGTATTGCATATGTGTGTTACAAATACGGGCGATTTAAGCACTAAGATTGCGCTGTGTGAACAAAAAAAATTGTATCAATCTTTTCAATAAAAATTGCTTTGTGTAAATTGGGACTTACTAACAGAATAATCACCAAATAAAAAAAAATAAAAGTTTAGTAGCATGCTTTTCAGAGCTCCTATACAGATTGTCGTAAGCGTATGAATATTTGTATTCTAAAATTAAGTATACGCCATTATCAAAATTGAAATCAAATTAAATAAATTGTAGCATATTTTTGGGCTTTATTTTTATTTATGAGGAAATGCTATACGTATGAGTGTTATTTATTTTAATTAATAAGTATACGTAAAAAAACGTACATATTTATAAAATATAATATTTTAAAATTTGAAAAAAAATATTTAATCTTAAAACATTAAAAATCCAAACAACATAGCTGTCCAATAAAAAATACTTTTTCATTGTTTAGCAATTACACCACCAACAAATGGAGTGTTTATAAAGTTTGTCATTTCGTTTGTATCACATCAAAATATTGGTCGTAGGATAGAGATATATAGAAATAATGGTTTAGAATAATGACATTTTTACCAAACGTTCTGTGTTTCACCGAAATGTTTGGTATTGAAAATTAGCACGGCCCTATAGGATCTAAGTTATAGACCACAAATAATATTTTTCAGATAGTTTTTGCTTTTTTCTTTATATATAATGCAGATAATATCATGAAATTTGGCACACTTTATTTTTAATATAGAAGGTCAAGTCCTGTTGAAAATGGTAAAAATTGTTGCACGATTTCTCATAGCCCCCATATAAATATTTTCCAGGAATTTGGCTCTATGCTTAGAGAAAAGCAGTATCATTACAAAGTTCGACAGGTTATAATAAGTAAATATAAAAATATGTTTCATGCTAAGAAACATCTCAAAACGATATTTTGTTTGTTTGGTCCATATTTTAACATAGCCCTGTTCTAAAGTTCACTTATGAAAACAATTTAAAAGCTCATAAGCCACTTTTAAAAATACCTGTCAAGTGGAAATTCTACTCAAATATCCATATATTTATCAAAATTGTCGTACTCAATTTCATGACGATCGGTCCATATTTGATCATAGAATATAAAGTAGACTTTCGTAAATCCCTTAAATGCTCAAAAGTTTCTTATAAACGTCACTATCAGCTTTAAATTCGCTACAAATAACCCTCATATACACATATATATATCGTCATACCGAATTTCATGGTGATCGGTCCCAAAATGTAACGCAAATAAGTTTCAAGTATGAATAAATCATACTACTGGTGTATTGGTGGTGGGTATATAAGATTCGGCACAACCAAGTATAAGCTGCTACTTGTTTTTTTATTAACCGTTTTCTTACTAGTGAAATAAAATTATTGTATTATATACATACTAAAATAAACTCTCTTTTTGTGACACTCTTGTTTTGGCAACATAAAACTACATTATATTTTCAAAAATATTTAGAAAATGTATTTATTATTTCTTATTACAGTTTTTTTTATTTTAGTAGCTTATTTTCTTATTATGTTTAATTTTTATAAACATTTAAGGTATGTTTTTCCACTTGTTTTTTTATGTTTGTTTATTTATAGTTTACTCTTGTTTGTTGTTGTAACAAATTATAATGTTGTAATAAATGGCTTACAATTTCTCAAAATGTTATACTCGGCAACCACGACAACCACTAACGTAGCACATAAATTTAATTCAACAACGAAAAATGCAATTTAACAAATGTGCAAAATGTGCATGAAGTCTTTTTTTTGGTAACTCGCTGCATGACTGCCTGCATGCAATGCTTACATATGGGTATTTTCATATAATATTTATAGGATAGTTGTTTTGAAAATAAAGAAGAATATTAAAAAAGAATGAAATGGAAATTCCAGAAAAGGAATTGTAAAACCTAGTTTTCATATTTTTTTATTACCATGCATTGAAGGACAAAAGTAATATTTTTAGATTATATTGCTGCATTTGATGGTGTAAATTTCAGGGATATTAAATATCAAATTTCATAAAATTTGTTTAGAGTTTATTATTTTAAGGCAATTGGATAATGGTAACAAGAAATAAGGTTTTTGGTGATGTTGTACAAAACATTACTAAACCAAAACTGTCCCCAATTTATTTTTTCGTTTTTTTTACATATTTAAACAATATTATACTCCCTCTCTCTTATCAACTAAATGGCCATCATAAAGAACAGCATTCACATGCTACTACATGCTAGCAATGCCCTTACTAATGCACTTCTTTTAGATTTATAAAGCTCGATTATTTAAATCCGCTCTAATATTTCAAAATACAAAAATGTACTTTACATGCAACATTTAAATTGAACATTCTTTGAATTTTTAATACCTGAAGCAATTAAAGAAAGGTACAACTTTCTGAAAGGGGTAAAAGTAACATAAAATTAAGCTAAGTTAATAATTTATAAAAAATGTTTAGTTGAGTTTAACGAATAAGCATGTAGTATGAAACTTAACTGGAAGCATATGCAGTAGGGTGGGCCATTATTGTTTGGACTTTATAAGAAGTTAAATTGTTCACCGCTAATTTAAAACTAAATACTGACAATTTCCAAAAACAAAACATCGGTAAATGGTTAATTCTAATAATATAAAACTTTAGCCAAAAAGGCGTCGGCTAAAAAGTGAAATATAAGTACCACCCTAGTATGCAAGTATACTTGCGGTACTTAATTTCACTTTTTGTTAGAAAACTTATACTTATACAAAAATATACTACATGCAGACATAAACGTAAATATTTGTTTTAAACAATTAGTATTAAAATAAACTTTAGAAATTGGTTAAATATTTTTCAAACATGTGTTCTCAACACATGTATACGAGTTTTTCTTTTCTACGTATTAATTTAAAAATATATTATGCACATGAAATGAGGAGAGTTTTAGAAAAAATTTAAATTATAAATAAATATCAAAGAGTAAAAAGTTTCTAATGTGCTCTGCCTGACCAAAGTAGTTGAAAAGTAGTAGCATATTGTACAACGCTATATAAGCATTGTAATGCATTATTATCACAAAGCTTTAACCATACTTCAGAAATTTTAAAATTTTGGTTTTATACAAATCCATAACATAGGTAGTTTGCTAAAGGCTCTTTCACACTGCTTGAGTTTTAATCTGAGTTGGTTAGATTTATTTTTTGTATAGATCTGAGCTCAAATGAAAAGTCAAATATTGATAATCAATTTATTTTCTCAAATCATGATTACCCGCACAAGTGGCTTAATATTACCATACATAAGTCTAATATTCCAATTTTCTATATATTATTATTGTATTACCACAAAACCACTTCTAATAAATTTTAGGTTTCAGTTTATATTAATTTTATATCCTTCCCCTATTTGACGTTATTATTAGGCTTAATAGCATTTTCCCCTGCATTTCCTTTGCATTGCATTGTACATAGTATATGCCATATTCATTCATAGACTGTATTAAAGTAAATATATCTAATAATATATTTTCAAACTTTGAATTTTACTAGATATGTATACCTACACATTCACCGCATTACTGCGAGTTGTAGAAGACCAGTAACATTTGGGATTACATTGAAAATACATACAAATATTAAGTTAGGTCTTACTAGTTATGCTAAAAATTTGCGAAATTTTCAGTGGATCTGTTGGTTAGATTTAACGAGAATATACAAAAATACTATGTTTAATAATACCACCAATATAGGTGTTTTTGTACTAATCGTTCTAATAATATAACAATGTCTTACGATTAGTTATTCTAAGAATTTAAAAATGTTCATTTTAGAATAACGAATTTTTATATTGTGTTTCAAAATTTAATTTCTGTTACAATTTTATTTAAAATATAAAGGTACGGTCACACTTGGAAAATATTTACCCAAAAAAGCTTGTTGTATCACAAATTTGTTTGACGTTGTTTACTCTTACAAGAGTTTTGTAAGACCAAACAGCACCAAATAAAATAAGACTAAATATTTGTTGTGGCTTGTCCTCAATAAACAAAGTTTTTTTAATTACATAAACGAGTTAAAATATATTTTATTTAATGGTTAAGTCTTTTTCGGTAAATATTTGACAAATGTGACCGTTCCTTAAGACATGCTTATTAAACTGAAAATTATATGTATTTATTTATTTTATAAATTTAAATTATTTTCTATTTGCTTTGAGAAATTGTTGATGATAATATTTTTAAATAGCAAACTTCTAAAACGTATATTAAAATTGCATGCTGAGTATGAAGCAGTATTGACAATTTACATTTTGAACGAGAAATTTTTATTGTTTTTGATATCCCAAAAAAAATTATAATCAAAAAGATCAATCGATATCGAATAAGTTATCACACAACGCCTTCGAATTCAAATTTTATAGACTAAAATTATATTAGCCATCATCGATTAATATATTCATTCATACATTAAAATTATACAAATAGATATATATATATATATATAACAATATAATAATATTAAGCAACAGCGATGTTAAAAAAATTGACGAGTGATAATGTGGATGACATTATTGATTAACAAAAATCTTAAAATAGTTAAATATTAGTGATAATAAGCTTTACTGGCGACTTTACGAAGAGACGGAAATAATATAAGATAATTGATTTAGTCCTTCTTAGAAATTAAAAAAACACTTGTAATCATAGTCTAAAATAACAATATTTGAAATTTACTTTTTAAAAATATATTCATTCAAATGTTGGCCAGGACTATAATGATTGTTGTTTATATGGAGGGTCCTAATTTTAATCACTCATTTAAGCATTGCTATTACGACTTTGACTACACATAATACCCCAGAAAAAATGTAGATGCGTGATATCAGCAGATCAGAGGCCCGGAACGCAAAATTAGCTACTCACCAAAATGATTTCTCAACAAAGCCATTGTGAATAAAAAATATTTATCTCAGAACGTTGATTTTCCTAATACAGCTAAATAATTTAAAGACGTTGTTGTGTTTGGAGCCTTTCCATTATGAATTGTCAAACAACACTGCAAAAATAAGATGGCAAATTGCTAGAACAAATTAAATAAGGTTTAAATGGATTAGACTATATTTTACACAATTTAAAAATACTGTGCGAATTTTATTTAGGAAACATATCAGTTACATAGAATAAAACAAAGTTTATATCTAACACTATTATTTTAACCCAAGCTGTGCTTTTCAAGGTACAATCTAAAGCTTTCATTTTACGGTTTAATTCTATATACAGACATATGAACATATTTATATACACACACATACTTATATACATAATTTAAATATTTGTACAGATATGTGCTTGTATAATAGATTATTACATTTTTGTGTATAACCGAAATTATTCAACTATTGGAAGCATATGCAAAGCTGTTTAAAATATTTCCATTAATATTTGCATCTCAATGGCTGCATTTGTTAACAGATACCATGAGATTATATGGGATGATGAGATAGCATCATTATATATTTTCTCTGTTTCTAAATACGTATTAATTTCATAGATTGGTAATATTTTCATAGTCGAAATCATAGGACGTTTAAACATAAACTTTCTGAGTGTTTTAAGTGGAATGATTTGCCACTTTTTATTGCTGATATTTAAAAACTTGGTCTTGTTGTTTCTTTGCAGGTGATATAGACAGATCAAAAAAATCTTAAGATATTCCACTAAAGTTGGAACGAATATTTTAGTGACGGTACTTTAAAACATGTTTTCTTTTTTTTGCGCCAATCTAATTAGCTCATGTGAGAATATATGCATAATTTTGTTTGCTTTCGACTTTTTGTGAATGTAAAAACTGAGAATATTTTACATACATAACCACCCATTTGTTTAGTTGTTATTTTTATTTTAATTATTGATTACAAAACTAGAATTAAAACACACATAAAATAACTACTAAGTTATAATTAAAATATTGTTTAATTACAAATACTCCATCATTGAATGCTGAAGTTATAAAATAATTATTAAAAAGTGGTATTGAACAAATTAATGTACAGACACCCAGACGGTGTCAGAGAATCTTTTTGTATCGATGGGTGTAATTTGGACTAATAGTTTTTGGGTGTTACAAACATCAGCACAAATCTAATATAGCCCACCCCTAACTGTGGTGATATAAGGTATAATAAAAAAAATAGTCCTGCATTATTTTTACTATATAGAAATTGAACTTATACGGACATATCGGAAACTTCTTAGCCTAGCACAGAAAGAGAATATTTAGGTTTTCAAAAACATTTTTATTTTTTATTATATAAACTCCTGAAACTTCAATACACTTAGTCCAACGCTTATCTAGCAATTATATCCCTTGATTAAAATAGTTTTCCTCAATGTCTTTAAAATAGTGGTGTAGAACTGTAATTGCATCTTTCTTTGAGGTAAAACGCTTCCAGCTAGGAATTTTTTTAGATTTGAAAACAGGGGGTTACTGCGTATTTCGACTCGAAAAGAAAATCTTTCGAATTTGTATACTTCTTACATTGTATGTATTTCGAAAGCTTTTTCATCAAAATTAAATTGACTCGAACATTTCAGATGTCCATGATATTAGCTATTGCACACACTTTTATTCGTCGATCATTTAATACCATATCATGCACTTTGGCTACAATTTCTGTTGTTGTTGCTGTTTTTGGATGTCCACTACGTGGTTCATCCTCAATGCTTGTACGACTATGTTTAAATTCAGTAATCCAATTTTTTACTGTTGCATATGAAGGAGCACTTTCACCTAACACATTCACCCATTGTGAATTTCTTGTCCCGATAAACCTTTGTTATTTAAATATTTCATGACACCACGAATTTCTAATTTTTCCATTGTAAAAAAATCTCGGATGTGTCTTTTTTGAACACCTAAAAGAGTTGGCAGATCAAAAAGAAATTCAACATGTGTTCATAGCACAGATGTAGGTTTCCAAAACACTTAGTTTTTTTTTTGGTTATACCGCGCTTTCTGTTCTAGGCTAAGAACTTTCCGAACCGCCCTCCTATAGATTAATGTATAAAATTAATTCTTTTGATTTTTATCTTTACAGGCGAACGTGTTACGCTGAAATGCTCTTTTCTTTTCCCGAGTCTCATTATTTTGTATGCGTATAGATTAGCAAAATATATTATTCATGTACCTACATACGTAGTTTTTTTAATACCCTACAGAGATTTAAATGATTAATATGTGTTAATTCAGCAAACTAACTTTGAAATTATATAAGACGTGTGATAGCAGTACAACATATTCAGTTTGACCTATACGGCTATTCATGCCAAAATTATAATAAAATGTTAGTTAAGAATTTACTTTGATCTACTAACATAACAATATTTTTAAGGAAATTTCTTGAAACTTTTCTTATAAGTAAACACATAATTATTGTGCACTGCCCACATGAAATCTACTTACTTTTTATAGTTAAATATAGTGTATTTAATTATTTTTTTTTCTTTTTATATACGAGTATATGTCTACGGGTTAGAGTGTCGTTGATAAAAATCTAAAGAAATCTTTTTGAATTCCATTGAATTGAAATAATTTATGCGCATTAATCATGCCAAACGAAATAAATCTTTTAGTAGAATAAAAAATCAAGAGAGAAATAACATTATTAGTGGCAAAGAACACAGTCAAACCTTAGAAAAAATAATCTAAAATAAACTGAAATACATACAAAAACTTTCATACTTACTCACACACACTCACAATTACATTATCAAAGAAACAACGTTAGAGAAAAAAAAATTGCAATTAGGATAAAGAACAAAAACATAGAAAAATGTTCAATGTTCGTGAATGTTCAATGTTCTTATTTTCTAGTTTTTGCTCCTTTTTCTAAAGCTGTTGTTGAACATCGTATTTCTTTGCTTTTACGGAATTTTAGTTGTACATTATTGTATGTAGGTATTAGAAAAGTGTACTTATGTGTGTGAGTGTGCTTTAGATGCCTGCACTAATTACCACATTAATTCAATTTAGTTTCTAACCAAATCAGAGCAACAAAAGTTTTTTTTCTTCTCGCTTACGCATGAGAGGAATTTTTTGTATTTAAAACAGAAATTAAGAAACAAAAAAACAGCAGAGCCATAGAAAAGATAATAGTGATAAACAAAACATGTTTGCTTTAAATCAAATACGAATAAATCTTAATCTGTCTGTAGTGTTTGGCTGGATTTTAATAAGCCAATATTTGTGTTTGTAGTTAAAGAGTAAATCGTTATGTAGTATATTAAATTAAATTAATTAATAGAATAAAATTCTTGATCGATTATATTGAAGACAACTGTATATCAATAAAGCATGCCATAGCACAGGAAGGAGATGATTTTAAGTTTTCTTGCACTAATTAAACAGGCATTAAAATTTTTTTTTTAAGTACTTAAAAATTAATTATGATTTCTACTTTTAGTTTTGGTGAACAATTCAAACTTTAAATATATGTAAGGATTTTAATATATTTCAGATATTTGAGGCCTATAAGTCCTATTTGGGGAGAGTAATATTTCAAGCAATTGACTTATTAACTACTCTCCCCTTAATAACTAACTTGCCATAGAACGACATTTACTTTAAAGTTGGCCCGTCCTGTTTGAGGTTTTAGGATTAGTAAAAACATTTTCGCATTTGTCAGAATTGCTTTCAAATAGTCTACATGTAGTTGTAGAAAAACAATGCATGATGATGCATGCTGTCAGAGCTCTTTCTGTCTTAACTGAATACATACTATTGATGTAAAGGACATGTGGTTTTTTAGGACTGTGTATAATGTCATAACAATTACTGCTCCCTATATTGTGTTATCTAAAATCTTTGGAATTATTTTTATAGAGTTATTTGTAGTCCAAGATCTATAAAAATATGCTCATAAGGAGAGAAAATCAATGGTGTATCAACGAGTATTAGCCGCTATAATACAAAATAATCAGACAAAACATTTTATATGTTCCAAAGTAATAATTTTTTACGCGTCTTTGACCGTAGTATATTATTTTACACCCGGGATGTAAAACAAGATTTTACAAATTGTACTAAATTTCAAGTAAAAGTATACTTTTTTTTTGTACTAAATTCTTTTTTATTTTTTTAATATTTATTATTAAAAATTTCCTAAAAACATACAGAACAATTTACTTGTACATATATATTTATGTGTGTAAAAAACTTCAGAATTAATAAAAAAGCACATTAAAGTTCATTCCTATAAAGTACTTACATATGTATGTATATGTAGATAAACTTAATAATTAATATTAATGTTTTAATTTCAAAAGGAACATAAAGACCATTAGTTGTTGAGATCTGAATATAAAAGTATTATTTATTACATACTTCTAGCTAACAAATTCTTATTCATTTCTATATTGTATCAGCGCGAATTAGATGACTTCAGCAAATCCGTTTTTGAATTAGATTGGAGACAGTCAAAATAAACAGTATGTTCCTTTCTTTGGTTTTTATTTTATTTTGATACAAAAATATCCTTTCCACATCTGCAGATGACCGTGGAATGGATAATATTTCTTTAGCAATTCTTGAAATATCAGTAAATATTAGTTCTTTGAATTCACTTTTAATTTCTGATACCTTCGACCAAAAAGTACGTATGTATATTGTAATAATATAGGGAACAATTTTAAATAGTGCTAAATTAGTCATTGGGGTGCTATTGTACTTTTGACTCTCAATTAGTGCTAAAAAAGTATAAATGTACCAACTTTTGCATCCTTGATTTACACAAACGAAATGCAAGTTTTTTCTGTATTGTGTTGTATTTGTGGTCGATTTTCACTCACTTTGTATAATTACACCATGACTACATGTACGTATGTGAAGCGGACAAAAAAAGAAATATTATTGAACAAAAAAATCATTGTGTTGTCTTATTAAAAAATAAATTGTTTTTCATTACTATTTTCTTAAATTAGCACTAATCAGAACAATACATATGGTGCTTTGAAACACCAAAACAAGCATACTGTATTTACGAAATCATCAAAGAACCACCTATAAAAAATTTTTTTAAGGAATATTATTGTTGCTTCTGTAGTACCATCAAGATTTACTCATTAGAAAAATCACCTGAAATAAATATATGTCTAAATTTTGCAACTATTAACAAAGTTGATCTGCCTACCTGTTTCCAGTTAGTTTGTAAGTTTCCCTCAGCGATTAATAGCTCTGCTATAGGCTTTTTGTCAAGTAATAGTCTGGAATTTTTTAGCATGTTTGATTTGACCACATTTATCTCATATTCAGGCTTAATTGAAATCCTGGGTAAATTTAGGGCTATCCTAAAATGAATTCCTTTATAAACGTAAAATGTTCATAATAAAATATTGTAAATTTGGATTTACAACGGTTTTGCTAGCTACTGGCAATACCGTTTCAACATTTTTTTGAGATTGCAAAATTTTTGGTTTTATTGTTTTAATATTAACTTTAGCACATTTATACTATTTGCCTAAGATTTCAAACTAAAAATTTTCCAAAATTTTCTAATTTTTCTATTTTTAGCCACCACCAAAAAGATGGGAGGTATATTGCGTTTGTCATTCCATTTGTAACACATCGAAATAATGGTCGTAGAACCAAAAAGTCTATATATTCTGTGTCCATATAATATTCTAAGACGATCTAGCCATGGCCGTCTGTCTGTCGTTTGTCCGTCTGTCGTTCAGCTGCTGGCACGATAGCGCTTCGAAAAAAATATATACATAGAACACTAAATTTTTACCAACCATTCTTTGATCCACTGAAATGTTTTGTATTGCAAATGGGAAAAATCGGTCCAGTAGGATCTGAGGTATATATCAAAGTTTCAGACTACCTCGATATTTTTCAGATATTTTTTTGCTGTTTTCTTTAAATATAATGAAGGTAATCGTGTTGGTCAGAATCGGCCCACAACTTCACATAGCCCCCATACAAATGTCTTCACGGAATAAGACTTTATGGTACATAAATATCTATAGAAAAGCCGTATCTATACGAAATTCTGCAATAATAAATTTCATGCAAAGTGAAATCTCAAAACGATATTTTCTTTGCATCGGTCCATAGTTTTGGCATAGCCACATACAAAGACTACTTCCAAAAATCACTTAAATGAACATAAATCTTTTGTAAAAATGACTGCCAAGTTAATATTCGACAAGCATAACCAGAATATACATTCAAATCGTCGTACTGAATTTCATGATGATCGGTCCATATTTGACCGTAGCCCCCATATAAAACCCAGTTTCCGAAATGATTTATATACGCATAAATCCCTTACAAACCCCACTATTAGGTGTAAATCCAACACATATAGTTAATACATATATAAAAATCGTCCATCTCAATATGATGGTGATCGGTCCATAGTTGACCATAGCTCCAATATAAAGTCCAATTCCGAAAATCACTAAATTACTCATAAATCTCTTATAAAAATGACTATCAAGTTGAAATTTGACAAGAGTAATCAGAATATACAGAATGTACTAAATTTCTTTATGATCGGTTCATATTTGACCATAGCTCCAATATAAAGTCCAATTCCAAAAATCACTAAAATTCTCATAAATCTCTTATCAAAATGGCTATCAAGTTGAAATTTGACAAGTTTAATCAGAATATATATTTAAATTATTGTACTAAATTTCATTATGATCGGTCCATATTTGACCATAGCCCCCATATGAAGTCCAATTCCGCAAGTCACATAAATGGCCATAAACCCCTTATAAAACTACTATCAAGTTGGAATTCAACACTAGTCATTACATACATTCATATATAAAAATCGTCGATCTCTGATTTATAATGATTAGTTTATATTTGACCGTAGCTCCCATACAAAGTCCACGTCTAGAAATCACTTAAATGCGCATAAAGCTCTTATAAATCTTAATAATTGGTGATTTTGGTGGTGGGTATATAAGATTCGGCACAGACGCATATAAACTCTTACTTGTTGAAATATTTATTTTACTTTAAAAATTATACTTTTAATTTATATAATTTGAACTTTTTTTAAATTGGACAACTCAGAAAGCGTTGCTCTAGAAACAACTTAAGCATATATGTATATTACAGTACTTAACGTTTTAAACATTTTTTAACATTTTGAAATATTTTTATTGTATATTTTTGATTTCTTAGAAAAAATATATTGATTATTATAAGAGAATTATTGTTTGTAAGTATATTGACTATTTCTCTCACAAAACATAAGCGACATCAAAAACTGTTAGACCCTAAGACGCACTGTTATGAAAAGTTTTTCTCTTCGCATTTCTTTCATTTCCTTTTTCAACAAAAACATTTAATGCGTTTGCTTGAAATTACAAAAAAAAAAAAACAGGGGAAAAATAGAAAAAAAAAACACCCATAAACTGTTGCTGAGGACATTCATGTAGTACCTAAGGAAAATAGTTTTGTGAGTTTATAAAAGCGACAACAAAAAAGTTTTGGCGTTTTTGAGTAAAAGCTACATTAGGGAACAATTCAAAAACTAATAAAGTTTTGACAATATTTGTTTAAAAATAACATAGGATTTTTTTGTTTTTTAACTATAAAAAAGTTTGGACAAATGTGTAGAGCAAAAGAAGTTAAACAAACATAGCCTTTTTTGCAGAAGAAAAAATATGTATATAAAAATGTCAAAATATAAAAATATAATATACCTACTATATTTAATTAAATATTGTTTGAGGTATTTGGTTTATAGTGTGCTTTTTAAAAGTTTGATGCACTAAGAAGACAAATAAAATAGCATATGGAAATTTATAACTACATACTTTACTGAACATACAAATCTGTTTATGTACTTCTAATTTTTAATAGTATGATGTCAGATGTTTTCAGACTTCAAAATATTTTAGTTTTAGGGCAACAAGTTAAACGTTAAAACAATATTTTCATTGTTTTCTAGATTTTAAGTTTAGTATTAAAATAACAAATAGACAAATTCACCACAAATAGAACTACATTCTTTAGAAAAAAAATCTAAAATTTTTCCAGCAAACTATAACGGATATGGAAGCAACTTGTGCTGCTACAATAAATATATTTTGGTATTTTACTCAAGCAAAAATTTCAGTAAAATTTTTACGATTTTGTTGCATGAACTATAGCTGCTGCCAAGATGTTATTTTCTTTTCTTTTAAAGTAAAAAAGAACGCTTACTTTTTTATTTGCACAACATAAACAATATACAGTGCAATATGCTGTGCTGAATCTTAAATGCCCTCCACCTAAATATACTGAGAAATAGAAAAACTATACTGGTTATAGGAATAGAATATATTTATTCAGTGGTTTTTACTCCTAATATTTATTAGATATTATTGAGGGTTAACTTGATTTTCGGAAGTGGTACCTATATTTGAGCAATTACAAAACATACGCCGATCTTCTTAAATTTCGGAACAGTGAAGGATATTCCATGTTGAATTTCAATATAATAGTAGTACATTTAAGATACATATTAGTATTAACGTGAATTTCGGTAATGGAACTTATATGGGGGATATGGTCAAATATGGACCGATGTTCTCAAAATCGAGCATTTTGTTTTCGACAAATATTTAAATGATCCGTGTGAAATTTTGGATCGGTATCGTTACTTATACGAAATTTATGAGTGTTGAAGTGATTTACGGAAGAGCGCTTCATATGGTCAAATATGGACCGAAATTCACAAAATTTTTGTAGTATGATTTTTGTAAAGTTTTAAGTCGATACCGATATTTATAAGATATATATAGATAAATTTATTTGGCGGATATGGTCCTTCCTCTGACCAATTATGCACCGATCATCATAAAATTTAGTACAACAAATTATTTATCTATATAATTATTTGTGTCGAATTTTAACCTGGCACCAGATTTACACGTATTTAAGTGAATTTTCAATGTTGACTGTCGTTTGAGATGTTGAGATGTCGTTTTGCAATTTCTTTTTACATAACATTTATTTTTGCCGAATTTTGTATTAATATTCCAATTTTATAGGCATTCATTTATCATTAGGCCATATTTCGGGAAGTTATTTGTATGGCGGCTATGAGAAATCATGGACCGATTCTTACTATTTTCCTAACACTTTTTTTACCATAAAAATAACGTGTAAAAAATTTAATGGCAATACCTGCAATATAATTTAAAAAATGTTGAAGAAAATTTTTCAAAAATATCAAATTTATATGGAGGTTGTCTCACATTTTAGTCCATAACTCTGGTTATAATATACCGATTTTGCTGATTTTTAATATAAAACTGCTTAGGAGAATTATAAATGGTCCTTTGTAAACTCTGTTGATTTTGGTTGTGTCTTTTGGACGTGAGAGTGTTTTACAGAGACAGACAGACAGACGAACATAGCTCAATCAACTAAGAATTCCATAAGGATCATATATATATATATATATATACCTTGTTGGATCTCAGATGAATATTTCCCAGTGTTACACACGGAATGATAAACTTATGTATAGCCACATTTACCACTTATGGTGGTGGAGGGTATAAAAAGAAAGCATCACAATAAAAACTGAATTGAAAATCAAAAAATATTTTGTAGTGTTTATAAAAATTGCAAAAAAAAAGTAGTTTCCATGAATCTATGCTTTAAAATTGTAAAAAAAAGTGCAGATAGTAACTCAAGTACGAGCGTAAAGCTTATTTTTATACGCAAAATATTTAACTTTTTTATTTGTTATTCTCATCAAACGGGGAAAAATTATCGATAATAATTTAATTAAATAAACTTTTATTTGATTTTAATAAAATTGTATTTTGTGTGTTTGTTTTAAAGTGGTACTAGTATTATGTTAATAAATAAGTATAAACAAACGCATAATTAAATGAACTACTGACCTAAATTCATACATATGAAATACTTTAAGTGAAGTACCAGATTTTTGTATAAACAGCAACTCATGATGAATGAGTTCTTATAATATAAATATGTATAAGTTTGTCGTTCATTTATTACCAATTTTATCTTTTATTCATCTGCTAAAATTTAAGTACTTTTTAGTTACACGAATACACATTAAACGTGCAAGCTATATTTTTGTTACATATGTTCAGTTATTTCCAAATTATAGTGAGCTGTAATATGTACACGCAAATTGATAATCACGTGTACGAGTATCCAAATCTACGAGTATATAAATTAATTTATTTCATTCTTGATATTTATGTTTATGCTTAACTGTATCGTGAATTGGCATTTAAAGTCCATAACCCCCATACTTTTCTTAGGGAGAGAATTTTTCGTATTGATCGCGAAGCACAAAAATATACTGTGGCTGGATATTCCACATTTAGACTACAAAGAATATCTCACACCAATAAATTACTTCCAGAAAAAGTTTTCGTTGTAGAAGTAGAAATTTACCGACAAGGGCAATATAACTGTAATAGAATGTAAACACGATTCAATTGCTATGAAGCACATTCTGTGGGCGGAGCTGCGTAGCATTCACTGCTTCTGGGTTATTGACAATCGTTTATAGTCATGTAATCGTCAACGTTGCTCAAAAACATTTTTGTTCAGAGATCCTTTTAAACCTGTTGAACTATATGTAAAATAATTGTTTTGAGTTACGGAGTATCTGTTGAATGATTTACCAATACAATTCGACGTTTCTCGACATGGTGATATTGTACAGCCACAGTTGCCATAAGAAATGGAGTTCGTGTTATTCAGTACAACACATCCATGACAATCAGAAGTTGTGAGATCTTCAAAGTCTCTTTAGTTTATTGTGCTCTGTTGAATTTGCCATTAAAGATTCTCACAGGACTCTTCAGTGAGCATCTGCATTATCACGCTTTTTAATGCCGTTGAGCGCAGGTATTTCTTTCAGTTTCGGTTGACTTTCACCTAGCTTTGGAGCTTTGTAAACTTTAAAATCCGGGTTAGAATGATTTCTCACACTCCAGTAGTATTCAGAACTGTAGCTTTTCTCTACCAAAGACATGTACAATTTTCGATATATTCTAAGGGAAAAATTCAAGTTTTTAGTTTTTATTTGCTATATTGAAGTCAAATATACTGTTGAATTATATAGGGTGTTTTCTTTAGATGTGTAGATCTTTATGTTAGCAACACTTGTTTTAATGGCGGTCATTTTGTCAGCTATCAAGTAATTTATGTTTGAGTCGCTAAACTACTCCGATAAGCCCGAAACTATTGACCACTAGAAGCACAGACAAAACTACACAGAACCATGATTTTCAAAAAAAATCTTCACAATTTGGAAGCGTTTTTCAGGTGTCAGTCTATTCATGTTGAAATGCCAAATCAAGGTAAACATAAATCACTTAGCATCTAACAAAATTACCGCCATTATAAAAAAGTGTTGCTAACATTAAGATCTACACATCTAAGGAAAACACCCTATATACTTTGATATATATAAAGCTTTATTTAATTTAATACCACAATGTAGGCATACATATTGAATTTATCAAAAAAATACTTATTTATTTAATCAGATCGTCTCGTCTGAATTTTAAATCTCTAGTATTAAGCTTTTTATATAAAATCCCTCAAAAATTATAAAATAAAATTTCATAAAGGTTTTTGGAAAATTTAAAATTAATTAAATTTTATGTAAAAATATATTTGCATATAAAAATTGCTATTTAATATCCAAGTAGAAAAGGTTTAAATGCCTAAACTCTTAACGAAAAATGTTGTAAGGGCAAATATTATATAAAGAAAGATTTGAATTGAATTGAGAAAAAAGTACTAAAGTTTTTAAATTGTCTTTAGACTTTCAAGAAAGTTTGCTTTATTACCATATTACTTTCAACTGTTCATAAAGTTTTTCTTTTAAAACTTATATTTTTATATTTAAAATAAAACTTATTACAGGCATGCAAAATAAATTTATAAAAATTTAAAGCAAGTGTTTAACATACGATTTTCGTTTCAGAATTTCATGAAAAATTTGTGATAAATAAATAATAAGTTCTTGGCGCCAAATATTTCTAAACACCTCACTTCTTAACTGTCTGCAACATAAATATTTGTCTGTTGGAGAAATATTTCACATTTTTACTTGTTGTTTTACTTTTCTTTTAGTGTTTATAATTTTATAATATTTTTTAGTGCAATTTTAAGTTGAAAGTTGTATTTTACTCTTCATTTCTTTTTGCTGGTTTTCATGGACGTACCTTTGGTAGCAGTAAAATAAATTATTTACCCCTGGGATGTTTTTTCTTCGTTTGTACTTTTATTTTATTTAATGTTGATTTGAAAATTAGGTCTCTTGTGATTTAAAGGATAACGATATCATAAGTACTACTATAATTTTATATGTGTGGGATTTAAATACATTTTATATCTTTATTACTTGAAATATTTACAATAATTTCTTTTTTATTTTTCTCTCTTTTTAGGTAAGTTTTTACAACTGAAGTCTAAATAAACATGTAATATTTGTAAGTAATTTGTAAGTAAAAATAAAATAGTTGCCGAACCAAATTTCGAATTCTGGAAAGAAAATGAAAGCCGGGATAAAAAAAATATCTCTTAAATACCTTTTTTGTTAAATTAAATCGGATAGCTCACATTGTTTTCGTTTTTTATATAAAATCATTATTGTTTGCATGAATTAATACTACACACAGAGGACATATTTAGTGTTGAAAGTAACCATTTAGATTTAAGTTTTAGCAACACGGTTGCATTTAGTATATAAGCAATCAATACTGAATGTTATGTAAATATTTTATGGCTTGGTAATTTACGACACATGTATATAGTTTCACAGTCTTGAATAAACTCTTAAACTGAAAGGTTCTATTTTATTTATAAACCCCACAGTGAATAGTAATTTTAGGAAATAACCACCAACATATAGTTTGCCATGTTTACAACAATAATTTCAAAATGTCTACGAGTTTTTTACCAATAGTATGGTCACTGTAATTATTTTTATGATTGTGGCAACCAAAATATATAAAAAATTAAATTGTTCCTATTGTACTTATGATTGTAGTAATTATGCTATGTTTGTGGCAATCATGTTCATGTAAAATCGTTATATTAAATACGATTATGTTGCTTCTTAATTATGATAACCATAACCTGAGAACAACATAATATGGTATAATTGTTGATCATAAAAATAATTGTCATAAACATAACTTAATTACTACAATCATTTATGTAATTGCCATAATAAAGTGAAACAATTATAATCACATAAATAATTACAGTGAAAATATTGTTAAAAAACTTGTCAAAATGTTGAAATAATTGTATTAAACATGTACAGAAATATTTATTTTTTTTAATTTTTTATCTGAGTTTATAAATGAATTTTAGGGTATATCACCAAAATTTTATTCAAATATTCAATAGTTCTAAGAGTGATGTCTATTCATTGGAATCATTTTAATTTATATTTATTAAATATTCCAAATGTTATTAACTTGAACTGAAGATATGATTTGCGTTAATGATTGCAGTTCTTGTTATAGGAAAACTTTTTGTATAAATTTATTCAAATTCTCCAAAATAACTATTTATTTTTTCATATATGTCAGTATATCAGTATGTATGACTTAGTATCCCAGTTATGTACAAAAGTACTTGCCAATTTAAAGCCACAACCATTGTAACCATCATCATTAAAATCTTGCAAAAGTAAAGATCTCTTCAAATTGTTAATTCAATTAAACAAATAAATCTTAGTATTCCGTAATTTCAACAGCAATTTAAATTTTAAGACATTTTTAGGGTAAAATAAAATTACATTATTGCCATTCAAACTTAAATGTGTTCTTAAGTTATCGATGAAATATTAATTGTACCAATAAATATCTTTATCGTAATTAATGAAGATTTTTTTTTTTGTATTTTTTGCATTGCTCTTTCTGTGCTATTTTTACTTCAAGTATTTACACAGGATTTAATTCAATTACATTGGCTTAGTCAAAATTTATAACCAGTCGTTGCTATTTGCTGCCGGCCAAAAGCAATTCTTCCAAAAATACCAAAATTCAGAGAGAAGAAAAAAAATAATGAACCAGAAACTTTAGCCAGTTGCTGGAGCTTCTCACAGACATGACATGTTACATGTTAATTTGCTTAATGGCATCATCGTTGTAATGTACATAAACACACTCACTCACGTTTACATTCTGAAACTCTGCTATATTGAGATTCGTTTAACATCAACGTTTGAAGAAAAAAAAAAGAACAGATAAAAAATTATATTTCCAATATTTTCTCCTTACATCTCAATTTTTAAAATTTTGTATATGCACGGACTACTACATATATATGTAGGTATGAATACATATCTATATGTATATATATACATATCTATATGTAGGGAAATATATATGAGGGCAATATGAAAATTCTTTTGAAATTATACCTAAATACAAACCGTTAACTTGTTCACAGTTTAATAACTTTTGCTGCTTTACTCATTTTCAAACATGACAAGCTTATTATATGTTTTCCAGTTTCTTGTTATTTGAAAGAACTTTTTGTTGCTGCCTCGCTATATATTCTACTGCACTGCAAAACGATGATGATTTTTCATTATGATTTTGATTTTTGTTTTTGCTTGGTTTTGTCTCTGATCAATATGTCTACGGAAAATTGAATATACTCAATAAAGTTTTAGCACGTATGACGGACGTTTCTTTCCCTACATCACTTTAGGGGATGGTATATTTGATTTGTGCTGATGTTTGTAACGATCAATATATATATATATATGTACATACATATCGATTCTCACGAATCGATTCTTAATCGATTCATCTAGCTGGCAGGCTAACTGTACATTTAAAACTTGTGCGCAAAGTAACAGTAAATATTTCGATAGAATTTAGTATTTTAATCACATATAAGGTCTAAATGTCTGAAAAATTTTCATATTTGATATACAGGTATGTGATGAAAATCGGTTTCATTCCAAAAGCGAACTGAAAACGGAAACAGGTTTGATGGCAGCATTTATTATCTTTCGTTTTATTTTTAATTCGATTTCTTTTTAAAAACGAATTCTATTTCATATTCCAATCATTTACATGAAAATGTAAGCTAAAAATAATGTGATAAAAAATCAAAATTTACTGTTTAAACTGTTTTTAAACCGAGAAGATACACAACATTTTAAAGAAAAAAAGGAAATTTCAGCTCAAATTTCAATTATTTGGAAAATATGTAAACGAAAATGTAAATAAACACTTTAAAATATGTACATATATATGTATATTTAAATAATATGAAATAAAAAAAACGTTTCAGGGAAAAGCAAACAAATACTTCTCAGGAAGAGGTAATGGTAACTTTTATGGAAAAACACCCACAACTGGTAAAAAAAATTTTGAAGGTTATAGAGTGGAAGTAGAAAGGCTTTAGCAAACTTTCGGTCAGGAGTTAATTAAGCTTGGTCTGCCTTTGAAAGAATGTAAAAAGATTTGGAGAATCCAAATAATACCGACCTAGTTTATACGAAAACATTCTTCGAACCTAGTTTCCTGCATATTCAATGGGTCTGCAGCATCGCTCAATATTTTTCGTAATGTTTTCAACGCGATTTGAATTACTTATTATTAAAAATCACGTTGATAAAATTAATTCCATTTTTTTTTTATTTAAAGCAACTTTAATTTTTTAACAAAGGTTTTTATTTTTACTTGAAAAAATTTGAAAAGGAACAACAATTTAAAATAATACCTTTCGATTTAGATCACATCTTACAATAAAACGTAGGTTTTTAATTTCTGATTTCATTTGAAAACCGATCGATTTTCATCACATACCTGATATACAAAATTATGTCATATAATTTTATGACTATCGTTTATAGTTCAGTCATAGTTCCCATATATGGCTGAGTTCCGTAAATCACTTTAACTTACAAATTTTGGCTTCCAAATTTAATTTTACACAAATACGTTTCTTACATACACAAATGATCTGCTACAGCTTCCAAATTAGGTCTACTTCAGAAAAAAAAAACAATTTTAGGAATCCCGTTTCTGATCATATACTCAGTGTAGCAAATTATAAGGTCGGGCTTGACCGAATATACTTTCTTACTTATTTTTTCTTTGGATTCTCTGTCTTATTTTCTCCAGCCCTATTCAAGCAGAAATATACTTCCATCATACATATATATATACATATGTATATGTATATGTATATGAGTGTATACGAAAGGATAATTTAAGTCTATATATATATATATATATGCAAGTAGTATGAGTATATAGGAAGAACAGATAAAATCAAGCAAAAGCATTTTTCACAATTGCCTGTGTACATTTACATATGTGCATTTTCACATAAATGCATGATGCCCGGCTTTATGTTAAAAATATTTGGATAAAACTTAAATATTTTGTGATTTTATTTAATTTTTCCTTCTGCTCCAAGAAAAGGAAAAAATGTTTAATTGTCATATGGTAAAATTCATTGTTATGAAAGATAATGTTCATAATTGAACTATTTTTGTAATATATTCGCATACATACATATGTACATATGTATGTGTAAATATAAAATTAATTATAGGAGTGATAAGCTAGAGTTATTTTAAACTCAATAATTTTATAGAGGCATGTAAACTGAAATCTGTATGAATTATTTTTATAAATTTAAAAATATATATTATATTGAATTTTTGACAATTACCTTCAAATTTTACAAATTTTAAAAGTTTGAATAAAATTAGTGACGTTTTAATTTAATGAATTAGTTTTCAATCATTATTTATTTGGTTTTATGAAATTTGAAAAGTAGGGACTAGATTAAACAAATTCTGAAATCCCTACTACTGCTAACTAGAAGAGGACTAAATTATTTTTCTTTCCGGTTTTATTTTCTCCCAATTATTCTTAATAATACATCAATGGTTAATACATACTTACTGCCGTATTCATAAAAAATACAGTAGTTTTGAAGTGTGCTTTTAGACAAAATTTTCATACAAAATTTTCTTAAAGTACATTTGAAGTCTACTTTAATTATACCCTACACCACCATAGTGGGGAGGGAATATTGGATTTGTGCTGATGTTTATAACGCCCAGAAATATTGGTCCAATACCCACCTTAAAATATACCGATCGACTCAGAATCACTTTCTGAGTCGATTTAGAGATGTCCGTCCGTCCGTCCGTCTGGCTGGCTGGCTGGCTGGCTGTCCATGTAAGGCTTGTTCGCAGAGTACAGGTCGCAATTTTGAAGATATTTCGATAACATTTGGTACATGATATTTTTTCGGCCCAAGGATGGATGGGATTGAAACTGGTGGAAATGGCTCCATTATTTCACCTGGCCCCCATACAAATGTCCTCCCGAAATTGAGGTTTACCGGTCATAAATCTGTTTTATATTTACATATACTAGGTGTAGGGATTATATGGTCGGGCTTGACCGACTATACTTTCCTAATTTTTTCTGAATAAGATTGTTAATATTTAAGTTTATTTTATATAATTTAGAATATTTGTGGTAACTTGAATATTTGCTAAAAGATTTTTCTCTTAAACAATTTATATATTTGGTATATTCAAAGTATTCATCAAAACAGTTGCACATAATTACACAGCCACCGAAACAATGATTTATTGCAAATAAAATTGCCCGATAGCATAATTTCAATAAATTCAGCTGCTGCTGGACTATGACAAAGATAAAGTCTATTTAGAGGCAATCGTATCGTTTACAGTCTTATAGCACAAAATTCGTAGAATGCTTAACGGAATACGCCCTTTACTTTGTGATTGAAAATTTTTATTAAAGAATCTGTCTATCAGATATAATTTGTCGTTTATCTTTTCAATTTGAATAATTTTCATGGGTTAAATCCAAGATTTCATAAAATTTACTTGCTAGCTGCCCTGCTGAAATAACAATTGAGATGTAGGTTGTCAAAGTAGAAAATGAAATGAAATCTGATATTTCTTATTATAGTTCATTTAACCTTTTTTATTATTAGCAATATTTTAGTAATTGTTTAAGCTTAAGGCCTTTTTTAAAAAATTAAATTTGTTTTCATACTTCGCTACGTCTTTGTGTAGCTGCTTCAGAAAAAAATTGTTTAATTTTAGAAATTTAAAATTATTTCATGGAATTTTTAATATTGAAAATTTTTTGCTGAAGAAGCTACACAAAGACGTAACGAAATATAGAAAAAAAATTTAATTTTTAAAAAATGACTTTAAGCTTGAACAATTACTAACATATTGATAAAAACTAATTTGGCTAACTTTTAAGATTTTTTCTACACCTAGACAAGAGAGTAATAGTTAAATTTGGACTAAAACATATTTTAAATTGTAATAGATAATTAGCATTGTTAGTTAAATTTTCCTTCATCTTATGTGTAAAAAGATTTCTAAACAATTTTACAATCAAAGTTCTGTTGTATAGGTCAGTAGCTAATCTTGTATTTAAATAGACATTTTATAATACACTTTATTTTAATTGAGGTAAGACTTTAGAAGAGAAATATTATTTTCTTTTTATCAAGTAATCAGCTCTAATCATTTGTAGCTTAAATTTCCTGTATCAAGCCAAATTTGTTGGTTTTGACAGTAAAATGTTATTAATTTGATATATACTTCCATAAATTTAATAAATATCATTGAAATCCGATAAGTCAAATATTACTTCTATCCGTTTTCAATTGTAACCTTTCTTCCAGAAGAAGTGAAATATTTTTAGAATTTAAGAATTCAAAAATAGACCTACCAGCTCCTGTATTCGCTTACTTACAAAGTTTTTTCATTGAAATTGATAACTTGTATATCTGAAACTTTTTGAAACTACTAACTTTCAAATAATTTGGTTTTTTTTGTAGCCTTGACTTGTTTTTGAATTTTGCCTGAGACAAATAAATTTGAATACCTTTTAGTGCACATCAAGGTATCTGGGTATCTGTACGTGTTTTATATGAGAAAGCGGCCATTGCAAGTAAAGTTTTTAGTAGCATTGGATGCATACATAAAAGTCTGTATAAATTATAAACAAAAACAATTTATTACATCTTATTTGGAAACAGAAACATAAAGACCACAAATCAAAGTTTGGTATATAAAAAATTTGTATTGCTGATGATGTCGATGACTGTGAATTTATTTTTGTATTTTTAGCCCGATGCTTAATATTTTCCTGACACAAACCAAGATCTTAGATCTTTTAAGAATTTTCGACGACAATCACTAGACTGATGTTGCGTATTATAATATATGATGCTAGTGCTAATATGTTAATAGCATTAAAAAATAGTGACTACAAGTTATTTAGTATTATTAGGTACCAGGTACCTGAAGCGCATTAGAAGGTGTTTTTTTTTTGCCGCACACATAAGATTAAAAAAGCAGGCTGTAAACGAACAAATTTAAGAAAGCTTGTTTTGAAGAGACATGCTTTAAAGTGTAAATTCGATACGTAAAAATAACTTCTGCAGCTGGTGGTAAAGGGGAATTTAGATCATTTCCCTTACAAAAATAAGGTAAGCTCCAATTTTTGCTGGGAACTAATATAAAAATTTGAATGGACCCAAAGAAATGTGTTCACATAAGGGTTACAAACGAAGCTGTAAGTCTATCAGTCTCTAGTATTAACTCAGACTTAAATATTTAAAAAAAATTGGGGTACTTATTCAAACATATTTGAAACCGTTGTGACGGTAATTTGATTTTCACTGTAAATCTTTAATATATTCTTAACAATATTTTTATAAAGTGGAAAGTCAAGGGGGATTATTGTGTATTCCGATTCGAAAAAAAGAAATACAATGTAAAAAGTATACAAATTCGAACGATTTTCTTTTTGAATTGAAAAACACAATAACAACCAGGGGATTTTTCCCAACAGTCTCTGATATATTTTTGTAATAGTAAATGCAATTTATTGTTGTTACTTTAAGCAACAAAAAACATATATTTTATGATATATCAATATTAAAAAACCTGCAATTTATTGTATCATTTTTACTAAAACTTTAATTCTAAAAGTACGGTAACATTTTGCAAATATTTGCCTACAAAGATGTAACCACTAAATAACCTATATTTGAACTGTTTTATCCATTTCAATAAACTTCTCTTATTTAGACCAAAGCACAACAAATATTTAGTTTTATTTTATTTGATACTGTTTGATCTTGCAAAACACTTGTAGGAGTAAACAACGTCAAACTAAATGTTTGCTAAAACAAGTGGTTACGCTTTTTTGAGTAAATATTTGCCAAATGTGATCGTACCTTAACAAGCTACTGCTATACAATACAACATGAAATTGTTATTCTATAATAACTTGTATAAAAAAATCATTTTAAATCTATAAAACTATATTTCTAAAGAAATCATTATACCTATGTACATATATTTATACATACAATCAGCTTTCTTGAATATAAAAATATATTTACTGCATGTATTTGTTTTTATTTGAACAAATCAATTTCCTGTTCTTTCATATATTTAATAAAACAAAATTTTTTTTTTAATTTTTTACAACTCTAGAAATAAAAATATACACAATATGTCATTCAGAAATTCATGAATTACGATTATAGCAAATTCTTTTAAAGAATTTTTTCGCAGAAATAAAAAATTATATACAAAAAATATAAACTTTTAGCACAAAGATATAAAATAAAAAGCGCCCATGTGGAGTGGCAAATATGTTATATAGAATTTTTACTGCTAAGGAAAACTACACATACGAATATGTAGAGTCGTATAAAAAGATGTGAAAGTAAATGTTATCATTTTGCTTTTACAAAATATACTTTTGTAATGAAAATTCATAAAAAAATTTATTTACACACATTTGTAAGAGGGTATATAGATATCTATGGCTGTAAATTTATATTGTTGTACAAACGCATAATAATAAAACTCATAAGTGTAAATATGATTTTTTTTTGTAAGAATAAGATATTTATTGCACTATTTTTCACCAAAGACGAAATTATTTTATCACGTCAAATTGTGATTGGCAGCAGCCATAATTTAATGCAGTATAAATTTTTTAGAAAACTTCGTATACATTAGTATACAAAAGTACATAACGACATGTATGAGACAGGATAAGAAAAAGTTAAATAAGCCAAAGTGAAAACAACGATCTTCAGCAATACTGGTTGTATACACAGAAGTGTGATCTAAAAATTTCTATTTTTTTAAATTTTATTAAACAAAATTCTAAACTTTAAGAATTACTCATTATGGTATTGTTAAGGATACCTGATGAAATAAGAAGAGAAAATTATTAAATATATTGTGTAAATTAATAATAAATGTTCTCTTCCTCGATCTAATGTTACATGTTAAATTTGTAATGGCGTATGAGTAATATACAGAAATTGTACATTCATCATGTGCTGCCTTTATACTGTTTTTCATATTTTGCAGTTTCCTCTTGGTAGTGAAGCTAACATAAGCAAATATTTATATGTATATGCAGACATTTTATTCAATATGTCATTAAAGCAAACTAAAGAAAGACGCATATTTATTCGTATAGAGTAATAATCTAACGATATGCTAATATCGTTTTGTTGAGCGTAAAAATTATGTACATATATATTCAATAATAATATGAGAGCAATACTATGCTGACATGATGTGTCGTTAGTAACTGCTACAAATTTTTAGCCGTCCCAAGAATATCTTATTAAATTTTGTCTTACACTGATGTCATTTCTTGTCTTTCTGGTAAATGTTATTATGCATACATACATATATGTAATATACAATTTCATATTGTGCTTCTTGTTGTTGTCGGAAATATAAATCTATAAGAAGATACAAAACATGTATTAAAGCTTATGAAATATTTCCAATATGTACAGTGGCTCACAGCTTATTATATGAAGTGCATTTCTTTTGTTTTAAAAGTTCCATAAAAAGAAAACTAACGGGAACTTAAAAAAGAAATTATTGTCATTTAAAAGAAAAAAATGTTATATCGAAATGTAATGTTATATTAAAATTTAAAAAAAACAAAAATTTTTCACGACACAGCATATTTTCTGCAGTCAGTTTTTAATGTACCGATAGCTCAATGCAGCGTTGTTGTTTTGTCGTTTTTCTTCTAAAATATACATTAGTTCTAGTGTACTTGTTAACATTTTTTCTTTTAAATGATAGCAATTGCTTTTTTAAGTTCCTGTTATTTTCCTTTTTATGGAGGTTTGAAAACAAAAAAGCTGTGCGCCACAGTATATATATGTGCGTTTTTTTTTTGTCTTTTTTATACGACTTACAGGAATAGTTCAGACACGCATATGTTTGTCTGTTTAGTTGAATTTTAAATTTGTTTTGTTTTTTTTTTTACTTGACTTTAAGTTTTTTGTCCTGTTTTCAGAATTTACTTATTTGTTTGGAATTCACTTTAAGGAAAAAATATCTGTAGGAGACATGTCAGTTGTTATTAAAGTCGACTGATTTCCATTTTTTTAATTTTTTTTTTTGCTTCAGTATGAAAAAATGATTTTAATAATGTTTTTTTATATTCTCACATTATTCAATCAATTGCACATTACATAAGTATATTTTATACAAAAGTATATATAAAAGTATATATAAAATTTAAGAAATATGAAATTAGAAGCCTTTAAAAATAATGGAAATATATTTTGTATATTTAATTTTTAATAGTTTAACAATTTAACAATTCTCGATATATGTAGATATATTCACTTTTGTAATTTTTTGTCATAAATCCTTGAGTTCTTCTATACAATCATGGTTAATAAATGTAAATCCCAGACTTTTTCCAGACAACAATTAGAAGATAAAAAAATAAAAGTTTTAATGTCACGTTCTTTAAATAACTTATTGATATAAAGCATGATCTATTTCGAGGTTCCCTACTTTCTTAAAGCAAAAAAAACACAGAAAATTGATATTTAATATCACTTGGAAGAACATTTTTTGGCATTTATTTTTTGAAGATTATCCCCCTTATTCGAAAACGATTATTAAACTTAACAAACGTTTATTAAGCAAATTTTTATATGCAAATCTGTCTTAATAAACGTTTGTTAAATTTAATAATCGTTTTTGAATAAGGGGGTATGTCTATCAAATGTTGGCCGTTGCTACATCGCAGATGGTCTATCCGTTGATCCCAAATTTCGATGACTCGTTGGAGCATTTGGACTGGTAACTGGCGTCATGTTTTTCTCCAAGGCCTGAATCGAAGCGGGTTTATCCTCATAAGGTTTAGACTTTATATATCCTTACAGAAAAAAGTCTAACGGTGTGTTATCATACGATGTTGGTGACCAATCGACTGGCCCAAAACGTGAAATTATGTGCTCACCGAAGTGTTCTCTCAATAAATTCATTGATTGATGCGATGTGTGGGAAGAAGCGCCATCTTGCTGAAACCAAATGTCCCCGAGATCACGAGTTTCAATTTGGGGCATCAAATAGTCGGTAATAATGGCACGATAATGGTCGCCATTTATTTTTACGTTCGCACCGGCATAATTTTTAAAGAAATATAGACCGATGATTCCACCGGCTCACAAACCACACCAAAGTGGCAGTGGATGCAGTGGCAGTTCTTGAATCTCTTCAGGTTGCTCTTCGTCCCAAATGGGGCAATTTTGTTTGTTTATATACACATTGAGCCAGAATAGGGCCTCATCGCTGAACAAAATTTGCCTCGAAAACGTCGGATCTTCTTGGAAGGTCGAGCGGCTTCAGTTGTTGCACAAGCTGTATTTGGTACGCTTTTAATTTAAGATGTCGAAGTACAATGCGCCAAGTCGTGCCGTACGTCAATTCGAGTTGCTGCAACCGGCGCCGAATCGACTCTGCACGGTATTTGTGTACACTCTCATCTACGGCCGCTAAATTTTCTTCACAGTGTACTGGACTTGGTCTATTTATGGCTAATTTATTAAAAACAACAAAACATAACATTAATGGATATAGAAATATTAGTGTTAAATATTTCATTTAACTGTTCACTTTAAATCCTTCCGGATGTAGCGTTCTTGACTATGCAATAAAATAATAAACTGATAACAGTTGAACAATAATAAAATATGTTGAATATTTTCATTTGTGAGTTAGATTTAAATAAGTTGAACGTCTATCTGAAATAAAATCATAAAAATCAGCAATAAAAAGCAGATAAACTTATAATGAATATGTGTCTTAATACTATGTAACTAATATTAATTTTATTTAATGATCATTAAAGGTTAAAAAATCGTCATGAAGATATTAGTTTTAAAGCAGTTCTAAAAAATTGTGGATCACAACCATATCTATTAAGAACAAGCATACTGGTAAATTGTACATATCAGCACGTTGATTTCATTTCTCCGCAGCAGGTGTACAAAATATAGGAACAGCTCCATGTTCCACTGTAGTTCTTAATATTTATTTCTTTATATTATTCATTTATTATATTATTTTATCCAAGAGTCATAAAAGCTGTTTGTAGTACATCAACATTTAATTGAAATTATTGTCCTTTAAAAATGTATTTTCAAAGAAGTGTTCTTAAAGAAATTGTTTCTAATGCAGTAATTAAAAACAAATGTTTATTATCCCATGTAAACACATATATGTACATAATAAATAATAATCAGACGTCGAGCGGGTCTAGTTATCTCACGTTTGCCAAATAAATGAATGCATATTATAGTAGTAGGTGTAGTAGGCCAAGCAAATCATCTTTAAATCAATATTTACATAAGTCGAAATATAAACTAAGTTTCGCATTAAGCTAATAAAACGTTTCGCATGGTTAATAGTTTACACATTAAACAAATATTTGTACATTAACGTTCTACTTGACTAATAAATCGTATATTTTGCATAACTTTTCAATTTAAGAAATTCGCAAATGTTTCTTTAGAATTCTAAAACATCATCAATATTGAAACGAAAAAATTTAACTTAAGGACAAAAACATCAGATGTTGGCTGACAACTAAGCTAAAATGAAAATAAAAACAAAACTTAAATAACCTAACAGGAAAAAGGAGCTGCAAAAAATCAAACTACTGTATATTTTCAGAATAAATACCTCTGCTAGTTAGGAAGACGGCAAAACTACGAATTGGAGAAAAATTAAAAAAAAAACTCAGAAAAATGTAAACATCATCAAAAAATTGGCATGCTTAACATGGTTCAATGTTTATACAAGGGAGAATCTGGAAGAAAAAATACTGAATATACAAAAACTACCTGAAAAAAAACACAATTTTTAGTAGGTAGCTATTCAAACACTTGTAAGTAACGAAACAACAATTTATTTTGCATACAAATTCACAACAGAACAACATTTCCTTTTTTTATTTGAAGGTTTGAGCCTGATTTTATTACACTGACAAATGGTGTACAACAAAACGAGACGCTAAAGAAAAAACACAGCAACAAAAATATATGTATGTATGTACGTAAAAAGTTATAAATGGCTACGATAAAAATATATATGTAGGTATACATACATGCGAATACAAATACTAACTCAACACGGTTTATGACTATAACCCCTTAAGCCAAAGGCGTACAATTTAACATCAATGCGTGGCAAAAGAAAAGAAAAAAAAAACTATGAGACTGAAAAAACGAAAAGTAATATACTGCCAATTTATAGGTTCGCAGATGCCTAACAATACTTCTACACACACAAATGTACCCACTACATACGTTGAAATTTCTCTACAGAATTACAAACTCTTTCAATGCTCCTACATTACCAACAACACCAACAAACGTATGAACACTCGCAATATTATTGAGTGTTTACACATACTCCTACACTATGATTACTTACCATAAAACTTATACTTGCATACTTTAAGGCTTAGCATAAAAATCGTTTATCGTTGAACAATAGAAGAAAATAAATGTTTAAAATCCATTCTGTTTTCGAAGGTGAAATTGAAATAAAAACCAAAAGAGAAAATAAATTTTTATTTAAAAAAATAAAAAATAACAATTCCTGTATGAGTGATTTTATATGTAGATTATTTTAAGAAATGTGTGTGTGTTTAAAAAACATGATGAATGTAAATTGAAATACCTTTCAAGTTAATTAAAGAAAAAATACAATGCGAAATCAATGTGCATAAAAGCCTTTTGAAAACGATTTTTGTTTTTAGTACACGTGCAGATTAGTTAAAAAAATTATAGAATTTGGAGCATTCCTGTTTTGAAACATGTTTTCATTTAGACTTCTAAGTATAGGTTTTCTATTAGCTACAACGAATTTTTAAATAAAGTTTTCAGTTTAGAAATTACTATATTGTTCCGTATTGTCTTGTTTAAAGGTAACAACCATATTTCAATCAGCACTTTTTTGGAGTTAGACATATTTCGTCTCTTTAGAAAACCACCTAGCTGTGCATTTTATCTCGAAACGTAGTTTAAGTGTTTTTGTTTTGCAAATTGATTGGACATAAAAGATTATAGAAATTGGTATAGAGGATTAGGAAAGACAGATTTAATAATTAATTAATTTTAAAATGTTAAATGTGATTAATGCAAAAAATATACACATATTATGTATGTATGTATATAGCTTTGTAATTATTTAGTTTTACGAAGAAGAGTATTTTTTAGGAAATTCTGTAGATGAATTAAATTGAATTGCTGTTACACTATTTACAATTTTTGCCAAGTCATCTAAATGAGGATAAACAAAAGTTTTTCTCTTCCTTAAGATCCTCATTATAATCGTCATATTCATATTTCGAATTTATTTCAATTGGACTTAAATTTTCATTTGTTGCCGTATCAAGTTTTAGACAGAATGCCTTTTTTTAAGTAGCAATCTTATGTTATTTTTAGTGTCATTGCACTTGTCAGTTACTATTCTTTGATGAAATTGGGTTCATTTAAAGTCCGTTGAAAATTTGGTTGGTTAACATTATAAAAGCATTTGAATCCAAATTAAAAAATGACAGTGTTAACTAAGTACATATATACCTATATAAGCATCTTTAACATCATTTTCGCAAAGATTGACATAAAACTTATATTTCATCTGCAGTACAATTTTTTCCATTGTTTATTTTTGTGTTAGATAGGTAAACATATTGATATTTTTGTTGTAAGTGTTAAATATACAATTTCCCTTTAACCTTTGTTTATATATTCTACACTTTTATACCGATCTTCATAGAAATGAAAGAAATTTTGCGATAAAATATCCCATCAGCGATTCATATTTTAATAATTATTTAATAATGGATAATTATCCGATACATGTAGAATTATGATTACATAAAGAATTATGAATTTAATAATTTAATACGAAAAGTACTGAACTGTATGACATAATTTATCTTTTAAGCGAAAAAAGACCTAAGTTTTATTTGGAATTTTTAAAATAAAAATTATCGTGTAATAATTATTTTATGTGCAATAAATAAAACCTGAAGAATAATCATTAACATTAAGTTTTCATATAAAAATAAAGAAATAAAAATCATTTCGTTTTCTGATATTAAACGTGCATAGAATGAAATTGATACATATACTTAAATTTATTATGATGTTGTTTCTTGTACATACATATCGTCACCTGAAATTCCCAAAGACGTAACCCTCATAAATATAATTTTACAGTAGAAGCAAAAAACTTTATAAAATTAAAACTGTTTAATTGAAAATCGCGATATGTACCAACCTTCAGTGTCATTGGATATTTGCTTTGTGAGTGGGGGTTCAGTTACAGTAACTGACTGCCAGTTTATTAATTCTGTGTAATCCTGACCTTCAAAGTTAAGTTCAGGAACTTTAAACTGTCGAATATTGCTAGTCTGAAAACCGTCTACCCTATATTTGAGTATCCTTCTTCATCCAAGTTCTCTAATATGTTTTGTATGATATGTAATCATTCCCAACAAAATATTTTCTGGATGGGCATTTCTGCGTATTACTGGATCGATCACTGCTTTAATTTCTGGTGTTAAATATCGTGATCTCGTTATCAGAGAGAATAAGTGTCTGGATCCTTCAGTACATGATGATTTGATTTTAACATCAAACCAAACAGGAGCATATACTTTCACTATAAATTCCTATAATGTTTTTAGTTCATTCGACGGTTGTTCTGTGCCTACGTAGAGTCTTAAAACCCTATTAGCCGTTGTGAGCCATCTTGCATGCCCCATTTTTCCGGGTTCATGACTCAATAAATTTAAGGGCACATCACCCCGTGCGATCGCAGAACATATTTCATAAAGATGTTTCTGATCGGTTTAATTTTAGATGCCGAAGCGGCAGTTTAGTGGCGTGAAATAAACATATCAGACATTATAGCGAGTGTTCAATTTTACTTCTAATTGTTTTATAACTCCATTCTTAAAAACTGTATTTACAACGGTTCCGTCACATTCTATCGCCGCAATTTCTTGAACAGATCCCAAGTGACCACATAAAAAGTCGAAAATACTTGAAAATACTAAGCGTTACATGTCCCAAATAAATAGATTCAGGTTCTGCAATTAGAACAATATGCTCTTCTAATATTTATTTATTGTGATAAGTATTTCCTTTTTTCTCCATTACCAATGTTCTGTCCTTTCTACCATCAAAATAGACCGCTGTAACTTTCAAGTTGTTAGTAGTTTATTTTTCTTTAAGTTCAGTTCTTCTTCTTTTTCTTTCTCTTTTTAATTTACTGCGGTTTAACAGTTTTAAAGGGTCTTGTCTACTGACAACGCCGAGATCTTGAAGAACAGCATTTACTAGAAGAGAAGCAGATATATCGGAATCTCCAGTTCGATCACAAGCTTCTGCTAAATTGTTGAAGTTCACTCCTCGAAGGTCTTTTCTTTTTTGATGTTTTCATAGTTGATGGACTATCAATATGAAAATTTAATTCACTTGCTGATGATGACGAGCTTTCAGATAGATCAACATTTGCCTTCACTGGAGAAGTTGTATCTAGAACATTAGATTCTGTTATCAATGCTATGTTCTCTTGGCTGTTTTGACCGATCATCAGTCCTTTTTTTGCTTTGGCTTTCCTTTCTATTCGGTTTTGTAAAACCTTTGTTAATTGAAAGTCAACATTTCCAAAAAACATTTTTCGTTCTGTTCATTGGTCCTTTAAAAACTTTTGTCCTGTTTTAGGGACTTTGTTTTTGCACACGCACAAGTGAAAATATTTACATTTGCAAATCGATATGCCAAAAAGTTTTTCGCTTGTTTGTCTGCATTTTTCTAGCCTTTCTAAACAATTTTTATTATGTACCGATCCAATGTTTTTCTTCAAATTTCTGAACTTCATGACATAGTCTTTAATCAGACGAGTAATCTCTTGGTCAATTACTACATGTAGAGAAGCACTTTTTCAAATGGTTTTCAATACAAATATTACCTTTTCAGACACTTCGCTTATTTTCGGATCTTTGCCATTCTTTTGTGTTTTAATTAATTGTTTTTGCCACAAATATGCTCTCATAACATCGCTATAAGTCGGAAGTATGTTGCACATAAGTTCTGTTGGTGCTCCAAACACGACACATTCAACGTTTTTACGTGTATTCGGCATTTTTCACAAAAAATAAACAGTTTTAGTTTAATTAATTAATTAATTAATAGAAAACAAAGAAACGGCATTTTGTGTGCTTCAATAAAGAGAATTCCCCTTGTTGTTTTTTAATAATATTATTGACGTAGCAGCATTTGCAGCTTTTGTTATCTGCATAAAAGGAAATTGCTACATCTGTGCTAAAAGAAGATTTTTTTAAATAGTCTTTCTAAATATTAAAAAATAATATTTCAGGAGCATATTCAAATGGTAGCGAAAATATGTTAAATTTAATATAAGAAACATACCCGGGTAGGTGGTTTTTGACATAAAGGTTAAAAAGGCCAGCTATGCGGATAAACACGTTAAGACAAATCACCGAGTAAACTACTGGCTCTCGAGTTTATGAAATTTGTCATAATTTTCTCAACTTTGACTTCAACTAGGCACCTCAAGATATTATTCTAGAAAATCAAAATTTATCGGGATAAATACTACATCCACATGACAACTTTTAGTGACACAGGACATACGATATTCGGAAAAAACATTTTTTCGGCCCACCCTAATGCCTATATATACTTGCGTTACTTTCTTTGGAAAGGGGGTAGTTGAAGAAGTAAAGGTGGTGAAAGAAGAAAGCTTTTTATATCACAACTCTGCAATTGAACATTATGTTTGGTTTTAGTGCAGAATTGCAGCGCCTCTGGTGGTGAGTTGGCGCAATAAGGTTTAAGCTTGATTTTATAGCCTTTATTTAATTATTTTACTTCGGTGGCGTTTGAATGCTATATCACCGAAGGAGGGCGCTGTGATAAATATTAGTTATGATAGATAGAATAAAACTAATAATTATCAGAAACTGATGTTGTTTGAGTGGCACCGGCTGGGAATCGAATCCGGGCTACAAATACCAACTCACGCTTAATGATCAAATGCGCTAACCAAATAAGCTACATCATTATGTTTCAAAGCAAATTAACATATTATAGTAGCCATAGAAAAACAAATGATTGGACAATAAAACTTGATTCCAAAAACACCCTTTAATAATTTATTATCACCTCTCAAACACATACATGCCTACGTAAATATTAAACAGTTTTTGTTTTATAACTTTTTGTCGTTCAACAATAATTTAATAAAAACAGGGTTGGTAAAATTTTCACTCGCGAAAGAAATTTCATTTATTTCTTTCGAATAAAAATTTTTTTTACGATTTTTATTTTTCAATTCGCGAAAACAACTTTTTATGTCAACTCTCTTTTTATATCTTTAGCAGCGAAAAAGAAATAAACAACTTGTGTTTACTTCCTTCTTTTGCTATCGCGATTGGGAAATAAATGAATAGAAAGAATTTTGCACACAAACGCGTACATGTGCATTGTATAAGAGTTTTTGTTTCCTTTTTTGTTTTGTTGATTTTTTCTTTCTCGGCGGAAAAAACATGTTTAAAAAGGTTGTGCTACCGAAAATATATTTTATTGCGTTCATAAAAGTACGGTCAGACTTGGGAAATATTTGCCGAAAAAGACGTAACCACTAAATAACATATATTTGTACTCGTTTATTTATTTAAAAAAAACTTTTCTTATTTAGGCCAAAGCACAACAATTATTTAATTTTAGTTTATTTTTTGCTGTTTGATCTTGCAAAGCTCTTGTAAGAATAAACAGCGTCAAACTAAATTTATGCTAAAACAAGCGGTTACGCTTTTTGGAGTAAATATTTAACAAATCTGACCGTACCTTAAGAAACAATAAGTGTAATAAAATTATCTTAATTAATTACCTAAATACGTATGTATTTTTAAATTATTATTAAAATGTTTTCCAATCTTTCAGACATATTTTGTTGAAAAGATGAAATACTCTTTTTGGAAATTCCTTATTCGACCAATTAAAAAACCAAATTGTATATTTTTTTTCATTTCGCACCATTAAATCATACAAAGTTATTCTTTCGAATAAAAATTTTTTTAATACATCTGTAAATTCTTACAAAATTGTCAATAAAAATATTATAACAGTACATAATTATATTTAGCTACAATGAAAATATTTGCAGTACATTATTCAATTTTGTTGTTTACGTAAACAATGTTGATATAAACATACATACATTTGTATATGTACCTACATATTATGCAATTGTATGTCAAAACAACAACTTCCTAAAAAAAAAGAAAAAACAAAAATTTTTGTGCCGAATTTTTCTTTACATGTAGCAAAATAAATTTCTAGATATATTTTAGACCTTTGACTAAGGTGAAATATTTGGGCGTAGTCATTGTGGTAGATCTTACGCCTTTTTAATTTTTAAAATTTTTTGTCAAAAACAACTTCCTTTTTTCATAATTTCTTTTCAATTGGAATAAGAAAATACATTTCTAAATTAATAAAGTACAAATAAAATTAAAGAAAGCAAAATTCTAGTTAAACAAAACAAGGATTTTATTTCATAGTCACTTTTCTTAAAACTACAAAAACTGTAAAAATATAAAAACATACATAAGTTCAAAATTTACCACCACCTCAGTAGTTAAAGGTTAAATTAAATACGCGTAAGAAATAAATTTTGAATTTTTATACTTAAATTTCTTTTGCGAATTTTATTTATAATTTTTGCCAATCGAAAAGTAAAATTCGAATTAAATTCGCAAAAAAATTAAATCGAATAAATTTATTTCGCAAAAGAAATCAATTTAAGGAGTATCGGTACTCTGAATAAAAATATATACTAAATTTTGTTGCTGTTAACATTATCTTTGACAGTTTTCTTTTGTTGCTTTTGTTTTGTTTCCATAACGTTTAACGAAAAATAGATGGCTCATATCTCATATTTGTTTATGTGAGTGTTTATGTAAGAATGTATCTATGTTGTGAGCAAAAAAAAAAAACTAAAGGCAAAGTCTCATATCCATGCAGACAAAAACAAACAAATAAATAAATATGAAATATATATATATATGAGTGGATGAGTATGAGTGTGTGTGTGTGTGTCAGTTACATAAACATACATATAAAAATTCGGTTAAAAGTCTTAAGGGAGTTAAAGCGTCTATAAGCATATCATCTACGTGGTAAAGTAGTGCGTAATATAAATAAGAGTTTCTTCGAATAATTTTATATGCTTGTAGTTGTGTAACTAAAGGTATGTGAGTAGGTGTATGTGTATTATTTATTCTTTATCATAGTTACATGTAATATAGTTAAAGCGAAGCATTTGATACAATAATAACAACAACAAAAAGTACCATAAAGTTAAAGTACAAGACACACAAATACACTCACTTCATAAACACTTACGATGACGGAATCAAAATTTCTAAAAAGTTCAATTGATATTTGTAACATATAAATTTTGAGCCTTTACATGAAATGGCTGATAAAACGACCACTAAATTAATAATATTCTTAAGGTACGGTCACAGTTGGCAGATATTTACAAAAACAAAAGCGTAACCACTTATTTGAGCACAAATTTGTTTGACGTTGTTTACTCTTACAAGAGTTTTGCAAGATCAAACAGCATCAAATAAAATAAAACTAAATATTTGTTGTTTCCTGTCCTAAACAAACGAAGTTTTTTTATATAAATAAACGAGTTCAAATATATTTTATTTAGTGGTTAAGTCTTTTTCGGAAAATATTTGCCAAGTGCCACCGTAGAAATAGAAAATAAATTATATAAAAAATTATTGCATCCATCTAATTTTACACTGTTCAAATTTTGTAAAATTTGTCTTTTAAGCTAAATGATTTCATCATATATAGGCCCAAATCCAAAACTAAAAAATATTAAGAACAATTTAAAACAACTTTTACATTAACCATGCATATTATTTAAACCGACTTTTTAGATTTCCCTCGTTTATAGATGTGATTATGTTTGTAGGTTTGCAAACAGAACTGTAACTTAGTACAAAGATGCTGTATAAGGGATAAATACTTGACATTTCCCAAAACCGCTAAGAGAATATACAACACTATGATACTTAAATACACATACTTATAAACACACTTACACATCTACTTTTAATATGAAATATGAGTTTAGTAAGTTCAAAACAACATTCTTCATGCGTATCTACAGTATTGATAAAAATAATAAGAACGATAATTCTCAATTTTTGTTTTTTTAATATATCAAAAATAAAAAATGAAATTTTTCAAAAAAACATAACCACACCTTTAGAAAAAAAAATTATTTTATTCATAAGATGCTGGAAAAACTAATAAGAACACATTTATTTATAACGTCTTACCTATACTTCACATAATATTAATATTTTATTAAATCTCCATAAATGTTTAACCTTACTTCGCACCTTTTTAATATTTATCTCAACACTGTATGGGTTGTTCGTATGTATGTATGTATGCGGGTGCGTTAAGAAAATTCAGGAAATGTTTATGGTTTATTTTCGTACTTTTTTCTTCCTTGCATATATCTGGTGTACAATATCTTGCTCAAATAGTATCTATACATACTTATATTCAATATACATATAACGTTGTTATTCTTTTTAATATGCATATGTATGTGTAATTCGTGTATGTGACAATGTTAGCGGTGACAGGTGCCTTTAGTTAGTTGTCAATGTAAAGCTAAACTTCTAGCAACCATAAGAGTGACAACAAACTCATGTCATCAAAAGTGTCACTCAAATATGTATGAAAAAGTAACAAAAAATTTATGTTTTTTCGCAAAAAAAATAAACATACATATATTTATACTCTTATGTAGCTACAGTACTAAACGTCTAACAAAAATAAGCAGAAATCTCTATAAAAGTACCCTACCTAAATTAACGATTCGAAAGATGCTACTAGTATTAATAAAAAGTCAAAGCTGTAATCTTTAGTTTGTCTTGGGTTGATATAAACACATTTTATGCTCTTTAGGTTATAAATATTGCTTGCAGTACTTGAAAGGAATATTTTATTTTCTTTAATACAACAGTCCTTAAGATTCAGTAGCCACAACTGCGCTGTTATTTGTCCTTTTTAAGGACTAATTTTCGATCAATCTTTTCAGTATTGCTACCAGTATCTTTAGAATTATGACTCTCTTCAGTAATGCTACCGGTATGCCGCGAATTACGACTTTAAATGCACATAACTTCAATGAAAAATGTAGAGGTACGATATTACACAATCCGGGCAATGTGGTTGCAAGTAATGCAAAACTAGTTACTCACCAAAATAATTTCATAATAAAGCGATTGTTCACAAAAAAAAATGCTGAGTTATCAAACAACAATATAAAAAATAAGATGTCTGTCACCCAGTCTTTCCATGATGAATTATCTAAAAAAAACTTTATAAAAATAAGACGGCAGTATGACACCAATCGCTCGTGATCTGTGAAATACATTAAAAAAGTTGTACATGGATCACCCTTACCCTCACCCTTAATACAGTATACCCCGGTTAAATACCTCACTAAAAAATCCAAAACTTTTGGGTACTTGTCAGAGAAAGGTTGACGGTTATTTACCTTATAAAGGTAATGAAGCAAATTTGCTTAAATGCATTTAAGAAGGTAATTATCAGAATACCTATTTTAAGCGTCATGAAACATTAAAATTAAATTCTGTTGCTATTTGGTGTATTGTTTTTGCTTTATAGATAAAGACATGCGGTCTAATTCATACAAAATTAAAGTAGACTTCAAATGTACTTTAAGAAAATTTTGTCTAAAAACACACTTCAAACCTACTTTATTTTTTATGAATACGGCAGATGTTCCTTATTAAAAATGTATGTAAAACTTTAAATTTAACTAAATTCACCACTTTTTTGAAAACTTGTGTCTCCATAATTTTACTACTAAAAATAAATGAAAACAACTAACAAGCACGAAGTTAACAGGTGCCTGAATGAAATTCTTACAAAACTGTATAAAAAGGTACTTTGGAAAAATAAACGAAGTTAAACTAACGAAAATGTCAGTGATGGGAAAAATTGTTTGAGGTAATTATCCGAATTTGGTATTCAAGCGAAAGTTGTTAAAACGTGTTGTTTTCTTTGAAAAAATATGAAAAATGAACGGGGATTTACAAGGCAAGGTAAATAAAAGAAAAAGGCAATTAAGCGCAGGGTATTTAACCGGGGTGTACTATAGTGAGAAAATAAAAACAAATTGTACCTAAGAATTCAAAATTGTGATCATTATAAAAATTCCTGTTTTTTAACTGTTACACAACATTCCGATCCTCTTGAACAATATCACAAAATTCTTAATTGGCGATGCTGGTTACAATTTGGGAGTTGATATATGTGCTGACGACTAATAACAGGCTGCGAGCTTTCCTGCAGGCATTCTGTAATATAAATAAATATATATACATACATAGTCATGGTTCTAAATTCTTATAGATATCGACATAACGACTTTGAATTATACGCTGTATCGGTTTTGCAAATAGAAACCTGATCGATTTTGGATTTTTCGGTTTGGGCTACTTTATTAAATGTTGTGATATTAATAAACAAACCTTTGGTAATATACAAAAGTACTATAAAATGTTGCTTAAGCATACTTATGCCGCCATGTAGCCAGTTACTTAATTCTTTTGAAAACGGCAGCTACATAGTCAGCAGCTGATCCCGCAATCTGACGTGTTAATAAAAAATAAATTTGTTCTTTGAATTTTTTTAATAACCTGCTGTCACGAATGTGTTTAATGCTTATGTGTTTGAAGTTTAATTGGTACATGCAGAAAAAAATAAAGTTGGCCATGTTTACCACAACTATTTCAACATTTGTAAACACTTTTTTAAACTATTATGGTCACTGTAATTATTTATATGATTTCTGCAAATATAATAGGGTTAAGTTATCATTCATATGCTTATAGCAATCACATATATGATTATTGCAATCATGTAATGTTTATGGTGATCAGTTTATATTATGTTGTTCTCTATCATAATCAAATAGCAACAAATTATGATAAATGGATTCATCATAAACATGATTGCCACAAATATATACATACATAGTTTCTGCAATCGTATATATGATTGTAGTAATAATCTGAAACATATTTGGACCATATTATGGTTACCGCAAGCATAAAAATAATTGCAGTGACCATAATATTGTTGAACAATTTGTAAAAATGTTGACACTATTATAGTAAACATGTATAACCCTGTATTTGGTTCCAAATGTAGACTAGAGATTTTTTTTTGTTATCTAACATACGATAGGCGGAGGAGAAGGAGAAAAATATGCTCACAGAATTATGAATACGTTTTCTTGTGCCTTCTAAGTCCCTGATGAGAATTTATTTATAAAATATTTAATTTTTTACAGTTATATGCCAGAAGAATTTGGTGAATGAAAATCGTGAAAAACAAACAAAATGTTTTTTATATTTTGCAGTTTTTCAGTTTAATATTAAGCAGAATGCATTCTGCACAAATCAAACCATTAATTTTCGAATTTCTCTAATTGTGAAGTCAATAGCCACTCCGCAAGTGGCTGCCGGCAAATATACAGTCCCACCAAGGAGTGTTTAGTTTGATGGTGTATCAATTTGACAATGAATAATTGATATAGTAAAAGTTATTGTTGTCATAAAGGAATTATCTTTCCATTTAAATTAAACATGTATATATCCTGTATAATTTTTCCTTTTTAAATACCCTTACCCTTACTAACCTGTGCAAACTGTGAATTTTTACGTCCTCGTAAATGGTTTGTCAAAAATTACATAGACAATTATTTTCACATACAATTTTGGCTCGTAAACTTGCTTGCTGTTCAATTGTGCATTTAACACAACAGCTGATTTTTATTTACTTAAAAAAAAGACATTTGAAAAATAAAATTGTGTGACTTCGGGACTGAAGGATGAACACATGACATTGCATAGCGAAAATATACTCCAAAATCTCTTCCTACACCTTATGTTGATTATCTATAAACAATCAAAAAAGGAAAGTAACAGTAATTTATTCTTTTGGCTTTATTTAGGCAGTTTCAAAAATAAATATCTTTTTCAAAACAAAAATTTTAATTTTATTTTATATTATTGATTTTTATTTTTGAATTAAACTGCAATTTCAAGCAATATCATGAGCACACTTACTACATTTTGCACGTAGTTAAAACACTTTAAATATCACTAAATATGATTGAAATTTTCAAGAATAAATACATACATACATACATATTTACATACATATGTAAATAAATAAAAAATCTATGAGTAAAAAAATGTTTTCTTCTATTTTATATAAATCATACTCAGTGAATGTTAGCAATAAATACTCAGTTAATCACATAACACACAATTTTAGATAGAAAGGTAAATAAATAAATAATATAAAAACATACATACATATGTATGTATGATTTACTTTGAGTTTTCAAATATATGTTTATACCCAGCCAGCATTTTTTGAAATTTTTAATCAAATATGAGTTTTCTTTGACTCCCCCGCGCGATTAAAATAATCACTTATGCTCTCGCTTTTGAGTCGAAAATTAATGTTTTGTCGGGAGAAAATTGTACCCTAGTCGCGACTCTTCTAAAAGAGTCTTTTATGACTCGGTTTTTTGAACTCTTGCGACACATTTTTGTCACTTTCTTAAAAACAGTCATATTATGAGCATCTGTGTGATTAAATTATGATTCCGAACATTCAGCAGATTTTGTTTTTGTTCTTCAAATTAGTCGCTTTCTAAACATTTAAATGAGTCTTTTTTTTAGTCTTTTTTTATCGACAAACTTATTAATCAGTTTTTGGTCATCTAAGGCAATCTTAAAAGACTCATTTTGCTGATATTATCAAAAACAATCTTCCAATTGCTAGCTGGGTAGTAAATTATATTTTATAAATTTTTTATTTTGTAATATTTATTTGAATGTATAAAATATGTATGTCGGTCTAAAGTAAAGGTATTTAAATTACGGAAATAATAAATTTATAATGTGTGCGTGGCATGAACACAATTTCGGTGAACGACACTATAAATGCGTAAACATATGTATTTAAAATGTCTATATTTTTTTTAGCTTTAGAACAGTTAATATTTTAAATGTACTACCGAAATAGGGCTTTAGCGGTGCCATTACAAATATTTCATATCGTCACTGAAAATCCAAAAGGCCGTAACTACACATTTTACTTTTTACTGGAGAAGCGAAAAACTTTAGAAATTTAATACTATTTCATTCTTGTTGGCCAAATTTATAAAATAATAGTAGTTTTTTAGTAATTTGGAATCGGTTTCTCTGAAACCAAAAAGCCGTAATAACAAAAATTTTTCTAATAAAAGTTAAAATTAGAATAAAAAAATTCTTCTTTTCACTCTTATTTGACATTTTTACTTGTTGTTTTCTGTGTTTTTTTTTTAAACAAAACTCATTAAAACGAGTTTAATGAATTCGAGAAAACTATATTTTATTTAAAAAAAGAAAACAAAACTCAAAAAAAAAAATCATTATTGTATAGGTACATGAAAAGAAAAGCAGTTCGCATTGCGAAGTAAAATTTATTAATCTAATCTGAGTATGGTGAATTATCGTAAAAACTGTGGCAATCAGCCGGAAGTTAACATTTAAGTTCCTGGAAATGGCTCCATTTTTTTGGATATCTTTATTTTTCTTCATAACTTTCTTCAAACTTTTTTTGTGTGCGTTGTGGAAAAACCTCATATTTGTCTTTAATATATAGTATTATATGCTAAAGCACGAATCATATTAACAGTCGGCTCGTAGAGTTTTTGGCTGCAATAAAGAAAGGTGTTTCTAAATATGTACACATAAAATAAGTACACAAATAAGTATACCTGCTCGAATAGAAACGTATCGCTTAGGAAGACTGTCATAATCAAGGTGAAATTTGCTAATCAATCAAAAAATCGTTTTTAAATTTTTTGCAGTTACGGCATTTTGGATTTTAGGTGACGATATATAAGGCAAAATCATACCCAACAATTTTGTGCAGATCGGTCAATAATTAACGATTGCCCGCTTCAAAAAATGTTACCATTAAAAAGATTTATAAATTATAATTATTTGGATATGTACAGAAGTCATGCAACTAAATTTAATGATGATACATAGTTCCATAATAGGTCATAGCTCCAATATATCGGCCATTTCTGAGACACATGTTTTTACTCATGTGCTCCGTTTAGGGTATTATGTGGTCTGGCTTAACTGATTATACTTACTTGTGTTTTATTAAAATATCTCTCATTAAGTGGCTTAATTTATAACTATTTAATCAAAATAATTGAGTAAGTAATTAAATAAGTTTTCCATTTGTTTGCCATAACATTTTATGTTTTCGTTTTGTTTGTGGTATAAATATATTTAAATTCAATTAAGCACATCTTATCCATATGCAAGTACTCACTGCCAGAGTTGCCAGGATCTGGAAAAAAATTAGTTAAATGGGCTTAAAAAAATTTAAAAATCCTTTAAAAAAGGCTAAACAAAATTTTCTGGTTTTTCGAATTAACTAATTAACCGACAAAATAAAACCAGAAGTGACAATTAAAAAAAGTAAATTTTTGTATTCATTGTACATAAAATCAATGTAAAAGTATACAAAATTTAAGAAAAATTATAAGTGTGTGGAGTTGGGTGGGTTTACTCTATTGAGTACAGCGGCAGTTTATATGTGAACATTTTCAAAGAAATTTTTTTCAAATACATAATGTTTTTAAACATTATAGAATAATTATTATTTCATAATTGAACTGTTAATTTTACTTCTTGATAATTTAGTTAGGCTTGAGTTCATTAAATTTAGTTAGAACGCAAAGAATTCTGATGAAGGAAAGTGGGATTTCTCGAAACATATGTAAATTCAACAAACCAGGTTCGAATCCCAGTCAAGAAAAATTATCAAAATTTTTAATAATACAAATTTTTCAAGTTGTAATTCCTAACTTCAGTAAAAATAATTTAATGAAAATTAAATTTAATGAACTCAAGCCTAACTAAATTATCAAGAAGTTTTTAAACATTTTTTAATTGTTTTTCTAACCTTTCGGGATATTGACCTATACCATACGGAGGTAATCCTCGGATCAATAACGATGAAAGTCTAGTTTTATTTTGCACGTTTTGGCGTAAGTACTACCTTGTAATGAAACGTCGAAAAAAAGTTGAGCCACGCTATGGCTATCGCTATGACTCATAACATACAACATACGAGTATCTGTTATAAAGGTAAACAATTCCGACCCCTTTTTCTTGCCACGAATGGCAATTCTATTAAGACTGGTCGAGTTCATCTACCCCGCTTAGCCGAATTTTAAACGTTTTGTCCCTGGTAGTGGCAGCTTCGTCATTGTTCACATTGATTTTGATACCATTTCCTTTCCAACATCTTCATCAATTTGAAAATTAAGTCTAATACTTTGATTAGCATATAAAAATGTATTGCTGATAACCAAACTAGACACTTCTTCGTTCAAATATTTTCTCAAATACTTGTACTGGATTGACGACTTAAAACTGTCTTTACATCTTCTTGTCTGGCAAGCATGTCAGTCGATATCTGATTGGCGGAAGAGTATGTTGGTAAGCACTTACCCCAAGCTGGTAGTTGACTGTGGCTTCTCTTTACCTTTCCGGCTAACGGTTCATCATTGCTCCTGTCGTTATTATCGCTTGAAATTATCTTATTTTCTCATCTATACACCTCAATGATACTTTAGTTTTTTGGAATTCCCTTCTTACATACATAGATAAACATGCAAGTATGCATTCCTGCAAACATTACAGTGCTTCCACATTTTTTATATGGATTTCGCCACTGTACTCAACTGAGTACAGTGATATATAAAATAGTATAACTTTATAAAACTAAATGCCAGGCAAAAGTTTTTTATTCATTTTATAAATGGAAACGCTTGATTTAAGAAAATTTAAATAAAAAATTATTTTGCCATACAGTAAAGGCTAAAAAAGGAAAAAGTATGTACTTATCTCAAGACTTCAATTTCGTCTTAGTTGAAAACTCCATTATGTGGCAGTCTATATTTATAAAGTCAGATATTTTTTTTATTACTTTTAAGGGTACAGTTTCTTTTTAGCTAAAAACTTAATAAAATTACAAAAACGTTAAAAAAATTTAAGTTTTCGCTTTATGTTTGGGTGTACTCAGTTGAGTACAGCAGCGGTAAATGGGTTAAAAGTAACATAAAGTGATCAACTTAAAAAGTTCTTCAAGTACAAAACAAGTAATAGTATGACTATTATTGACTACTTACAGATACAGATAAATAAGTATATTGTTAGTAAATATGTATCTATTTTTATATGCATATGTATAGAAATAAAATATGTATGTATATGAAACCAAGTTTATAATATAATATATTATGTTTTATTATTTAGTATCTATAACTATTGAGTTAAAATTTAAGGCCAATCTGAGAGCGCGCTAGTTATGAAATAGGGAAAAAATATACTTTTTCTGATTTCTTTTATAAATATTGTTATTTTTTAAATATGTAAATCTTTTTAAAATTATTTAAATAGCAAATTTAAAAGATGTTAGTTGTGTAACTAGTTTAATACTTTTGAATCGCTTTCTGAAATGGAATCTCTTTATCAGATAATCTTCAAATTTTGCATTGATTAGTCTGATATTTAAAAGTTAGTAATGTACATTTAATTCTTTTTAGTTTTTTTTTAACATTTATAATTATAAAATTGGTATAATAATATTTCATCCTAGGATTTACAAAAGAGTGTCTAGGAACTTTAATGATCATCAGAAATTTCAAAATCGTGTTTTTGTTTAAAGAACATCGATTATTTAATAATGCAATTAGCATTTTAATCTTGATTCCTTATCGTTGTCTTAATAATTTTTATAATGTGTGATCCATTTCGAGGTTCCCTAATTTTTATAGGAAAAAAAAACAGCATATTCAAATTTAAGGGCCAATTTTTATTATCATTTGAAAGAACATTCTTTGACATTTGTTAGACGTTCTATCCGTTGAGTACAATTTTCGATGACTCGTTCGAGCATTTCGACTGGTAACTGGTGAATGACACGCGTGATGTTTTCCTCCAAGGCCTGAATCGATGCGGATTTGTCCGCATAAACTTTAGACTTTATATATCCCCACAGGAAAAAGTCTAATGGTGTGATGATCACACGATCTTGGTGGCCAATCGACCGGCCCATGGACCTATGATTCCACCGGCCCACAAATCACAAACGTGGTCTATTCAGTCGAATGTAATCCAATAATGTATTCTGGGTCTCAAAATGGATGATGTTAATAAAGTTGAACGATTTATAAATATTGTTCAGGCCAAACAATTATAAACAAAAAAAGTAAGAGTGCTATATGTTGTGGTTTATTTACTTTAAATATACCGGATTCTTTTTAAATGCAAAATAAAAGCGTCAAGTACTTTGAAGAAAATATAACGAGTCTTTATTTATTTAAATGTACACAAACACAATTAAAAAAAAATTAACCACTGTCTTGTTACACATTTATATTACGGTTTAAGAACACACTGAAAGTTTTCGAAAACTTTTTACACATTTATATTACGGTTTAAGAAAACACTTTAACGCTTTGTTTGATCAGCGCCATCTATATATGAAAAAAAATTATTTGTAACAATTAGCGCCATTTGTTTATGAAAAAAATTATTTGTAACAATATTAATACACTTATGCCCTTATTCACAAAACTTACAACAGGTTTATAATAGGTTTATAAAACAAATTTTGTATGGAAATTTGCTTTACAAACATGTTATAAACCTGTTGTAAGTTTTTATGAATAAGGGGGTTAGTTTTTTTGACCACAAAAGCTAAATATTAAATGTAGCAATTTAGTAAATGGATTTTCTTGCAGGCTATTTTTAAACTCTCATACCACCATCAAAAGCCTACTATTGATTTTATGTTTGTCCATTTATACTTCAAAAGGTTTAGCCTTTTAGCTATTTCATCAGCGGTATAGCTAAATTTTTAATATGAGAATACAATATATTTGGTTTTCCTCTCTTTCATGAATTATCAATGGATAAAAAGTAAATTTTCCGAAGTGCATCCATATTTACCTAAATTGTTCTCTTAGTATCATTAAAAAATCTCTCATATAATGTTCAAATTTATAGGAAAATTGTGCCGATGACATTAAACAATTTTCAAGTGGGGTTGATAAGTGACAATGGTAAAAGTAAGTGGTTCTGTTGGTTGTTCTAGAAATGGTTTCCTATTTTACCAATATTTGAACAGATTAATGGGCATATATAATTGTAGGTAAAATATTTTTTAGCTTAAAATAAAAACCAGCCTTTAAAAGGCTGTTTTAAAAATTAAAAAAAATAATGCTAAAAAAGGCAGAAGCTAAAACATAAATTTTTAGGCTAAAAGGTAAATAAAAAAAACTAAAGCTAGCCTCAAAAAAGCTAAACTGACAATACTGCTCTCTGCTAAGTCTTTGTATGTGTAAGATTTTGTATCGTTTCGAAAGAAAATATGTGTCTTTTTCGTTTATCATTAAAATTTTTTTAAAATGATTTGTTTTTCCCTTATTGCCTTCAGTCGTCCATTGTGTACGCAGACGTTTTTTTTTTTAATGTCATTTCTTTTTATTTCTGGGAATAACATGCAAATTTAATTCTTTTTGGGTTTATTTTTTTTTGTTCTTGTTGTTGTTGTTTTCGTTGAAAACCAAAAAAAGCCAACAAAATAGCAAGCAAGCAAGAGTTTTCGCTCAGCATCATGTCCATCATGCGAAACATTCAAATTATTCAGTTTGTCTAACTATCTACCGTAACGTACCGAAACCAACAGCATGCGTGTGTGGCTGTGTTGTTGATCATGTCAGTATGTGTGTGCTTGTGTGTGTGTGCATGCATGACTCGAAAAACTCACATCAACAAGAAATAAGGAAATGGAGGAGCAATAGTGGTAACACCAGAGACATTAGTATTTACTATTGTCATTAAGTTTCTGAGATTTGATTATGGCGCTATAAAAAAGTTTAGGTAATAACGTTTTGAACATTAGAACCTAAATATAAAATGTCATCATTATATTCTTTATATTGAATAACATAACTGCCAAGATTATGTGTAAATGGATTCAGTTCAATTCATGTTAAGCAATATAAAGAGTTCGAAAATAAAGGGTCCAACTCTTTTCATAGAATATTACAGCTTTCTTCGTTAACGGCTCACACAATTATAATCATACAAATATTAAAATATTTGCCTGCGGTCTTTTGGCTTGTGAGCAAAAAGGCTTTAAAGTTTTAAAAACAGTTGTAAATCCTCCTTTAAATTATAATTTTTCTAATCACTGAATTTGGAGGTATTCACATTACTTTAAGTGATTTATTGCTATAACTGAAGATAAATGGTCATTTCAAATACATGGATTTATGAGACAAGGTTTTTTTCTACTTTTTCGGACTTGTCAACTGGCCGCCACACCTCTGAATTTAAATATTTGTTAGAACAGAAATCGTCATTCGCGATATATCAGAGGAAAGAGTTTTGAATTGTACATCTATAGCGCAGTCGCAGGCAACATTTAAATTAATTTATTTAAAAAGTAAAGTTCAGAGATATTTCTTTCAGGCAATAATAAAGATTACGGCAACCAGTTCTATTTTAAGTGCTTAATTTCTTTAAAGTCAAAACTTTATATAAAATCAAAACTTTATATATTTTGTTGAGTTCTTTGGTAATAGTATTTGTAATTACTTTACATTCTTTATTATTGTTAATTTTAAATTTATTTACAATTTCTTAAATCTAATCCCACGAAGTCTTTGGCTTGTCTGCAGGATCTGCATTAGTTGCTTTAAGTCAGGAACTTCTAATTGTAATCGTATTTGGAAACCTGCCAACAATGAATGTTTTTTAAACCATTGATTATATCGCCGGACAATTAAACTTTAAAACCCAATAAACTGTTAGAAATTAAACCAATATCATAGTCAAATAAAATATGTTTTTAAAAAATGACCTAAAGCTTAAATAATTACTAAAATCTTAATAATAAAAAAGGTCATATAAACTATAATAAGAAAAATCATTATATATAATTAAGTAAAAACGCAGGTCACCTTTGCTAAAGAATTTTTATAATAATAGCTCCTATTGTATTGTGTCACAATGGACGTAATAAACTGCCACATACATACATATGTACATACCTATATATACTATAGCATTTTTCTATTTTATCAAATGTTTCCTATTATACAGGGTGGGCCAAGTTTGACTGACTGAAGTGCCATTGTGGCTCTTGCGGTATGAGCCATATGTTACGATTATTGAGAACTATCGGACGTAAAAAATTTTCCAACATGGTCCGGTGGTTCATTAAGCTCATTTTCGAAGAAATATGGACCAATAACTTTATCAAAATTTCAAATCAGTCAGTCCAAGTTGGCCCACCCTGTATATAGTTACAATCTAAACCGATCGGTTTAAATTTTTTAAAACCGAATACATGGTTTTTAAATATTTGGGTTTTTGAAACTATATCTATCATTTAAAATTTATATGTTATATATCATAAATCCTAGTAATCTTTAAGAAAAACAACACTAGATTAATTCGACTTAACCCATTGCATTGGATTCAACTTATTTGTTTTCTATTTAATTTATTTTTCTGTCGTTCGAAATCATTCTATTTTTTTGCATTTTACTTCATGTTTCTTTTACTTTATTTTTGTTTAAATATTCAATACAATACTTTAAACTATGCAATCATCTTGTGCTAAAATGTCGCATTTCTTTTCTTTTTTTCTGCAGGATTTTTTTGTTTGTTTTCTGTTCAATCAGAAAACTTTAAGAATCAAAAACCATCCAGTTTGTTCATTCATTTATACAGTTGAGTGATTTGATGTCAATTGATTTTCAGTTTTTACCATCTCTATCTCAACACATACACACATGCTCACTCATACACATGCCTGCATACTTTCAAAACAGAACCTATACAATTAAATGAAATGAAACATTTGCATCAAGCCCAAATGCACACATGTTAAAAGAAGTCAACTGAAGTATTGTACGAGTATGGGAGTATTTTTGTATGTGTGTAAATATTTCTTAAATATTTACCTACATACATACAAATAAATATGCTTGTGTATATAATTTTGTTTAAGTATCCAGCGAGAGTAGATGCAGTAAAGAGGCCTTTTTAAAGGCCTTATTTTGCAAACACCCAGCTGCACTGAAAATTTTTTTCAATTTTACTAGTCAAGACCGTATCTACCCAATATTCTTTACATAATTATTAAAAGACTTAATGAAGAATTGTTATTCAAATGTCTTCTGTTGAAGACCTGTAAGACCTGCCAAGTAATGACTCATAGAATGACTACTTGGTACTCAAGTGTTTTCAGAAATCTATAAAGGAAAATTTTCTTAATTACTTCAGCATAAAACCTTAATAAAATATATCTATAGACCATACCCCCATAGTGGAGATTATATATTGGATGGTATAGTGAATTAGTATGTGTAATGCTCAAGTTATATTTTAAGTTTCCAACAGCCACCTTAAAATATAACGATCGATTCGTAATTACTTTCTTCGCAAAGGTTTATAAATTACATTTTTTACTCGTCTTATAAACACAACAGAATAAATGTCCTTTAAAAGGCCTACAAATAAAAGTCCTAACAATTTTTCCCGCTGGGTAAATGTAAGACTTAAATAAGCCTTTCTTTAATACTTTTTATACATTTTTTTACTTGTTTATACTAAATAAAGTGTATGTCAGTGGACTTGTAAACACTATTATTTTTTATACAGGAAATAGTAAATTGTTTAAATAATATGAAAAATATGCTGCTAAATATTTACGTTATAGTGTAATGAATTATATATGAACTTTTTAATGTAGCCAACATATATGTATATATACATATAACTAAGAAAAACAATTTAAATACATAAGCACGTATACATGAATGTATGTAAGTAGCCTAAGTCCAATTATTAAGAATATGTACAATAAAATTGCCTAAGGTTATCAAGCATCAACAATTGCATGAAATTTCTAAAGAATTGCTTTATTTGATCATGGTACAGTATCGCATCATTTATGATTGACTCTTCACATTGACGTCAAGGATTTTTTATTTTCCATTTTGAATAAAAAAAAAGAATGTACATAGTTATAGATACAATTATTTAGACTTAAACGTATTATCATTTTGAAGTAAGGAGATATGATAAGCTTCTTTTGATAGTAAACGAATTAAATATTTATTTTATTTTAAAGCTTTTCTTTGCAAAATAAAATTTCTTTCCTTAAGAGAGATTAACAAATGCATCATATCACTGGTTGTAGACAAGTGTAACATGTCTTGTAACATGCTGATGCTGCCTTTGATCTTAAAATTCAATGAGGAGAGGCGGTTGATAATTAATCACCCCTATCGGGAATAAAAATTCCTCATGAAATTTGTTCTCTTTTCACATTTTTCCTATTAAAATTCAATGTTAAAAAAATAAAATGGAACAAGTTTCATGTGGAATTTTTATTCACGATAGGGGTGAATACTAGATACTAAACAATAACAACTAAAACACTAACAATGCAAACATTTAAAAATATTGTTAGAATTGTTCTTGAATTAATATAATATTAAATTTTTAACTTTTTTTAATTGCAGTTTGAAATGTTTTTTAAACAAATAAACTTTTAACTTGAATTTCAATTGTCTTAAAGTTTTAGTCTGGATTCCAGCTTGATATTACATTTGTTTTCAACTTGCGACATATGGCTTAATTCGTTAGTTTTAACATATTGCAGTGAATGAAAGTGCAAATAGACTCATTGGATTGCGATGCATGTGTTCTCATTATTCTACTTATACCCTTCAACATGAGTGGCAGTAATATATAAAAGTTTGTGATTCAATTTATAATTTCCACAATTTTAGTTGTCATCTTAAAATTCTCGCAACATTTTAATTTGCAGCAGTAAAGTGCAGCAAAATAAAAAAGGTTTGACAGCATATAATTTTGAATAAGATAAAATGCAGCTTTACACGGGATAACAAGAACGAAGTTCAACTCGAAACTTTTTGCGAACAAAATAATCACAAGCTATGAATTACATTTTTGAGCCTTAGAGTTACAAAGCCCACTTGGATTGTCGATATATTATTGGACTTCGTAAATAATAAAACTTGTAAAACAACTTGTTTTTCCTACACGCAGAGGAAAAACATGGATGTGGTGAACATAATCTAAGAGCAACATATTATGATAGGATTTATGATTGTAGTCAAAACATATTATGATGTATATAAGAGTCATGAAATATCATATTCTGATCAATTGTTATCGTAAAATTTCTTCATAATATTTTCTTATTAATTATAATTTGATATTTTAACATCATATTATAACCCAAAAGAATCATAAAATTGTTATACATGATCATATTATGACCCAAGGTAACCATATTATAGTTTAAAGTAATCATATTATGATCTAAAGTAATTATATTTTGTTTTTATTTATTTCATATGTTATTAGCAAAATATTGCCGACTTTGTGAGCCAAAACGTTTTCAATAAAATTTAAATGCTGTCGTACAAATATTAAATGTGATTATTTACTGTTAACTGCATGACAAAATTTTAACGAAAATGGCGATTTGGCCATTCATTTGCTTTGGGTAAAACGCCATTTGTTGAATAATATTTGGTGGTAATTCCAGGTTTATGAACTAAATTTAATTTAAACTTATAGCATATAAAATGCTATCGAGTAAATATTTTGAATCTTTGTAAAAGATGAGTAGTTTTTCTATTTTAGAACTGTTTCATCAATTGTGACACTTTTATATCTAGAATTTCTGGCTAGCTTGATGAAAAACTGTTACGATGATCAACCTAAAAATTACAATTACAACATAATGAATAAAAATAATAATGGTTAAATATAAAACCATATAATTAGTTATAAAACAGTAATTTGTATGACGTAAATCGCAATTATTACTACATGTTTTTCAACACAAAACTTACAAACACTAGTTAATATTTTTGTAAATAGAAATAAATAACAAATTTACAGTTATCATCAACCAGAGATATAAGATCTAAATATTAATATATAGATAATATAAGTTAAATAGTTAATGAATTTGCTTTGAAAAAATGCTGTCCCATAAAAAAATTTGAGTTGTATGAATGTTTTTTTTTTTTCTCCTACAGAAACTGCCGCTTTACACACGAAACATGCTTCATTTTCTTAAAAAGATTACCAAAATGTTAAATGATGCACCGCCTCACAGTGCTTTGATCCCATATAAGGAAGGGACAAAAATAGAAGGCGTTATCGTAAATGAATAAAAATTGGCATGCTGGTTTTATTTGTCAAAATTAGAAAAAAACGATTTTTTTAAAACCTTAAAATTTTAAATAAAATCTACAATTCGGCTTTTAATGTCTTAGAAACTTGATAAAATTCTAGATATAACGTAATAACAATTTCTGTTAAATTTTGTTTAAATTACTGCAAGGACTCGTTTTGCTGTCATATAAGCTTTTTCTTAAAAGCGCAAAATACGCTCTGAAAACCATCCAATTGGCAAAATATCTATTTTTCTTCAGTCCAAACTGAAAAAAAAACTCCATGTCTTAAATTTTAAAAAAAGCTTCTATTCTGATTACAATGTTGTAAAAAAAATTTCGATATAATAATGAAGATATTTGTAGACAATTTTATTTAAATTACAGGAATGATAAGCTGCCAAATAAAAACAGTGTATACGTTTTGAAAATAATGAAATTGCAACAATTTTTTCCCTTGTAAAAATAATAAAAAATATATACAATTTTTACAGAAACAACGCAAGGACACACATATATCCTGAATTTTAAATTAACTACTACCAAAAAATAATAAAAGCATGATGGAAAAAGTTTTTATAAATAAATACTTTTTGTAATATAAAATAAATATTTATTATTATGTTTACGGAACAGCTTTTTAGAGTATAACAAAAGGAAAAACATATTATTGATCGTCACTGGATTCTTTCGAAGAATACGATTCACTGGAAGAAGAACTAGCATGTATTTCAACATTTACACTTTCCTTTACAAGATATTTTTCTAATTCTTCGTCATTAGCCTTATTTGTTTTTTATTTAGCTTTCTGTTTGACGACAACCCAGGATCTGAATCTAACAACAAATGGGTCATTAAATCCTTGTTTGTATTTTCTCTGGATGATTTTCATGTATGTGATAATCGGACCTTTCTAACGTTTTTGTGGTTAGCTTCAATAGTTTCCTCAGACAAATATACTTAAAAAAATTATAAAAGAATACTGTTTTATATAAAAAAATTAAAAATTAACAAACCTATTGGAATTTAAAAACAAAAAACTTAAGAACGTGTACAAGAACTTTGTGTACACTACTGGGCATATAAAACCAACTATAGTGGGATAAATATATGTTTCCTGTGGTTATTAAAAGTTCTTTGAATTTTTCATTATTTATTAGTATCCCACAAGACAGCACCCTTAATATTATATAGAAATTTTCAATTAAAATTTATTCCAGTAATTTCTGCGGAATAGCAATCTTTTCATAAAATCGCCCAGCCGTAATGTCGTCATTCGTTGTGCCAAACCCAGATTTGACTCGATTAAAAACCAATTCCATTCTCGTTTTAAATTGATGTTGGATTGTTTTTTTTTTTTCTAAAAATTCTCCTCTGGTTTCTTCAAATGGCGCGTCAGCATTTTTTAAATCGAAGAGAATGTGGTAAAAAAAACTGGTTTCTAACTGGGAAAATACCGGAAGAACAATAGTTTGTGAAAATTTTTTCACATCGTTAAATTTAGGTAAATAGGTATTTATTGTCCAAAGGTCTTACAATTCTTGGTACAGTTCGTCAAAATAAAACCTTTGTACCCAACGAAATGAAAGCTGACCGTAAACGTGCAGAATATTCATCAGTTTTTGATTTTTTGGACTCAAAGTTTGCACTATCATCTTATGTGCCAAAAAAGGGAAAGGCAGTTGTTATATTATCAAGTACAACCTTGAATAATGATATTGTGACAGAGAAAAAAAAATAAGCCGCAGTATATACTTGACTATAACGTCAGCAAAGGAGGCGTCGATGCAATGGACAAAATACTGTCAGCATATTCCACAAAACGCAAAACATTGCGATGGCCATTGGAAATGTTTTTCAACTTGCTAGATATATCTGCCTTAGCTACTTATATCATCTATATAGAAAATAATAGACATATTCAGCAAACAAACAAACGCAGAAAGTTCTTGAGAAGTTTGGCAAAACAGATGTTTATGCCAGCAATTATAGAACGGTCAAAAATTTCAAGGGTAATAGGCTACACTCCAACACGCCTCGCTATCGAAATGGCGCTAGGGCACTTGCCAAATTTAACTTCAGATACTAATCAATTTCCCGATACATCTGACGATAAGCTGCCAAAACATCCTGTACGATGTCGGGCATGGGAAATTGGAAATCGCAAAAACACACGAAAGATATGTAGTTGGTGTAAGAAACCGGTGTGCGAGGCACATTCCACAACATACGTATTTGGAAAAGCCTGCTTTATAAATAAAACTTAAATGTATAAAATTGTTTTGTTCAAGTTATCCTATACCTACATGTACCTACATAAATAATATGTAACTAAAATAAATACAAAAATTTTTTTTATTTTTTATAAGGACTACTACAAATGTAGTCTTCCGACCGCCCACGTAACTTTTCGATCCCGAGCTCATAAAGGTTAATTATAATTAAGTTAATTATATTTATGCTATATTTACTGGAAAAGACAATAACAAATTTACTTAAGAAAATTTTGTAGTTTTCATTTAATTTGTAAATAATGGAGGTTTATACCGTAAATTGTTACCTTTTTGTTCCTCAGTGTATTTCAACGTCCTGCACAAATTTGAAATGACAATAGGTTATGTTGTATTAGGTTTTAATTACATACCGATTGCAACCATGTATATTCTAAAATACCGCAGATATTAAACGACAAAAAATTGGGCTACTTGATTTTCATATCAATAAATTAAAATATTGTAAAAGGTATTAAGGCTTATGTTATTATTATATCTTCAAAACACATGCATTTCTTCAGATAAAATTAATTTCAATTCTGTTGCTTAAGTTAATCTGACTCGACATGAACACTAGTTGCTAATTATATAGGAACTTATACTTATGTAACTATTTCTGAACGTCTGACTGAACTTGCAAAGTAAATATTTTTGCTAATTTCTCCATGATGACATTTAGCTTGTTATTTGCTATTTAATATTTGTTTGCAGTTTTTCATCTTGTTGTTTACCTACAAGAAAACAAGGACAAAGAAATGTACAAACAGAAAATTTACATATTTTTCTTATATATTTGAATCTATTTACATATACATTTGTTATGTATTGTTTTATATACACAAGAGTCCTCTTGAAACGTAACAAAGTTAACCCGCATAAATATTTTATGATTAAATTGGTATCTTTTGTTGCAAAGTAAAAATACATTTAGCTGAAACAAGAAGAAAGTCAAAATAAAAGTACAAGAAAAGGTTGCGCTTTTTTTCTTCATTCGCCATATTTTATTTCTTTGGTTTATTTATATTTACATTTGTTGTCATTCTTTTGTTTGGCTTTCTTTATTGTAAGTTCTCGTACGAAGGACGCATAAAGCATTGCAGAAACCAAAAAAGGGTTTATTTGTTTTTTTATTCATTCTTTCAACTTTTTTTGATTCAGTGAGAAAATTGAATATTTAATGTGTTGTGAAATGAAAATGGGTGAACTTTTAAAGTAATACACTTTATATTTTACATGTCCACTTGGAGACAGCTGCTATAATGTTTGTTAGCAAATTTTATTCAATTATTAGATTTTATTGGATTTTAGCTATTTTGTGAATTTCTTTATTTCTACTTAAATTTAAAGTAAAGAGATAAAAAAAATTTTAAGTATTATTTATTGTCTAGACTATGACCACAAGGTGCGTTAATAGGACTTAGTGGATTAAATTTAGATATGTTTTTTTTTTAATATTAAAGTTTACAAGACTGGTAATGCAAATAAGGCTGATAACAATAGCGCTTTTAAAAATCTTATAAATTAATTAATTAAATATATGTATATATCACTGTATAACTATGTTTGAAGATGAGGTGGATACATATAAAATTTGTGTTGCACTGAGAACATATTTCACTTATTGTCTTATTTATTATTCGAGAATGAAGTGGTATCTCTACTGCAGTGGCTTTCTATTTCAGTGGCTCTATAACAATGATTAGGAGTATTCTCGATCGTTATTAAATTGAGTATTCTTGAATGTTATTGAATTTAAACTAAAAAAATGTATGTATAGGCAATTTTACATGATCTCCACAATCATTTAAATAATTTTACAAGATTTTTTGAACAATATTATGGTCACTGTAATTATTTATTTGATTACGATATCTTAATATGTTAAAAATGCGATTCACATGTTTGTTGCAATTATAGTAATTAAATCTATGTACTTGACAATGTTTTACAAGTTGAATCATTACATTGTAATATTAATGATGATTACTAACTTTAGACCAACATAAGTCTGAAACAAGTAAGAGTTTATATTCGTTTATGCCAAATCACCTACTAAGGGGCAAACTTCACAAAATTTGTATCGTAATTTCTTTTCTTTTGCAGCATGTAACATAAAGCGGTTTACTTTAACAGATAATAAATTTAGTACCAACTAGCCATAGGCGACTGATTTTGGCTTTTTAAAACGCCAAAATTGTCACCTATGTATACTTTGGTTATTGACGGAAGTGGCAGGTTTGGCGTAAGTTAATGAGTTTTCTGGAGCAGTCTCATAACGGAATTATGACCTATTACGGGCCAATCATCATGCAATTTTTTACAACGATTTGTATTTATATGCGAATTATTTGTGTTGGATTTTAAGTAATAATAGTTTTTATAAGGGATATATGCGCATTCAAGTGATTTTACGAAGTGAATTTTATATAAGGACTACGGTCAAATATGGACCGATGATCATAAAATTGAGTATAAATATTTCTATACTTGTGTCGAATTTAGACTTACTGCTGATGCTTATAAGAGTTTTATGCGCATGTAAGTGATTTCCGAAAGCAGACTTTATATGGGGGCTACGGTGAAATATGGAGCGATCGCCATTATATTAAAATTTACGACTATGTCTATTTATATGTATGTATGGAGTCTTTGTGTTGTATTCCAACTTGATAGTTGGTTTTTTAAGGAACTTATATGCATTTAGTAATTTTCGGAACTGGAGTTTCTATGGGGACTACGGTCAAATATAGACCGATCCTCATGAAATTGGGTACGACGATTTAAATATATATTTTGATTACGCTTATCGAATTTCAACTTGATAGTAATTTTTAGAAAAGATTTATGTTCATTTAAATGATTTTCGGAAGTGGTCTTCGTATGGAGCTATGTCAAAATTATTGACGGATGCAAACAAAATATCGTTTTGAGATTTCACTTTGCATGGAGCTTATTATTGCAGAATTTTGTATGGCTACGGGTTTCTATAGACAGTTATGTCCCATAAAGCCTTATTCCGGAAAAACATTTGTATGTGGGCTGTAAGAAATCGTGGACTGATTTCTATTATTTTCAACAAAACTTCTTCTTCTATTATCTTGATATTATCTTCAATATATTAAAAAAAAAAATAGCAAAAAATACCTACATACCTAAAAATATAGAGGTAGTCTGAAACTTTGATATATAACTCATATCTGACGGAACCGATTTTGCGAAATTGCAATACCAAACATTTCGGTGGATGAAAAAATTTTAGGTAAAAATTTCATTGTTCTATGTATCGTCTTAGAATCTTATAAATACCCAGAATATATAGACTTTTTGGTTTTACAACCATTATTTGGATGTGTTACAAACGGAATGACAAACGCAATATACCTCTCCATCTATAGTATATATAGTAATAATTTCTGAAATTTTCAAAGATCTCTCTAACTACCATTTACATTAGTTTTTAAATATTACAATTATTTAAATATAATAAAAAAAACTTGGGTTTTTTTCCCTTTGGCTAGAAAACATATTTATTTTACCCTCAATATAAATATTGTTCCTGTTAAAATTACGCTGCAGAACAAAGTGTCCCCTTTTACAAAATAAGTAATGACTTCAAAGGGAATCTTAAATAAAGGGTTCTGCAAGTGAACACTCAAATATTTTGTTTACAAGTGTCCGTAATATTACTAATACCATTAAAATATTTTGTTACTTAAAAGCCATTAATATCTTTTCGATTCTGCCCAGTAAAATAGAAATATAAAGCAAAAAGTTGCAAAGAAGAGAAAAACAAAATATAATTAATTAATTACTTTTTAATAATCTTAAAAATCGTACAAAAACAAAAACACAAATAACACTTTGTTGCTAAACAGATTTATAAATTAACACAAATTTTATTTTGCTTTTTATATATAGGTGTTGGTGTTAGTGTTATTTCCTCCCCATTTTTTGTTTTTTTTTTTTTTGTTTTTTATCTCTTAACAACCTTTTGACAGTTACTCCTTTAGGGAACCATAATTTATTTAACTAAACCCATATAGAAACACACACAAATAAAAGAAGATCGAAAAACTAATTACAAATTCATATCAGCGAAAACAATCTTCTACTTGTGTCGGTCGCAGCTTTTTTAATTCCTATTCATTTGTTTAACCCAACTCAAATATTCATACTTCAGTATAAAGAAAAACATTAAACAACCCGGGAATATCATTTGGACAATAACAGCAAAAAAGGAAAAAATCGATTAAAATTAATAATGTCACCTTTACAACGAAAATTGTAGCAAGAGCAATAACCAGACTAGAGGCAAAAAACGAACAAAAAACGTTACCAAGAAACAACTGAAAGTTATGTACAACAACAGCCCAGATAAAATTATAATTTAGAATGCTATAGGATAACTCCAACCAAAAGCAACAATTGCAAAAAAAGTGAACAACAAAAATTATATTTTTATTTAGGCATACCTTGTTTAATGGCAGCAGTAAGAGTTAGAATTGTTAGGTCATGAAGAATTAAATTGTACTGTAAATAAGTATTAAATAAGACATTGTAATTTTCTTTGAGGGAATTAAGTTAAACATTCCATTTGTAAATTCCACGTAATTCCATTGAGTTTTTATTAGTTATGAAATATATGTATTTCTTGCGAAATCGACATCGGTTTAAGTTATTAGGGAAAACCTACAAGTGCTTGATTTTTTTATCATCAAAAAGTTGGGGACTATATTAAGTTCTTCATTCAGTTTGTAACGCATTAAAGTATTGGCCATAGAACTAAAAACTAAAGGGTAAGTTTTTTGAAAACTTTCTTTTCGGCAAGAATGTTTTTTTAAGCTCAGCTGTTTTTGTGTAACATGTTCAGTTTAGTTTTTAATTTAACCATTAATCTACTTTCGAACGAAATAACAGTTTATTGAGTTCTATTATCAAAATTCATGCTCGGTTAAGAAAGTGCATCGAAGCTCATTTCTGGTGGAATGGATATGCAAACAAGCAAAATGGTCGTATTTGGTGTAAAGATGCAGCCATAAGCAATGCAAGAACTGCCAATGCATACCAAAATGGACTTGGCTGACATGTGGTTTCAACAAAACGGTTCCACATAACGCACAGCACGCGAAACAAAGGTCCAATTGAGAAGTGTGTTCGGTAAACATTTTATTTCACGTTTAGGGCCGGTCGATTGGCCGCCTTCAACGTGCGACTTAACGTCTTTAGACTATTTTTTGTGGAGCTCTGTTTTAAGTCTCATATATATAGGGAAATACCCCGCAACGGCTGACGCAGGGGAAGTTAATATTGAAGAATTTAGTCATGAGATACCGGTCGATATGTTGGAATTAGACCCAACGTATGAACCATTTAAGTCGTTTAATTCATATTCAAAATGGGGGCAATCGATCCAGTATATCTTTCTCATTTCCATTCCGTCCTGTCAATATTTGTCCTGACCTAACCCTAAATCGCTATCAACAGTATCTGTCTTGGTGACAGATATTATATTCACTCTAAATAACTATAATATTATACATTTTATTTTTATTCTAAAAGGACAATTCCTATTGAAAATGGTAAGAACGGGTCCATGATTTCTTCTATCCGCCATACAAATGTCTTCCCGAAGTATGGCTATAGAATGGCTATATTGTAGGTACATACATATGTATGCAAAAATCAAACTATTGGATTTTTTGCGTATCGTGCCATATTTGACAATATAAAGTTCACATTCCAAAACCACTTAAAACCTTACTATCAAGCTAAACTACGAAATAAACATTCTATTATCCTATTACTTGAGGATGCTATTATGACATGAATATACCAGCTCATAATTGATTATAGTTACCAATTGCAAAAAACACATTAACCTTCTTAAATATCTTATCAATATAGATATTGAAACAACATTTTTGATTGAATTTTGTGAAGACCAGTTCATAAGACTATACGAGAGATTCCATATAAGATCCACTTTTAAGAATAACTAGATTTCTCATAAGACTCTTATAGATATCGTTATTGATTATTATTCTACCAGAATAAAACATACAAATCACGGTACAATATTTTACGATGATCATCACATAATAGGTGATAACTCCCATATATGTAAATATGGTGTTGCTGGTATTGGTGGTTGGTATATAATATTCGGCACAGCCAAATACAAAGCTCTTGCTTGTGCGATATCGCTTTTAAAAAAATCATAAACGATAAAAATGTTTAAAAACTTACTTCTGTGGATATTCTTAACTCTCTAGCACTCAAATCAAATCGGAGTTAGATTTATTATATTTTGTGTGTACGGGATGGAAACAACAAAATAAAATACACATATTTTTTGATTTTTATTTGTGAAAGTCTCGAAAACAATTTTTGGTTTTGTGTAGCATAAGACTACCCCGCACTTTTCCAATACGTTATGGGTAAATCCGACACACTTTTCTTATCAGACCATTGCGGTCAGTAACCAACCTGGTCTAGTTGGACTGCTTTCGGGGGTACATGCTGAGCAGGGTCCTGTGTGTTTTTTTTAATCAATATCGCTTTGCAACGATCGCCGACCAGAAAAGGAAGCTTTTGTTCCCATTTTGCAAAGGGCTACACCAACGTATTTTATATAAAATAAGCCATGATGCTGTCAAGGAGGTCAACGCCACCCATATGGCGGTTGTACTCACCAACCACGTAAGGTCGCTTTATCTGTATATATTTTTTATTTTGTTTGTCCCATCTTCGAACATCAGCCTCAGGTTTTTTCCAGCAAAGGTGGTGGCAAGATTAATAATTCTGTTGTTTCTCCATGCAACAGTTCAGACATCAATGCCGTTGACATCAGCCACATATTTTTCGGAATAGCCTCGTTGTTTTTTTTTTTAAGATTACTTTTTCAGACGACAGCTTACAATCTGGTATTCTATTTCTTCTAATAGTACCGAGACTGAGAATGCCTTCTTTTCCCAAATATTTCATTAGACGAAGAGACGTAAAGTAGTTGTCAAAATAAGTTTTGGTTTGAAGTTTTGGTTTCTCTGAATCATACGTGCTAGCCTCATGGCGACATTAGATTAGGCACCTAAATCTGGCTCCTCTTGTAAAACGACATTTTCTTTACCTGTTTCAATTTCAGTTTTGTAGGCAAATCCAGAAACGCCACTCCACACAAACACTTTATGGCCCCACTTATGTGGTGTGTTAGGGTTATACCTCTTTAAAATATTCCGCGCTTTTGTGGAGCACATTTGCTCGTCTAAATAGAGGTGCTCCTTCATTGGAATTTTACCTCATTTAAGAACTCGACCACAGACCGTATTTTGTACAGTCGATCACAATCAGGATTACTTCTAGGAAGATCTTTGCTATTTTCGTTTAAATGCAATGTTTGTCGAATTTGTTTCAAATATATTTAAGATCATGGTTTCCTGTATTACAGGAGTACCTAGTACTGGACTCCAGTGGTTAGTAACTCTGGGAAGTTGGATTAGATATGCCACACCTATAAATTGCTTGACATCCTCATCACTTAGCCGAAAGGTGTTATTGGCATCTTTCTGCACTTGAGATAAGTTAGTATCCTCAGTAATTTTATTGATAAGTTTATTTGGAAATAGGTAAAGGAAAAACTGTTCGGGAGTTTCTAGTTAGTATCTTGTTTCCCTTAAACGTTAGCTGCTCTGAATTCAACTCAAGATTCTTATTTTTCCAGCGCAAATTTAGTTTAGGTGGCTTCTCTTTAGTATCCTTTCTTGGGGTCTTGGCATGGGAAGGTTGGGAAGAGTTGTTGTTGTTGTTGACAGCCCTTGGCCGAATCTGGGGTCATTTCGGTGCGTAGAACCGACTGTCTTGGCAATGGAAGAGTTTTTATGTAACGGTGCGGTTTCAGTGCTACAGGATAGACTTTCGTCAATATTTTCTAGAGTTTCTATTATATTATCAATATCAATTTCTATATCTGGGGCCTCATCTTCAAAAGATTCTAAGTCAGCAATAAAATCAGGATCGGCACTACTGTCGTCTTCAAAATCTAACCCAACTTCACTATCTGCAAGATCATTTAGAGTAGCAATAATGTTTGCATCACCAAGTGGGCGCTTACGAAACATTCTAAAACGAAAAAGGAACAAGTAATAAGCAAAATAAACAATAAAAACATAAAAATTATCTACAATTAGTATAAGAACTATGAATCAAATATTTGCCCTTTTCTATCTGTTGTAGCTTACGGGCAACAGTCTCTATTTGCCAAAAACACAACAAATCTTTAAATTGATACAAAAATACTGCTACACAATAAAAAGCAAAAAAAAGTTTTAGACTTTGAAATCTGAGCAAACGTGCAGTCAGAAAACAAATGTCAATTTTTAGCAAGTGTTGTCATTTAATTGCTATATTTTGTTTACGTTTGTTAGATCAGTTTGTAGACTGCGAGCTACAGTGATCGATTACAAAAAATACTTATATTTATATAAATTTTGGGTACGTCAAGGGTTTGTTGCCTACAGTCTACAGTATGCTACAGAGGGTTAACCCCACTCAAAACACATTTACTTAATTTTCCCTCCAAAAAAGTATCATATCAGCAAAGTACAGCACGTATAAAGTAGGGGGTACAGATGTTGTAAACTTGTTTTATATAATTGCTGTTATTTGGTATTTTGTTTGTAAAACACTTTCGGCAAACGAGGAATCTTTTTACTTTATACTTTATTTATCTTTTAGCCAATAGCTGCTGGTTAGGTAATCATCATGTTACATTTTTTGGCACTAATTGCAGACGAGTCCTAATATTAATCTCACAAAAAGAAAACAGTTCAAATTAAATACATTTATTTTTCTTTCGTTATCATTTCTTATTTTGTTTGTTAGCTCAAACTCAAGTTACCTATAATACCATCACAACACCTTTATGGCCTTGTGGGTACAGCTCCCATCATCCACTTGTAAAAGTACCTGTACACTTTTGGTCATTACTTATTTTTCTATTTACTTTTTCAAAACATTAGTCTTGGCCTTTTTTCACTTTGTATTCTGGTTGTGTTGCCCAGCAAGTGCTGTAATAAAGTCTCATAAAATAAATGATTGTCCGACATTAAAGTTGTATGTCGTAGATGGGTTTGCTTCACCGGTTATTTAGCTGGTTGGTTGGTTGGCTGGTTGGGTTTGGTTGCTTTTGCGACTGGGTTGTAAATATTTTTGTCATTTCTATTAACTAAATTTTACAAGAGGTAATTTAAGTGTACGCATCATAAACCATTTGCATGAAACCGAAATATAATTTACAGAACAAGAATAAGCTTGTGTAACAATTTCTTTTTTTGTTGTTGCTGTGTTTGGTGGAGATGGTGGTGGTGATGTCGTCTTTAGCAATGTTGTGGTAGTGTCGTAAAGATATTTTGTTTGGTATGTTCGAAAGTATGTTTTGGTTGTTAGTACGAGGCGAAGAGAATAAAAAAAAACTACAGTACTTTATATAATTTGTGACAAATTTGTTAGGTAATTATTCATTTGGTGTAGATGGCTGCTTGTATTAAACGTGTCTACAGCTCTTGAGTTTTATGACCCTAATTCCCTTGTTGCTAACATGATCTAGATTGAAATTTCAGAGAGGTAGAAACATTGTAATATAGATTCAATAAATTGAAGGTTTGCATTCCGTTTTGTTATCGTTATTGTTCTCGTTGCTGTTTCTGGCTCCCTGTACTTTGATGTATGAAGAAGAAATAATTTATTAAACTAATTTATTGCAATCCAATTAACAATTGATGTTTGTAATGTAAATATAATTGCAAATAGTTGCTGGAATTTTGAAATTTACCTTTTGCGTGGTGGATGTGTGTTCATAGTGCGTACTTGGATTGAGATTTATGAAAAAAGAGCAGGGAATTTAATTCATAAATATGAAATGTTTACATTTAGATATTGGAATTGCTTTGCTAAATCAAAGTAAAATAATATTCTTAATAAATATGTATATATATATTAGTATTTCCATAACCTTTTCATTTTTTTTTATAAATTAAATATAATATTAGAGAAAATCTTGTACAAATTGTATCCTCTAAGATTTCTTTAATTTTGTATTTCTTTAGCTTACAGTATTTAGAACATTTTATGTACCAGCAGGAATTTGGGATAATCCGCCTAACTTTAGTTCTTAGCCAGTCAACCAGAAACGTACACCAATTTAACAGCCGTATGTTTACCGGCTAACACACATTTATCTACCTAATCTGATGAAGTTTTTAGCATATGTTTACATAGTAAATATATATACGTACAAATAATGGTATTTTATTATAAATGACTCTAATGTAGCATATTTTCTTAAGTTCGTGTACACTGGTTTTGAATCCTCATCATCAACATCATTTAGAAAATGTGCTTAATTGCACATTTAGTAAAAGTTGCTGCTACAATACAAAAGGTGTATTACAGACATAGTCACTCACATATATACAGTGTTGAAAAAAATAATAAGAACGATGTTCTTAATTATTTTGTGTTAATATTTCAATATTTAAGAACAGTAAAGCATGATCCATTTCGAGGTTCCCTGCTTTCTTAAAGAAAAAAAAAACACAGAAAATTCCAATTTAATGGGGAATGTTTATTATCATTTGAAAGAATATTTTTTGGTATTTATTTTTTGAAGGTTGGCCGTTGCTACGCAGATGGTCTATCCGTTGAGTCCAACTTTCGTTAACTCGTTCGAGCATTTCGACTGGTAACTAGCGAATAACACGCGTTGTATTTTCTTCCAAGGCATGAATCAAAGCGGGTTTGTCCTCATAAGCTTTATACTTTACATATCCCCACAGAAAAAAGTCTAACGGTGTGTTATCACACGATCTTAGTGGACAATCGACCGGCCCAAAACGTGAAATTATGTGCTCATGGAAGTGTTCTCTCAATAAATCCATTGATTGATGCGATGTTTGGGAAGTGGCGCCGTCTTGCTGAAACCATGCCTCGACAATGGTTGCCATTGACGGTTATGTTCGCACCAGCATTATTTTTAAAGAAATATGGACGGATGATTCCACCGGACCACAAACCACAAACGTGGTCTGGGGTGATGGTGTTGCGAATAGTACGCTTAGTAGGCCGATTATGTTGACCATAAGTTGAACGAAGTTCACGAACACATTTTTCACAGAACGTGAATTTGCGTAATAAAGTTGAACGATTTGTAAACGTTGTTCAGGCGTAAGTCTTTCCATTATGAAATGCCAAACAATACTAAACTAAAACTAGTAAGAAAGTATAGTCGGTCAAGCCCGACCATTTATGTAAGTCCCTACACCCATTATATGTACATATAAAACAGTTTTTCAGAAATGGGCGTTATATGGGAGATATTGCCTATTGTGGACCGATCATCCGAAAATTAAATGATGTCTGTGAATATAAATATTATGTATGTTAAACTTTATCTCGATGTAAATATTTTAAAAGATTTATGGAGCTTAAATTGAATTACGGTAACGGTCTTATATGGGAGTTTCGACTAATTATGGGCCGACCATTATAAAATTAGGTGTCATCATTTCTGTATATAAGAAATTTATTTGTGTCAAATTTTATTTCGATGCCAACGTTTTTAAGAAATTTATGATCGTTAAAGTGATTGTCGGAAGTGGGCCTACGAGTAATTATAGACCGATCATTATAAAATTGTACCGTATTATTTGTATACATATTTGCGTTAAATATTATTTGGATACCAACGTTTTTGAGAGAGTTATTCTCTTGAAGGTGATTTTCGGAAATGGGCCTAATATGGAAGCTACTAGTAATTATGGACCGATCTACACAAAATTCGTCGATGTTATTTGGCTTTATTTACCTTTCATTTTGTTATGAAATTTGTTTGGATACTTGCATAATTCAAACATTTATGATCGGCAAACCCCAATTTCGGGAGGACATTTGTATGGAGGCCAGGTGAAAAATAAACCGATTTCCAGCAGTTTCAATCCCATCCATCCCTGGGTGCAAAAATTACCTTGTACTAAATTTTATCGAAATATCTTCAAAATTGCGACCTTTACTATGCGCACAAGCTTTATATGGACAGCCAGCCAGCCAGACGGACGGACGGACTGACATCGTTAAATCGATTCAGATAGTGATTCTGAGTCGATCGGTATACTTTAAGGTGGGTGTTGGACCAATATTTCTGGGCGTTACAAACATCAGCACAAATCCAATGGCACGACTCACACGTGATCTGTCAATAAAGGCTATTGAAAAAAGTATCTCTACCTGAATCACCATATATATATATGTATTTCAAATTAAAGGCTTTTACACCTTTAAAACCATATTGTTTCTAGTTATAATTTTCTGTGAATTGATTGAAAACCTTTGTTTTGGCACAATCCTTCTGTACTGCAACTTCGCTCATACATTTTCCACGTTTTCAAAGTTTTTTAAATAACTAAATAGTTTTTCCAACAACGCCACGTATTTTGCAACGTTCATTATTAAAACGTATCTGCACTAAAGGCAATTGAAAACATAAGCCAACATAGAAAAATAGTTTTGACTATTGATTCTAATATTTTCCTATTGTAATAAAATTGAATGAAGTGTTAAATACAATATTCTTACTATTTTTTTCCGAGCCAGTTAACATTTTCCATAAAATTTTGAAAATTAACTTCTGAACATTAAATAGATTAATAGAAAGTTTATCAATATAGATTTCCCAGAAGGTCATTAGTTGTTTGACAGTAAAAATTAACAAAGTTATTTGTTTTTAAGTTTTTCTTTTTCGTGTCATTAAAAATTAATTAACCGTTCTTATAATTTTTGGCAACACTGCACATAATTTGTAAGACAGCGTATAAGTTATTTTATACTGGCTCTGTTTTGCTTTATTTTTGAACAATAGTTTCCTTGTCTTCGGGAAGTTTATCATGTTGGTAAACGTAAATTAAAGTTTTCCATTACCACAACTGCTACCTTAGTTGCTACAACAACTACTAATACTTCACTTGCTACCAATCTTCAGCTCTTGTACTGCCATTTGTTCTATGTTTAAGGCCATATAATGTCTACTTAGAGTTTCTCTTTAGTTTTTTTCCCCAGTAGATTTTAAATTGCCAGTTAGCGTCTGAAAAGTGTTGGTCTTTTACGTTTTAAGTTTTATTATGTCAGTAGGTTCTTTACCTTTTTTTCTACTTGCCCAGTAAGTTTTCAAAAACTATTCGCATGACTAGAGCTTGCATGTGAGAGAGTCTGTGATGGGTATGTGTGTATCAGTTTTGTTTTTTTTTTATCTCCAACTCTTATATCATATAAAATGTTTCTGTCTGGTGGTTACAGCCTTATGTCGGAAATCACTATATTTAATGGCTAATTATAGGCATATTGTGGCTAAAATTACAACAAGGAGAAGTATATCTAGTATGTACATGTGTGCTTACTATACTATATATTATTTTTCAGTGTATTAAGTGTGCCAATAAATTTTATATTTAAAGAGAACACTTTGGGTTTTATTAACTAAACAATATAAATAGTTGTTAGGAAGGCATACTTTAAGGTAGCCGAAATCTTGATGATATGTATGACTAGAGGAGAGAAAAATAACTTAAATAATAGCTGTATAATAGTGATGTTTTGAAAAGCAAGGATAATGTTAAAGATATATTGGTGCTTAAGATTTTCATTATCCGTAAATGTACTGTATTGATTGGAATAGATTGTTTAGAAAATAATATTATGCTGTGGAGTTTATAAGCAAAAGCTGCCATCTTTACGTTGTTTAGCTACTGTAATATACTGTGAAAGTAAGCACCCGAAGTTATTTAAAACAAGCTTTTGTTATATATAACTAAAAAGTAATATGTGAAAACTAATATTGCGAAATTCATTGGTAATTAAAGACAAATTAAATTTATGAAAACAAGCAACTAAAATAGAGGCACTAAAAAAATATTTCACTTTTTATAAAAATATCCCGATTTTTACGCGTCAATTAAAATTAAATAGTAATCTTCATTATACGCTGGAGTTTATTCTAAATATTTTGTTTGCTGTCCTTTTGAATTTATTACGTTTTCTAACCTTCGAGGCATTGAGTCAATAAGATTTTTTGTGAATTCAGGCGAAATTTTACTCCACTCATCCTGCAAAGCTACCTTTAGGTCAACCTTGCAAGAAATGCTTCTTTATCTCACTTTCTTGTCGAGATGCTCCCACAGGTGCTCATCCCATTGAGTTTGGGGATTAGGGAGGATGGTCAAATGTTTTGGGGTACGATAGAGCAACTCCTCTCTCACAATTTTTGAGGTATGTGTAGGATCATTATCTTGTTGAAATATCCAGTTTTGTGGTAAGCTCAATTTCTACACACTAGGAGCAATATTTGTATCTAAGAATATTGAGGTAATCTTCCTTTTTCACTGCGGATTCTATAAAGACAATATTACCGACCTACGATGCCACCATGCATCCCCAGAGCATTACGGATCCTCCAACGTGCTTTACGGGTTTGAAAACGCACCTATCGCTAAAAGCTAAAAGCCAATTAATTCCGCAATTTTCTACATATTACTTTTTACTTATATATAATAAAATTTTGTTTTAAATAATTTGCGATGTTTACTTTTATTTGGCGCTCACAATATAACAAAACTTGTCTAACTATAAATTTTCATATTTATATGTTTCCTATAAATTGTTTTTTCAAGCAATTAGGTCACTTTTAATATTTATATAAAAATGTTTTATATATTTATATATTTTAATATCCAATATTTCGCTATCACAATGGATAGCTTCCTCAGGGATAAAACAATTTTTGAATTATAATAAATTAATAATTGAAGTATAAAAGTGAAAATTTTTTTAACAGAAAATAAGGATAACAATTATGATATATATCATATATATAATCTGTTTAGGTACCCGTGTACCTAGATTTAAAATATCATTCTTCTTTTTTCTGAGCAAGTTAACATTTAAAATTTAGGGAATTAAATTTTGACCATTAAAGACATTCACAGAAAGATATAGATTCACATCTGTAGTTTAAGAGGAAACATTAACAAAATTATTCTTTTTTAAGTCTTTCTTCTTTGCAGCATTGAAAATGAAGAGGTCATTTTTATTATTTTTCTTTTTCATTGTATAACAAAATTAATACGTTATTGATGGAAAATTATGACTTTTTTATACAGTATATGTGGAAAACCACATAATAGAATAAACAACGTAAAGTTTTTTTTTAATAAATTTCATCTTTTTATCGTTTCTTTTAAAACTTTTGAAAATCAGTACATTTTAAAAATTCATAAATATTTAATTAATAACTTTGTGGTTTCAAGTATAATTTTACTTTACCTTTCCATACCACATAATTTGTTAAACAAAACTATTTTTAATAATAATACTAATACTACTTATTATTATTATTTAAAAAACACTTGTACATTTTATTAATACTATTTTTAACAAAGTGCTTTCTTTCATTTTTAAGCATGTGCATAAAATGATTGCAATGCCTTTTGTTTCTCTACACCTTTTTCCTTTGTATATGAGAGAAAAGAAAAGGAATATAAAAAGTGGAACTAAAACGTTATTAACCACTTTACTATGTAAAATGTTCATAATATTTTTATTAAATATTAACATAAAATATAGAAAGAAAGTTCTCTGTGGCATATAGCAACTTGCAAATACATTTAGCTTATGCAAATAACAAATCCTTACAGAGTTTATAGCCACACATAAATATATGAATACTTTTAAGTTTTAACTAGTTTTAACATTTAATATAAACAAATATACATACATATGTATATGCATGTGTACTAATGTTTGTATGTACATATACGGTGTGTGTTTTTTCACATATGCTCGACAAAAAAGCAATTTCCGTTACTAAACTGCAATTCACAACAGTTTACGCATATATACATACATACATACATATTTATACAAATATACACTACCGCAGCTGTATTGGGTTGTATGTTAGAAAAAAAATAGAAAAGAGAAGATGAGGATGAATGAAAAAATAAATTTGAATGAAACATGCTGCGAAGAGAGGAGTATGTTTTGTAGCTGTGAAAGAGTTTCCTACTTATGAACTGTACATGTAGAACAGTTTCTGTTCATTCGCTTCCATTTAGATGGGTTATGACGTTAGAAGAGTGTACAATTAGAGCAATGTGAAAAAATAAAATGGGAATAAAGCGGTGTTTTATACTCTTTATCCTTGTTTTTAGTAGTAGTAGATATCTCCAGCACAATACTGTTACATAAAGATACGAAATTTACAGTGTTGGAAATAATAATAAGCACACCTTCTTCATTGCTAACTTAAACACGAATAGTATTGTTAATTCTTACTGTCAAACAACTGATGCAATTATGGTGAATCAATACTGATATGCTTTTTATGAATCTATTTTTGGTCATAAGTTAACAATCGTTGCATTTGTGAATAAAACTTGGCATTTTTTTTGTCCAATTGAACCAAAGCGACAACGTGACAAACCTACTAAAATCAAAGTCAAAATCTTAGCAAACTCAAATAAGCTTAAATCTGCCACTCTGTTCGCTTATTATAATTTATATGTATACATATATACTATGAATTACTCGCGTCCACGATAAAACTTCGAGACTCAGATATACCTACTCTTTATAGACGCTTAGGAAGGTTTAATTCTTGCCTTCCTCAGATAATGAATATCAAACCTTAACGGCAGAGCCCGAAACAATCGATAAAATCTCTGTGCCAGGTGACACTCGAATTAAGAAGTATCGTTCTTATTATTGTAACCAACACTGTCTATATACATATATGTTTTTATGTTTCTTGCACTACTTTTCTTACTTATTCCACAATTTTACATTTTACTTTCCTTTCTCGTTTTGTACTCATTTGCGGTTTAACAGCTTGGCGTAGTGTAGTGTGGTGACACTTGAGTGCTCAGCATATATCCACACTTACATATGTATGTATTCATGTATGTATATGTTTATTTTTTCTAATTTTGTGTTTCCTTGCATACTCTTGTACATGTAAAACTATTTTTCCGCAAGGAAGTGATTGTCTAGTCTGGGCTTATGTAGGAAAATTTACTATATCCTGTATGCATCCTCCATATGTATATGTATTCATGGAAAGTAGAAGAAAACCCACTTTTATATACATACATACATATATTAAAAGTTCAATTTACGTATCAAGAGAAAAATATATTTTACGTTAAATCATTATTTTCCGCTTTTACTATGCGTAAAATTTGTTTTAATTTTTTTTGTCATTGTTCAAATTTATTTTGCTTTTTTAAAAGCCAGGAGCTGATTTTCTTTTAAGCTTGCCAAACAAATAAAGTGAAATGAAAATATAAAAAAAAAAAATAGCGGAAACCTTATTATTGTGGTTTTAGTTTTTTATATGCTTCATTCTTTTGGTTCACTTATGTAGGGTACACTCGAAATATAAATGTTCACAATTCATAAAATGAGGCACATCTTTAAATTTTTCAATTAGGCATGACATACCAAACAAACAAAAATATTTAAGTTACAATTAGCTTTTTGTTCTTTCAAAAGCCCGATATTGCACTAAAAATATTTAAAAGATAAAAAATTTCAATTATTTTGGTAGAATTATGAAATGAAACCTAAAGATTTCTTAATGTTAAAATTAAGGGATAATTTATTAGTAGTTAGCAAAAATTTAAGTGTGTTTAAGAATAAAAAACAGATTAGTTTCTAATAAAAATTTAATGATCTTAAGACAGAACTTCTATGCCTTACACTCTTCAGTTATCTCAGAATAAAAATTGTTAAGGTAGAGTCTGTTAGAATCTATTATTTTTCAATTGGGTAACATTCAACGAACGTGTCAACACATGCTAAGCCTAATCAACCGCTAAGAGACGACACCGTTTTTAGATAGCCGTCTCTATAATGTTTTAGTTAGAGGGTATCTGAAAGAACTGCTTTGTGAACATAAAATTATGCTGCATAACTAAGAAGAATGTAGCTGGTGTTCCACAAGATTATAAGTGAGTCATTAAGGCAACCTGTGAGAGTTATTGTTACTACTTTGCAATTTGTTTGTGATGTAGGGAAGAGCTTGGAAAAAAAATTAAAAAACTATGAAGAAGACTGAATGTTTCTAAACAAATGATAGAGTTTGAACATCGATTTTAATCGAAATAATAATTCTAATTATAATTACTGATTATTTAGAATAATTGCATTTTCTAGCTCTAAACGCCATCATATATTGGAAAAAACTTTTAATTTATACTAAAGTTTTTCATCTTCTGTTCAAATGTTGAAGTTTTTATTGCAAAGAGTTTAGTTTCTTGTCTGTAACTTTCCATTATTAGTTGAAAGGGTTCGAGAGAAACTTCAAAAGCACACGGAAAGAACTCATGATTGCAGCCAACTCTATTAGAAAGTTATTAGTGGGACCTTCTATAAGTTGTGTAATGATGTCCCAGCTGCTGGTGGGCTTTGAGTTAGTTGCGAAGGATAAGAGCCTGCAAAGTCTTCTCATTCGTGACTACCCAGGCTTTAAGAATGGAGATAAATTTACTAATTTTCCAAGTTATTGGGTGTAATAAGTTAAAACCATTGTCAAATAGAAAACTAAAAAAATTTAAAAAATAAATTTCATTAAGGTTTCCTTTCAGAATAAGTACTAATGGACAGTTTTTAACTTAAAAATCTTTATTTAAATACCAAATTATAGATTATATATCATATTTAATTATATTTTAATTACTGACTGTGTCCATTTAAATACCATGTGATTTTGACAGTTCTGCGAATTATGAAAATTGCGCATTGAAGTTTTTTTTATTATTTGATAAAAATAATCAATAAATAAACTCGCCGCGAATAAACACATTGTGCTATTGTATTATTATTAATATCAACGAAAGCAATGAATTCAGATGAAGAGGAAATGCATGATGCAGCCTTATGTGTAAAATTAAGAGGAAAAATTTTGCACCACGCTCTTCTTAAGAACCATTTTCATATCTTTGGAGATTTTCATTTTATAGGTTATTGGCAATTGCATAAAAAATCCAACTACCTGGTAAGTAAAACCTTCATACAACAAACTATACAGTCGCACTTCAAAAACAATGCATTTCAGGAATCATCCGCTTAGTGAGGAGCACATGCTTTTAATAACTTTGACAGAGCAACTGGTGGAATGTTGAAAACAATTGGGGATATATACGGTGTCTCAACGACAACAGTTTCTAATGTTGTAGCTAATGTAACGCATTATATAGATTTAATCCTCAGTTAGCCGACTGTAATGGAATGTAACTGCAACAGTAAGAAACAGCTGATGGATATTGTTATGCGTAAAGTAATGCAAATGGTTATGGAGATGTAAAGTAACGCAACACCGTAATGTATGAATCTGTAAGAAATAGATTTTCCTTACATTTTTACGTCATTACACTACATTCCGTTACAGTCGGCTAACTGAGGCTTTACTAAGAAGTAATTTTATCGTAATTTATTTTAATTGAATAAGGCTTGTGAACGTGTGCTTCTACCAGATAATTTACAATGGGTTGTAGAATTCGTGAATAGTGTGCTAAATAACTATTTTACTTCCAATTCTAACAAAACCAATAATAAAAAGAAAAATAAACTTAAAAAAATACAAAAAATTCAGTTCACTTAAAAAATAGGTCGATGTATTCACAGAAAAAAATAAAAATGAGTTTCAATTAAAATATTTGTGGAATCAATTAAAAATTTAATTGAAATCGGACCTGTAAACAAAATGATAGCATCTATCAATTAAAAAAAATTGAGATTTAATTGAAAATATCAGAAATATCAGAAAAAGTAATCGAATCAATTAAAATTTTAATTGAAAATTTTTTAAAATCAATTAAAGGTTTAATTGAAAAAAAACATGATTTTTTTTCTGTGTTGTATGTGAACATTTGCTGGAAATTTAAAACAATTTGTAAACTAAATAGTAAATCAGCTGTTAAATGAAGAAGTTGTTTATATTTTTTTTGAGATTGAATAGTGCTACAATACTTTTATCATAATTAAATACAAAAAGCAATTTGAGACTGAAAAAATTAAACCATATTTAAATAAAACTTAAATTTAAAGAAAAACTAACTGATTTCATATTTAAATATCAAGCTAAAAGCTGGTCATAAGTGGACTACAAGTCGTATTATTAATTTTATCTCATTATTAATTTGCTGTTTTGCAATTATACGAATTGATAGGAGAAAACTGTAATGTTAGATTGAAATTCAAGAACATAATTTCTAAAATCCAAAGTAGAACTAAACAGGGTGTTTGAAATTTAAATAAAAATTTCTTAAATTGGGTTTCAATTAAATTGTTAAATATTCTAAGCTTGCAACTGCTACACACTTTGCAAATACATACTATATATTGCCAACCATTTGATTTTCATGAGTGTGTTTGATGCTATATTATATTTTTATATTCAAACATGAGTACTATTCTGCATTTGATTATACATATGCAACTGTGTCAGGGAGCGTAACTAGGAATACATATGTACATATGTATGTGTAAGTGTAAGTGTAGCGTGTATAAAATTTTCAGTTTTTACAGTATGAATAATACCAACAAAATGTGAGTGTATGTCTATTTGTCTGTCTCTAAGTACACATATACAGGCATATATTCTTATTAAAATTTGAATATGTGACAGTTAAATTCTACTACAAACACATTACCACAAAATAAAAATAAAATATATGCTTAGTATGAACTAAATACAAATAAAATACACGCTGTTGTTATTCTTGTTCTTGTTGTTGCTAGTGTGAAAATCTGAGGGTAAAATATTGTACAATGAGCAAAATATAGCACACTATTTAGCTGCGTTAGCGTTTTTATTTTTTATAACTTTTTTTTCGTTTGCCAACAAAATTGTATTTCTTATGCAAACTAATGTGGTTTTTTGTTTTGCTTACAAAATTTGTATATTTTTTTTTTTTTGCAAATATTTGTGTACATACATATGTACTTGTATGCGAATGTGTACATATACATAGTTTTGCTGATGTGTACTTTGCTAGTAATGTGGTTAGCAGATGACATTGGATTCTAAAATGTGCGAATTGTACTGTGAGTAGCAAAAGTGAAGAGGCAGTATAAGTATTTAGATCTGTTGTTTCTCTTGATGCTAGGCCATATCTGGCTGTCAAGAATAATTTAGTTCAAATTATTAAATGAGATTTAAAGATTTCAGAATTTTAAACATATTGGACAATTTATCAGCTGTTAGCACGAAGGTATCATATTAAAGTTCTAAAAACATATACCTATATGAGCAAAAATAGTTATTAAGAAATGGTCGCTATATGGAACCCATGACCTATTATGGACCAATCATCATCAAATTTAGTGACACTACTTCTGTGCATATGCAAATCATGTGCATTAAATCTTTTTACAATATAACTTGTAAAAGATTTATGCATGTAAAACTCATTTTTAGAAGAGGCTCTTATGATGGAATATGGACCGATCTTTAATAAATTAGGCGTAATATTCTTCGTGTTTAACTTTATTTAAATATCAAAATGTTTACGGTTTTATACCGATCATTATCAAATTAGGCAGGATGAGTTGTGTATATATGAAACATATTTGTGAAAAAATTTAATTAGATTCCATTAGTGACCCATATGCAAAACAGTGTTGAGTGTGATTAGGTATTACATATGTACTATATATATGAGAATTATTTCTGTCAAAATTTGTTTGGATACGTCTTTTAAATCAAACATTTATGACAGATAAATCCATATTTCCGTATGCCATTTGTATGGGACATTTATATGGATATGCAAAATATTGGACCAATTGCAATCAATTTTAATACCAATTGTCATTGGGCCGAAAAAAAAGAATGTACCAAATTTTATGGAAATATTTTTAAAATTACCACCTGGGTATTGCGTACAGGCTTTACACGGACAGATAAACAGACAGACGGACAGACATCATTAAATCAACTAAAAAAGTGATTTTAAATTAATTCATAGCAGAAAAAATTCAAATGTCTCATGTATATGTTGCTCCAAAGTAATATGCGCTTTTAATATTTGGCTACTACGTATTCTTCAATAAAGATGACACTGGAGCAACGTAATTGACCATTGACCTTGTGTCTTTGTTTGCCATTTTTGTGGCATGAGCTGGGAAATAAAGTGACAAAGGGGACCTTTAAAATGTTTTGACTTTAACAAAAATTTTCCATGCCTTTCCCGCACTATTCCGTACCTTACACACTATAAACGTTATGCAGATTTTCATATTCTTTAAAATATTATCAACCCTTTAATATGTATGCAGACAAGTAAATTTTTTTATTTTTAAAATATTATTACATTTGGATGGTGTTTCCTTAAACGATTCTGAAATTTTATCTATTAAATGAAATAAATCACAATAACTTGCCAAGATTTATGTTCTCTAAATCAGGGAGAATAATATAAAACAACTTTATATATATTTTTTTTACTTAAATACAAATTTAACGATTTATGGTTTGTGAAAGTTTCTATTTTGTTGTAGCTGTTTCCTAAACTTCTCATACTGACAAATTTCATACTTGTTGCATTGAGTTAAAACCTAAATCTCAACAAGAAACAATAAATTAGTTTGTGAATAGTGTGGTAAATTTACGGAATGTGTAATATAATATACGCTGTCCTACTGCTAACAGGATAACATTCTTACACTAAACAACTATATACATATATAGAAACACACATATTAATTCAAACAAATAAAGCTAATATGTAATAGTTATGCTGCAAGAAGAGTCTATAAAGTTGAGGTAATATAATACTCATATATCAAAATATATCCTGCTTTAAAAACTTACTCTAATCACACACAAGCACACAATTACATTTTCTATATACACACTAGCCAATATATTAGCCACTGCTCAGAGTACAGGAGTGGAAAAAATTCAACAATAAAATAAATAATGTAAAAGAACTATAGAGAAAAAGATAAAATCTAAGACAATATATAGCAAGAAATATTTTTTTCCTCTACGAAAAGTTATGGCAAAAGTTTAACCAAAGTGTGAACTTCCTAAAAACTCAAAATAACAAGTAAAGAAAAGCGCTAAGACAATACAACGATAGATAAAAGAAATGTTATATTTTTTTTTGTACAAGTTGTTTTGCAGAGAATTATGTATATAGGATGTGTATGTGGTTTGTAATAGAAAAGCAATTAATGCCTTAATTAAATTTAAGGTCCGTTTTATAATTTTAATTATAAAATAAAAGTCTTTAAATATATATTATAAGAACGTTTTCTTAATATTTCCACAATAAAAACTTTGTTTATGTCAAATTTAAGTAATTTAGTTTGGCAAAGGTAAAACATAATCAATAACATTACATTACCACTTCATCAGCCAAAACTTGTATTTTATTTATAAGATGCTGGTGAAATTATTAAGAACAATATATTTTATATTTTTAAAATTATTTCTAACTTCCTACCAATCTACTTTTTTTGTCACATAAAATTAATATTCAGTCGAATCCACATTTAACACTTATTCGCACCTACGATTTATAGAACCCACAAGTGTTGAACATATTTCGAGATATATGGAATTTTATTAATTCTTGAATTTTCCCACATATTGGTTTTAATTTGGTTTAAGTTCGATGGGCTTCGTTTTTCTTAAGCCAAGACTTAAATGTTTCGGGTGTGTTCTTAGATCATTCTCCTGCATGGAATTCCATAGGGTGGCATTTGTTTTTCGGCATTGGCTATAATTTTCTATGTAATCCACAGCTCATATAATTCGCACATTTTGTCATATATCTAATAAATTGTCTCCACACCGACCAGAAGAAAAACGACTTCACAGCTTCCATGATTCACTGTTTTTTGGACATCCCTTAGGTCGAATTATTTATTTAACGTATCAGAACCAAACAAATTTATCTTCGGTTAATCTAATCAAAACATATTTCCCTAAAATTCCCAGTGTAGATAATTTTTAGCAAAACTCAACCTATTTTTAACATTATTTTTGCTCAATAAAGTTACCTTCCTCGGATTACGGCCTTTGAATGCATCTTTCATCTCCATCCAAAGTATTTATATATTCAAATAAAGTGCAGCACTTTACAAGACCCATTATTAACACTTTTCTGGAATAAAAGCTATTAAAAAGAAAAGCGAACATGAACTCACACAACTGTGTAATTAAACTTTAACTCTTAAGCACAACACTAAAATGAGTTCACATTTTGGAACCCAGGGCCTAGCTTGGACTTTTTATTTTTTGTATAAATATAAATTAAAAATCTTAAATTTTTTTTTATCAACTTCTAACTCGTTCCCAATATCAGAAGCAGCGTCTTCATTTCCATCAACCTCATTCTGAATTTCGTTTTCTATATAATTGGCAATTGCCTCTGCCAATGTATCATAATAGTAAGGGTCAGATTTTGAAACTGTTTCAAAGATTTTGTCTACGTACTAAAGTACGTACTAAAGCTGGAGGTCCACACCAAGCGTCTACGCGTTTCACGCGTTTTAAGCAGCTGTCAAAAAAGTATTATCAATGTAGTTGTATGAGTTAAGTTACACACTCAAAAGCGTAGGACGCGCTGACGCTTGAAACGCGAAAAGTTCGTTTACTTCCTACTTTTGAACGCGGTGCACACGTCACAGCTGACTTTGACAAATGCATAGCAAATTTATTTTAAAGAAGATGTCACCAGAAAAAATGACAGTTGAAATAACATTTTTTATATGAGTTTAATAAACAAACCGATAAAAAACTTCATATAAAAAAATCAGCTGGGCATACGGCATCACCTCCAAAAGTACATATAAAAAAAAATATTGACGCGAAAAATCTTCGCATATAACTTCAAATGCCTGACGCTTAAAACGTTTAGAAAGCTTAAAACGCGTTGACGTCAAAACGCGAGTTGTGGACCTCCAGCTTAATTGTAATACTATACACTTGATAACTGCCAACACAGTAATAAAAAACTAATTTCATTTTGATTCTGTTTTTTATGCAAAATCTCCTTCGCTTTTGTTTTAATTTTACTTGCTGTATTCTCTACATAAGAATATAGGCCCTGGCTGGGCCCTGGTGTTACAAACATGTTGAGAGTAATTTTCGCGCCTAGAAGTTAAAAATTTTAAGTGTTTTTAAATTTCTTTGTACAAAACACATTCATTGAGGAATTAATAAAAACCTAAGGGGCTTCCCTTATGATATCTAAGTAAAAAACTATAAAAATGTTCAAGAATGTCTGACCAGGCCCTGGTGTTAGCTTAAGGGTTAAACAAGTTTTATATGTCTATATTCATGTACAATCAAATAGTAACATGTCATAGTAGTAATACTCGTAAACATGTTTTGTTAGAATATAGAACTTTAAGTTGGCAACATTTGTTTAACTGGCTGACATCTTGTCAGCTGTCAAGAGATTTATGTTTAGTTTTGTTTGGTATTTCAACATGAATGGCGTCAGTCGCTTCCAAATTGTGCAAATATATTTTGAAAATTCAGTGAATATGCCCACAAGAAGATTGCCGTTGATGTCGATTTTCATAAGCAAATTTTGTTTAGTGATGAAGCTCACTGCTGGTTGAATGAATACGTCTATAAAGAAAATTGATATTAACAATTTGGAGTGATTATAATCATCAAGTTTATGTTGAGAGAACGTTACAAGCAGAAAAACTGACTGTTTGGTGTGTTTTATGGTCTGGTTGAATTATAGTCTATACTTCTTTAAAAATGAAGTTGGCCAGAACGTTACAGTCAATGGTGACCGCTATAGAGCCGTGATTACTGAATTTTTCGTTTATAAATTGAACAATCATGATGTGCAGGAGTCGTGGTTTTAACAAGACGGCGCAACATGTCATACAGCTCTTGCCACAATTGATTAATTGAAAGAAACGTTTGATAACCGCATAGTTTCTCGTTTCGAAATTGGTGATCATGCGATTTTACACCGCTAGGCTATTTTCTCTAGGGTTATGTGAAGTCACTAGTCTACGTCGATAAGCCCGAAACGATAGGCCAATTGGAGGACAACATTCGACTTGTTATTGATAAAATACGGCCACAAATGTCAGAAAAACTCATCGAAAACTGGACCTTCAGATTAGACTACGTCCGAGCCAATGTGTTGATCATATGCCAGAAGTAACGTTTAAATTGTAGTGCCAGAAGATTATCTTTCGAAGAAAGTAAAAGTAAATTTCATGTCAATTTAAAAACAATTATCTTGGTTTTATTCCATTTCAAAGTTATATACATAAAAAAAACACCCTTGACATCTCAACCATTTTAACACTTCTATCTTATTACTCCGAAAGCTATTAACTTGTAAATACCAAAATGTTAATAATAATATTTACCAGACTTTTTGATGCTAATTACGAATATGAAACTGAATTTTACAATTTATAATGTCATGAACCTGTATGAGAAGTTTCTGGTTGACATTTGAGCAAAACTCTTGATTGGACGTTGCACTCTACCGTTTAAAACCAAGCAATTGTAGAAATAATTTTTGTTATATGTAGGTACATATTTTAATTCTATTTTTACACGGCCTTTTTTACTCGGTTTTGATTTAATACGATTTGATAATAAACAAATTCAAACATTTTTTACACAATTTTATTCCATTTAGCACGATTAAAAAGCTTTTGGGCTTAAATTTTTTTTATTAAATTTAATTTTTGCGAAATATGTTAATATCACAAATTTAGGGGAATTCCCTTTTTGTGGATACAAGCAAATTTACTGGTCAGAACAATTGTAAATAGAACAAATTTGGGGGAATTCCCTTTAGTGCATACAATCAAGCGAACTTGTAATACATTTTTTTTTACATTACTTTTAGGTTTAGATTGCATATATTTTTTTTTTTCTTTAATAACTATGCTTGTGTAAAAACACATTGTATGTATGTATATGTGATTTAATATTATAAACCTGCATAGAAAATTATTGTTTTTCACTAATTTCTATAGGTTTCAGAGATAAGGAATCAATCAACTTATTTGCATACGATCAGTGTCTTTTTTTTACACGGTTTATTTTTACACAGGGGTTTCCTGGCACCAATTACCGTGTAAAACAAAATTATGTGTATTGCATATGAGCAATAAATATGTTTATTATAAAACCAGAGTAGACTGATTTGAAAATAAATTTTAAGTATATATTTTGATTATATTGAAATCCTTAATATTGTTATATTTATTGTTTAACTTTATGCACATGTTGAAATTTGCTTACCCAGCAAAAACTTCACTTAAAAATGAAGTTAAAAAGTAATAAGAAATTGTCGACCAGACTGCTTACAAATCTACTAGAAAAAGTACTTATTTTGCCACTTTTAACCAAATATTTAATAGCTTATTTTACTATTCAAATATATTATAAAATTATGTAGTTGTAGACTGATTATATCAAAATCTTATAGAATAAATAAACAAACTTAACAAACACTAAGGAAACTTCCCGCAAAATGAAAATATGTAATAATTATTTATAATCACGTAATAATTCCTTTAAATATTTTTATTTGAATTAAACTTTTGGATTTTATAATTATGACATTTTGAATATATGTATATAAAAAGTAATTCTTTAATATATAATTAATAATATAAAAAGTGGCGAATAAAGCTTCAAAATAATGCATTCTAGAAAGCATATATTAAGAATGTAAGTGAAGTTTTTGCTGGGTTACTTACAATTTTATTCAATACAAAACAAAACGAATGTAAAACAAATTTAAACTGCTCTTATTAATTACTACTTTTTCTTCTTTTTTGCAGGTAAGATGAAATAAATTTCAAACGTTGTGCAAAAAACCTTTGTAAGTGATTAAATTATTAGCGATCGTTTTTAAAATATATAAATTAATTAAAATTAAATGTTAACAAATTAAATGAGTTTACATTTTTAGCTAGTTAACATGTTTACTTTGGTTATTTTCATAGTAATTTAATTATGAATATAAATTAGTTTTGTACCCTTTTACCATACCATTTGAAAAGCTAACTTTATTAAATATGAATAACTATTACTATTACATTTATAGTACTTAAAAAGCACTTGAAATAAACTGAACAAGTTTCTTTATATAACTTTGCATTTTTGAAAAGCCATTGCAAAATATGATGATAAATTAATTTACAAATATTTGACAGATAATATTTGTAAAAACGAGCACAACAAACAACATTTCACATACTGTACAACTATAGACAACAGACTCTTTTCAAATACCATATTGACAAATACCATACAGTGGAGCATTTCGAGCATTTACTATGATAGTTGAAAACTACAGAAGCGAAACTAAAACTAAGTGTGGAGAAGATATATCTAAAGTCTACTTTATTTAAATGTCAGGAATTTCGCAGGAAAGTTCAAAAATTTAAGCACTGTATTTGGTATATTAAAATATTGATTATCTTTTATATATTTTGTTGTGAAATTTTTTGAAATCTCGAGTGTTTAGTTTTGTAATTAACCCTACTGTGTGCTCTCGTTAGTAAAAACTGAATACATATTAAGTAAATTGAATAGACATGTGGACATAAACAAAAAAATATCAACAGACAAAAAGTAACAATTTAATGGCAATTTGATTACTTCATTCATATGTTCTCTCTAAACACTTTGCTTTTAGCATGACCGAAATATTGATGTACATACGCGTATGTATAGCATGGAGCAACAACAAGAACTCTGACCACTAAATATGGATAAGTTGCATTGAGTAATATTATGTAAAATAGAAGAAAAGCAGCAATGTTAAAAAGTTAAAAGAAGTGAAACATGAATGGCAGTTCTTTGAAAAGTTCATAGAAATTTGTGACTTAACCAAACACTAATTGTAGTCCAAAGAAAAGTGCTTAAATTTGTTTTCTGTCTAAATGGAGTTTTTTATAATTTTTATTACAAGTTGTCCATATTTTCTTTATATTCATAACAGTTGTCACTAAAAACATTTTAATTGAAGAACTTAATTAAATTCATTGCTCACAATCTTTATTCGACCGCTAGAGTTTAATTGGTATTGAATGCATTTAATGACTAAACATGGTAATAATTTTAACCCAAAAATACTTAACCCTTAAGCAAACACCAAAATGTATTCACATAATCGAACTGACACTTTTTATATTTTGTATGTCTTTAAATTAAAAATCTGCAATTTCATTATCAACTTCTAACTCATTCCCAATATCAGAAGCATCGTCTTCATTTTCATCAACCTCATTCTGAATTTCGTTTCGTATGTCATTGGCAATTACCATTGCCAATGTATCATAATAGTTAGCGTCAGATTTTGAAACTGTTTTAAAGATTTTGTCTACTTTAACTTCTGAAACGTACAAGCATTTTGATTCTGCCGTATTTATAAAAAATTAAAGTAGACTTCAAGTCTACTTTAAGAAAATTTTGTATGAAAATTTTGTCTTAAAGCACATTTCAAGCCTACCTTATTTTTTATAAATACGGCAGAAAATGTATAGTTATAAATTGGTTTAATCTCTTTCTCTTTTGTTTTAATTTTATTTGGAGTATTCTCTACATAAGAGTATAGGACCTGGCTGAGCCCTGGTGTTACAAACATATAGACAGTAATTACCACGCCTACAGATAAAAATTTTAAGAGTGTTTTAATTTCTTTTCATTGAGGAATTCATAAAAAGCTAAGGTGCTTCGACTAAGATATCTAAGTAAAAAACCATAAAAATGTTGAAGAATGCCTGGCCAGGCCCTGCCGTTCGCTTAAAGGTTAAGATGTTTTGACGTATGCAATTTGCAGTTTTGCTAAAGGTGGAAAGAGTATATTGGATTTGTGCTAATGTTTGTAACTTCCAAAAATATTAGTCGATCAATTGACTCAGAATAACTTCTTGGGTCGATTTAAGGATGTACGTTCATCAGCCCGTCCGCCTTGCTTGATGGTTGTCCATGTAAAGATTGTGTCGCAATTTTGAAGATATTTCGATAAAATTCGGTATATAATACTTTTTTGCTCCAATGATGATTTGGATTGAAATTTGTTGTAACCGTCGATTATTTCACCTAGCCCCCATACAAATGTTTTCCTTAAATATGGCTTGATTGGTCATAAATTAAAAAAAAAAATGTATTATTTATGGACGTATGCAAACAAATTTAGCCACAAGTAACTTGTATATAATGCCTAATCACATCTGATCCATAGTTCCCATATAAGGCCCTCTTCCGAAAATCACTTTAACGATCATAAGACTCTAAAAACGTTGCTATCGAAATAAAATTCTACACAAATAAGTTTCATATATAGTATATGTAAATCATGAAGCCTAATTTTAAAACGATCGGTTCATAATTAATCGAAGCTCCTATATAAAACCCTATAAATATAAATTGTTTTTTACACACATAGATACTATGTGTTGAATATATTATATGGTCAGTCACTAATAGTCTATACGTTATATTTAGCTAGAATTTGTTCAATTGAAAACTTTTATGAAAATAGTGATAACATTAATCTTGATGTGAATGTAAATATCTTTGCATTGATAACATATCAACATAAAATCCATTAATTACAATTCAAGTGTATCTCTATTCCAATCATGAGATTTAATGAAATAATTTGCATTTTAACTAAACTCTAGAAATAAAAACCAAGCAGTCAGTCAATATCTTTGGTCAAATAAAATCAATAGAAAAAAAATAGAAAAAAAAAAACATGAACAAGTCTTTAAAATTAACCACAAAACATTTTTTCTTTTTGTATAGTTTATATTTGTTGTAGTTTGCTGACAGTCAACATACGTCTGCAACACATTGAAAATATATTGTTCATTTAAACAGCAATACTGTGATTTGTTTCGCATTTATTTTGAAATTTTTTCTCTGTTTATTTCATTTCATGTTTTTTTTCACGTTTGTTTTGTTGTTAGTCAAATCCTTTTTGGTTGTCTATATGGGGAAAAAAATGAAATGAGAGAAACAAAAAAAATATATATATATATATATAGAATGAACCACTTGTACAATCATTTTGTATATGTAGACCATTTCCGTTTTCCATTCAATGTACAATATTGATTTTTCAAATGCCATTCCATTTGCTATAACTGCGGCTATTGTTGCTTACATCCGTGTGTATTTTGGTCCCTACCATTAAATTGATAAATGTAAGCAAAATCAATTGCTAGTTTTCCACGCCAATTCTAAATCAAATACATTTGTTATACATACTCGTATACTCGTAACATGTAGACACATACATATTTATTTGTAAGCCCTTTATTTTACCATACAATGTCTACGTTTATTAGTCTTTTGTGAGCAGTTTTAGCCGCTGGTTATTTATCATGTCACTTTAAGTGTTTTAGCTTTAAAACAATTTTTAAATTTGTATTAGTAAGATCAACATATTCAAAATAATGCCAGTATATTAAGCATTGGTCGAAGAACTGAAAATATCACAGCCTCTTAATGTGTCAGTTCAAAAAGTATTAAATCAGATATTTGTATAACGTTAGCAGGAATCGGTATCTATATAATAAAAACCCTAAGGATTATACGTCAATGAAAATGATCGCCATGTTGCGATCAATGTGGTATGCTTACATGCCATGATGGAATGTATTATTTTTTTTTTGCTAAAAGTGCCAGTATAAAACATCAGTATAGTCTCACTTGCGATACAGAGGGTACCTACTAAAGGAAAGACCGTTAATATAAAATTATCACGAGCGTGTTTTGTCAACTATACGAGGGAGGTTCGGAAAGTTTTTAGCCTAGAACAGAAATCGCGGTATAACAAACAAAAATTAAGTGTTTTGGAAACATCTATCTGCGCTATGAATTTCGAAAAGAAATATAACATGAAATTTAACATCAATTTCTTTTCCAAATTTAACATGACAATTCCTTCATATAGAAACAGGTGTTCAAAAAAGACGCATCCATGATTTTTTTGACAATGAAAAAATTAGAAATTCGTGGTGTCATTAAATATTTAAATAAAAATGGTTTATCGGAACAAGAAATTCATAATAATATGGTGAATGTGTTAGGAGAAAGTGCTCCTTCATATGCAACAGTAACACATTGGGTTGCTTAATTGAAACGTGGTCGTAAATACAAGCATTAAGTATGAACCACGTAGTGGACAGCAACAACAACAGAAATTGTAGCCAAAGTACATTATATGGTATTAAATGATCGACGAATAAAAGTATGTGAAATTGCTAAATTACTATTGCATGAAGAACTACTGATGAAAAAGCTTTCTGCAAGATAGGTGCCGCATTTGTTAACAGTCGACTAGAAACGCATAAGAATGATAAGAATGGATCGTTTTAAAAAATAAAATGGATTTTAAGCGTCGTTTCACTGTAGATGAGATATAGATTCATCGCTCCTGACACAAAAGAACAATCCAAGCAATGGACTGAAGATGGAGGAAGTTCTCCAAAGAAGGCAAAAACAATACAATCGGCTGGTAAGGTTATTGCAACGGTTTTATTGCGACTTCAAAGGAGTTTTATTGATTGACTATCTGCAGCAATAAATTTAGAGTAATACTGCAACATTTTGGATCAATTAAATGTAAAAATTCGATAAAAAAAAAGTCCTGGCTTACAACACAAAAAAAATATTTTTCTTCAAGCCAACACACCAGCGCAACTTGACCACCCACATTATTCTCCTTATTTAGCTCCCAGTGACTTTTACTTGTTCCTAAATCTAAAAAAATTCTAGCTGACAAGCGTTTTAAATGAAGATGCATCTACAGTTGGAAGCCACTATGTTGAAGGCCTTGGGAAAACTATTTTAATCAAGGGATAGAATTGCTAGATAATTTTTGCAATAAGTGTATTGAAGTTTCAGGGGATTATATTGAAAAATAAAAATGTTGCTGAAAAACTAACTATTATCTTTCTGTGCTAGGCTAAAAAGTTTCTGAACGGCCCTCATATAAACAGTTTTGATCGATTGGTTATTCTAAATATAGTATCGAAGCACTGTATGAGAATTTGGAGAAAACCCAAACGGCTTTGTATACAAGAATTTTAAATTTTAAACGAATATTTACTAAAGTTCTGAGTCTGATTGACACCATGCATAGCAATAAGAGTTCGTTGAATGGATTATTGAACAATAGCAAGTGGATGCTGATTTTCTAAGCTTTTAACTTAAAAACTTATACTCTTTTGTTAATTGATGCTACTATGGTGTATAAACACTGGTAAGCTTTCTAAGACTCTCTTTAATGGTCATGGTTGGTAAATTTTAAGTAAAGTGTTAACTTGTTCGGAAAATACAGGAACATTATGAAATCAATAGTTAAAATCAATTTTCTCTGTTCGCTTATATTTTAAATTTCCTTAAATTTTGAAAATTTTATGATGTCTTAAATACAAAATTCAAAATATCGTTCTACTTGTTTTTTCCGTCAACATTAAATAAATTCTTAAACAGCAGTTGAATAAAGTTATTGGTTTTTATGTTTTTTTTTCTTCGCATCATTAAAAATTAAGAAGCCGTTCTTATTATTTTTCTTAACACTGTATGTATATAATGGAGTATTTATTTATGTCACAATTCAATTACGTACAAATTTTTTAACAGTTATTTCCATTTATTTATTTTTAGTTTTATTAATTATGCTATTTTTTTAAAGTTTCGTAGCATTCTATATAATGTTTACCATAAATTATAAGTAAATATTCAAATATATTTATATATTTATTAAAACAAATAATAAACATTATTACGTAGTACAAATTCAATTAGCAATAATTTAACTGAATTTATAGTTGAATAAAATCATAATACCAACTATAAAATAACATCAATATATTATCATATATTGTACAAAAACTAGAATCAAGGACATACAAGAACTATATAAACATAAACATGTATTAATGTATCTACGTTCATGAGTTTATTAATGTGTGTAATTGAAACAATAAATCACATTTTATTAAATTATTAATTGTATATTTAGCATGTTATCTCATAATTTTATGCACACACGTAACCAATTAATGTAATAAATATTACTACACTAATTTAATCCACAAAAAACAAATTATGTTTATAATGCATTAAATTCTAAATTATATTTTAATTATGTGATACTTGTAATTACACATATTTGTTTACACCCTACACACCATCATAGTAGGGATGATGGATTGGATTAGTGCTAATGTTTGTAAAACCAAGAAATATTAGCCTTCAAAATAGTGGTTTACAACAGTAATTGTATCTTCATTTGAGGTAAAACGCTTGCTAGCTAGGATTATTTTTAAATATGAGAACTGGTAAAAGTCACTGGGAGCTAATTCAGGAGAATAAGGTGGCTGGTCAAGCAATTCGTTCTTAGTTCGTTGATTTTAGCCATTGTTAAACAATTAAGAAAGTATAGTCGGTCAAGCCCGACCATATGATACCCTACACCCAGTATATGTATAAAACAGTTTTTCAGAAATGAGAGATATAATCTATTGTGGACCGATCATCCAAAAATTAAGTGTCATGATATCTGTGAATATAAAAATTATGCATGTTAAACTTTATCTCGATATAAATACTTTTAAAAGATTTATGGAGCTTAAATTATATTACGGAGAGGGTCTTATGTGGGAGTTTCGACTATTTATGGACCTACCATTATAAAATTAGCTGTCATTATTTCTGTATATAAGAAATTTATTTGTGTCAAAGTTTATTTGAATACCAACATTTTTAAGAAATTTATGATCGTTAAAGTGATTTTCGGAAGTGGGCCTTATATGGTAGCTACGACTAATTATGGACTGATCATAATAAAATTGTACCGTATTATTTGCACACATATGAAATATATTTGCGTTCAATATTATTTGGATACCAACATTTTTGAGCGAGTTATGCCCTTTAAAGTGATTTTTGGAAATGGGTCTTATATGGGAGCTATGATAAATTATGGACCGATCTGCACGAAATTTGTAGATGTGATTTGGCTTCATTTACGACTTATTTGTGATGAAATTTATTTGGATGCGTTAATAATTCAAACATTTATGATCAGTAAACCCCAATTTCGGAAGGGGGTCAGGTGAAATAATGGACCGATTTCCACCACTTCCAATCACATCCATCCCTGGGCCCAAGAATTTTCTTGTACCAAATTTTGTACTCTGCGCACAAGCTTTACAGCCAGCCAGCCAGCTAGACGGACGGATGGACGACCATCGTAAAATCGATTCAGAAAATGATTCTGAGTCGATTGGTATACTTTAAACATCAGCACAAATTCAATATACCCCTGCCACTATTACGTTGTCTTGATGAAAAAAAACTTTTTTGAGTTGTAATCCAGGACGATTTTCTTGAATTTTTACATTTAGTTGATCCAAAATGTTGCAATAGTACTCTGATTTTAGTGTTTTACCCAAAAAACCGTTGTCATAACCTTACCAGCCGATTTAATTTGCCTTCTTTGAGGCACTTCCTTCAACTTCAGTCCATTGTTTGGATTGTTCTTTTGTCTCTGGAGTATAGTGGTGGATTCATCATCAACCATTATGAAACGACGCTTAAAATCCATTTTATTTTTCTTATACGTTTTTGGTCGACTCTTAACAAATGCGGCACCCATTTTGCAGAAAGCATTTTCATCAGTAGTTCTTTATGCAAAATTAAATGGACTCGATCATTTGAGATAGCCATTTCACACACTTTTATTTGTCGATCATTTAATATAATAAATAATAATTATTCACTTTGGCTACAATTTCTGTTGTTGTCGCTGTTTTTGGACGTCCACTATGTGTTTCATCCCCAATGCTTGTACGACCACGTTTAAATTCAGTAACCCAATTTTTTACTGTTTCATATTAAGGAGCACTTTCACCTTACACATTTAACATACTTGTTATTTAATGACACCACAAATTTCTAATTTGTCCATTGTAAAAAAATCGCGGATGCGTCTTTTTGGACACTTCTTTCTTTATGAATTAGTTGGCAGCTCGAAAAAATTGAACATGTGTTCATAGAACAATCGCCTTCGTATACAAAAATCATTCCACATAATTGTATGATGTTCGATCCATAATAAGTTACAGTAGTTATAGCGCCCATATGAAGCTCTCTTTCCAAAATAACTTTAACGGACATGTAGCTTACAAATATTGCCATCCATATGAAATTCTACACAAATAATTTTCTTATATACGCTAATCATGGGTCCAAATTTTGTGACCATCACTTCATAAATCCCATATAATTCCCATTATTCATATACTTGGTGTAGGTCAGTTCTAACCGACTATACCTTGTTTTTTGTTTTAGTTAAAAAAACATATTTCAAAATAATTGCTATATTATTTAGATGTTAATATAAAACAAAGTATTTAAATTGAATTTTTGGAGCGTAAAAAATTCATTAATAAAAATTCAATGTCTAATTTCACTTCTAACCTATAAAACATTATTCAACAAATGTTTTAAAATTTCAAAATTATCAATTATTAAATATTAATTGCTGTGCTAATATTTAGTTAGAATTTTTTAAATGCTATTAAACTTGTCTCTCAAATCACAATTTTGTTGCAATTTTATTTGAAAATCTTTACTTTGGCAAAACTCTCAATCAATTACTTAAATTCAAAACATTATTTAATCTGCAACCAAATGAATAAATAAATAAATAAAAAAAGGAATCCAATTTTACAAAATATAATTATCGAATAAAAATTTTATGGTTTATTTTGTTATGTGTAAAAATACTTCACATAAACTTTATGCCTTTGCTGCTGAAATTGTTGTTTATTCGTGCAATCAATTCCATGATGTAATATTTGCAAACCAATGGCCTTTAACTACCAACAAACTAAACGGCAAACACTGACACAGTACCACAGTGTTACAGTATTACAACAGCAACAACATTCATTCATCATTAGCCACTTGCTTGTTTTATTTCGATATTTTATGACTTTATTCTGACCATTTGCCCAGACTCTGGCACATAGTGCCAGTACTACCAGCCATAGTCTATTTGTTCGTATTTTATACAAACATTTTACATTTGTTACATTTCCGTACATTTTGTAATATTTTAACCTTTTTTATGTTTTTATATTTTATATTGTTGTTTTTGTTGACTTTTTAATACATTTTAAATTTGAACCCTTTTCTACCCTTTTCACTTGTTCTGCTTTCCACAGCAGTTCAAAGTTCAACGAAAGTTAAACAACATTTTACTATACTAATGTAATATTGTTTGTTTGAAAACACTAAAAATTAGTTTGTATTTCGCACAAATGCAATGAATAATACTATTGATTGCAAAATAACTTGTTTTATGTATTTTACCAAACAATTTGTTTATAATGGCACGTGCCACAATCAACTGTTTACTGGTACTGCTGCTATGTAGAAATATTCAATGGAATTGTATATTCGTTTGCATCTACAGTTGTTTGTAGTAGGAAATATTTTGTTGATTTTTTTGGTTTTTTTTTTAAAAAGTAATAAATTTGTGTATACATTTATTTAGCTTTCAAAGATCTATATATATTTTAAATTTTATGTTTTAATTATTATCACTGTAATAAAATGATAAACATAAATTTTTAGGACTGTAATGTTGCAAATAATAATTAAAGGATGTTGTTTATGATGTAATTTTTATTACATCATAACCAGACTCTATAGAAAGTAGGGATGCCAAACAGTACTGGATTTGCAAATGCCGAGATTAGGGATTTTAAAAATAGATTTTCAGGATCACGGGATTTTTGGTTCTTAATAAAACAAATTGGTTTATTAATAATAAAAACTATTTATTTCAAAAAGGTAACTTATAATCAATATAAATATGTTCGAAAACAAATGATCATAGCTATAATTTTTAAATCCACTAAAAGCTAATTGTGTATTTTATAAACAAAATTCAAAAAAACAATAATAATTTAAAAACTTAATAAAATTACATTGCAAATTAGATATAGAGAAAAATAATATGTCGTTTCGCCTTTAATTTATATATTAATTTAAAAGCAATAGAATATTATCGTTCAAACTTAAAAAAGCTTCTGAAAAATAGTAAGGCATCTAAATTAACAGAATGTTGATTTAATTTTATTACCAATATATGAAACTAATTAAAATTATTAGCGCAATTCACAATCTTGTGCAAATGGTATTGCATTTGCAAAAAGATTAAGCATATTTTGGCTTCTGCTGTGTATTTTGATAATGTAGAGCAAAAATATGCTGAGTCTTTTTACTTTTTTATAGGAATTTCCAATTCCAATTCGAGTTTGTTAATCCAAAATCAATTTTTATTCTTTCACCTTCCCTTCTGCAACATATTTTTGTAAAATTTTAATTTTGTTGGTAACTTTGTAAGTAATTTTGAATTATTTCAGACCTTTTCAATCTTCTCCTAACAAAATGCTACACAAAGCATTGATTTATGTTAAGTGAAGATGTTTTGTATTTGTGTATGCCAAAAAAGCAGATAACAACAATCATACTTCTCAGGACCTTTTACACAGATAATAATTTTCGGGATTTATTAATCAAGAAAAATTCCGGGATTTCGGCATTTGACCATGAAAAGTAAACTTTATGTATAATTAAAAGCGTTAAATCATTAATTATGTTGAGCATTGAATCTTGCATTAATATAAAAGTGCTAAGATCAAAATATTTATGAGGATATAATTAAATACTTAAGTTGTGTCCCTGTGAACTAACTAGACTTAGTAAAAGAGTTGTACAACTTTTACAAAATTATTATGAAAATATCTGTATAAAAATAGCCTGTTGATTTGTTTTGTTGTATTAGTTTATTTCATGATCAATGTATTAAACAGCTTAGTTCTGCAATACTGGAACTTAGATATCTTCCAGTTAGCAGCTGTAAAACTGATTCAAAATTATTTAATAATAATAAGTGATCTCATAAGCTTTGAAAATCCTTTCAATTAGCAATTAAGATTCATTCGTTCTCCAAATGTTGAAACAATTCAATAATAATGAACTCATTGAATTGAAAAAGTTATTGGACAATAATATAAATGCCATTTCCTTCAAGCTTATGCTTTAGCAGATCTTAACATACACAAGTCTTCTAGGGCAGCTGGATTAATTTTATTAAGTTTTTGCTTAAAACAGCTCAGTTATCCAAAATATTATGCTGGTCCGTGATTCCAAGAACTTTTATGATACGAAGCCAAGCTTAGGCATCTTCACTTTTACTTTCGGTTCCTCTTAAATTCTGACAATATTAGTACTTGAGTATAGCATTCTCCACATTAAATTCGGTTTTTTTTTAAGCCAAATAGAAAACAAAAACCATACAAGCGAATCTTAAGCGCTGATCACAAACAAAAAGGTTATTAAAGAAACCAAGAAAAATTACGATGTCTTCGACAATGATCTTTTACAAAAATACAAAATAGATCAGGCAATTAAACATTCAAAATGAACACATATTCTTTATGACATGATGAATCAAATGAAATTTTTACATCAAATAGATTCCTAGATCAACTCTTTATCAGCAGTGAAATGAGGGGATGGGTCAATAAAAATATGTACGAGTATATTTTGCAAATTAAAAGAATGTCAGCAGAAACGTTTGCTGCCTTTTATTAATGTAAAGTTTTGGCCCGATTTAGCTTGCTGTCATTATTCAAAAGCTGCAATAAATTGGTGTCGACAAAATCATATGGACATGACAGAATACTTATGAGTGCCACTAATAGTTAGAAAATAAGAAAGTTAAGGAGAACTATAGCGATGTTGAAAAGACAGTAAACTAATCAGTTCTGAAATCAGTTAACTTTTGTTGTTTTTGGTTTTACTGTCAAAATGTATACATATGTTATATGCTGAAGAGTCATTTTGAACGATTGTGAGAAATCTAAATATTTTAGACTAAACTATTTTGAAAAAAAAAAACTGTTCAACTTAGCAATGATTAGCCTTGCCCCAAAATATCATTAAACAAATCATATACACCAATTCCTCGCTTTGCGTTGTTTAATTAATACTAAGTTTCACTGTTCGTCGTTAGATTTTGGACGTTGCGTTGTTTTGGGTCGTTAATTCTTTTTTTTTGTTTAATTTTTGCAAAATCTGCAACATTATTCATTAGATGCTAGAACGATGACCCGCACTAAAAGTGCTTTGATGATCAAAAAGGAGTCCTTGCTTTCTATTTGTATTGAAAATCAAGTTGCGCAGAGAATACTATTAAGTAAAATGGTATTTCAGACAAAAGCAAAAAACTTATTTGATGACATAAAAACTAAAGCAATATCCGACGATAATGCAAATAGTAGTAATACAGACAAGTGCTACAAAGGAATTTATTTAACGTTGAAAAAATGCTAATCAGCAAACATTGGAACAATTTTTTGTGAAAAAAGCCGACGACTTAGTATTTTCGTAGTCCTGAAATTTACGTCGTTTCAATTTACGTTGTGTTTTTTTCGAACGTAACTCCGACGTAAAGTGAGGTATTGGTGTATATACACAACAATCAAATATTTTCGAATTTCAACTCAAACATCACATAAAGCTTTATTAATAATGCAATAAACATTTATATAACATTTAATAACATTTATTTCTATAATTGACACACTTTTGAGTTTTTACGATGTCTAATAAACTTATAGCAACTCTATGAAATAACAAAATCACTTATATTTTCAATTAATTATAACAATACGAATAAAATAATTTTATGAGTAACTAAAAAATTTTGGTATTTGCCATCAATATGAAATAAAAATATGTATGTTTATAAATCTATTATAGAATAATATTTGTAATTCAATTTGAAATTTATAATAAACAAATAATATACAACTAGATGTTAAAGTTATTACCACTTGATTTGTTTATTTATTATTTATATTTTCTTTTCTTGTCTTTTCTATTTTGTTTCTTTTTCACTTCGTATGTGGCTCTTAATTTAATAACAGAATATTAAATAATAATGATACTCAGACAGTTACGTTGATGAATGCAAATAAATAAACAAAAGAAAAGCACATTTCGCTTCTATCTTTTAAAAATCCATTAAATTTTATTGCATTTATAATAATAAATATAAACGAAAACAACAAATGAAACACGTATTCAAATAAACCATTTGCACATTACACTTAAATTAGAGATTTGCATGTCTGGCATAATTTTCATTATACTTTTTTACCATTTACTATATGTTTATTTTATTTAGACGTTCTTTCTTGTTCTAGTTTATATCTTTCAACTCCAATTAGGGATGCCAAACGGGACTGGTTTTTTAAATCCCGGGATCCTGGGATTATTCCGTATTTTGGGATTTTGGTTTCATATACATAAAAATTGAAATTGAAAACAAATATTTTCTGTCCTCATAGCCATAACTTTTAACCCTGCTGTTAGGTCAAAAAAAAAAATACTTACGAATCTTAGGTATAGGACCATTTTGGTCCATATTAGACTTTTGTTGTAATAACTTAACAAAAAATATTTTTTTTTTTGTATTTTATAATAGTCTACAAAGGAATGGAGTTATTCTCCATATATTTTTGGGCCTAAATGTCAAATTGTTCTGAAATAAAGAACAATATATAAAAAACAAACAAAAATATTGTTTATAATAACGGCCGAATTTTGAGAAAAGTCTACATATGATAATACCAATTTTATAAGTAAGCCTGTAGTAACGTGGAAATATACTATGAGCCTCAAAAGTGAGTAAACACAACAAATTATTTGATTTTTTTAAGATAATGAAAATCCTAAAATCTTTCCATCGATTGAAATTTAAAAGTTTCGTTTTGTTGGATATTTGGTTGAATAATAGATTCGGTTATGAAAAAAAATAACGCTTTTCATAATCTTAAAAAAATTCAAAAATTCACTGGTGTTTACACACTTTTGATTTTTGAATTACCTTCATATAAATAAATAAAAAACAATAAAGGACGAAGATCCATAATTTTTAATTTTTCTAACTTTCATTTCATTACTTATGGTTGAAAGTTTTTAAGAAATAATAATTTTTAAAAATATCCCAATAACAAACGTTTTAAGCTGATATCTTGAACCATTTCCTTAGCCAAAGCAGAAACAAAATAAAAATTGCCCAATATGGTTCAAACCTAACATCAGGGTTAAATTATTGAAAGTTTATAAACAATATAATTTAAAATAAAAATTTAAAAACAATAACATTACTTTAGACATGGCAAATATTTACTGAAAAGAGCGTAACCTGTTGTTTTAGAACAAATTTGTTTGACGTTGTTTACTTTTACAAGAGTATTGCAAGATCAAACAGCATCAAATGAGATAAAACTAAATATTTGTTGTGTATTTTCCTAAATAAATGAAGTTTTTTTAAATAAATAAGCGAGTTCAAATATATTTTATTTAGTGGTTACGTCTTTTGCGGCAAATATTTGTCAAGTGTGACCGTACCTTTATTTTTAGAAAAATTACGTCATTACGTCACTACGCCAATAATTTGTATATCAATTTTAAATATTATTGTTCGATCTTAAAAAACCTTTTTAATTATATTAAGGTATCTAAGGTAATGAAAATCTTAACTTAATTTTGTTACCAATATGAAGCTGACGAAAAAAATCGTCCACATAGTTTGTAAGCAATTTTTTTTAAATAATCCTTTATAACTCTCGGAAACAAATAATTCTATTTCTTATACAATATTTAATTCCATATTATATAAGCACCCCACGCTTTAACATATTTAAATTGCATTCATTATTTCATTCGTTTCTCAATCAATGCAATCTTTTGTAATAACAAACATTACCATATCTTTATCAAACTTACTCTTCAATTTTTTTTTAATAATTTGATTTTATTAGCAAAACAGCAAAAACCTTACTTACAAAATAAGTTAAAAAGTAATAGATAATTGTCAACCAGACTACTTACAAATCTACTAGAAAAAGTACTTATTTGTGTTCGAGATGTCCCTAAAGTAATTCGTTATAATTTTGCCACTTTTAACCTAAAAATTAATAACTTATTTGTATAATTAAAAGTTTTATAAAAATGTGTAGTTATAGACTTATTAAAACAAAATATTATAAAATAAGTAAACAAACTTAATAAATATTAGGCAAACTTATTGCAAATGATATTAATAAAAAGTTATAATCATATACTAAGTGCTGTTTCACACATTTCGGTTAAAGCTGCTCAGTCTTTGGTCAATTCTGTTTAGAAAAATTGGAACATTGACTATTAACTTCAAGCACGAGTATGTATCCCTTTTATTCTCTTTTCTCTTCTCACCCATAAATACTTGCCTTGGTTCCATCTCAAGTTACTCTGCAAAACTATAGCCAAGTATTTTACCGAACTAAACTCAAAAACTTCTTCGCAATTTACTATAAAACTAAAAGATTCAATATCAGTATTCACATGTGGTTTTCAATGGATTTACAATTAATTGGTTTATTCTTGCATATTCGAAAATCATGTCAGCGTCGCTTTGCATGTGAGCTTTTAATGCCGTCTCATGTTAATGTATATGGATAAAAGAGGGAAATATCATCAGCATATAAGTACAGTTTGCCATAAAACTCAAGATTCACAATGTCATTTATATAAATAGAAAATAACAATGGACCCAACACGCTGCTTTGTGGTGTACCATGCTTCATGTCCACAATATAACTTCGTTTGTTATTTAACTCCACATATTGTTTTCTGTTTGATAAATAAATTTTAAGCAAATTTAGTTTTGTACTTCGAATTCCATAATACTGTAGCTTTTGAAATATGATATCGTGATCCACAAGGTCAAATGCTTTTGAGAAATCATAGAAAACTGCACATACTCCATTATAAACTTGATCTAATCCTTGGCATATGAAATTTATAACATTTGTTACAGCACTCTCAGTGCCGCTACCTTTCCTGTTGCCATATTGCCATTTATATTATATGTTATTATTTTCTAGATAGAATAAAAGTTGTTTATGTATTATCTTTTCAAATATCTAATCGGTGACTGGTAATACAGCAATAGGTCTATACATTTCTTCCTTTTTTTTAATTTACAAGTGTTAAGTAAATCATCCTTCTTTTTTAATATGCAATCAGTTTTTGATATCTCTTTGAGCCTTAATAAAAGTGCAACATCAACAGAGATTCATATCCGGATTTAACCGTATTTAAACCGGATTTAAAATGACAACTATTTGTTTAAGTAAAACAAATTCTTCTACAGTCATTTGTTTTTTTTAATTCTTTCATCTGTATTTCTTTGACATACTTTTGTAAAATTAAATTCTAGTTTACAGGATTTAAGCCGGGATTTATCAAATCAGGATTTCGTCATTGGCATCCCTAACTCCAATAGAATTTAAATGATAGCTGAAAAACAAAGCAAAAACCGAAAGGCTTTGGTTTTTCTTTGTGTAGAAAAAATGTAAAAGGAATTTTTATGTAAATTTAATATGCACTTTCACTTAATTGTGTGATATATTCATACAATCAAAATTACATAAATATTTGTATGAAAATAGCTGCTACTATAATATAAAATAGCTATTTAATATTCATATGCGCCATTCTAAGAAATTTTTCAATTTTATTTTGAAAATGAAGTTGAGAATTACATGTTTTCTTCGTATGATATTTATTGAAATAAAACATAAACTGATTTAAAAATATTTCCATAGAAATTATTACAAAAAGTATATGAGTTGAAGTGATTTAATATTTAATTCCATTTTTATAAACCATTTCACTAAAAGGCTTAATCTTATATGAATAAGTAATAATTAAAATTCGCTCACAGACTGGTAAGCATGCAAATTGTGGTACTTTCTAACATTCTCTATTAACTACATCCATTCCAGAATAGCTCAGTTTCAAAATATCTACATTAAGCGTGAAACCGAAAAAGGGGTTATTAGTTCTAGCAAAAATAAACATCAAATGTATAGGGGTGGTTAGAGTATCCTTGAGGTCACGTAACGCCATTAAAGTTGTTCTTGTAAGAAACACTAATACCTTTTAATATTATCTTTAGCGTTAGACTTCTGAAATAACCTGCGTGTTAAAGTGCGATTTACTCTGTTATTGTTATTGCCGGAGAAACACAAAACTTTGAAATCAAAAAACAAAAATAAACATAAATAGATTCACGTACTTATATACCATTCTTTTTAATATATATAAAGAAATAAAAGTATATTTATTTAGCTAAATAAGATTTGTTTTTTTGTTTGTAATCTTAACTAACATAACAATATTTATATGTTGGTTATGGTTGGCATTAGATGACTGAACAGTGCAACGCAATAAATTTATTTTAGTTAAAAATATGTATGTAAGATATTATTATCCTGCTATGTCATTGATTTTAAGTTTTAAGTCTGAAATCCAAACAAATGAAAATAAGCCAATTTGAAAATTAAAAATATAGGTTTTACAAATCCACCACTTTAATAGGGAATTTTTAATATTATAGTGTCATTTTTAAAAGAAAGTGAATTCATGGTAACAATTGTCAAAACATGAGTAATTGATATGTCAACAAGTTAAACGTCAAAATGTTATTCCAATATGTCTGTGTTGGAAAATTTAATGCCAAATAAAATATTCAAAAAAAAAATATTTTGTAAAAATATATTTTGTTAAAAAATATTTTCAATACCAAACAATTCTGATCAACAGAAAATATTTTGCAAATATTTCATCCCATTTGGTCCTAATCTTTGGGCACCATAGTGTTTTTAACAGTCATTCAGATGGAAAGACATCAAGTTTTCGTACATACCCAAAATTTCATATTTTCGTACCAGAAAAAAATTTAAATCAAAAAATTCAATTCTATTTTAATTACTACACGAATAATCAATGTCTTTATTTATGTATGTATATGTGTTTTTGCAAATTGGTGCCGAAGTTTTAAATTATTTTTAGATATCAAGGGTTTTCTGCGGTAAATCGGCTTGCATATCGTTGATCCTATAATGCCCTTTAAATAATTCTTGGATGAATTTTATATACGTAGAATAATCGATTATTTTTGGATCTGAAATTCTTAGATTTTTTGTCACGTCTCTTAAAATAAGACTGACATCTCGCCTGGAGAGTTTCTTTGGGGGTCCTGATCTGGGGTCATTTTCCACAGGGCCAGTATTTTGGAATTTTTTATAATACATCGAACCGTCGCAAAAGATTTGTTAAAAAGTTTACTGATTTTGCGGGGTTTTCCTTTTTTGTGTTCTAGAATAGCTAGATTTTTGACATCGACACTAACTTCTTTACACTTGCTCAACTTGTTAATTTCTAACAACTCCTTTTACTGATAAACTGCAAAAAAGTAATTCAGCAGTCACGTAAACTACCTGAATTGCAAAAAAACTAATGGTATTTGAAATGCAACTCTTTTTAAATTATAAATAAAATATAAGAGAATATAATGTATGAATACTTTTCACTCTCTTTATTTCAGGTCTTTTTTTATATTTACCGGTATTTTTAAAGAAAATGAATTTATTTGCTTTGAAAGAGTAATTAAAATAAAATTGAATTTTTTGATTTACATTTTTTATTCTGGTATGAAATTTGAAATATTGAAATTTTGGGTATGTACAAAAACTTAAGTCCCTAACTGTACATACATACATACATATATACTTTTACAACTTACGACGATATTTCGATGTGAAATTATAAAAATGAAACTTGTGACCACAACTGTTCGCATAAATAAATGCACAAACGGATGGATGTACTTTCGGATATTGTTACATAGAACAAGAAGGTGATTCTGAATTGATTGGTGTACCATCAGATGGGTATAGATCCATTATTTTTAGCCATAATAAATCAATACTAACTAAAGGATTTGAAGGATTTTAATAAACTAGCTATGATATGATCATATATTATATAAAATGTATATTTTGCAATACAATTCATTTAAATTTTTCAATTTAACTTTTTGACCAGTCAGCAGACTAGACTATTTTAAATGAAAGATCACAAGAACGACTCACTGAGTATGGAGAATAATGGGTTGTTTTAAGTTTATTTTGAGGCGGTAGTGTCACACAACCCATGAATTTTGTACCATAAATACACTAAGATTAATAATTTATAACATATTAGCATTACAAAAGCACTGCTTTATTTAAATGTGTACAAATTAAAAAACAATCACAGAAATTTCCACCAAAATATTGACATAAAAAGCATCCAGAATCACTATTAATTTACATGTGAATAAAATAAAAATAAGTAAAAGTTCTAGATTGGCCTGCACAGAAACTAACCAAAAGTAAAGATACCAATTTCATGCTTTATATACCCAGCAAAAACTTTACTCACATTCTTAATTTTAATCACTCCCAGAATACATTATTTTGTAGCTTTATTCGCCACTTTTTGTATTACTAATGATATATTAAAGAATTACTTCATTTATATCTTAAAAATATCATATGTGATTATAAAATCCATAAAAAGAAATACTTCAAATAAAAAGATTTAAAGAAGTTATTATATGATTATAAATCATTAAGTTTCATTTTTTTTTTTGCAAAAAGTTTTTTTAGTATTTGTTAAGATTTTTTTATTAATAATTTTATAACATTTTGTTGTAATCAGTTTACATCTACATATATTTTTATAATACTTTTAAATACTTTAAGCCGATCACTTTTCGGACATAATGAACAAAAATAAGTACTTTTTCTAGTAGCTTTGTATGCAGCGTTGTCAACTTGGTGCGTTTTGTGCTTTTTTTAAATTTTTTGTGCAAAAAATTCCTTAGTGCGCTGTGCGCTTTTTTATATTCGGTGCGTTTTTAATTTTCCTGAAAATGTGATGAAATCTTTCTCTTTACTAATGTTTAATTGCAGTCTTTTAATAATTCATTAACATGAAATCTACAAGATGAAAAAGGACCCCTTTAAAAGTATTTTCAATACGAATGATACATGATACATAATTACATACTATTAATTTCGTCACATGAAGGTTATTTCTAAAGGTGAACAGGGTGAAAATCTCTGTTTGAAAATAAAATTAATATTTTTAACATGGAAATAAAAATTCTTTGATTACCTGATGGTTTGAAATGCAGACGAACAACCAGGGTTAGAGTCCCAGTGGAGCCGGAACAAATTTTATTGAAAGAATTCAAATAGAAATACTTAAAATAGAAAACAAAAATAATTAAAAAAAAAATGTACCAAATATGTACCGAAATTATCCCTTTTTTACCAATTAGTTCTCGTACTCCAGTTTCGAATAGCATATTGGGATTTAAATTTTGAGTGGTTAAATACTTATTTTATCTTTATTAGCTCGTTTAATAATAATTGACTTTTAATCGTTGGTCTATTTTTAAAAAGTTTTATATAAAACTTGCTGATCCGGCAAACGTTGTTGTGCCTTCAGGTTTGGGGTATGTTTTATTTAAATCTGCAATTTAAATGAATGGAGTTTTAGGGGTTTTATTTATATAAATGGATATTTATATTTAATAAAATACCTAAATATAAGATATTTTCTGGGTAGGAAACATTGCTCAAGCCAAATAGAAAATTATAAACTTGCAATAATTTCCAATAGCAAATTTGATATATCATTCAATTTGATGTATAACTCATATGCTTAAGTCATTTATGAGCTTTGATAAATAAATAACAGATGGACGGAGGGATAACTCGATTATCCCATCTTTAAGTACCTATAGCATTTATATAAAGCATTTTGTAGGGTCACAACTTGTGTCTGCAGAAATTACACTCATGCTGTAGGGTATACAACAGCGAATAATTTTAAGAGATTATTATGCAAATGTGGCACATAGCAAATAGTGTTTAAAGTAAATTCGTGTATAAGAGTATTTTGTAGTATCACAGTCAGTAATTAAGTAAATTGCATATCTCTGATAGTTTATACACGTATTATATAAAAAACTCTAAGGGTAGTGCATAACTAATTCCTGTTATAAAAAACATATGTAAATATTTATTTATATTAAGTTAAGTATATAGAAGTTAAAGTTAAAATTCGTAAAAACAGCAATTAAAAGCGTATATACATATGAAAGTAGTTATTAAATCAAATACTACTTAAATAAAAGCACTATTGATAATTCGTTGAAGTATTCGAAATTTAAAAAAGCTAAACATAAATATACAAAAGTCTATTTCTGAATAACAAATACATTGATAATTAATATTAATCATCAAAAGGAATATGTATAGGTATAGTCGGTTAGGTCCAACCATATAATACCCTACATACATGGTATAAGTACAAACTGTTTTTCGGAAATGGGCGCTATATAATTGCTAGACATATTTAGCATAACCTCAGTGCATGTAAATATTATTTGTGTTATATTTTCTCTAGATAGATAACACTTGTCAAATATTTATGTTAACAAACATTTTTTTTTGAACTTTGATTTTGAGAAAATGGTCTATGACTAATGCTTGATTTCACTAAGTCAGTTTTGTTGTCAAATTGTCCAAATTGTTGGCAATTGTATGAAAACGGGTTGTCTATGGCGTCTAATGAGATCGCAATCATGATTGCAAACATAGATGACGCCATATGACGACCCGATTTCATACAATTGCCAACAATTTGGACAATTTGACAACAAAAATGACATAGTGAAAACTAAGCATAAGTATGCCGCATGATTTGTGTATAAACGAAACATATTTGTGTTAAATTTTGTTTGTTAACCTAGGTTTCTAAGAGATTTATGGTCGTTAAAGTAATAGAAGCTGTAATCAGTTATCAACAGCTCCTCAAACAAATTCATTTATTGTACCAAATTTTATCGACACAGCCTCCAAAATTGGAACCTGTACTTTGCGCACGAACGGACATGGTTAAATAGACTCAGAAAGTGATTTTGAATCCTGCTATTACAGTGAGGTAGATTTTAGACTATTATTTTTGGGAGTTACAAACATCAGCACAAATGCAATATACCCTCACAACTATGTTGGTGTAGGTTATAATAAAAAAAAATTTCATTTATTGCGTTTAAAAAAGTATGTATGTACATAAATACATACATATTTGAAAATTAAAATTTTATTAAAATAAAAAAACAAGAACCACAAATTTTTATTCACTAGCGGACTTATATTCATATTTTTTTAATCTTTCCTTACTTTCCAGCTGTAGTTTTCGAATTTCAAAATTTTGCTCTTCCTTTATTTCAATTTCACTTGTTGCCACTTCTATCGCCAATTCAAACTTTTTACCTAAATTTACAACTTCCTTTCTTGCAAAGAAAGGAGAAAAGAAAATAGGTTTACATTTTTAGACTTAGGAGTTGTCTGCTGAAGCTTTTTAATAGTTTATTTTAGAGATGCTCAAGAAGAGATTGAAGACTGTGAATCTGGTGAAGCCATTGTAAGCTTTCCTATTACATAACTTGTTAATAAATAAAAAAAAAAACTTACTACGGCGCATGCTGGTATTTCTGAGACAGCTTCATCACTGTTAAAACCCATAAAATTGATTTCTTCGATACTTGTATCAACATCCATTGGTTCTGTCGCTGGCCAGTGGCTAAAAGGCCAGCTTCGATTTCAGTTTTCCAGTTTAAAAATAAAAGTATCAGTAAGTTTGCTAAACACTTCTATATATATAAATAATTTTTCATGTATTTTTTGACAATGAATTTTCTGAATTAAATAAAAAACCGAAATTCGGCAAAAAAAAAATTATCTTTAAGCAGTATTAATTTTTTTAATCCGTACAAAAAATTTATTTCCAAAACGATTGCTCGGATTAAAAAATAATTTAATTTTGCTTAAAGATAATTTTGTTGACGAATTTCGGTTTTTTATTTAATTCAGAAAATTCACATTTTTAAGTGTTATTAGCAGTGACCCGGCCTATTAAAAGGTGGCTTATGACTCAAAAAAGAAATTGCGACACAGCAGTTAAAGGTAAACAATGCATTTCGTCAGTTTCTTATTAGTTTTTCTTTTGCATTGTGAACAGTCATGCCCAAAAGGCAACTAAAAAAAGCAAAAGAGCAATGTTTTTTTAAATGCAAAGCACAAATCAGTTTCTGACCGAAAAAAAATCTTGATTCTGAATTTTCAATAAAATTCTGTTTTCTTTTATTTGTGCTCTTCTTCTCTACATTTTTAGTACACTTCTAAGCAAGTTAGTTTTCACCACGTGAAGGAGCGTCTCAAAAACTATCGAAACAAAAAAAAGTGGAACATTTTTTTTGAGTCATAAGCCACCTTTTCATAGGCCGGGTCACATATAAGTTATTTGCAATGAAATCGTTTCGAAATGCATTCGATCCAACAGACCAAAAGAGGAAATGAATTTCAGTTTATTCTTTTAGATTTGCTTTATTACATTAACAACAATTTGAAGTTCAAACGTATTTAATCGCATTATTGTGATTGTGATTATGATTATGCTTCATTAATGTTGATTAACATTCAAAACTGTTAGCATCTTATAAATTATTTCAGTCACTTTATGTGTCCACAAGTTTGAAAGCAGACTAATTTATTAGTTGTTAAATTAAATGTAACATTTGAAAAAAGTATTTTATTTAATAATAATTTATTATTTCCAAAAAAATTAATTTTTAAATATTTTCTAATAAAATATATAATACATAACTAATTAATTATTAGATAAATATTAATATTAAAATAGATTATCTCTAATAAGCGTAACTAAGCAGTGTGATTTATGCATACACTACATTAGGAAGGCTCTTAAATAGAATATTAAACAAATTAAATCAAATTTTATTTAATTAAAATTTATGTATGTCTACATATCCGTTTCTTTTTATTTTTAATCTATGAATATCAGATTTCATTTAAGTTAATTTATTAGAATGTAGCATCCCCTATTCGCTGTATATATTGTTATTATTAAATAAATAATAATATTTTCATTCAAATTATATGTTGTTGTATTTGTGAGTTTTTAATTTTGTTCAGTGTTATTAATATTTATGATATGTAAACATTTACCAAAAGTACATAGGAAAATGCATTACAAACATTTTTGTTACGAATAACAAACATACTTAATAATTTTCCACATGTTACGTTTTCATACAGCTGCAACAAATAAAGGAAGAGTTGGTGAAAAACAAGCTGTGGAATTTTACTTTTCGACATGTCAGATTCATAAAAGAATTTGTTCTATAATTTTTTTTTTATAGAGACCCATTCAATATTAGGAATTGTTATATATTAGATTGTTTTTTAAATTAATATGATATTCTCTCTTGATATGCCCTTGAGTTCTACTAAAATTGTTTATAAAACAATGGTGCTCATAAATGAAAATAAAAATGTATTGGTGAGAGATTTTGCCCAGCAAACATATTGTCAAACGCTTAAAATAAGAAAAAAGAAAAAGTTTTTTCCAGATTTAAACACCTCAAGAAAAAATATCATGGACCGTAAATATCAATTATCAATATCAAAAAACAATTCTAGAACAGTTATTTTCAGAAAAAAAAAAAACAAAAATAAGTCCATCTAAAAAGTTTTTTTTTTTCGTGTTCATTTGTAATTGAGTCGCGTGTGTTGGCTATGCTTCGTCCAACAAGAAGCAACAATAATGTTTAATAAATATCTGAAAAAAATGACTATAACCATTCGCATGTGTTCTCAACGCTTGCTCAATGAGGAAATTTTTTAAAAGAGCATAACTAATGTGTGTAAATTTTTTAAACAATTGTTGTATGGGCTAAAATCACTGTTATAAAACTAAAGAGTATCATTCTATATCAGAATACTTTATTCATTAGGTTGGGGTTTTCTAGCATACTTTTTTAAATTCATGTGACATTTGATATACTTTTCCCAAGTAGAAATCAAAATAATTGGTCTTAAAATTATAGCAAATTTATACCCATGAGTTTTTTAAAAAATCATTTTAAAACCAAGTATAACTTGAAAGGACTGTAGCGATCTGGAAGCGCATATTGTTGTGACAATTTTATGTTTAAATTATGGTTATTTAATTATTACTTTTTTTGTACATTCAATGTTTCGCCAATTAAAATTTTTAAATAAATTAGTGTATTAATACAATTTCCTAATAATGTATATAAGCACATGTTTCATATTTAAATATTTTTTAATATGAATGCTTAAGAATTTCCTGTATACAAACAAATATCATAGACAAACATCCCTGCATATCCCAGCAAAAACTTTATTTACATTCATAATTTTAATGACTTTCAGAATGCATTATTTTGTATCTTTCTTCGCCACTTTTGTATTACTAATTATATATTTAAAACTATTTTATGTATATCTTAGAAAGGTCATAATTATGACCTTACCTTAAGGCTTTGGTTTTTAAAACCCATTGAATTAATTGGAATGTATTTCACCTTTGGTCGAGAAATAATATTTTCACTCAATCTTGATAGCTTAAATATTGGTTAAAATTGCTTTTAAATAAGACTGATTTTGATTTTTTATTGCATAAAGTCATGAAAAGTAAACGATGTTAGACAGTTTTGTATTTAAATATCTATGATAAATAAAATTTTACAACTATTTTTAATAACTTTTTTTATCCAAACTTTAAATTTCAGGTAAAATGTGCAATTTCTAAACATTAAACCGATTTTGCTTAAATTTTCTGCACTTGATTTTGAAATTTTAGAGAATAATTTTAAAACTTGTAGCAACGAAAAACTACAATAATCCAATATAAAGGTCACCCTAATAGTCATGTATACTATATCATTATTTTTTCACTGTTCAATTTTTTTGTTATATTTGCAAAAATTTATATGTATATGTGTGTTTTTTTTTTTGTTCAACCATACACCAAAGTTATAATTATGTTTAAGCTTTGAAAATACCATATGGATTAATATTTAATTTTCTGTTTACCTACCGCTTAATTACAATTTTTTGGTTTGTTATTTGACCAGCATTCATATAGTCTGTTACAAGAATTTGCATTTTTGTTTCGTTATTTTCACACGCATACATATACTCCTATTTTTATGTAAAACAAAAATAATACTTTCACATTCAAGCATATCCATATGCATACATATTATGTCAATATATAGGTATACATAGTTGTAGGTTTATACATATATGTTTGTATATAAATTGTGAAACAGTGGCTATGTTTTGTGTTATTTTGTTTTTTTAACACACCAATATTTAATTTTATAGCGAAATCATTTAAAACAATTTTACACTTACATAAAAGTATTTATATTTTGTGTGTATATGTTTAAAGTATGCGTTTTTTCTGCAATTTCATACCTATATTCTTTCATTAATAATGCAGCATGCACAGTGGAATCGATTGAGGAAATTAAAAAAAAAATATATATGAAACAAATTTGTAGGACTATTTCTATGTAATTTCATAGCTACTTGTATGATGATCTGTAGGTACATAACAGATCATAGCTCCCATACAGCGCCCATTTCTGAAAAAGATATTTTTGCTTATATACTCGGTATAGGGTATTATTATATATTTTTACTTATTATACCCTACACCACCACAGTAGGATGGATATTGGGTTTAAACTGATGTTTGTAACGTTCAAAAATATTAGTTCAAGACCCATCTTAAAGTACGATTGGGAACACATTTAATTACTATACAAATGTCCTTTTGAAATAGGGCTTTATTTTATGTATGTTTAAATTATAAACGTATCCAAACGAATTTCACCAAAAACATGTACATAACTTGTACCAAATCACACCTAAAAATGTTGTGGAGTTCAGTTCATAATTGACCATACCCAGCAAACACTTTACTTACATTCAAAATTTTAATGACTTCGAGAATTCACTATTTCGTAGCTTTATTCGCCACTTTTTGTATTACTAATAATATATTAAAGAATTACTTTATATATATCTTAAAAAGGTCATAGTTATAAAATCCAAAAAATTTACTTCAAATAAATAGATTTAAAGAAGTTAGGCAGGTTTTACACGTTTCAATTCTGACTCTTCAAAACAGGTATTTTTGGGTGAGACGGGAAAAGAAAACAAAAGGTATACATACTTGATGATACTAATCAATTTTCTTATTTCCTTTTACTTTCACTTTTGTTGTCTCTAGGTTTTTAATAAAAAATATCTGTAGTGTTGGCGGATTATGTTAATAAAGATGAGAAAAACTAAATGAAATATTTAATTTTTATTATGCTTTTATCGTCAGCTGTAAATCTACCCAAATGTTTTAGGTGGCCTTATACGTCTCACAGCTTCATAAATGAAACATTTTTGACTAGTTTTGGCCGACTAAGGCACCTAAGTGCAAAATTTAAGATCACGAGAACTTCTTTTTTAAATTTTAGGCCATAGCAAACAAATAGATTTAGCAGACTAGACTTTGTAGTTCTATATTTAATAGATATGTTGATAATGAAATTTATGCGTACCATAAGCCTTTTTAAGGATTTAATATTTTCAAAAGTTGTTCACACTGTACACCGTCGTATACACGCACAAACATATGCAACAGCATTCAAAGCAAATAAAAGTTTATTGGTAATATAAGTTGGTTTCCCCTGCACTGCTACCTAGTTGAACACATTGCTTAATTACATCAGAAATAAAAACAAGACCGCTTATATACTCGTATTTATTTAATTAAAGCACCTTTAAAAGAAATTGTAAAACCACAAATCTTTGTTTTAAGCTTTCACTAAAAAACGAGTCATTAGTGTAGTCTAATACTAAACTACGCTTTAATGATTCATTTTCGCAAATACATGCATACATAGAAACATACATACATACCCATAAATACTCAACAATATTTATTTATTATTTAAACTAGTAGCTTTGTTATGTACAGAAATGTATTTAAATACCAAAAAAGTAAACAAAAATACAAAACAAAACAAATATTATTTAAATTTTGCGGTTTTAAAGGCTTTAAATGTATTTGATGCGGTAATACACATACAATTCATGTTATTTGAAAAACAAAAAACAAAATATACATTTTAGAAAAAAAAAACAATTGATTTTTTTTACAACTTATCTACTGAATTGAAAGCAAAAACAAAAAATCGAATGTATATTAGTTACAAATATATTATTAAAATACCTTTGAAAATATTTATATAACATCCTAGGAAAAACTTTACTTAAAAATTAAGTTAAAAAGTAATAGGAAATTGTACCAGACTACTTACAAATCAACTAGAAAAAGTACTTATTTTTATTCGATTTGCCACTTTTAAACAAAAAATTAATAACTTATTTGTATAATTAAAAGTTTTATAAAAATGTGTAGTTATAGACTTATTAAAACAAAATATTATAAAAAAAGTAAACAAACTTAATAAATATTAGGTAAACTTATTGCAAATGATATAGATAAAGATTTATAATCATATACTAAGTGCTGTTCACAAATTTCGATTAAAGCTGCCCAGTTTTTGTTTAGAAAATTTTTGAAAATTGACTAATAACTTCAAGTATGTACCCCTTTTATTCTCTTTTCCCTTTTCACCCAAAAATAGTTGTCTTGAAGAGTCAGAATTGAAACGTGTGAAAGCGGACTAACTCCTCTAAATCTATTTATTTGAAGTAAATTTTTTGGATTTTATAATTACGAACTTTTTCATATATAAAGTAGTTCTTTAATATATAGTTAGTAATACAAAAAGTGGCTAATAAATCTACAAAATAATGAATTCTGGAAGTCATTAAAATTAAGAATGTAAGTAAAGTTTTTGCTGGGATGTAAATATTTATTTTTGGTTTTAGATTTAAGATCAACAAAAAATAACTTAAAAGGTTTAGCTGAAATTTTAATTAAATTTTTGTTTGAGTTTTTTAGCTTTTTTTTTTGGAAAATACATAAAATTATTACAGAAATAGAACACTTCTAAAATATTTAAAAGCTAATTGATTTTCACAAAGCCCTTTTAATTAAAAATATTTTAAAAACCAGAAAAATATAATGAACATGATTATTGAATAGGTTTTAAAATAGTATTTAGATTTTTTTAAATAAAACATTTTATAGGTAGCTATTCATAACTAATCTGAAAATCACTCATACACGAATTTTTGTATGAGAAAATGAATTTTAGTTTCTTTTTTAATAAATAAGTATTAATTTATTTAGAACAATACTAATATATTTAATTATAAAAAACACAAAATTCTTAACAATGTCATCATAATCTTTGTTTTAGTACCTGTAGTTTAACCCACTTGGCGTATACATCATTTTAAAAGGACGGTTTTCTTATCACAATATTTATATTTGTTTATGCCCACCACCAAAAGAAGGGGGTATATTGAGTTCTTATCCGTTTGTAACACATCGAAATAATGGTCGTAAAACCAAAAAGTCTATCAATTCTGGGTCTTTGTAAGCTTCTAAGACGATTTAGTCACGTCCGTTCGTCTGTCCGTCTGTTGTTGGTACGATAGAGCTTCGACAAAAGGGCATAGAACAATGAAATTTTTACGAAACATTCTTTGATCCACCGAAATGTATTATAGATCAAAGTTTCAGACAATCTCAATATTTGTCAGATATTTTTTGCTGTTTTCTTCAAATATAATGCAAATAATATCGTGAACTTTTGTACACTTTATTTTAATTATATAAGAACAAGTCCTATTGAAAATGGTAGGAATCGGTCTACGATTTCTCATAGCCGCCATACAAATGTCTTCCCGGAATATGGCTTTTTGGTACATCAATGTCTATTGAAAAGTCGTATCTAAACAAAATTCTGAAATAATAAGTTTCATGACAAGTGAAATCTCAAAACAACATATTTTTGCATCGGTCCATAATTTTGGCATAGACCCATTCAAAGACCACTTCCGAAATTCACTTAAATGAGCATAAATATTTTGTAAAAATTACTATCAAGTTGACATTCGATAAGCGTAATCAAAATATATATTTAAATCGTTGTAGCAAACTTAATGATGATCGCTCTATATTTGAAAGTATGGGGGCTACTTCCGAAACTCACTTTAATGCGCATAAATCTCTTATAAATCTCCATAATATGTGCTTTGGTGGTGGGTATATAAGATTTGGCACAGTAGAATATAAACTCTTACTTGTTATTATTACTATTGTTTATACTTTGTTATGTAGCTTCGCAGCTCAAAATAATCAGTTGATAAAAGTAGTACCGCGTGTTTGAACTTTTTATTAAGTGCTGTGCAAAAAGTATTTTTTTAATAGTGCGCGATAATAGTAAAATCTTATTAAATAACAAATAAATGAAAAGTGTCCTTTAAAAGGGACAGTGGCTAAATATACTACCTACTTTTATAATTTGCAACTACGTGCAGACGCATAAATAAGGCATAACAATGTACTTGACTATGAGAGCGATGACTGTTTTACTGTTTTAGCGGACCTAGTCAAGCGCAAAAGGGTTGCAGAGCCTAGGCCGACTAAAAAGAAATGTGTACATAAACGGCAGCAAACGGATATGGTGCAAATAGTAACTTAAATGATATATTTATATACATACATATTTCATCTGGAATTCCAAATTTTTATGCAACAGTATTTTGAAATTGTACCAAATGACTCGTGGTAGTATAACGGTACCAACTGTGTCTAAAATGTATCAAAAAAATACAATTGTACCATGTTTGCCAACACTGATTTATAATATTATTCAATTAAATTCGATATACACATTTTTTTAAGCAAAAAGTTTAATAGATAATCAATTAAAAACTCTCCATTAATTTGTTGTTATTATTTTTTTGACAAATGCAAGCAAAAACTTTTATTTGATAGGTTTTATTTTAAGCCACAAATTACAAAAAGCAAATTTGTTGTTTTATCTACAATACACAATATACAATCAGTTTTACAAACCCCCTAAAAAAATACACATATTAAATACAAATAATATTTACATAAAACAAACGCAAGAATAATCTTGTCTGTACACTATATATTCTGTATTTATTTTTACGCAATATTTAATAAAATGAGCCATTGATAACAGTAATTCCCTTGAACAAAACTGTTTGTAATACACCAAATACTCAATTTAACATTATAACACATTAAGTATAATAAAAACAGCAATTACCATAATCTAACTTAATGCAGAACAATTCCAAAATAACCAAAAACAAAAAAAAAACAACAGAGAAAAACCTAAAATACTGAACTGAATACAAACAATTTTTGGTTATCTATCTGGAAAAATAACAAAATAAGAATGAGAAAAACAGAGCACAAAAAAAACCAACAAGTAAATCTTGTAAATAATATTGTTAGTGTTGTTTTTTGTTGCTGTTGTTGTTGTTGTTGTTGTTATTATATGTATCTGTAGAGCTTAGTTATAGCCTTGACCAAGATAAAACAAGGATACAACAAAATAAATATTGACTTGTGAATCAACAATTTAAGTAATGCAACAAGATTTTATTTTAGCTACTTTTGTTATTGTTGTTGTTAAGTAAGATTATACAAAAAATAAAGAATTCCACAAAATAAGTTGCCACACGGCCACCCACATACTTAAAAAAAGCACAACAAATTTAATTCAGGAGTTCGTAAGAAAAGAAATTTGTAGACTTATCTAAAATTTTTTATCATCTACAACATCAACAAAAAGGGGATACATTTAGTTCATCAATAAATTTGTTGGAAAAATTGGGAGATCTTAAACATGTATAAAACCTAAAAAAATTAACGAAATAGAACCGTTACCTACCGTCCAAGAGTTAGTTATGTATGTTGTGTTGTGTCTCGTTCACCCACCAAGTTGGTAAAGCAAACCCAAACCAGAAATGTAGATTTGACATAAACTCCATTAGTACCAATTTACACGAAGCAATTCTTTAAGCTAAGCTGATTACCTTTTAGACATCGGGGTGCAATTCTGACTCAGCCAGGCAAGTATTTTTGGGTGAGAACTGAAAAGAGAATAAAATGGTTAAAAACTTCTCGGTACTAGTCAATTTAATTATTTCCTCTTCTTTTTTCTTTCATGCTAGTTGATTTGCATAAAAAAGTACGAATTTTTAATTGACATGTGTGAATGTAATGACAAGTTCCAAAAAACAAAAACTGATCAGCTAAAACTAAATAGTAAGACGAGTACACACTTGGTTGTTCTAACAATTCGTTCGACTCTCTTATTTGTATTACATATCTGCAGAGATGCCAACTATGCAATGGCAAAACGTGCCGACCGAGCAGTCAAAAAGAGCTAAAAAGGGCTAAATTTAAAAATCAAAGATTATTCTGTTCTAAATCCATTTTTTATTTATTTTTGTACTTCAAACTCATTTATATTAAACATTTTTTTCTTTTAAAGCAGGATTTGATTCCCAAGCTTTTCTGTACATTTGACCGTATTTATCAATTTTAATTATTTTTTAGCAACTGTCTTGTGCTTTGAAAAGTACTTTTTAATCAAAAGGGATTTTATTTTTTGCTTTATTAAAAACGTGATTTAAAAATTTAAATTCTAAATACAACATACATAGTTGCAAAATAAGAGTATCTCATTTGCAAAAAATGTGTGCAAATATTATTTCTATAAATGAGTCAAAGACGAAACAAGAGGGTAAAAACGGGAGTATTTACTGATAGATACAAAAAGTGTTAAACGTGCGAATATCGTGTTTGAAAAGAGCCCATGTTAGCTGTTTTTTTTTTAAAGAGCTAAAGGAAAATATTACGTGTCAGGAGTTATTAAAAATATCTAAATCTAGCCCAAAAATAGCTAAGTTGGCATCACTGTACATGTGTATACAAATGTGTGTATTCTCAAATAAAAATACGAGCGATTCAAGTCACAAGAATTGTGCGGTGTCAATACCAAGGAAATTTCAAGGAACAAATTGTATCAATCTTTTCAATGAAAATTATTTCGTGTAAATTGGGACTAAACTTTTAAGCAGTTTATACCATAGTACTGTATTCCATATATCTAGGAAGGTAACGCGACTTCAAAAGAGAGAAAATTCTTTACAAATGATAATTTGCTTTGCATTTTATATTTTTCTGTAAAGTATGATCTGCTGTAATTATTTCAAAAGCTTTCGATAGAGTTTCCATGGTGAAATTATATCGAAACTTAGAGTACCTAAATGTGCAAATTCATTGCCAAAACTTATAGTTTTTGCACACAGAAATAAAGCTTGAACGTTTTTTTCTTTTAAATTGTTTCCACAAAAATAAAGAATATCGTGGTTTTTGACAAAGTTATGAAGAAAATTAAAAATCGGCCGGCAAAGCCGATTTTTGGCAAAAATTCTAATTGTGCGATCTTAAATCCTTTTCCGAAAAATCTGAAAAAATCTCAAAAATACTTTACCCTATAAGCTTTCATATTAGGCTTGAGCAAAAAAGAATTTTTTTTTTTGGGCAACGTAATATACACATAAATAAATATACTCATATATAAAATATAACTTATTCTTGAGAAACGTTTATGCTTTTGATGTCGATTAGTTGCAGAAATTAAGTTAAATTTAAAGGCAATAAAGTTGGTTTCTATTTTTAACAATGAGTAGCTCAATGTTATTTTGTTAGGAATGTGAAAAAGAAAATCTTTAATAAGTAAAAGAATTGTTCACATCAAATTTAATATTTTATAATATGGCCAAAAATCTTTAATTTTTTTGTAATATATACAAATGTTGTGCAGATCGATGCGTAGAACCACAGAAAACCACTTTAATATCTGTAAAAAATTTAAATATGTTTGTATAACCATTAACCATTATAGCGCAATAACTTCAAAAACTTTCAACGGGATTCTCGACAACTGCCAAAAAGATATGGCTTGACCGAGTGTGCTTTCTTACTTGTTTTCTATTACAAACTTTAAGCGTATTTATTACCTGCTGAGCAACGTAAATAAATTAAAATGAATTTAAAGGTAAAGAACTTCTTCATGTAAAATTAAACACTTCATAAGTTCTAATATAATACCAAATTATCACTAAAATTAAAATATTAAAAAAAAAACAGAAGGAAAGCCTACACATTCTTAAATAGAATACCTGTTAATACCTTTATTTTATCTATACAAATCTACATACTACATATTAGCTTTACAAGCTTATTTCCTTAATATTTTTACCCAATAACATTCACCGAAAATGTCCTGTATTTCAACAAAATACACACATTAAACTGTAGACTCACAACTTTAAATACCCTTCAATTGAATTTGACAATATTATTGTGATTGTGCACGTTCCAAATAATAAAATGTTCAATGGTTCTTTTTTCTTTCAATACAGCTTTTTTATTTTTATTTCATTGTTTGGTTCTTCCTTATTTGTTACCAAACCAGACCAAACGAAAAAAAACAACATCTCTGCCAAATAGTCAAAAGGTGTAAGTAAGTTGTCAGGTTACAGTATTTTATATGCATCACAGCCACCATGGAGGGTCTAGCAAAGCTACGTACATGTTTTTCGACTACAACGATATTTTATCATTTGACATGTACTACGTAGTATGTCGAAACATGTGAAAAGTAGCACTTGTTCATAAAACTAACAGATCTGCAACATAAAACGAGCATTGACGAAGAAAGGAAGAAAAAAAAATATATAAAAGAAGCTGAAAATAAACTTTGCATGTGATATTGAAACACTTGTTATTTCTTGGAAAATGAAGCTTCGCTGCATGTAGTTTATTCATCAAATGCAGTTGAGGTACTTATGAACACAACAACAACAAAAGCCAGAAAATGAAAAAAGAACCAAAATAATTGCTGACCCAAGAATCATACCTGGGGGCGACTGGTGTGCAAAAGATTGAAAGTAGAAAAGAAATAACAAGAAAATGGGGTTCAAATGTCTTTAACACTTTAAACTCGAATGCATCTTTCACTCTGTCCGAACAGCCAGTACTATAGAAACTGCCATCTACTACTACTACTACTAATACTACTACTACTACTAACACTATTAAAATTCTTCATTTTATGGTTCCGCAACTTTAGTAGTAGTAGTTGCTTATATGTAGAAATACATATACATATGTATGTATATGTATTTACATTTGTAGGAGGTAAAGCTGGAGTAAATTTTATGCTTAATCTATATAGTATTGGAAAAATTGGAAAAATTATGCAAAAAAGAAAAAGAAAAAATTTGGCAGACAACTTATGATCATTAAATCGATTCATAGAGAGTTTGACAGTAAAGGGACGGTCACACTTGGCAAATATTTGCCGAAAAAGACGTAACCACTAAATAAAATATTTTTGAACTCGTTTATTTATTAAAAAATCTTCGTTTTTTAGGACAATTTTTTATCTTGTTTTATTTGCTGCTGTGTGTTCTTGCAAAACTCTTGTAAGAGTAAACAACATCAACCAAATTTGTTCTAAAACAAATGAACAAAGTTTCATTGAATACGAAGAACTCACTCTTATTATTTTTGCCACTACTGTAGTTATATCTATGTATGGATGTGCAGTACTGTAGTATTTCAGCTTCTTAGGAATATTAATCTTTCATAGCTTGAACATATTTTAGATTGAATTAAATATAATTAGTTCTTTACCAAGTATAAGATTAACTTAACCGTTCAAATGTAAATCTTAAAAAGTATAGTTAACATTTCTGAAATCTTTAATAAGGTTTATTTTTCTTAATCATAATACTATAACACAATTAGTAAAAAAAGTACAACAATTCAGTAAAGATTTCGGAAACATTTTGATGTAATTTAAACGTTCTTCCTATACTGTAATATGCTTTAAGCTATAAGTCCCAAAATTTGGAAAAGGGTATTTGAAATTCGTGTTAATCCTTTGCTAGTTCCCTTTACCTTTTTTACCAACTAAACTTACAATTTACATTTACTCACGTACCAGTGGTTTGTAGTTAACCTTACTAAGGTTATGTATGGTTTTTATTCTCTTTTGCACAACTGAATTTGTTTTTTATATTTACTGTTGTTGGTAGCATGTGTTGATCAGAATTTCTTCTCTTCTTTGTTTTCATCTTCATGTTGCTGAATGTGAAGCAACAACAACGACAAAAACATGTAACATATTTGTAGTTCAAGTACTCGTATGTTGTTCATCTACTGTAGACCATTTTGAAAAATGTATTTTTATTTTCCATTATGTTTTTTTTTTTTTGCTGTTTCCTTTTGTCATTTACTTTCTACACATTTTTTTTACAATTACATTTTGCAGCAAGAAAATCTATTTTGTTACCTAACTCTTCTTTACCTCTTTACCTTAGATAACCTTTTTCTATATATTTTACCAGGTCTTTGGTAAATTATTTCCCTTTTTGTTGTTGTTGCTTTTTGCCACTTTCCTTTTTGTGGTCGACATTTTGACCCTTATTTGTTTTTTTAAGCTGCTTCCTTGTAATTGTAAGAATGTATTATATTTTAGACTTTGTGTAGTTGTTTGTTTGTTTGTTTAAATTTGATATTTTATCCTTTTTTTGTGACTAGTAACAATAAATACTGGTTGGTATTCTTTAATTTTGTATAAAATGCAACTATAACAACAAAAAGGAAACCTGTGACAACTAACTCGTATATTTATCTTTGTTTGTCATCATCATCATCATGCAACAAACAAGTTTTTTTGCGGCACGCTTAAGTGTCAAAGCATAAAATTGCATTCTTTTGACATGATCTGTGATTGTTATCAAACGACAGGAATTACATACACACATTTTACATTCTTGCAAACAAACAATTGTATGTATGCTTTTGTACACACAAGTGAAATCATCTAGATGTATGTATATATTTGCCAGTGCATTTATAGATACAAAAGTATTTTGCATTGTAAATATTTTTCTAAAATGAAATTCTTTCTTTAATTTAATTTTAAGATAAGGGTTTAAGCAAAACAGAAAAAGTAAGAGCACTATACTGTGAGCGTCGATGTAAAGTAAACACCTAATATTGTTTAAAAAATGTTTTATTATATATACTACAGGTACGAATTTAAAACAACATACATATATTGCATAATTCATATGTGACTTAAGGTAAATACGAGTATAACTCTTTAACAAAAACTAGAAAAATAAGGAAAAAAAATTAAATTTTACGGAAAACTACCAGATTTTTTGGCATCAAAATAAAGTAAAAAAGTTAAGTAGGCATAATGTCAGTTGCAATATCCAGAGAGAGTGAGCAGCCAGCAGTACTAGGCGTCACTTGAGTTCAAAGTTGATCAGTCGGTAAGCCGGGGTTGTTTATCTAAAGTGTTTTCTTTATTTTAATTGAAAATTAATCTTATTATTACCATTATTTTTAAAGTATATTAAATCTATATCTACTTTGTATTTAACAAGCAAATGAACTATTAACATAAAATATCTAAATTCATAAAACTAAATAAGCATTCTTATAGGTATATTAAAATCATGTAAAACATTTATTCAATTTACAAGTGATGTCGTATGTTGTACATTGTATATTACAAATATCTGAGTAAATGCAATTTTGAGCAAAGTCATATGTTTACGTTGTCAAAGCTTCAAAATGCCAAAAGAAAAATAGTTTAAAAACAAATATACAAAACAAAAAATATAAATATTTTACAAAATTAAAACATACCATAGTATTTTCAGCACTATATATTATTAAAATTTTTTGTTTATTAATTTTATTTCTTTGTTTTAAATTTGTCAATCAGTAGATTATTTGAGTGTAACCGTTTGGTTATTTTTTAAATACAATGAATAATTTGTATATTGAGATCAGGGCTGATAAAAAAGAAATAAATCGTAATTTCGAATTTTAAAAATCGTCAAAAAAAAAATCGGAAAAATAAAAATTCACTATTTCTAATAGTATTTTAATTTATTTAAAGAAAAGCATAAAAATTGAAGTTTATATAGTCTCTTATACAAACCACAAAAAATATAACGTTAAACGAAACTTGTGTGATATTTATATAATATCTTAGTCAGCTTTCACACTTTTCGATTCTGACCCGTCAAGGCAAATATTTTTGGATGAGAAGTTAAAAGAAAACAAAACTTCACAAACTTGACGGTACTTATTCTTCTTATTTCCTTTTGTTTTTTTTTTCATGCATGTCGATTTGCATTAAAAAGTACGAAAATTGAATTGACTTCTGTAAATGAAATCGCAAGTTCAAAAGAAAATTGAACAAAAACTCGTCAGCTAAAACTGAAGAGTATGAAACAAGACTTACAGTATTTTATAAATAAATATCTGGATTTAACATATTTTATTAATTCACTTTGAATTACAATGTCAAAACAATTTAGTTTATTAAGTTTTGAGCATATTATTATTTTCAAAGAATTCCGTATGTATGTTTTATTAAATTTACATAAAATTTTAGAGTAGGTAATGTAAAAAAAAGGGTTGAGGTTTTGGGATGTTGACGTAAATGAACGTTAACGTTTTCCTGAGTGCACGGTAAATGTATTCCTTTTTGTCAACTGCTGTCAAACGCTACTTCAATTAGCAATATTGAGCATATGTGAACACTTTTTAATTAACCAATAATTGACTCAATTAAAAATGCATGCCTAAACAACATTAGGTTATATTTGCAATTAATATGTCTTTGCCTAATTTTTTATTTTGTTCAGATATTCCCAAAGCAGCTCAATTGAATTGAGGTGTAGGAACTTCGAAGGATCATCTAAAGATTTTGAACAAATATTGATCAACTACTCTATAAAAATTTTGGTGGTATGCTTATGATCCTAATTCTTGCCTAGTTCTACACTATGGGCTACATTCTTTTTAAAAATGTCTAGAAAAACTTCCTATTTCATTGTAGATTATACAAATGTAAGATTAATAATAAATATGTTACCAAGACGGTTATTTAAAGATATTTTAAATATTTCGTTCTTGGTTTGCCATATTTTTGGTTTGTTTTAAATATAATTATCTCAGACTTACTTTAATCGGTAAAAAGAATATTATTTCACTAAAATTTGAGGCTCGTTTATACATGTATGTATTTTTTTTGCAAAATTCAAACGCTTGTTTTGGTTGTTCTTTGACATAAAAGACTTCTTACGTAGCACTCTACTCTATATATCATTTTAATGCAAAGATCTTCGTATCGTACTCGATTTTGTAGGTGTTCCAGAAGTTTTCGTAACATTTTCAGCTATTTTTAGAGCACTGGAAATTGGGTTTGCTGTTACTTCTTTTACTATATCTCTTACTTCAGTTTTCGTAAGAGGCTTTGGTCGCTTTTCACTAAGCAAATTTTCTTTGGTATACTTGTTTTTAATTATACAGTGATGTTTTCTAACGATTTCACTTATTTTACGCAGCGATTTACCTTTTCTATGTAAGTCTATTATGATTTGTATTCTCAATTGATGGTTGACAACTTTATATTTTTTAATGACAAATCCCACAAATCCTGCAGAGGCGGAGCTGTAAGGGTTCATAAAAGGACAATTTTGATATGTAATTTGTTTAAACATATGTAATTTTGTTGGTGTTTATCCAGTTCCTAAGATTTTAAAATGTATGTGTGTAATATTTATCTTTAATAGTTTGCGAGTTATATGCACCCAAGCTCAAACATGTGAAATTTCGTTACGATATCTGTATAAGCTCCCAAAGATAAAAAATTATTTCCAAAATAAAACTTTTCTAAAACACTCATAGAGACCATATCAATTCCTTGGACACAGACACGATCGAGTCACGTAAAATAAGGGTCGTTCTGGCAAAACTAAGATCAAAATGAAGCAAAAATCGATTAAAATATATTGGGTGGTATATTTTTTTCTAAATTTAAATTCTCTTAATTAATGTCCAATTTCTTAAAGTTGCCTTCTATGCCAAAGAGATCCGAGGCATTTTTGGGTTTGCCCGGTTGCACTTTATCATTAATAAGATGATCACGTTCATACTCAATCGCCAATTTCGCGCGATTATTTTGAAAGTCACTTTACCTTTATACAGACTTTAAAACAAAGAAAAATTCAAAGAATTTTTAATATTTTTGGAATGGCATAATGATGATGCCACAAACAGCTTTATTTTGACGCATAAAAATTGGTCTATTTTTACAATAAATCAATTAAAATTGTATACACGTTTGCTTATGTTTATTTTTTTGTGAATCCTTTTCTATTAATAATAAGTGGTGTTGACTTTATTTTCACCTTCACAGTATGTAGCAATGCTGAATATTGGACACCTTAAACTTCTTTTATACAAATAACAAAAAGAAAGGTATAGAGCAGCAAAGATAGTTATCTTCACTTTTTTAATTTCTGTTACATTTAACATTAATTAAAGTCGTTTTAGTGACAATATTATGGGCGTATTGACAGTCGTGCGGAAAGTTTTTTTAAGGCATAACTACCTACAGCTTTGCTCTAATTGTTGACGAACTTTATTTTAAAACAAATATAAATAACAATAAGCAATAATAATAATAATAATAAAATTTAATAAATGTTATTTCTTTTCATTGCAGGTATGTTTCAAAACATTCTATACCAATTATTCTATGTTACACAGTAAGTCTGACTTAAACAAGCTAATATTTCCCTAACTAACAAAGCATCATTTTATATAAAATATAAGTTAAATTAAAAAAAAGCATCAAACATAAATTATGTTTATGTGTAATAATTATCCATCTAGACCAAAAAACAAAACTAAAGTATAAAACTCATAATTATCCATAATGGCTTAAATACAACAAGCATTTATTGTTGTGCCCTCTAAACAGCGCAGCGATATTATATATTTTTCAAATTGTTGCAGACCTTTTTTTTTTATTAGGTATACTAACGGCTAAAGAGAAAACACAAAATAGTCGCAACTGCTTTAAAAAATTTAATAATAAACTGAACTATACTTGTAGAAACTACTTACTACAACTTCAAGTTAATGTATAAAAATAGTTTAAATCAAAAAGTTATAGCCAGAAAAAAAATCGTAAATAGTTTTTCAAAGGACTTTCATTTATACATATAAACGTATAAAAGTGCATATACAAATATCTATGTTCATCTAACATTTAGATGAGTTTATATTTAGCTGAGTTTCCCCCACCCAGTTACTCTCTCTTTCTGATGCCAGCTCTTCTTCTGCTTTTGTCCGTAGTTTACATGAGTATTAGTTCAAGGATTTTGAAAGGGGGTCGTTATACGAAAGTGTTTTTAATGCATTATTTTTGTTGCAATTTCCTTTATTATCCTTTGCATGCATTTATGTCTAGAGTGTTGTTTTTAAGCAAATATTTACGTTTGCGTTGTAGTGCTGCAATTCTTAAATATTTAAAATATTAAATTTTACTAAATACAAAATTGTTGTAATTAGTAAACATTTTCTGCCGAATTCATAAAAATTAAAGTAGACTTCAAATGTACTTTAAGAAAATTTTGTATGCAAATTTAGTATGTTGATGTAAATATGTATGTTGGCAGTGTGGATTTTGAATAAAATGAGAAAATTTTCATAAATAATTCTATCATATTTTAGTAAAATTTTAAAATACTATAAAATAATAAGGGTACCGTTACATATGGCAAATATTTACTCAAAACAGCGTAACCACTATTTTTAACACAATTTTATTTGACGATATTTAATCTTACAAGCATTTTGCAAGAAAAAAAAAGATTTAAATAATATTTGATGAATTTTTAAGATTTGTCCTTTGTAATATATGTTTTCCAAATAAACACAAGAATTAAAAAAATTTTATTTTATTGATTACGTTTTTTTTATAAAATATTTGCATCCCGCTTCTTAAACCAAAATCCCGCCTTTTGCTAATTTTGAAGTAAATACAAAAACTTAAAACTGTAATCGTTGGCCTTTTCTTTAAACATTTGAAGTTGCTTTACGTTATTTTTCTAACAGATTTTAATAGCTTATTATCGTTAAAGTCTTTTATCAGCCACGAATGAAAAGTAAAAACGCAGTTTATGGAATTTTCGTTGAATTTTGTGTGTATTGTAGATTCTAAATTTTCTTCCAGAATAATTCAAGTTTGAAAAATGTGCAGATCCATATTTTTGTTGAATTTGTTCCTAACTAAATGTTTTTTGTTTTTTTCCCAAAACAAATTTGCAAAAAATTGGTCACTTTTATACATTTTAAACAATTACACTCAAAAAATTCTGTACGTAACATTAACTGAAATTGGAATATGAAATAAATGAATATTCAGTTAAAAACCGGTCTACTTATTATTCATTTAATTTTAACGAAAAGTTCATTTACTTTAAATGTCAAAAATTCAACTCCGAATTCCGTAAAATCAACAGAATTTTCAGTTATTTTATGTATTTTAACTATCAAAAAATTAACCACAAATTCCGTAAAATCAACAGGATTTTCAATTTTATTTTAGTTATTAACTAACTAAAATAAAATAACTGAAAATAACTTGAAATAATTTTCTAAGGGTCGGTCTATACATAGTCATAGCTTCCGTATAATATCTATATATACGTATCTTATATTAAAATTCACATTGACTGTTTAGGAATTATAACATTTAAAATTAATTGAACTTTTTGTTAAAATGAAATGAAAAATAAGTAAATCGGTTTTTAAGTAAATTTTCAGTTATTTTAAATTACAGTTTCATTTAATTTTACATACAAAATACTTTAACGTAAACAACTGTCAATATCAAATGCAACTGAAAATCCGTATTAATGTGCACTTAGTTTTTTGAATAAATGTTAAATTCAGTTAGTTAAAAACAACTGCACGGAATACTTCCTGAATAAACTACATTCCGTTACTGTAATAATATTGTGAGTGTATCTCCCATATAAATCCCTCTTCCGAAAATCACTTCAATACTCATAGATTTCTTATAAAAAAACAGTACCGATCTAAATTTTACACGGATCATTTAGATACATGCCAAAATCAAACTGCTGGATTTTGAGAATATCGAAGGTCCACTTCCGAAATTCACTAATATGTCGAAATTCAATTCATATACATAACATTTAGAAGATCGGTCGGTCCATGATTTGCCATATCTGCCATATAAAAACAATTTCCGTAAAACAATTTAACCCACAAAAATTTCTAATAAATATTCATATTGAACCAACTTTTATACAGATCAGAAATTTTAATCTAGAAATTATACTAATATCAATTATACGGCAATTATGCTACTAAATTTTGTAGCTGTCAGTCAATAATTGGCAATAGCTGCCGGATTAAGACCACTTTCGAGTACAACAATCAACCATGCAACTCTTTTAAATAATGTTATTGAGATTAATTTCAAGCAAAATAAGTCTAAAATATATAGAAATGCCATTAGTGGATAATGAATTTAGAAGCTGTCCATAACTGGTTCACATCTACAATGCCTACCATAAATATTTTGTAAATAATGTTTTTGAGATTAAATTCAACCATTATCCTTTTTTATGCCTTGTTTTATACTCTGTTTTTTAACTTGTGCTGAATATGGAAAAATGTGGATACCGATCCAAAATATAAATATACAAAGTTAATAAATTAAAAAAAGCAAATGGTTGTGGTCTGAAGATCACACCTATTGTCAGCTCTTTAGATTGACTTTAAATATTTGTATAACTATAAAATAATACCTTTAGAAACATTTTCTGTCTCCTATTAGACGTCACCGCGTCTTGGATTAACATCCAAGGAGTCAGGTCTACATAATAGCCCCCTGATTATCCCCAGCTATTTTCAATGGATATTTATATAGTAGTAGTACTGTAGTTCTTTAAAATAACAAATGTTGCCGATTTGGAATAGGTATGCAGTACAGTACATATGGATCGAATTATTAAGTAAACTAAAAATATAGATTTTTAAAAAAAGAAATTAATGCTAAATTCTCAATTTAACTTTTTTTTTAAATATTAATAAATGGATTACAATTTGTGGTTCAAGAGTACTAAAACGTTTTTTGTTATATTGATATTAAAACATTTGCGCGACCGAATTTTATGTGAGCCATGCTTCATAAAGAGCGAATTTGATTTTGCTGGCTGTTGAAATTAACTTTCCAAAACTGCCCAAATAAATTTCAAACACAACTAATACAATACATTACAACTGTAGCAGAAAGTTGTTTAAGAAATTATTAAAAGTTTACCAAAATGTTTGCAACAAATTTTGTTTATCAAACAACAATGTTTTTGTTTAACAAAAACATGAATCTCCTTTAAAAATGTTGTTTCATAAAAAGAAAAATAATTTGAAATATTTAAAGGCGAAGAATGTATAAGAGACATCACTGCCCACCTTTTTTAATATTAAATATTCCAAACAAGTTCATTCAAACATTTTTCCAAATATTTTTACAAAAAACAAACCGTGTCTAGACATTGCATTTTAAAGAAAAATATTAAACATTTAAAACAAATTTAACATTTAACCTTTAACTAAATTCTCATATACAAATTGGTAAAATATTAAAAATAAAATACCAAAAACAAATTTAAATAATACATTTATTTCAGCAGCACATTTAGGGAAATAAAACAACATAAAAGAAAAACAACAAGAACTTGATGATTATCCTTGAACTATGTATGAGTACATTGTTTGAGTATATACGTATGTACATATGTACGAGTTTGTATGTATGTATGTATGCATGTTGTTCTTTGGTTTATTTGGCCTGTGGTTAAATTGAAAACAGCACTTCAAATAATTCAGATTGATTAGAATTCCAAAGTTGTATTTGAGATATATGTACATATTTACACACACACAAATACCAATGCACGTACACACCTCTAAACTCTTTTACTACCATCACTCACCAATTGAACCCTTTTCAATATTTCCTATTGCCGTTTGTATTGGATTTGTGCTAGAATTTAGTTGGTTAAAATGTAGTGCAGCAATTTATAAAAACATTATATTGTATTGATTGCAGCAGTATTTTGTTCTGAACTGCATCGTCTTTTGTTTTGTCCATTTACTACAATTTGTCTTTGTCTCAGTACAGGTTAACTGTGTATTTGTTTGTGATTTATTTATTGATCGATTTCTGTATATAGAAAAATAAAAGTGGCTGGCTACTGAATTGCTGTGAAATTTTAAATATAAATGGACATAGAATTTTGATTGTTTTTGTTTTTATAAAGCCAGAGGTTTATTAAGTTAATTGTGTATTAAAATGTTTGATTTATTTAAAAAATTCTGAGTGGTTAGTTGTTGCACAATATTTTGAATCAAACTTATTTCAAATCGCTAAAATTAATTAAGGTCCAGAACTACATTACAACTCGACTTTAACTTTACTTTGACAATATTTTTCATTTGAACAAATAAGGTTTCATATAGACAGCAAACATTTATGCAGACATTCTTTTATATAAATATCCGAAGACATAGTTGGACAGGTAATAAAAGGTCTGCTCTTCAGCCCTCAACTACTAAATGCGTGTCAATTCAATTTATACGTTTAAGTATTCTTCTTTCTTTATTTTACTACGAACTGGATATTTAATTGCACGAAAGGTTTAAAAAAGCACACGTATTGTTCTTGCAATACTTACACTAGTGTTGCATATTCTTTGCGTGGTCATTGTCGGGAAAGATCCGGATTTTGTTTTTAATCAGCACTTTTCGAAGCTTTAGAATGTTTGTAGTATAATCATTTTCCCTCGCTGAACGCTCATACAAATATACTCCGACATCCGAATTACGAAAGGTTTGCTATCAGGTTCTGTAGTGTGGCTGGTTTTTGAGTGAACAATGTTTTATATGTTATAGCACATCAATCAAATAACCTTCATTTTCCTCCACCATTTTGCACTAAATATGGTTAAAAATTCTTGTATAGCCTGATGGTTTGGTCTACTGAATTGTAGACGAACAAATTTTATTGAAAAAATTCAAATAGAAGTATATACTTAAAATAGAAAACAAAAACAAGTAATAAAGTATTGTCGGTCAAGCCCGACCATATAATACCCTACAGTATATATAGTATATGTATAAAACAGTTTTTCTAAAAATGTGGGCTATATGGGAGATATGACCTATTATGAACCGATCATCCAAAAATTAATGTCATGATTTGTGTGAATATAAATATTGTGTATGTTAAACTTTATCTCGATAGAAATACTTTTAAAAGATTTATGGAGGTTAAAGTTGATTACGGGGAGGGTCTTATATGGGAGTTTCGACTAATTACGGACCGACCATTATAAAATTAGCTGTCATCATTTCTGTATATTATTTGCATCGAATTTTATTTGTTTACCAACATTCTTAAGAAATGTATGATCGTTAAAGGTATTTTCGAAAGTGGGCCATTTATGGGAGCTACGACTAATTATAGACCGATCAAAATAAAATTGTATCGTTTTGTTTGTATGCATATGAATGAAATATATTTGCGTTCAATATTATTTGGATACCAACAGTTATGCGAGTGATTTTCGGCAGTGGGCCTTATATGGGAGCTACGACTAATTAGGGACCAATCAAAATAAAATTGTACCGTATTATTTTTATACATATGGGATATATTTGTATTGAATATTAATTGGATACCAATATTTTTGAGTGCGTTATGCTCTTTAAAGTGATTTTCGGAAGTGGGCCTTATATGGGAGCTACAACTAATTATGTACCGATCTGCACAAAATTTGTAGATGTGATTCGGCTTTATTTGCCACTCATTTGTGATGAAACTTGTTTGGTTCCTTGCATAATTCAAGTATTTATGATCGGTAAACCCCAATTTTGGGAGGACTTTCGTATGGGGGCCAGGTGAAATAATGGACCGATTTTCACCAGTTTCAATCCCATCCGTCCTTTGGCCGAAAAAATATCACTTACTCACTTACGAAATATTCAAAATTACGACCTGTACTCTGCGCACAATCTTTACATGGACAGTAGCCAGCCAGCCAGACGGACGGACGGACGGACGGACATCGTTAAATCGACTCAGAAAATGATTCTGAGGTGGTCGGTGTACTTTAAGGTGGGTGTTGGACCAATATTTCTGGTCGTTACAAACATATGCACAAATAAAATATACCCTTCCCACTATGGTGGTATAGGGTATAAAAAAGTACCATATATATACTGAAGTTAGCCTTTTTTTACCAATAAGTACTTCAGTTTCGAAAAGCATATTGTCTATATATTTATTAGCTAGTTTAAAAAAAGGCTTTTACTTATTATCACTTTAAATATAAATCGTTGATAAAAAGTTTTATATATGTAGAATTTATGATCTTAAAAAAATCTAAAATTAATTTAATAAACACTTTAAGCAAAAAAGAAATTCTAAGCTTGGTGCGTTTTCTTTTGAATTGCGCTTTTTCCCCATTTTGGTGCGTTTTGAAATTTCAAAGGTGACAACGCTGAAATTAATAAACAGAAAATATTGTTTTGTATTTTCGTTTTGAAAATATTTTTCTTTCGGCATTTTGAAGGTTTGACAACATAAACATACGACTTTGCTCAAAACTGTGTTCACAATCCGATAGTTGTATCATAAAATGTACAACATACAACAACACTTTTGAATTGAACAATTATAACTGCATATGTACGCATAGGAATATTAGTAAGTAACAATAAACTGTCACTTCCGAAGTGTTACATTTCATTACAAACTTACTGTGTTCATTCCTTTAGCTACTTATCAAATTCTATTATCATAGTTGCTAATATCATTGAAAATAATATTATGTAATTCTTTAAGTTACATTATTGTGTGTAAATGTTGTTTTTCCCACTTTTTCCTAAGTATCGTCATGACTTGTTGTTGCTGCTGTTTAACATTTACTTAAAACGTAAAAAAATACTATAACACACACAGACACATTATTTTAAATGTTTATGTTCTTCTTTATTTTTTCTTAAACATCCATCCACACATTTTCCTACGAACAACCAGTTTTTTTTATATTGATTTTAAAATTTCCTGGAAACACTATGTGTAGCTAGAGTTGTCATAGTTGCTGATGAAATGTATTTTATCTGGCAGTGTGGTCTTCACTCCATATTTTGCTGGTAAATAGGCTGTTAGAAAATAAGAGTGACAGTGTCGTTATGAAAAAAAGGATCATTTATATTTTTTAATACTTTTATATACATACATACATATGTATGTTTGTATATCTTTATGTATTTAAGTGTAAATTTATATCTCCTTACAGGGAAGAAAGTTGAAAATATAATAATAATAATAATAATAATAATAACAAAAACAAGGCATTTAAAACGATTAGAAAACATAAGTTTATTTTGTTGTTTCTGTACTCCTCGTTTACAGTTGAAATAGTTATTATTGTGTCACTATGATAAAGATGGCCCTGACAGCCAGACATTCACTGTCATTTGCAGTTATCTTTGATGTTTGATATTTTTCTTACTGGCTGGGTGTGTACTATTGTTTTTTTTTTAATTTGTACAATAAGAGAACACCCGTACTTCACTGTCATTTAACAAAAGGACACTTCGTAATGTATTAAAAATACAAACAAAACAATCGTGATTAAAATTGTCAGATAACATTGTAAGAATAGTTTTTTTTTATTAATGATTTTGATATTTACTTTAAATGGAAAGAAATAAAGAAATTTGAATACCTATTGACTTTGTTATATTATCAGCCATGTCAGGGAATTCAATTTCGATTGAAAGTGGTTTTGATTTCGTAAATTGAGTCTTTAGCAAACGAAAATCGATTTTTTTGAGCTGTTCAGGAAATGTTATATTCTGGTGGGTTTATGTGTTAATGTTCCTTTTAAAATAAATGGAATAAGAGATTTCTTTGAAACTGGAAACGACAGGATTTGAACTTGTAGAATATTTGAGCTATTGGCCTGACTCATGGAAGAGAAATGTAAGAAATACTTTATATCTTAAGAAGTAACTGGTGTATACTTTTCATAAAACTTTTAATAATTTTCATATATCCAAATGTACCTACCATAAAGTTGTTAAATACGCACATATAGTATGATTCTATATTGTCTGAAGATATCAGCTTTAAAAGACAAATTTTATTTTAATACATATCTATTCAATTATCCCTCAAAAAGATACACTAATATTCTAAGAAAACCAATATTCTAATGATGAATGCTCGTTCATATATAAATAATTTGATACAAATTGACATTAGCTAAAATGTGACTTCAAACATTTTTTTTATAATACTTTGCTATATTTCTACACAAAATATTCTGCAAAAGTAGAAATATTAAATCGTTTCAACTTTATCTTTTTTGCTCATAAAATCAAAACATTTTGCACTTAAATTTCAAGTACATTTAGTTTTTGACAGGCAAACAAAAGTTGCTACTAGAATCATAAAATAAATAAAATTTGATTTTTTTATGAAAGAACACCGAAAATATAATCCCAAAGACTAAAATGCAAATTGTGAAAAATCACATTGATTCGAGAGTTGAGTAAAAATAGAAAGGAAACAATTTATTAGAAATTTGAATGGAACAGAAAACCAATAGCGAACAACAGTGCGACTGTTGTTTGTAAAACCAGCATAAAAGAGTGAATAAAAAATCAATGATTGTATTCGTAGTGACGACCAGTTATGTATGTTGAACATAGATTTTTTATTCCATCAAGCATTCGATTTTGTTTTTGTTTGCATTGAATTCCATTTACTGTTCAATAAATGAATTCACGGCTTCACGGTTTTCTTTTATAATACCTAATGCTTTCAATAAAAACTGATGCAGTTGATGCCTAACTGTGTTTCATGTTACGTAGATCTAATTAGCTGCATTTGGGGGTCATATACTTCACTTGAAAATAATGAGAGTATATACTAGCCATACTCTGGTTCTTAATCCTTTTATCAGGAAATACAATAATTGTGTAAAAATCATCCATATCGCTTCATTGTTCTGTGATCGGACAATTACTAAAACCAAGTTTAGTATTCTTTAAAAATTATCTTGTAACCAAGATTCTTTCATGATCTTCTTCATTGGTTAGTGTATGCACTTCAAGATCGGTAACATATTTCGTACTAATGACATTACTATAAAGAGAATGATTCCGTCAGAATCTAATTTTCATTGAATAAAGCCTCAGTTAGCCGACTGTAACGGAATGTTATGTAATGACGTAAAAATGTAAGGAAATTCTATTTCTTACAGATTCATATATTGCGGTGTTGCGTTACCTTTACATCTCCATAACAATTAGCATTACTTTACGCATAACAATATCCATCAGTTGTGTCTTACTGTTGCAGTTACATTCCGTTACAGTCGGCCAACTGAGGCTTAAGAGTTTTCAATTGTACATATATATGTTACATTGGAGAAATATATTCAAACCTATTTGTGCTGTTTAGAGATAATGGAACTATGGAAAACAATAATTTTAGACATTTACCTGAATAAAGTCACAGTGCATTTCACGCAAAATTCACGCCATAATTAAATTTAGCGCCATTTGGTGAGTAAAGAGTTGTCATATAAAAAATGTTTTACTGCTTGCATTTGGAAGAGAACAACTTATTTGTAAAGTGAAATAATACACTGAATTGCATAACTATAAATACATAAAACTTTCTTAATTTTGTAAGTTATGGAAAAGTGAAACATTTGATCCTACGTGTATTTGAAACGAACAAAATACAAATATTAATTAACAAAAAAAAAAAAAAAAAACATTATTTTTTTATTTAAATCTCTTAAAAATGTTTAAATAACTTAAAATATCAGTATTCACAAAAAAATTTTTACTTCAATAATGTCAGGCCTCTTTTTTTTTGAATCAACACAAAAATTCGGTGAGGCGTACTACGAGTATTGACCCGATTTATTCTTACATCTTCAGATATAGATTTCCAAGCATCTATAACAGCTATTTATATATTTAGGTACTTTTGTTTTTGTAGTATACTTCTTTGTTTATCATAAAATGTAATTAAAGTTATGAAATACTATTTAAGTTGCCATATTATTTTAAAAAATTAATTTAGTCCTTAAATAAATGCATTAAATAAAGTATAATATCAGTTTTCTTAAAAATTGCTCGTTATTTAATCATTATGCACAAGATCAATTTTGTGCTCCCCACATATATGTTTTTTGCAATTTGCACATATAGACATATATGGACAAAATGCACATGCGCTTTCCGAGTCTGTATTTTCATTGCACAGAGCAAGAAATTTTTCAATTTATTTCTTAAGAAAATAATTCCAACGATGAAACCGAATATGTACATAGGAATCGCTTAACAGATAAATCTGACCCATTGTGTTTACCCGAGGAAACGTGTGTAGTAATAAAAAATGAAACTTTGTTGTATTTGGTAGTAATTTCCGTATAAGCTACATGGGCCTAAATTATTATATTGTAAATTAAAAATACATTTAATTACAATTTTTTCCCAACGTTTCGTCAATTCTTTGTTGACTTCATCAGGGGAATATCTATTTAAACATTTTTTTATTAATTACATTATTATAAACAATTTTTATATATTTTGAATTTACTTACAATATGTAAGTAAACTTTGTTTCATTTATGTATTTATGTAGGGGCCAAGAGATGAAGAGCTCTTATCTTCTTGCGAATTATTCTTATGCTTTCCGCTACATATGTACAAATAAAAATAAATTATCAATTTTTTAATTTTTAATAAATTTAACTTACATTTCCTAAATATTCGTCAAAGTTACGAACGTCGATTTGAAAAGTAATTTAAACTGACTTTATCGAAATACGTCATATGTCATCGACGTTTTTTATAAAACAAAATGGAACATGAAATCGTTACAGTAAATCGACAGGTTGTCACACATGCCATCTTTTACCGATTTCAAATCACTTTAACGACGAAAACGATTTTCATCACATACCCGACTATTTTTAAAATATTAGATACCTCCTAATCTTGTATTATTAATATTTCAATTTAATATAATACAAAACACCCAGCTTTTCTTGCCTTTATTTGTCAAAATAATATTATTTTATTTTTCAAACAAAACTTTCGCAATTGAAAAATTTTATGTCAGATTTCCCTGCTTCCTTGCCACCGCTTTAACCCTTATGTGTGCGGCAAAAAAAAACACCTTCTAATGTGCTGCAAGGTACCTGGGTACCTATATGAGCGCTAAATAGAGAAAAAGCATTTTCGCACTAAATACAATTGCGGTTTTTTGATATAAAACATGTAAAGGTACCCGGGTACCTTGATGCACACATAAGGGTTAAAAGTAACAGTTTTTGTTGAGCTCAGGGAAATTGAAGAAGAGGTTTGTATTTATGTATATCAGTCAATAACTTAGCCGAAAACTGTTGTTGCGGTAATCCATTTCATTCCATCATATGAGCATTTGCCAAACAAAGTGTAGCCGGTGTGCAGTCGAACTCAGAATATATGCGTTCAAAGCAGCATATTTCCGAATTCAATATTTGACCATGTATTTGTTTTACGCTTTGTTGTGTAGGAGCCAATCAGTTGGTCAGCAGTATCTACTCCTCCTATAAGAATTATAAACTGTAGACGACTAGCGTCAAAGCATAGTAGGAAACAATATGAGGCTTCTTCTTTGCTCCACTGTCGTTAACTGCTGCTGTTTTATGCATTGAGATTTTCTTTGTTTTTGTGGCTGACATGTGACACCAATGTTGTAATGTCACAGAAAGCAAACGTAGATTTGTATAATGGGAAATGTTTTACATTCAGCAGCTTTAGGGGTATGAATGTTTTATTTTGGCGCAGTATGCCTACATACATAAAAGAAATTGTCGCCTGTTACAGTTTGCCCTTTAGTCCTTTCATTAGCTCCAACACAACTAGCTGCCTTTGATTATGTTTAGGCTTTGCATTTTTAACTTTTCCAAGATATGGTTGCAATTTCAATTGTAATATTAAGTTGAGATATTATGTATCGTCAATTGTGATATTCTCATGGCAATTCTAAAACGTTTGGAGAAGTACATGACAATACCCCCATACCCCACCAATAGAAGCAAACTTATCGTTACTTCGCTTTGTCTTCGACTTGCATACTTAATAAAGCGGAGCGCACTTACAATCATATGGAAAGTACGTTCAGACATTACAGACATTGCCTGGAAATTTTACATACATGTACATATTGATATACTTTTTATACCCTACACCACCATAGTGGAGAGGGTATATTGAATTTGTGCTGATGTTTGTAACGCCCAGAAATATTGGTCCAACACCCACCTTAAAATATACCGATCAACTTAGAATCATTTTCTCAGTCCACTCTACTATGCCACCCATAAATCTCTTGTAAATAATGTTATTGAGACCAAATTCAAACAAAAAAGCCTCACCTTATATCTTAAACTATTTTATACTCGTCGTAAAATTGTCTCTCAAACAGTTTAGAAAATACTAATAAAATTTGCACTAAGCCTGAATAAAAAACACGGAATAAGGATATTCTAGTCCTATAGACAGTGTAGTTTTTGTATTTCCTTTTTAAAGATTCGGCACAGCCAAATTTATCACTCTAACTTGAGTTTTCTATACATGAATCTAATGTCGTTTCCATTACAATATCCGCAACAATTGGAGAAGCAGGCCTTTTTGTTGCAAAATTTTAGAATACCCAAAAATAGGCATTTCTCAATTTTTGTGGATTGTTTTATAATATTCCATTTTTTCTTCTTTTTAGAAATATTCTTTAAAATGTTCATAATGTATTTACATAGCTCGTATGATGGAGAATTAACAAAATATGAAATTGGCCTTTATGCTAATTCTTGTTTGTGAATTTTTGGTAGTTCATATATTCTTGGTAAAAATTTTTTCCTGAAGAAGCTACACAAAGACGTAGCGAAATATTGAAAATTAAATTTTTAAAAATCGATCTTAAAAAGTATATAATTTTTGTGCAATATTTGTAAGTTGCGCTACATTTATACGAAATCCTAAAAACCGCTTAAACCCTTTTTCAAGTAATTTATCAAACAATTTAAGATTTTCAAGTTGTTTTTTTTTAATACGTACTAAAACAAAATTAGTAACATCTAACTTAAATTCCTAAAATTTACTTGATTTATGCTAAATTCCTTACATTTTTTTTTTTTTTTTCAAAAATGTCTATATCCAGCAAACATACATATCCATAAATACACGTTTTTGTTTTAACTAAAAGCGAAATACAAACGTTATTGCTCGTAGCACACTTTGGCAAAAGGTGGTAACTTTAAATGTTATTTCATTTCATTTTGGCTGTAGTGGTGCAGGTTTTATTTTATTTTATGTATTTTATTTCTATGCAAAGTTTTTAAAATTTATGAGCGTTTGAGTGGTGCATGGAAAAAAATTCACATAAATAACTAATAGCGGTTGGAAATGGTTAGTGGTAGCAAAGCGCGCCGTGGTAATAATGGTGTCGGTAATGGAGGTTTGTGGTACATAAATAAGATTTAAATATATGTTTATTTACGCCACAACCCTTTCGTGAATGTAGAGTAAGTTCAAAAAAAAAAAAAAAAGGATTTCATATCAATATCATTGTATATGCTGTGAGTTGGTGCACGTGATTTTAATATTTCATTTGAAATGGTAACGAAATATAACCATGGCTATAGCTATCTTTAACAAAAAAATGAAAAAATATCTATGTGAAAAAAAAATATTATATTTAAACCGTTTTTGGTTTTTGTGAAAGGTTCGTAAAATATAATACAGCATTTAAAAGAATTAAAAATGGTGTGGTAACTAAAAATATGCAGAATATCAAATAATTTCTATTATTTGACTTTTATATATAAGTCAGGCTTATTTTGATATAGGTAAAAATATAGGGGGTTTTTTAAGATGTATAGTACTTTGAGTTGGCAACACGTTTTAACTTGCGGCAATTTTGTCAGCTGTCAAGTGATTTGTGTTTAAAGTCACTAGTCTACACCGATAAACCCGAAACGATTGAGCACTTGGAGGACAATATTCATCGCGTTTTTGGCGGTATACGGCCACAAATGTTGCAGATTAGACTACGTCCGAACCAGTTATATGTTAGAAGTCATATTTAAATAATAATACCAGAAATTTATCTTTCGTATAAAGTAAATTTCATGTCAATTTAAAAAAAAAAATCATCTTTGTTTTATTCCATTTCAAAGTTCTAAAAAAAGCATCTAAACAACACAGAACCATTTACACATTTGGACAATTTGTTTAGGCCAAACCAAGCTAAACATAAATTACTGGACAGCCAACTTAAAATTCTCTACATCTAAAAGAAAACACCCTATATTTGCTGATTATATGGTAATATATTTATTTTCTATCTGTTAATGTATCAATGAGGTTTTCAAAGCAGTAGTAGTATTGGCCAAAAATGACTTTAACGCGCATAACTATCTGAAAATTGTTGAAAGACAATATTAGTCTTTAAATATGCACTCGTATATACAAAAGTCATGCATTTCCCATATAAGTCCCCTACCGAAAATCATTTTAACGGGCATATTAGCATTGAAATATTGCTATCCAAATGTAATTGTATACAAATAACTTTCTTATAAAAACAAATCATGGATCCTAGTTTTATGACGATCGGAAAACATTAATTAAAGCAAACAGTTTTTTCTCATACTTGGTGTATGGTATTTATTATATAGGCTTGAATTTCTTACTTTTTATATCCACCACCTCGGTATTTGATTGGCCCATAATTGGTCATAGCTTCAATGTGGAGACCACTTCCGAAAAACATATTAACGGAAATTTTACATACATCAGAGTTATATGTAAGTAAACATTTTACTATTAGATTTTGTGAAGGTCAGTCCACAATTTGTCATAGCTCCTATATAAAATGCATTTCCGAGAATAATCGTATACCTAAAATATATAGCCAAAAAACCCAAAAAATATCTGTATTCATCATAAGGCTGAAACATATAGAAATCACAGTGAAACATATTATATCGATAACAAGTGATAGATCCTTTAAAAGGGCTCAAGAAAAAAACTAAAATAACTCATATATTCTCCATCCTTATGAAATTCTAAGATGATCTAGCAATGTCCCTCCATCAAAGAAAAAACTTATGAGAACTTATGCACAGCTTTAGTTAAAAAATATACCAAAGACGTCTTTAAATGTGGTTTGGTATATATTTCAATGCCGCGTAAATACGACATTTTAAGGTGAGCGTATTGTTTATTCAATGACTGCAACTGTAAGAGACCCTTTTACTAAAAAAATAAGAAATTTCTGTTTGTGTTCAACAAAGTCAAAGTCCCAAAGAATTGTCTTTTTAGATATAAGAATCCAAGCGATGTTCTAAAAACCTCAACAAATTTTACTGAAGTTTACAGAAAACTTTTAGAACTCAATATATACTGACTTAGATATTCATATTTAAGAAAAGCTCAACGAGTAAAGTCGAATTAATTTTCACTTGTAAAGATCCGCGTTTTTGTTTTGTTGGATCATACTTTGTCCAAATCCCTAAAATTGTTATTATCAAGACCACCTATGTACCATTCCGGTTTAATTTTATCTGACAATAATGTTCAATTCAAAAAAAACTTTAGCATTTTTGCACGATTTTCTATCCATTTTACCACTGTTTTATTTTGTCAGAATATAGGTAACTATGTTTAAAAACAAATCGGTGAAAAAACAAAAGTATTGTCACTAGGTTTTTAATAACACCATTCTGTAGTGTTGGCGGATTATGTGAACAATTATTTATATGAGAAAAACTAAATGAAATATTTAATTTTTATTATCTTTTTATCATCTAAATTCAATTAAAAATATTCGACTAGTTTTTGGCCGACTAAGGCACCCAAATGCAAAATTTAAGATCACGAAAACTCCATTTTTAAATTTTTTTCAAGTAAATAAATAGATTTGGGAGACTAGACTTTCTACTTTTATATGTAAAAGATATGTTGATATTGCAATTTATGCGTACCATATGTGTTTTAAGGATTTAACATTTTCAAAAGTTGTTCGCACTGTGCAGCGCCGTATACGCGCACAAAAATATGCAGCATAATTTAAAACTGTGCGGTAGGACCAATATTTATATATATATTTTTTCTTATATTTTTTTAATATATCATGAAAATTTGCATAGATTATTTCTGTCCACAAACAAATATGTAGTGTTAGTAACCAATTTTAATCAAAATATATGAACTTTGTACAGATTATTCATATTTTGCTCTCGATGTCATTTAAATGTATGAATTTATAATCTAGATGAAATTTACATTTAACTTTGGTGTTGGGTATATAAGATTCGGCACAGTCGAATATAACACTTTTACTTGTTTATTCTAATACGTCTAAAATACTTAAGAATTTCCCATGTCTACTATTATAGTAATCTTATTAATATTGCAGATTTCCTATTTTAAAAGTTGCATGCTTTTTGTAATCAAACAACACTTTATTACACCTTAATTACACTAAAATGTCAAGCTCAAATTTCATGTTTAAGCAATTATGAATTTTAAAAACAATTTTTTAAATAAACGTTTCTTTTTAAAAATAATTTTTATAAAGTCTATACATAAATTAGACTTTCACTCTTAATTACTAGATATATGACCTTAAGATGTTTGTCCATAGCTATTTTCTTTTGGCAATATAACAACCAAAACTAAAGAGAAATATTTCAAACGATATGAAAATCTGGCACAGAGAAAAAAAAGAAAACGCTTGTTAAGCTCATTTTTCAAAATGTGACGGCCATTAATATTATTTATAAACACGCACGCAAGCCAGGACACAACACAACAAACGTTAAAGAAAAAAGCAAGCATTCCAAAGTGGGAAATCACAAAAAAAAAAATATATATACAATATTATAGTATAACAGCAGGCAACATGTCTAAGTATGTCTGTATTTGTGTATTTAAATCCATGATATATGTGTTTTAAGTAAAAAATCTTACTTATTTATCATCTTATGTTATAGTCATTATGCCTACAATTTATAGATCTCACAAAAAAAAAAACAAGTTAAAGTTAAAATTTAATTTAAGAATTCAACTAAGTGGCCAAATATTTATAAGATTGATAGGTTGTAAAAGTACTTTGGTTTTTATTACGATTTATTTACAACATCTTGTAAAGAACTTTGAAATTAAGGAAATAATGTCTAGGACCTATTTTGTACTCGATGTTGCGACAGCTACTGTTTGATTAAATATTTAAACATTTATAATTCAACTCTCAACAATGTGGTCATGATAGTAGTTTATTTTATAACATTAAAACAAATCATTTTTCCAATATAAATGTCTAAAAAAATATTGTAATTTATTAAAAGTGTAATAGTTCCACTGTAGCTATATCGTTTAGCAGTTATTGATTGTTGAAAATGTTTTACAAATTGTTTTTATACCTTTCACCACAAAGAGTGGTGAATCAGGGTATATTACGTTTATCATTCCGTATGAAACTTTGTTAATATTCATCTGAGACCCAACAAAGTACATATTCTTGATCCTTAAGAAATTTTAAATCGAGCCATGTCCATCTGTCTGTAGGTATGGCTGTCGGTGTAAAACACTCTCAAAATCGGTAAATCAGAACCAGAGTTACGGACCAAATTGTAAGACAACCTCGATAAAAATTCGGTATTTTTTGTTCATTTTATTGCAATATTTTAAAATATATTTAAGATAATACAATAAAATTCTGTATACATTATTTTTATGATAAAAGAAGAAAGCGTGAGGAAATAGTAGGAATAAGTTCATAACTTCTCATAGATCCCATACAAAAATCTTCCCGAAATATTGTGCAACTATACATAAATGCCTATAAAATTGAAATATCAAGACAAAATTCAGCAGCAATAAGTTTCATGCAAAGAGAAATCGCAAAACGAATTTTTTTTAGTTCGGTCCATGTTGGACCATAGACCCCATATAAAGTCCACTTCCAAAATTCACTTAAATACGTATGAAACTGGTATAAATAACGTTAAAAGGTTAAAATTTAACATAAATAGTCAAAAAAATCCATTTATTATCCGAATGAGCTGAAATCTAAAATATCTTGAAATAACTCTTCTTGAAAAGATCTACAACAAATATTCTTACATATATGTATGTATGTTATCTCTTTTAGTTTACGAAATATATAGGTTCATTATTTTTTTAATGTTTCTCGATCTTTTCTGGGTTTTTTAAATATGGCGGTCATACGATGGGTCGGAAAAATATTTTTAAATATCAACTATATTTGCGATAAAATTCTAATAAATTTTTTTTGAACCTCGGTAGGCTGCCATATTTAAAAAACCAAGAAAATTCTAGCAAAATTATAAAAATCCCCCTTAAACGTACGATGCCAAAATACTGCGAATAAACTCGAAAACGCGTCAGCTCCAAAAGTGTGGAATTTCGTAACGAAATCTGTAATATTCTCAAAATACGGAATTATTTCCGAAATAAAACGTTTCCAAAGTAAAGAGTAAATAGCACTGATTTATAAAATTCTGCTTTTTTATAGTAAAACTTATTAAGTATAAGTAACCGCTAATATAACATAACAATTGCATTATTATTTTAAAAACTTTTATTCAATACATTATATGAAATATAATTTTTGACAACTGAAACTGAAACACTGTTACATCAAATTAAACTAATATAATAATTTTCTAATTTAAATGCTTCCAATAATAAATATAATATGTACTTTATAATAATAAATTAGAATTGACATACGTTTCATATTATCAAATTTTGTGTGGATTCGTATGGCTTCGTATTGCCAATTAGTTTAATTAAACTAATTTAAATTTTTGTTTGGCATGTACTAATCCCAATAATACTAAAGTTTTAAAATGGTAGACAAAATAATAGTGGTTCCAAAAAAACTGTCTTTTTAGTTAGTTATTTTTGTTTAAAGTTGAGTTAATGTATTTAAACGTATTTATTTTGTATTTAAATGTTATTATTTTCATTTGTAGGAAATTTTATACTTTGCAGTTATTATAATTGATGGACTTCTTATTTCACTGATATACTAAAGAAGAGAAAAAACAAAGTGATTCCTTTTAAACACGATGAACACGTATCAAACTGATTTGACAAATAATAAAATCTAATTTGATTTTCGTCAAACTCACATCAACATATACGTGTGAGATTTTTTTCACTAACACAATCAAAAAAAAATTGAGTTTGTCAAATCAGTTTGATACGTGGCCATCGTGCTTTAAGCAAATAACAGAGTATATTTATTAAAAAAACTTTTGTTATTTAGGCCAAAAAATGTATCTTGTAAAACTCTTCTAAGCGTAAACAACGTCAAACAAATTCGTGGCAAAACAAGTGGTTACGCTTTTTTGAGTAAATATTTGCCAAATGTGACCGTAGCTTAAGAGTTTGAAAGAAAAACAGCATCCAAGATATGACAATATTCTACACACTAATTAGAGGTATCATCATAACTTAAGCATATGTTTTACCTTCTTCAAGCAGCTTCATCGCATAATCCCAATTCGTGTGAATTAGGTAAATATGTTACAAATAGTAGGACTAAGATATAATGTTTTTTTACATTCGATTTGAACTTTTCTACATTGCAAGTGAAAGAAAAGATTTCTGAAGGAAACTTATGGACAAGACATAGAGCAATGCAATTTTTACCAAAGATTCTTTAATCTATCGAAATAGTTGGTACTGCAAATGGGATAAATCGGTCGAGTAGGATCTGAGCCACATGAAATATGGATTTATGGTAAATAAATGTATATAGAAAAGCCGCATCCATACAAAATTCTGCAATAATAAGTTTTATGCAAATTGAAATCTCAAAGCGATATTTTGTTTGCATCAGTCCATATTTTGATCATAGCCCCCATATAAAGTCCACTCCCGGAAATCACTTAAATACGCATAAATCTCTTATAAGCATCAGAAGCAAGTATAAGTACATATATAAAAATATTCACACCCAATTTAATGATGTATTTATTTTATGATTAATATTTGACCACAAATCTCTTATAAAAATCATTATTAGGTTGAAATTCAACAAAAATAATTCCCAAGTACATACATGTCGTCGTACAGAATTGCATGACGAGCAGCACGTAATAGGTCATTGTTTCCTTAAGAGGACTACTCCCTACTATTATTGACTTTCATTAAAGTTGATCCATAGTTGAGCATAGCTCCCGTACAAATTGCACTTCCGAGAATAATCACAGAGTTGATAATTTTGATGTTTTTTGAAGCCAAAATCATTTGTCTAGGGCTTTTTGGTACTTAATTTTTAGTTTGTTAAAGTAAATCTCTTTATGTTACACGTTGAAAAACTACGAAGAAAGTGTAAATTCTTGATTATAACTGGAATATGCATAAAATTTCTATAAATGTCGTTATGGAGCTGAAATTCAACTAAAAAAACCTAAAACAAATAGAAATTACGGTCCAATATTTTATGAAATTTGCCCCATTATAGGTGATTTGGTGGTCGTTATATAAGATTCGGCACAGCCGAATATAAATTCTTACTTGTTATAGTGTTACCCAATTCAGGCTTTTTATTTATAAAGGGTGATTTTTAAAAGCTATAGGAAAGTTTAAAAAAACACATAAAATTCAGAAAAATGCATGAAATCTTTATTTGAATCGATAGGTAGTACGGTCCATATAATTTAATATTTGAAGATTATTTCATGCAAATGTTGACCTTGACTGCCCCTCAAATGGTCCATCTGCTTAGTCCAATTTTGGCATACTTTTTCCAACATTTCGACCGGTATCTCACGAATAAATGCGTCAATGTTGTCTTTAAATGCGTCAACTGAAGCGGGCTTGTCTGTATAGACATTAGCTTTAACATAGCCCCACAAAAAATTGTCTAAAGGCGGTAAATCGCACGATCTAGGCGGCCAGTTGACCGGTCCCGAACGTGAAATAAACCCCCTGGCCCACGATGTCAATCAAGTTTGTTTATTCCACAATTAAGTTTGTGTCTTAAGTCTTATCTAAGCGAACGTTATCGTTCGACATCGTGGGCCAGGGGGAAAGTGTTCACCGAACTCGCCTCTCAATAACTCCATTGTTGAGCGTGCTGTGTGACATGTGGCACCGTCTTGTATCATCTCACGGTAGCGCTCAACATTCACAGTTACGTTACGATTCGCATCATCTTTGAAGAAGTACGGCCCAATGATGCCACCAGCCCATAAACCGCAACAAACTGTGACTTTTTCTGAATGCATTGGTAGTTCTTGCAATGCTTCTGGCTGATTCACTCCAAAATCGACAATTCAGCTTATTTACGTACCCGTTGAGCCAAAAATGAGCTTCGTCGCTGACAATTGAACTCTCTTAACAGAGCACGCATTTTGATAATAAAATTAAATAATTTGCAAGCTTTGTTCGTTTGTAAGATGATTCATGGTTAAATTATAGACCAAAGTGAAAATGTTTGAAAGTGAAACAAAAAACACGAAACGTGCATCAGCTGTTTAAACCAGTGTTGCCAAAAAGATAATAGCTAAAAATTCACACTTTAGAAATGAATAACGATTATGATTCCAAAGAAAATGTATGTCTTTAATAAAGAAACAGAATCTTTTGTTTAAATACGTATGTATATATTTTAATTAAGGAACACACTGACAGTGTAGAACATAATAAATAACATAATTAAAATAATTAAATATAAATGTTAAAAGCGGTTCTAAAATAGTTAAACTTTTACTGTTTTTTGGAATAAAAAAACTGGGTTTCAAAATCTCTTTAGAGCTTGTAAGGTGAAATAAATATGCAACTTACTACTGCACATAAAATGTAATCTCAACTGTCTTACTATAATTTACTTTAAAACTCATACAAACATATGTATGCATGTTAATAATGACTATATACATACGAGTATAAACAAATGACGCTTAGAGGCAGCTTTTACACTTTTAGTTCTTTGAAAAATTAGTGAGAAATGGAAGAAAAAAAATTTTAACAAACTTACATAGGATCTTTTGTCTTTTGAGTAACAATTAAATGTGAAACTGAGTATGTCTGTATTTGACTGGCATCCGAGTAACGCCTGCTTAAATGCCCGCCTTTTTCTTACAAAAGAAAACAACAACAGAAAGAGAAAAGCAAGAAGAAATAAACTACTTTTAAACAAAACAGCATAGTTAACTCCATATAACAAGTGTATAAACATAAATTCATATGGCTTAATTTGCTTTTAACTTGAACAACTAAGTAAAAGCGAAAAGGAAAATAGTTTTATACCTATATGTACATATATATTAAATGTATTTATGAAGATTTTGTATGCGTGCGTACACGTGTTAAAAAGATGACACAAATAAATTCTGATGTTAGTTGCGAAAGTGAAAAAAAATACAAAAATTCTTGAACAAATACAGTTGTTGAAAAACCTACTTCCCCCAATTTTTGTAATGTACATGTATACAAAGAATAGTCAGCGTTCTATTTTATGTTTTTGAAGTCAAACATTTGTAAAGGTTTTACATAAGTAGTTATACAAACATACATACATATGTATATACTACAATATATCATGGTTTAATTTCATGATTTTCATACATAGAAGGGACATATATAACATAATTTTGGTAGGAAATACAGTTTTTACAGCTCCTTGCAGCTTGATGTCTTAGTCAAATCTGCGATATTTAATTTAGTAAAATGAATAGATATAATTTTATAACTGACCATTAATTTTAGTTCTGTTCTTGGTTTTTATTTTACTCGAGAACGTAATTGTGCCATAATCATTTCAGGACATAGGATTTTTGTATAGACATGTATGTATCTAGTGCAGACAATTTCCGATAACCACTAACTTGGATGTAGACAGCTAACATTTCTGTGTTAGACTTTTATATTTAAGCAGCTTATTACTTTCGCTTGGTGACCATGCCGAAGCTAGCTAGAGGGAGAAGGCCATCAGCCATGCAGCTTGAATGGTAGGAACGCATTTAAAAAACCAAGGAAAATAAAGTAAGCAGCCATATCACAAATCTATAAAACCAAAGGAACACAATTCAGCAATTTGAAGAACGAATAATTCAAACTATTTAATCGTATAAAATTTTTTCCAATAAATAATTAAAGCTTCCTTCAACAAAACTATAAATAAATAGAAATGCGAGAAGTATAAGTTAAAAAATCTTTGATAAAAGCGATTCAAATACGTAATTCGAAATATTTTCCGAATCGCTACTAATTTTAATTTCATATTTGACCGTTATTGATAAAACAAAATATGTTCAAAGAAATAATACTAATTAAAATAGTAGTGATATTTAAATTTATGATGAATGAAAAGTTTAAAATTAAAAAGTTTAACAAAAGTGAAATTGAGGATGACATTAATAATTTTGTTGAAATAGATGATGTTGTTATTACTTGATGAAGAGAAAAACATAATCACTTACTTTATTTTTAAAATTTAAATTAATCGAATAATCTCTTAATCAAATTATTAATTTTATTCGAACAAGAAAAATCGTATAACTTGGACACCCTAATTGCCAGCGAATCATTATGGTATTCAAAGAACAATTAATAGGATTGTAAACAAAATATAATAATATTATGCGACGAAATATCTCTTCAAGATCTATGATTGATATTCAAAACGTAACACAACGATCTTAAACCAAACTTCTGGATACATAACGGCTCTTACTTGAATGTTGTTGAAATGCAGGATTTATAAATTAATTTAAAAAAAAAACACTTAAAATTGTTTTAAGCATCATTATAGTTATCTAGCAAATTACGAATTTGACTACATGTAATCATAGGCCAAGAAATTTTCTCACACAATTCTGTTTTCCCTAATACAGCTGCATAATTTGGAGATGTTGTTGTGGTGTGAGCCTTTCCATTATGAACTGTCAAATAATAATAAAAATATATTCTGTGATATACTCGGATTGCGTTAGTATCTTTAGAATTTAGAAAAACGATTCCTAAAAATTGTGGCCTATATACTGTGGGTGGTTTACGAAGTATACAACGGATGCATAAGAACTAAAAATTACCAGCAGTGTTAACATATCATTGGTTGATCGACAATATATATATAATAATGAACTTAATTAATTTCAATAGCATCCAGTATTGAGTTAAATTTACAGATTAGTGGTATTGTTTAAATATATACTCATTTTTTAATCAACTCCCGGATATTGTATTTGAACAAATCAAAGAAGTCTTCACCTCAAACCGCCATTTTTTTTAAGTAAAAGGAAATTATAGCAAAAACTTACAAAAAGATTCTTGTTTAAGTAGTTTTAAAGCCCAGCTATATTTAGCACCAACTCCTCTAACAAGGATGTAAAAAAATAAAAATTTTATAAAGTTTATTTGCTGCATCAAACATTCTACACAATGTTGTAATGCACACGTGACCTGCTTCAATATCTGTGCAGCTGTTCATCTGTGCTTTAGGTTGTTATTGTTCTTTTGTACTCTTCATCATCATGTTGTCGTGTTTTTCTTCAGAGTTTTCTCTCTCACTCACTCTTTCAACAACATTTCTAGAATATTGAGCTTTTTATACTTTGTATTCCACCAAAGTTATTCTGCAATTGCTTTTCGCTTCCTTTTTTTATACGTTCATTATTTTTTGTTAAATTTCACTTGCATGTTTTCATTGTAAAATGAATGTTTTTTCATTCTTCTTTTAACTATAAACATTTTTTATTTGTGTGTGTATGTGTGTGCTTTTTCTTTTGTAAATGTATGTATGTATTTGTGTTTATGTTTTCAGAAATGTTTGTATTTGTATTTTTTTTTCATTTTCCGTGCTCCCATATTTACTAGGTTTTTTCAACATTCTATGAATCTAATTTTCTTCTTACGTATCTACTACTTCACGCTTTAATATTGGCATTCTTTTTAAACTTGATGAAATATATTTATGGTTCTTGTAGTACGTATGTTTGGTGTGAACTAAACCTGTAGTTGTATTGCACTATTTTGCTTTTGTATTTAAATAAGAAAAACTATTCTAAGAAAACTGAAAGATATAAGACGAAAAGAGCAAAGTGCATTTAAGTGTTCTTTTGTATTCATATAAATTATAAATGTTTTTTCTTCTTTACTCAAAGTGGCTGCTTTATTTTCTTAGAATTTTATGTAGTTTCATATTTTATTTTATTATATTGTATGTTGCGTATTAATAGGACTGTGTGTTTTTTAGTGTTTATCATCATTTGGAAAGAAAATAAAAAAACTTCATTGAAATTATTTGTTATATGTATGTATTTTCATTTGAAATTTTCTTAAATAAATAAGGAATTAATAAAAAATTTGTAAAACAATTTTTTGTGATTTTTTCAAAATATTTGTTATAAATAATTATTATTTATTAATAGAGAAAATTTTATTTGGCTTGAGTTCATTAATTTAATAATTCAAAAAATACCATTGCAACGTAATATTTTTAAACAATTGGCACATTGGAAGGCTTTTTCTGTCCTGCCAAGGTCGTCTGTTTAACTCACTATTATTGAGGTATAGAAATACTTAGATAATTATTATTACAATTTTATATTTTAACTAATTTCTAATTGTATAGAAAGAAAATTTAGACATAAGGTCACATTTGGCAAATATTTACTCAAAAAAACGTAACTACTTGTTTTATTATAAATTTGTTTGACTTTGTTTACTCTTACAGTTTTGCAAGATTAAACAGCATCAAATAAATTAAAACTATATATTTGTTGTGATTTGGCCTAAATAAGAAATTTTTTTTAAATAAATAAACGAGTTAAAATATATGCTATTTAGTGGTTACGTCTTTTTCGGCAAATATTTCTCAAGTGTGACCGTACTTTAAGGCTTTAGTTAAAACAGTTTTACATTTGTGCAAGCAAAAAAGGTCTCTAATGGTGGAAAACTCTTATGTTGTTGAGTTTTCATGGCTGATAATAATCATAGATTAACAAATAAAATATGTTTTCATTCTATTTGGCGTATTGTTCGAAATCGAATATTTCACGAATGTTTCTTGGCCAATATTTCGCTGATTACTTATGAAAACAAAATCCATTGATTATGATGGTATGGTTAAAACTGAGTTACTAGGAGCTCAAGGTCAATAGAATACGACTAGTTTATGTTATAATAGTACTGAAATTAAACACGAAAATAATATTTCCTCAATCAGTTGGTCTTCCTTCTTGTGTACGGCTCAGATCCGCAGCATCCCTTCTTCTTATTCAAATATAGCCACTATTATTTAATATGTTGCGTGTTTGTGGGTTTGGGTGTACTTTAAGCTCTTTTAAGTGTTTTTATGCATCTTTTGGATCTCAGTTTTTACCAAAGGCATGTTTAGGTCTTTATGAATATTCGAATTTTTTATATACCAGGGGACAATTGTGATCATTTGTGGCAAAATGTTCTGGCGTCTTTGAATTCTGTTTACATTTGAAGTTTATACTGTACCCCATACCTGTATTCCATAACATCATATATGTTTTATGATTGAGTTGTAAAGTAAGAGTAAAGAGGCAACTATAGCGTGATTTATTTTTATTTTAAATAAAACACTTCAAATAGAAATTGATGTCGCAATCTTTATTATTTCACGAAAGAGCACTCTTTCAATTTTACACTTTAGATATAATTTAACTCAACTGAAGGTCCTGTTTACATATACTCTTTCCAGCATTTCTGCCATTATCTTGCGAATTAAAACTCTTTTGAGTACTATTATCGGTATTTCGTATTCGTATATCGGCACATGATGTGTCGTAGCTGCCATATAAGGACCTTTTCTGAAAAACAGTTTAACCCACAAAAATGTCTAATAAACATCGATATCGAACTAAATTATATAAAATTTCAATTTCAATATTTAACATAAATTGTTTTGGTCTTAAAATAGTCTTTCAAACAATATAAAAAATAATAGTAAAATTTGCATTAAGACTGAATATAAAACACAGAATAAGGATATTCTAGTCCTAAAAAACTACACTGGGTTTTTGTATTTCTTATTACGTTTAGGTGGAGGGTATTAAAGATTCGGCACAGCCGAATAATGCACTCTAATTTGTTTTTTTTTTTAACACTGTGTGTTTTCTGAAACAACAACAGATTTTGGACAATCTTTATGATTGTTAAATTTGTTTAATTTTTCGAAATACAGCTTTTATCTAACAAACAGTTAGGGTGCCAAGTCTAACAATACAATATAGTTACTTTCGTACATTTCCAAACAGTTTAGTGTTTTTAACGAAAAAAACTAAAACAATATAAATATTTTAACAACAAATCCTTTTCAAAGTCAACACATTGATTTATGCCAAAAAGTATTTTAGTATCTGGTCAGTTAAATCATTATTATGTTTCGCTGAACAAAAGCAATTGCCAATTCCTTTACAAATCTGTTAGGTATATGTATTTTATACGTTTTTTGCTGATTTTCTACGGTAATCTTCAGATGTTTATACCCATGATCTTAATAAAACAAAACTTAAAGTAAATGATTTTTGCTTTATTATCTTGCATCTAAATTTTTCTCGAAAGTAGTGCTCGTAAAGAAAAATCGTAACATTCAAACACACATGTTGTTGGGCAATCCTATTTACTACAACCAGTACTATTTTCATTCATTTTTTTTTAATCTTCACACACATGCTTTTACCAGTGTACAGGTAGAGCCTGAACTCTTAAATATGTATATAAGTATGTATGCATTAAGTGTGTGTGTGTATATATTGATGTGGATAAGTAAATGTACATTGGATTATACAGATTCTGTTGCTTTTGCTTGAATGCCCTGCGGTTTAATTTATTACCTTCAGTAAAAGTGTGCAAAATTCCCATGTTAAGCTTGTTTTCTCTTCACTTTTTTCCCTTTTCTACTCATCTTATTTAAAATAAAAAAAAAACAGCAACAATAAACACGAGTAAAATTTATACAACAACAAAAAAATTCACAGGAAAAAAATTAACATAATTTGTGAAGGCAGACAAACAGACAGTCAAATACACAAGCAACACAAATAACCAAAAACACACATTAATACAAATGTTGTGAAATACGTATGTACATCTATCCAAAGAAACACATTCTCTGTATTTGTATTTAAATAAATACACTGAAAAAAACACACACACACCCACACACACAGACACATTTTGTGTAAATTTTACTATAATGAGATGAAGATTTTTACCTTTAAGGCAGACCCCTTGAGGAAATCAAGAGGAAATCATTTTTACTTTCTGATTTACCTCTGTTGTGTGTGCGTGAGTTTATTTGGATATGTCTGTATTTTATTTTATTTTGGATTGAAATCAATGCATGAAATGTGTGCTTGATGTTAAATATTAATCCACACGTTTGTCAGTATAAGTATAAGTAAGCGTGCTTGTATATAAAGTCCTTTTCATATTTATAACGTCAGTTTATTTCTTTTAATAGATATGTCTTTATTAATATGAATTAAATTATTTGGAAACATTAATGTATTATGTCCATATTCATAAAAAATTAAAGTATACTTCAAATGTATTTACTTTAAGAAAATTTTGTTTGAAAATGTGGTTTCAGCAGGACGGTGCCACTTGCCACACAGCTAACGAAACAATGGCTCTTTTGCGCAACAAATTCAATGGCCGTGTTATTTCACGTAATGGCGATGTCAATTGGCCGCCAAGATCATGTGATTTGACACCGTTCGACTTTTTTCTTTGGGGTTATTTGAAAGAAAAGGTGTACGTCGATAAGCCAGCAACAATTCAAGAGCTAAAGGATGAGATAATTCGGTACGTTAACGGCATAGAACCTCCATTATGCCTCAGGGTCATCGAAATTTTGGACCATCGTATGGAGGTGTGCCACCGTGGTCGCTGCGCCCATGATTTGGCCGATATTTTGTTCCATACATAATTGAGTAATACCAATATATCATAATAAAATAAATATTTAGTTCGTTTATTTGACCTTTTTTAATATTTAATAGTTTCTTCTTCTTTCAAGCAATAAGGTCAATTGCATTTCATATACAAATATTTAATTTATTTATATATATTAATTTCCAATATTTTGCTATCACAATGGATAGCTTCTTCAGGGATAATATAAGTTTTGAATTACAATAAAATAATAATAATTGAAGTATGTATAAAAATGAAAAAATTTTTTAACAGAAAATGAAAAGCTTATAATTATGATATACAGTTATGATATATATATGTATATAAAACTTGTTTGGAATAGTAAATGAACAATTATAAATAACGGTACCGTTCCAAAATTCTACACGGATCATTTACATACATACCAAAATGAAAATTCTTGATTTTGAGAATATCAGTCCATATTTGACTATATACCCCTTCCGAAATCTACGTTAATACTAATATATATCTTAAATATACCGTTATTATTTTAAAATTCCACGTGAAATATGCTCATATGCATGAAAATAACTGTTCCAAAATTAAATAAGATCGGCTCATAATTTGTCATAGCTGCCATATAAGAACCTTTTCCGAAAAACAATTAAACCCACAAAAATGACTAATAAATATCGATATCGAACCAACTTTTATATAGATCACTGACTACGGCCATTTAAATACAACTTAAGTTTTTCATACTAACATATGATTTTGACAGTTCTGCAAATTATGAAAATTGCGCCTTGAAGTTTTTTTTTATTATTTGATAAAAAATATTCAATAATATTCGCCGCGAATAAAAACATTGTGCTTATTATTATCAATACGAACTAATATCAACTAAAACAATGAATTTAGATGAAGAGGATATGAATGATGCAGCTTTTGTCCATTTAGTTTACAACAATTTGTAGTAAACTAAATAGTAAATCAGCTGTTAAATTAAGAAGTTGTTTATATTTTTTTGACATATAGTGCTACCATACATTTATCATAATTAAATACCAAACTTAATGTGAGACTGAAAAAATGAAACCGTATTTAAATACAACTTAAGTTTATGGAAAAATTAACTAATTTCGTATTTAAATATCAAGTTAAAAACTGGCCATAACTCTGTAAATTATAGTAAGAATCAGTATTTACATCAATTGTAAATGGTCAAAATTAGATACAATTTCAAAACATTTAAAATAAAATTAGTGAATTCCGAGTATTCTATTTCGCTCATTCGCAGTCAGAAATTATTATATCACCAGCTGTGGTTTTTTGGTAATTTTTGCCGTTTGATGCACGCGTATACCATCACGATACCAGGATATGGTGGGATTGGGCAAACCAATTGATTTGCAATGCAATGTAGCTAAACTCTTCAAAGGCAGTGTTTGATTGACTGGTCCCATTATTATTATAGGCTGCGGTCTGTCTTCCTGTGAATCGAAAGTCAATTGAGCTCTTGTGGTTATGGTGGCCACTTCATTCATGGCTTTGCATACTATCACCAAATCTTTATCAGCGTGCTGGAATTTCGTAAGCAATAGTATGGAATGACCATCTTCGGTGTTTATGCTTTAGAAACGATCTAATGACGGCGCTCCCGGAAATATTATGGTACGATTGTTTTTTATTGTCCAAAATATGGTAGGACGAGGATAACCGGAAGCTCGACATTCGAAAGAGGTAATTCTACGGATTTACTAGTAGAACGTTGTATAAATTTTGGAGGTTCTACAAAAAGTGAGGTTATACAAAAATGTAAAATAGCAGTAAAGATAAGGCGCTAAGGAGTGCTGGGGCAGTGACAAACTTACCATATACCGTGAGAGTGCCCATGGCGGAAATTTTGACTACAACATTGCCAGCCTCACAGCTATATTCACCATCATCGGCCACGGTGATAAGGTCCAAACGCAAGCTTCTGTCTTCCAGGACACTAATACGATCTGAAGAGTAGAAACGTAGAATTAGAATAAAAAATTTCAAAAATTAAAACTTTTTTTTGCTGGTAAATAATATAAAAATAATTCAAGAGAAAAGAAGAAATGTCAAATTTATCGCTTCGTTTCACAAAAGCTGCGACACGGTACCCCGTAATCTCCACTGCGGATTTCATATATAAACTCGACTCGCAGGAGAAAAGTCGCAGAGTGTGAACTCCCTCTAAGCGTACTCAAAAAATAATGTTAGCCAGTGAAAAATACGTAAATACAAAATACTTTTTAGTTTAACGTTATATTATAAGTCTTGTCAAAATTGTTAATTAATTAAATATATTTTAGAATAGAAAATCCATTTTTACGCACTTTCCAATTCATACACATATGTACTCATACTTATGTATGTATGTATATTATAAACCCATTAAAATAGTCCAGTTCTTATATTTGCGATTATATGTACGAGTACATATTTGCTAAAAAAAATTTCTGAACATGATGTCTGACTGCTCTTATTCTGTTGTTTTTTGTGTTTGTATTTTATTTACTGATGTTCTTTATCAGTAACGCTTGACTACATATTAAGTGAGAACGAAATGGAAATATGATAAAATAAACCAGAAGATAACACAAGAGAAGAATCTAAGTATAATGCAGAAGTGTTAAGATAAATGAGTTGAATATTTTCAACTGAAAGCAGCTAAAATTAATGTACCAAAATAAAACATAGAATATATTTCTTATGAGCTCAAGCCAACCAGCACACAATGAGATGAAACCCGAAATAAAAAACAATATTAAATACCTACTTGTAGTTTAAATAAAAGAAAAACACAGGTGGTCTTAAATAAACATAATATTAACATAAACTTTTTAATATGCAGGAAAAGGATAAACGATATTAAAACACTGAAATATAGTCTGCCTAGATAAACAATGTGTTAAGGAATATGATAAACAAAATTTAGGATAATTGCAGATGTGCCAAAAGAAATGAGCTGTTGTGTGTCTTACATTAGTAAAATAATTGTTAACATTTTATTTCTGAAAGTTGTTTTAAATTATCGTTTAAAAATAGTGCTTTTGGAATTAAAATTATCATGAAAATAAACCATTTACTCCTATAAGTTATATAACAATTCGATATTCCAGTAAAAAATGTGCTCCAAAAGGAGCAGGTTTTATGTATGAATTCATACCTCAAATCGCTTCAAACCTGCTGATGGGATGCACGATTTTTGCATGAGGTGTTCCCAGTTTGGAGGACTACTTTCTATTGACAATAAACGCTTATTTTAACCTAATCAAACATACAAATAAATCACTTTCCTAAAGTGTTATACGTCACTTCGCGCACACCAATCAAAGAACAAATTCTATCTGATTGTTTTTGCTTAAGAAAAATTCATAGTAACTGAGAAGCGCGATACTTGTTTTGTAATTGACTCTTGTTGTCATACGTAAATCTGTAGGCTATAATTTCATTTTAAAACATTCTTCGTTGTCAGCACTAAAAGAGCATATTTTTTGTATATTTTATTCGTAAGCATTTACTGCTTCAAAAGAGCTCTTTTATTGAAGCGCTCGATTATGCGCTTTTTCTCTTAAGGCTTCAAAAAACACAAAATTTTTTTGTAATGGGTTTTTTATTTAAGTGTTTAATTCACAACTGATGTTGTAGTGTTGTAGGAGTTTTGCCCTATCCGAATTTAAAAAAGTTGTACAAATGATGTAAGTTGTACGAAATCCTCACTCATCGTTCAATCATGTATGTACATATGTGTACGTCCGTTTCAGACTTTGCTGCTTCTGTTCATACATGATTGAGAAACTAAAAAACATTTTGCTTTCTTTCTCTTATGTTTGTGATGATTTGAATTCTTTGTTGCTACTAGCATTGCCATATATTTTTTGAAGAAATATTTTTATACCCTCCACCACCATAAGTGGTGTAGGAGGGTTTGTCATTCCGTGTGTAACACTGAGAAATATTCATTTGAGACCCAACAAAGTACACATATTATTAATCCTTTTGGAAATCTAAGTGGATTGAGCAATGTCCGTCTTTCCGTCTGACTGTGTAAAATACTCTTACTTCAAATGACACAACTAAAATCAACAGAGTTTACAAAACCCCGTTCATAATTTTCCTAAGCAATTTGGTATTGAAAACCAGCAAAATCGGTATAATAGAACCGGAGTTATGAACCAATATGTGAGACAGCTTCTATAAAAATTTGATAGTTTTAAAAATTGTTCTTCCATTTTTTTTTAAATATAGTGCAGATATTGCCATCAAATTTTGTACACGTTATTTTTTTTTTTTCTAAAAGAAGAAAGTGTGTGTGAAAGTGTTTCTCATAGCCCCATATAAATATCTTCCCGAAATATGGCTTAATGATAAATAAATGCCTGTAAAATTGGAATATTAATACAAAATTCTGCAAAAATAAGTGTCATGTAAGAAGAAATCGCAAAACGAAATTTTGTTTTGTTCGGTCCATGTTTGGCCATAGACTCCATATAAAGTCCATATCTAACATGCACTTAAATACATATAAATCTGGTACCAATATAGTTACCAGGTTAAAATTCGCACGAATAATTCTTATAAATATATAAATAGTTGTACTAAATTTTATGATGGTCGGTCCATAATTGGCCATAGCTTCCATATAAGGACCACATCCGAAAAAGTCTTAAATATATCGCTACAGACTCAAAACTTTATATATATCAATCAAATATACACAAAAATTATTACACAAAATTTTTTCGGTCCATATTTGACCGTATCCCCTATATAAACCCTTTTCCGAAAATCACTTCATACTAATAAATCTCTTATAAATAATGGTACGGATCCAAAATTTTACACGGATCATTTAGATACATGCCAAAATCAAACTGCTGGATTTTCACTTTAAAAATAATTTATATCTTAAATATACCGCTATTACGTTGAAATTCGACTAGATATCCTATTATGCATACTTTTCAAAATTTAAGAAGTTGGGCCCATAATTTGTCATAACTGCCATATAAGGACCATTTCCAAAGAACATTTCCAATATCGAACCAACTTTTATATGGATCAGAATATGGCAATTATGCTACTGGATTTTGTAGCTGTCAGTCAATAATAGCTCCTGAATTAAGTCTACTTCCTGAATTAAGTCCACTTCCTGAATTAAGTCCACTTCCAATCATAAAACTCTTGTAAATAACACTATTGAGATGAAATTCAACCAAAATACTCGTAAGCCTGAAATACAAAGAAATTACATTAGTGGATACTGGATTTAGAAGCTATCATCCCATATTTGGTCCACTTCTACTGTGCCACCCATAAATCTCTTGTAAATAATGTTATTGAGATCAAATTCAACCAAAATAGGTAATACCTTATATCTTATCATTTTTGTATTCTGTTTCTTAACTTATTGTGAACATTGAAAAATGTTCTTTTAATTTAATAAATTGTTAAATTACACTCAAGAGTCTTATGAAAATTAGACCAAATCTGTAAATTATGGTGAGAATTGGTAATTACATTAATTATAAATGTTCTAAATTAGATAGAATTTCAAAACATTTAAAATAAATTATGTTGGTCGTCTTTTGTAAAATAATAATAAAATTTGCACTAAGACTGAATAGGAAACACAAAATAAGGATATTCTTGTTCTAAAACCAGTGTAGTTTTCGTATTTCTTATTACGTTTAGATCGTGGGTATTTAAGATCCGGCGGAGCCGAAAATTGCACTATAACTTCTTATTTCTAAAAAAAAAATTTTTTAAGTACTAAAATTACAAAACCCAAATTTAATTAAAAACAAAACAACTTTTATTTTTCCATATGAACTTGAGTACTCCTAAAGCATTAAAAACATTCGCCACAACAAGCGATCAACTGCTAAGAAGTTGGGAATCTGTCATCGAACAGTGTTACAAGTCATAAAAAAAACATTAGCCCACAAAGTCTAAAAAAAATCACGACCTTATCTGCTGTCAGAACGAGATGCGATTATTATCTTCCAGACAGGGAAAAACACCCAAACATGTTGTAAAACAATTCCTTCAGTAAAAAGAATTTAATGAAAATTAAATTTAATAAACTCGAGCCCGACTAAATAAATATCAAAAAAAATTAAAATTAACAGTTCGAATAAAAAATAATAATTGTTCTTAAAATAGCTAGGGCACAAGCTAATATTTGCAATTGTACTTCAAGTAGTACACATAAAAATGTCGACGAAAGTGGACAACAAACATAACAAAAACAAATGTATCCAGGTTTTCAAGACGAAGTCTTGACAGAAAGAATATGAAAAAAAACTGAAGAAAAAGGAGGCAACATGTAAATAAATATTGAAAAATGATAATTACAGCAAATTTCGAACCACCGGTAACACTGGTTAAAAGATTGATGTTTTACTGTTGGCTAGCAGGCACCGCAGTGGTGCAGAAGTTAGAATGCAAAGAATTCTGATTAGAGAATGTGGTGATTCTCGATACATGTAAATTCAACCGAAGTTCAATCCCCAGCTCAGCTAAGAAATTCAACCCAAGTTCAATCCCCAGCTCAGCCAAGAAAAATTGTCAATAAATTTTAATAGAGATTTTATGTTGTAAAACAATTCCTTTAGTAAAAATAATTTAATGAAAATTAAATTTAATCAACTCGAGCCCGACTAAATAAATATAAAAAAAAACCATTTTTATCTTTAAACATTTTAGACTTTTATTCGGTTTTTAAGTCATAGTTATAAAACATCTACCCATTTGTGTTCGCCACTGTATAAATTATGTTTATTAAAAATATTTATATTGTAAACAAAAACACATGTGTCATCTTGAAATTAAAAATTGTATGTATAATTTTTTTCTATAGGAATATTTGTAAACAATAGTCAGTTGTTTTTGACATTACAAACATAAAAGCAAAAACAAAAATACCATGTTGTTTCTGTTGCTTTTGCATTGTTGTAATCTCGATGTCACCATGTGTGACCATAATCAAAACAATTTTTGGTATTCGTTTATGAGTGTGAATAATATTTAACATATTTTTGATTTTTCATTTATGAGAAATGTGTGTTTTTTTAGAGCACAGACTTAAAAAAATGTGTTCCCTGGTATTTTCTATATAAATATTTTGTACAACAACTACGAAACTTTTACATAAGTTTTTAAATGGTATATGAAATTCTAAGTGTTGCCAAAAGCTAAACATAAAAATTACTCATTTAAGTTTAAAAAATAAACAAACGGCAATTCATTAACTGATTGACATATTTAAAAAGAGAAAATAAAATTAATATACAAAAATATGTTAATAATGGATTTTAATAATAGCTGAAAATACTACGGTATGTTTTAATTTTAGAAATTTTGTTTTGTATGTATATTGATTTTTCAAAAAGTTTGCTTTTGTCATTTTGAAGGTTTGACAACATAAACATACGACTTTGCTCAAAATCGTGTTCACAAACAGATAGTTGTATCATACAATGTACAACCTACAACATCACTTGTGAAATGCATAAATAAATTTATTAAGTTTTAAAATAAATACATAGTTAGTTAGTTCCTGTTATTGCATTTATAATACAAATCTTATATTTCAGAATAACAAATGTATGATACATGTGTTCGAAGAGTATTCCTATAATTTTGTTCAAGCACCCAAGTTCAAATTGTTATGTATCATTTAAAAACTAAATATATAAAATTTTAAAAGTTTTAGAATTACCCTTGAATTCTCCTTCAGATTTAAATCGGGATATTGTGGCGACCAATTCGACAAAGAAATTTTGTCTGTTTAAATAAAGCCAAGGAAAAGTTATTCAAATGATTTGTGCATATGAAATATATTTGTATTGAGTTTTATTGGGAAACTAATATTTTTAAGTCATTTATAATCGTTAAAGTGATTTTCAAAATTAAGCTATATATGTACAAATTATTAGTGGCGAAATTTGTTTCGGTTCGTGTGAAAACGAAGCCGGTAAAGTCCCATAGCGGAAGATCATTTAAACCAATTTCAATAACAATCGACCTCAGGCAGAAATAATATACCAAATTTTACCTCAAGTATATTAGACAAATACTTTGCCCATTTTAAACATCAGTACGAATCCAATATATCCTCTAAACTATGCAGTATATTGCTCAAGGCAAGAGATCAGTATACCTTACAATCTGCAGATTAATTTCAACGTCTTATATAAAATACATGGTTGCAGGGTATTTTAGTATTTAATTATAACACATTTAAAATAAAAACTTTTTACCATTAAAGTTTTATTATTTAACTATTCAAAAAATCTGTGACTGCCACAATTGTATTCGAAAACAAATGTAATTAAATAGCAATTTATGTTCATAATAAAATTTAATGACATTCGATTCGATAACCATTTCATATTGTACCTACATATGTACATATATACAAATACATATATACATATAATGGTAATTAAAGATTTTTTCACCTTCTTCATATACAATATCATTGTATTAAAATTTTAATGCACTCATCTATTTTCTTGTTAACCTACAATAAAAATCCATTATTATTTTTAATTTTATTTAACTTTCTGACATTGGCTTCTTTATATAATGTTTAGAACTCAAGAAAAAGATGCAGAAGAAGAAAAAAAATATTTAAACAAAATTAGCAACTTTTAATCCTTTGGAAACTAACCGCCAACAGTGTGTGCAGGCGTGCTAAAGAACATCTTGACATTTAATTACCTTGGCATTAATGTACAGAGTAGAACGAATGAATATAAGTTGCTATTGCAACGTTAAAATCTTTTACTATCTTGATTTCTTTCATTTGTTCAATTCTATCGTCTTTAAACTTTGATGGGATCCGTAAGCGCTGCTCGTACACGTACGGTGTGGATAAATCTACTGCTGTTGGTATTTTATTTGTAATTGCGGTGGGGGGTTGTAGGAGTATGATATATAAAACGCATTATGTCAAATGCAATTTAAGTCGTTTTCACCATTAAAATGGCAATGGTTTTTTGCTGTGCTGTGCTGTGCTGGTTTTGTTTTTCTTGTTGGTTGTGCTAAATCTCAGCGGTTTGTTTGAAACATGGAACTAAAATACATATCTGTATGGGGAATATATAGGGTGAACCAGTTTGAGGCTTTAATTTTTTTTTTATTATTTATTTTCACATTTTTAAATCATAATATAGAACACCACTAAAACGTCACTAAAATTATTACGAAAAGCGAAAGTGAGGGAATATTGCGACTACGAGGATAGAGGAGAGAGCATGGTCTCTTTAAATTCTTATTCTAAGTGTTTTGTTTAAATTGATTAACCTCTAAAGGATTCACCCTATACATATTTTGCAGTTTCTAAATATAATGTTAGGACCTTAAAGGAGAAAATTCTTATTATACCCACCGCCAAAAAAGAGGATATATTAAGTTTATCATTCTGTTAATAATACATCGAAAAATTTATCGTAAATACAAGAATCATATATATTCTAAGCTTACTTATACAATTGTAAGATAGCTATGGCCGTCCTGTTTGTCTATTGAAGGCATGATAGGGCCTCGAGGGAAAGATTCTTTGTTTATTTGAAATGTTTTTATTTAGCAGCAAAACCAGAATTATGGTCGAAAATTCGAGACGACCTTGTTCCGTATAATATGGCGGAAGGAAAGATTGAAGGATATAAAAATTGTAAAACCTAATCATTGATTATATTTTCATACGAGAGATCAGGTTGAGAACACATATTCCCAAAATTATAAAAAAAATTCCTGGTAGTTGTGCGTCAGGTCTCAAAGGGTTATAGGCACCAACTATGAAAATCACTTAAGTACGTAAAAATCTTTTCTAAACATCGATTTCAAGTTATCAAACTCATCATCAATAATTCCCTTATGTATACAAATCACCATACCGGGTTTTATGGCCATTAAGCCATAGTTTTCATATATTAGAATCTCTTAAATATAGTTTCGAAAGAATATTTTACACAATAATATTTGCAATTCAGTCTAACCACTTGAAGTACGTTGGGGTTTGAATGAGGAGACCTTAAATTTGCCACAAATAGATATTCCTAATATCAATTTTTAAAAACGACTAATCCAGTAGAATTGGTAAACAGTTTTAGATCAACATACCTACATACATTAATAAATGACTTTGACGGACTTATCACTATACATATTTTAATCTCGATTACATTTAAAGGTATCAATCTATAATCTAGGAGAAATTTACTACATATGTAGGTATGTGTATGATTCGACACAGCCTAGTATTACTTGTGTTTAGTTATTTTTAAACTACACTCAATAACAAATTGAAGAAAACAAATAATCTTGTGTAAACGGTTTTTAGCCCTATAAAGTTAACATACTTAATTTAAATGCAGTTATTTTTATACCCTACACCAACATAGTAGGGAGGATATTTATACCCTACACCACCATAGTGTCTGGCTGGCTGGCTGGCTGGCTGGCTGGCTGGCTGGCTGGCTGGCTGGCTGGCTATCCATGTAAAGCTTGTGCGCAGAGTACAATTCGCAATTTTGAAGATGTTTCGATAAAATTTGGTACGTGAAATTGTTTCGGCTCAAGAACGGATGGGATTGAAACTGGTGGAAATCGGTCCGTTATTTCACCTGTCCCCCATACAAATGTCCTCCCGAAATTTGGGTTTACTGAACATAAATGTTTGAGTTATGCAAGTTTGCAAACAAATTACACCACAAATGAGTGGTAAATGCAGGCATATCAGATCTAAAAATTTTGTGAAGATCGGTCTATAATTTATAAGGCCCACTTCCGAAAATCACTTTAAAGAGCATAACTCTTTTAAAAATGTTGGTATCTAAATAAAATTCAACACAAATAAGTTTCATATATACAGAAATGATGACACCTACTTTTATAATGGTCGGTCCATAATTAGTCGAAACTTCCATATAAGACCCTCTTCGTAATTCACTTTAACCTCCATAAATCTTTTAAAAGTATTTATATCGAGATAAAGCTTAACATAGAAATCATGACATTAAATTTTTGGATGATCGGTCCATAATAGATTGTATCTCCCATATAGCGTCCATTTCTGAAAAACTGTTTTAAACATATGTATATTGTCGGGCTTGACTTTTTTACTTGTTCTTATTGTTGCTATACGAGCATCTAGTAACCAAACGGTACCAAATTCAACAAGTGGATTTTTCAATAGTTTATATGCAAGTTCAAATATATAAATAAGGCATTTTTAGTCATTGAAGTGCTTTGAAGCGAGAACATTAAAAGAGGCACATAAAAATTACATATTGTATACGTATGTACATACATATTGTAAATATTACCACTTCTAAAAAAAACACATTTTTAAAAACGCGGCACTATGTGTTCTTTACTGAGTTTAATATGAATTTAATATGAGTCTGATTTAATATGAGCTATTCTATTCTATAAATAAAAACAATTCTATAAATAAAAACAAATTTACCCACATTAACTGAAGCGCTTTAGGAAAACTTCAATATAACGTCAAATTTTCGTGGTGTTAGTTTTAGCGTATAACTAAATCATGTTAGCCTTCTAGGGTTAAGAAAATAAGTAGAGTTTTAGAGTGTCAAGAAAATACATATTATATCTAGCCCTCGACTTAGTCAGATATTGAAAATATAATGTCGGCATTTTTTTAAATCGGTTTTTGTAGTAAACCATATTGACAGCTGATTTAAAGTTATTTAATCATATGAATTAATTCTTTTGAGGTTCTGCCAATACAGTACCTTGCTGATAAATACTTTTTTTATTTTCTTTAGCTTTAAGAGGTAAACAAGGCTACGAAGATAGTTGGAAATGTGTGCCAGTTGTAAACGTTTATGCCTTGTTCATAGTTTAAGTAAAAAGAAATTCAGATTGTGAAACTATTGTCTAAACCACAGCAATGCCTCATTTAACGGCTAAACTACATAAAAAAATCTAGAAAAAAGTTTAACAATATACATACATTCAAACAACAATATATATATGTATATAAATGACTTTCAATGTTATAGGTGTAATTTAGTTTTTTGATATAAATTTGGTATTTTTCAGTAAGCGGTTTTATTGTTCAGTGTTTTTTTTTTATTTTAGTTTTGCTAGTAAAATTGCTGTTTGTCTTTTGAGGTTGTGGGTTTGTTTTTCTATTATTATTTTAAGCTTATTTTCTGTAGTATTTGTCTATGCATTTCTTTAAGAATGTTGAGAAAAAAAGCTATATTTTCTATATAATACTAGAGACATACATATATATGTATATATGTTTTTCTTTCATTTATATGAAAGTTTTGTTACGTAATCGTGCATTGTGCATGGAAAAACTATGAGTGGGTGTGAAAAAAAGGCTAAATATCTGTTGTTGACATAAAGTGGCAATTTTAATGTTAAGATAACTACCACTCACTATTCCTACAAATATTTGCTGCATACAGATATACTCTTTTATTAATGTACGTAGAAAATGTGGAAAGAAAATAAAAAGGAACAGTAAGAGAAGCCTCTACTTTATACTCGTCAATTCTCGATTAATATTCCAGCTCACGTACTATTACTGTTACTCGTTATACGAGAATGTTTGTGTTTATATATATATATATGTGTGTGTGTGTGTGTGTGCATAATTATGTAATGTATGGGGGTAACCGGGTTATGTGATTACAGCTTAAATAAGGTATGTGTTAAATTGCCTGAATGAGCCTATAATAAAGCACCACCGTCACCAACCTTAGGCACTGCAAATTTAATTTAATTGCATAATTAGAAGAAATTTCAAATTGAGAAATTCTATGTGTTCAGAGAAACGTTTTGTATTAATAAATAAAAAAATTGTTAAAGGCACTTTCTCTTAAACATTTTTTATAATTAAGGCAAACAATATTCTTTCAAGAATTGGAATGTTATTAGAGTATTATTAGCAATCAACTGATATTGCGACACGTTATCTAGATAATTTTTTATTTTAAGTGCTTAAGTTAATTAGGAACGAAGTTTTCAATTTTATATTGAAAACATCATTGAATTTTTTCAACTAAACCCAAGTGCAAAAATAAACGAGTATAGAAGAATGCTTTAAATTATTCATTTTATTGTGTGCCTGTTGGAAAAAAATCAACTATATCTTAAATACATAATTTAAATAACCAGTCTAACCCACACACATAAAAATGTCAAGATTTAATTCAGCTTATATATATGTACATATATACTAGAGTAACCCTGCCCACGTTGCTGGACAATACAATAACATACGTTTACGTCTTTGTATTAGAAATTAGATTTTCTACAAAGAATAGACATTTTCCTGAAAAAGAAGAAGTCGTCATATAATAACATGACCACATGGTGTTCTTCACACCGGGTTGGCGAGCGGCTAACCAACGCATTGCATGCCTTGCAAGAACATATTTACAATATTGCAAGTCTTGCAAGATACACAATTCACAACTTCTCATACAAAAATTGCACAGATCAATGTACAACCACCTTGTTAGAGAGTTCGGGCTATCTAATCCCTGCATTCATAGCTTTGTCAGCTAACTTAGGCCAAGACAATTATTGGACACGCAGCAACACAATGTCACCACTTCAATACGTTTCCTGAGCCATAGCCAGCCGTCACCACTATTAATAAAAGGCTCTGTTGATTCGGCAACAGAACCTAGAGATAATTTGGTGCTTCGAAATTTACCACTAGCACAATCAGTATATTAACCAACTATCTCTTCCTGCGATTTTAGGTTTAAACTACAGCCACCACGTATACCCCGAAGGGACCTGCAACCAATTATCAGTTAAGGGACTGATCCCGTGGTGCTAGATAAGTCTCTAGTCAGCTTCGAGTTTCATTGGGTGATACAATCAACTCTTCCCAGTTTCGAGCACCATCTCCACCCCGGCATTCCAACGCATGTATTCCTTTGAAAATCGGTTGAGTGTATGTTTTATATATACGAGTATGTATGGTTACTTTTCAACCAATCCCATACCCCACTGCTCGCCATAGTGGGGCTGAATCGAATATTTTTGAAAATAAATCTAACAATAAAATATTCAAAAATAATGCACATTTGAAGATATTTGTGCAAAGTTGGCAATTCTATAATTTAAAAATTGTAAAATTTGATTGAGTTTTAAATTTAATATATAGCATATTTTAGAATATTGTTTCGTACGAAATTATCTAAACAAGATGAGTCAAACTGTTCCCAAAATGTCATCAATCTTTTTTAAAGATTCAACAAATATGTAATAAAATCTTTATTCATATTAAAAACGTAGTGTCAAGTTAATAAATACTACGAAGGAAATAAATACAATGCTGATGTGTAAAAGACAAAAGAAGTATTTTAAGAAAGAGGAGAAGAAGGTAACATACAATTGAAGTGACCCGCAGAGTTTGAAAAAGTGGGATCGTATTTTTTGGCAAAAGACTTGAATAAAAATAATTTCTTTTAATATGTATTTTCATTTTAAACTACATATCTCTCTCGATTTGACCGTAGTTTGAGTTTGTCATTCTACATAATAAAATGTAAAAGAGCTAAAGAAAAGGACAATCTGAATTTCGGAGCAACCTTTTTTTCTACCCCATTGTGTAGCAGTGATAAAAAGAATGTTCCAAAATTTACGCAATATTTTCATTAATTATAAAACACACATTTTTCGAGTATCACTTCATTAAGTGGTGTTAACTCAAACGAACTGGGAGACTAATTCTGATCATCGAAACGAGAGAGTGCACGGAAATGAAATGGCTGTTGTAGTCATTGCATTGTTTAAAAAACTGTATGTCACATTCAACCTTTTTATTAAAACCACAATCATACTAAAATCTGGTATAATGTAGCGATATCAAGCACCAGTAACTGCCAGCAGCATCATTTGTGAAGAACTATGACCCAATGATGTTTCCATCCTAAAATTCTCATCAAATAGGGACTCCTTGTGGAAGCAGTTGTTCTTTTCCGTGTGAGTTCTCGTCATTTGGATGAACTGTAGCTGCCACATTTCATTTGTGTAAAGTTTTCAGTTATTATAATTATGTATAAAAGTGCATTGATAAAAAAGAGGAATATTTATTTGCAAGAATAGTAAAGTGCTTTGCTAATACAAATCTATAGAAAATGTATCCTCCTAACAATCAAATTTACCTATTTATATTCATATTCATTAATAACCCTATTAGTTACTCTTGTGTGCCCTTCTCTGCTTTAAACAATCAAGTCAAGGATGTTCCAAATAAAAAAAAAAAACAAACACCAAAAAAGACATTTCAAAAATGTTTATGTATGTTAAAGTGTTAATGAGCAAAGGAAATTAAGTTCATTTGTAGCAAAGTTACAAAAGGGAAAAACGAATAAAATAAGTTATAAAATTTTCAAATTAGAATAGAATTTACATTTTTGTAAGAATGTGTAGACTTTAACTGGTGTTCATTCCACGGTATGAAATTTTATAATTAAGGAAATAACATAGTAAAATTACAAAAGAACAGAATTAAATATAAATTTAGTTGATTTTTATTTTCATCATTTTTCTCAACGTATGAAAAATTTCTAATTAAAACACGTTTTTAACTTTATATATCATTCAATTTATTTAAAATTTTCTCTTTTTAATTTAATCATACACACTCACAGGCATTATTTTATGTTCAAGTGTGTGTGTGAGTTACATAATTTTGCTTAAATAAAAATGTTATTTTAATTCGTATATATTTGTAATGTGCTTATTTTCCTGTCTTTTTTACAGTCTCAACAGTAGCAGTTGAAGCGGTACTGGGTCGCACAGCCACTTTACCATGTGACATCGAACCGGAAGCCAAGGATGATAGAGTTTATATGGTCCTGTGGTTTCGTGAAAGTGCTGGTAAACCACTTTACAGGTAAAGCATTATACAAATATCAACTCTATTATATGACTTTTAAAAATAATAATAATAAAAGTAGGAAAACTAAGCACGGTGTAAAATGTGGATAAAAAAATTTCATGCATTTGTAGACAAGATACACTTACACTGACACTTATACACACATAAACACTTTTTTCTTATAGAAATTTATTTCCGCATACAGAAAGAATTCTAAAATATTATGTGTAACTTTGGATTTTCAGCTAAATGCAATATTAGATAGGAGAAAGAAATGGTTTCCGGTATGAGGATAAAATATATATGTTTGTTTTTGTTACGTATAAATGATTTTAAGAAGGAATGTGTGGCAAGATGTGCTTTAAAGCATTTAGTGTAATTTATATTGTAGTAAAAATATTTTTAAAGTGGAAAATCTTTAAAGAATTAAACTACAGAATTCTAGTTAGATTCAGATTGAATTCTTTGCATGAGCTTAAATTTGTTGAAATCACAATGATTTTTTAAGCCTCAAAATCAATATATCGAATTTCCATAATATTTTAGTTGATTTTTACTTCAGTATATTCTATATTTAAGTGTTTAATCATTATATACACTGTGTGGCATAATTGTAAATACATAAAACTTTTTTTTAACATGTATGTGAAATTAAAAAAAGTAATATTATTTAACATAAAATTATTACTTTTTACTTTACGTCTGTTTAAATTATATATATAAATTATACACTCCTTTTATAATTTATATTTTAAATTAAATTTACCAACCTATTTTATATTATTGTAATTAAATTTAATCTGTTTACCCTGTTATAAAAATTAAGGACAGAAATGTAGCCCTTGGAGAGCCATGAACATCGGTATACAAATTGTTATGATCGGACTAAAAATAGCGACACAGTAAACAAAACAATAAAAGGGAGCGGTATTTGTAGGAGTGGCAAAAAAATAAAAAAATTATTTCTGAAATTGTTTTTATATATATTATCTTTAATCCTAGGGGGAAACTCACAAAACTTTTTTTTTTCGAACCACTCTACTCCACATGTCTTACATTATACTTTAAAATAAATTGCTAAATACCTGACTTATGTCGAAATATTATTTAACACAAATAGTTTCTAAATGCACAGAAGTCATACTACTAAATTCTATAAATAGCGTTCAATAATTGGTCATAGAATTCACACACTGCTGAAAACCATTTCTGTCGGGCTTGGCCGACTTTACATTCTCACTTCTTAGAATCTTAAATTATTCTTATATTTTTTGATGCTTCGACTTTGATACTACATGTTTTACAATATTTGCAAACATATTTCCCTTACCCAATGTACTTGCATTAGCAAGTTCTGGAATTTTTCCAAACGCTAAATTTTCAAAAAATAAAATAAAACTAGTTCACACAAAACGCATAGACTAATTCTCACAAGCACTGACACAGTCAAATACCTTAACATACAAAGAGGAAAAATTAAAATGAAACACACACACAAACAAATAAAATTTAATTGGATGTGGTTGTCAGTTTAGTATGCCAGTTATTCAGGCACCTAAACCAATACGACGGGTATCATTTTAACAAGACACCAGAGCAAAAACAAAAAAGCTCTGTAAAAAATAAACCCAGCTCAAAAATAAAATCACCAGCGAACCAACAAACAACATTCCTACATATGTACAGGTATACATAACATTTTATTTTTTGCAACTATATCACACTTGTTCATTTTAATACGAGCCATAAATTCAACTCATACTGCTGTAAGTAGGTTTTTTGTTTGTTTTTTTTTTTTTTTTTTTTTTTTTTTTACTCGAACTGAAGTAAAATATTCTAATTTTCCACTCAGTTAAAATTTTCCACATCTAATACTATATATTAGACTAGCTATACATTTTTGTATCACAAATGTAAATGTTCACTACAAGAGCCAAGTAAAGTACAGAAGTAGGTACATACTCGTATTACAGCAGTAGCAGCATTTGACGTTTTGGTCACATTTTTTTTACAGAGACACGAGTACAGACATACATTGATACAAACTGCTAAAATATAATCCTTGTATTCATATGAATATTCGTACATGGGGACTGGTAAGCTGAATGAGGCTGGTGGTGAAGTTTTGATTATTTTTTGCAACAGTTTTTTTTTATTCTTTTCAACTGGATTACGTGTAACATTTTATTGTTACACCTTTTAACTTTTACGTATGTATTTACATTATACATTACATGTGTTACTCATTGCATTCATATAGCCAGCTATTCATATTTAAATGCAAAATATCTATGTATGTAGGGATATTCTATGTAACTGGCCGTATATGCTGCAAACAATTGTAGCTACAGTGGAGGAAAATGTACTAGATGATATATTATTTGTAGAGCTAGTTGATTTGGTCTGCAGCATGCTGGCTTATTTTGTCAATATAAAAAGTTACACGTTTATTTATATCTTCAGATTTGTGTTAAATAGGCAAAAAGTATATTTCTCGATATCTATAAGATACGTTGCACGTGGAATTTTGTGTATGAATTAACAAAGCAATCAATTTATGAAATAGTAAGCTAAATTTACTGTGCGGTATTTAATACATATCATGAGCGACAACTGTAACGGTTAAAAAAATTCACGTTTCTTCCTTTGTATCATATTTGATAAATACCGAAAACCGAAGAAAAAATATGCTTAAGAAAATACTAATGTTTGTTTTATTTACTTCTTTTTATTGAGGCTTTCTCTAAACTATAGAATATATAAATAAATTTTAATTTATAGCTTACTAATGCAATCTACGTAAATACTTTTAGAGTGTTTATTATTGCAGCTTTTTACACAAGCAATAGATATCAAACGTCTATTTGTTCTTGTTTTCACCCAAAGTATAACATTTTTGATATCTTGCACGTTTCTTCCTCGAAGAATTATCAACTTTTCTTTTTTTGATGAAGCGGCTTCTCTGTCTTTAGACTCATCCAAATTTTGACTTGACAGTTTTGAGTATATCGAAAGTTCACTTGAATAAGGGTTTTACGTATGTTTATATACATATGGCTTTGCCAGTGATATTGCCAACTCAAGAAGAAAATACTTACGTTTTGTATGTTTCTATATGGTTTTCCAACTGGTGTCTATTTCGTTGAAAATAATTTAGACGTTCAATGCAGATACATCACTATGGAAAACATAGCCATAGTCCAGCGAATGTTTTTGCGTTTACAGCTGTAACTACCCAACATTTTGTTAACGGTGTCAAGTCCTCCTTTGGTGGAGTTATAAAACGATATAAGATCTGGTAATATTTTCGGTCCATTGAAAACATTTTGCTCACGACGCATTGTGCTCATGACAACTGTGCATTTGTCTTTGTGAATTATATAACTAACGACAGTTGTATCAGGAGTAAAATCGAATGACGACTCATATAGTGGAATTTTTTTTTTGCACACTATTATCTTTGGAGAAATTGACCTTTTGTTTTTCCGCAGTGTTCCAAATATTCTTTAATTTCAATGCGAAAGTTTTTGACCAAGACTATGCGAGAAAAGAAAAAGTTATCCATTGCAACGCTACGTCACTTAAGTCCATCAACTAAATCTAAGACGATCCGTTCTCACTGATTTCGCTCTGCAATTCCAGATACATATTTGCTCAAATATGGCTGTTTTTTCTACACATAATAAGAATGCGAATCTACAAGCAGCCAGAACTATAAACTACACCTTTCATTTTGGATATAAAATTGTGAAAGACTTTCAGACCATTTGTCCCAAAGGTCTCTTATTGGTGCAAACTTTTCTGAGCATGCATGGCTAAAACGGTGTCAAACTGTATAATTTTGTGAATGTTCAGGAATGGTTTTTCAGAAATTATTGACCGAAATATGGGCCGTTCATAATATTCATCAAACATAAGTTCATGAAATAAAAAACACTTATTGTATCAAAATCCACTAAATTGAAGTATGTATCATATATGATACAAACACAGTATTATAAACGTTTCTAATTTCGCATAGCCTATTTACATTTATTTTTTCAAACCATTTTTTTAATACGGGAAATAACGATATTTATAAATTTTGAAAACATGTAATACCTACAGAGTTGCCATTCAGACAAACTTTAGAAATAAAAACTAATTGCATCAAGCTCGATTAACGGTTAAGCTAATCTAAAAATAAAACTATAGTATACCACATTAATTTTCTACAATAAATATACATAAAAAGTTTTATCAAAACATGCCCTTAAGTTTTTAAAAAGCAAAAACTAAGATGCATTTATAGTTATGACACGTAGTGTATATATGCAAATTTACAACGTTTTTTTTTCTATTACTGGATTTACTTAATTGTAACTATAGTGCTACTCTGGTGGTCATATGTTAACCTCTTTTTTTACACTTGCATCAACATACTTGTACATGCATTATTTCTACAATTGTGTACTTAAATTGCACAGTGTATACAAAGTGTATATATGTATGTGTGTATGTGCTGTACACATTTTTATGTACATATACATAAGTATGTATAAGTGTTCATTTATATTATGAATTCTCTATTATTTGCTGAATTGCATGTGTTGAAATATTAAAACTAGCACTCATGCTTTCTAGTAATAAAGTACTTTTGTATAACAGCAGCCAAGTTAATTTGTCGTACTATTCACTACCTTATATTTGTTACAATATTTAAAATAATATTTTGTTAACAAAAACTTTACCCCAAAATAAAAAAGGTAGTACGTACATGCTTAGACACAAATCATTTTCAAAAGAGTTGAAATGTTAATGACATGGTCAAAGGGTCATTATGAATAGCAGTGGTCATAATGTGTGGTTGTTGATTTAAATGAGTGGATGAGTTGCAATAGGTTTACATTAAATTTAAATTGTTTTTTAATGGATTTGGGTAATCGGTAATGATAGAATTGTTTTTAAAGAAAAACTAAGTTGTGTGTAATTTTTTGGTTTTTAGGTAACTTATTATAAAATGGCATTTCGAAATAAAGTTTTAAATATATTATTAATAAATTTTTGATATTTATTTTAGTCGGGCTCGAGTTCATTATATTTAATTTTCATTAAATTATTTTTACTGAAGGTAGGAATTGTTTTACAACTTGAAAAACTTTTATTATTAAAATTTTTAATGATAATTTTCTTGGCTGGGATTCGAACCTAGGTTGTTGAATTTACATTTGTTTCGAGAAACACCACTTTCTCTCATCAGAATTCTTTGCGTTCTAACCCTCTGCACCACTGCGGTGCCTGCTAGCCAACAGACAAACATCAATCTTTTAACCAGTGTTACCTGGTGGTTCGAAATATGCTGTAATTATCATTTTTTTTAATAATTTCTATTTACATGTTGCCACATTTTCTTCAGTTTTTTCGTATTCATGTCAAGACTTTCGTCTCGAAAACCTGAATACATTTGTTTTATTATATTTGTTGTCCACTTTCGTCGACATTTTAACCCAGCCAAGAAAATTATCATTAAAAATTTTAATAATAAAAAATTTTCAAGTTGTAAAACAATTCCTACCTTCATTAAAAATAATTTAATGAAAATTAAATTTAATGAATTCGAGCCCGACTAAAATAAATATCACTGCTTGACACTGCTTACAACAGGCTGATTTTGTGCTGTAAACTTTTTTTACAGTCCTTTTCATTTTTATTCAGTATTGTTTGACAGAGTCCAGGAGTTTTATAAGCAGCATCGTCATAGAATGACCACATGGTGTTCTTAAAATCGGGTTGACGAACAGCTAACCAACAAATTGAATGCCTTGCAAGACACGTAATTCACAATTTCTCATACATTAATTGCACAGATCACTGTTCAAACACCTTGTTAGAGAGTTCGGGCTATCTAATCCCTTCCATCCGTAGTTTTAAAAACTTTCACTAGCCAAGGAGAAAGTAAATAATGAAATCAACAAAGTTCAGCCTTAGGCCCGATGCAGTCTCCAATACTTACTGCTCACTAGCCTAGCAATATGCTAATCGACCACGAAGGCCATCGAGACCTCCCTCGGTAGAACTTTGGTCATCCCATCAACTCTTCCCAACACTCAAACAATCTGTCATCACTACCTTTAATGGATCTCTTGATTCGGCAACAGTGCCTAGAAATAATTTGGTGGTCCGAAATTTGCCAGTAGCACAATCAGTCTATTAACCAACTATGTTCTTCTTGCGATTTTAGGTTTAAACCACAGCCACCATGTCTAACCCGAAGAGACCTGCAACCAATTATCGGTTAAGGGACGAATATCCGGTATTCTAACTGATCGTGTGGTGCTAGATAAGTCTCAAGTCAGCCTCGAGTTTCATGGGGTAATACAATCAACTCTGCCCAGTTTCAAGCTCCGTGCAGCTCATGGAACCAGAATCGCTATCTCTACCCCGGCATTGGAATTGTGTATAGATGATTGAGCACCTATGCTATTTTCTGCCGGGGCGAAATATTGCTTGACAATTCATCAAAGACTCAAACCGCAACAATCACTTCAAGTTATTCAGCTGTATTACGAAAATCAGTGTTCTATAAGTACTGTCTTTCGCCCACTTCGATATGTTGAGCGATTGATGATTTTATTGAGAAATTATTTTGCATTTATCACAGCACTTGACAACTCTGCAGCTAGATCAAATTGATATTATACCTGCGGAATTTTTCATTGTGTTTATGTGTAGTCAAATTCCTAATTCGCGAGATTTTGGTGGTAATGCTAAAAAGAGTGAGTAGTTGACCCAAAGCGCTTTTGCGTGCGAATAAATGGCACAATTTGATGAGACACTGAGACAGCATTAAGCATTTATACAAGAACTTTAAGAAATTTCCAACAATGTTCTCTTACAGACAGCCAATTGTTGTGGAAAATATAAGAAAAAGCTCTTCTAGACAAAATTACATGGTTTTTAATAATCATTTGTTACAGCCACATACTTTGCCAATCCCAAGCAAAATAATGAATAATGAAGATTTTTTTCTTCTACTAATATATTTATGTTTAAAAACCTCAACTCTTTCAAATAAACTCTACAAAAAGAGCTGACAGCATCATCCATCAAATATTAGACAATTAACATAATTTCACTTCAAATGATGAAACAGCTCCTACCTAAAGCGTAACTAACAATTACAACCAAAATATCTTTCTAATTAAAAACTGTCTTAATTCAATAAAAAAAACCCATCAATTACAATTGATTTATATTTAGCTAAACATGCTCCCTGACTAGTTCAATACAAAGTAAAAGAAAAATTTTACCAATACTAATTATTTTACCACCCATTGTCTTTGATACAATAAATGGGTGTAATTTAATTTATTATTTACTAATAATATCAATATTATGGTAAAAACATTATTACAAAGAACCAGAACTGAAAATGAAAATTAAAAACAAAAACACACACACACACACACACACGCACACCTAACCATTAACAAGTATAAAACAAAAACAGAGAAAATAGAATAGAAAGAAAAACAACAACAACTACAACAACAACAACAAATAAAGAATTGTCTCAAAATACAACAAATTATATATGTATTACGGTATTTGTGTTAGTAATATTATTGTTGTTGTATACATATTAGCTGAATGCTGTTGATATTGCTCCAGGGGCAATATTGTATGTGATTTATAGACCGAGTTGTAAGACTTAATGTGTTGCACATTATTAACACAAACAGACAAACATACTCTCAGTGTCAGTACACACATTCATATGTATTCATATACATATGTATATTTATGTACATATGTGTATAAACTTAATACCAGATACACTTTCACATAAACGACCCCACTAACTTATTTTAAAAGTGGCAGAGTGAAAGCGGAAGAGAAAGGAAAGGAAACAAAGCAAGAGCGACAAACAACACATACTTCGTAAAACATCAATATACTTTAGCCCTGTCAATTTAGGTAACGTGAACTGTTAATATAATTTACTTTTCTGTTACACACAAAAACACAGATTGTATATGTATGTATATCTAAACATGTATTCGCACATACACATATATATCTAGGTAAGCATTAGAATGCTTTTGAACATTATGTTGGCAAATGGCAAAATGTTACGTATACTTTGTATTGCTTATAACAGTGTATGTTTGGTCTGTTGGAACCATTGTTAAATGTAAAATTTTTAATAGCATTATTACACTTAGGATTAGCATTTCGTTCTGTCCAGACAAAATCTGTCATTTTGAAATGAAATGTATGAAATTTGTATACCCCAGCTAAGGTATTTAATGGTATTTTAGTTTAATTTAGTCTCAACTAGTCAACTAGGGTTAAATTATTCGATTTTAAATTGGAAAATGCTGCATTGCATTTTTCAGAAATTATTACAACCGGTAATATAATATAATATTCGATGCTTTCTAAAAGTTATAAGATCTCCTATGTGAATTGTCAATACAAGAAATTATTTAAATTTACTGCTAGCTTTTAGCCATTGTAAGAAAAGTGACTTGAATTGTTTGTATGGAAATTATAATTGCAAAAACTAAGTTTTCTTTCGACAACGCTGATTAGTTGAACAGTTGTAAAATAAAATTTTCAAAACAAAATGTAAAGTGCAGTTTTCTATGCAAATTGTGAAACCAATTCTAATATACTTTTGGTACTTAAGAAAAGCCTTAGCAAAACTGTATCAGCATTCCATTTGACATTAGGGATATATTAAATAAATAACTCAGCATCACGAACAAATTCTTCTGATGTCAATTTCCAACTAGGATGCGTCAGAATGGCTCAAATGCGTCAAATATGTTGTTCTCGGATACTGACACTGAATATGTGTGACTTCAATGGGTTTCACTAAACTTATGAGGAGTTTTTCCTCAGGTTCTATCCTGCACATTTTGGGGGTCATTAGTTATTATATGGAGTTTGTATTGCTGCCATAACCTGAAAATGGTCTAATATGACAATTTTAAATCTTAAGATTTCTCACCTATCAAAACAAGAGTTTTTCTTAAATAATTATCGAGCTGACTGAAGTTCTGAAACTCAGTCTTCTGAAAAATTAGTAGTTGTTACATTAATGGGGTTTCACACGATATGTGATTATTTTTGCTGCCATCTATTTAGCAACACCTAGATCGATTATTTGGGAATTCTTCGTTTTATATCAGCGGACTTTTGTGGATTCACAAGGATCTACAGTACCCGTTCAGCCTAATTTCCCGAACTGAATAAAAACTCAAAAATTTCTATATAGGAGATAGCCATTGAATAGGTTAAGAACAGTCGTTACCACACTTGGAAATTAAGTAGTTTGAGCAGTTCTAGTAGCTGCTATATATACGGGTTTTCCTGAGGCTAAAAACGGAAGCATTTTGATACACTGAATTGGAGAAAAACGAAGTTACCGTACTTCCTGGAGGGATGGATAGTTCCTGCCTGCTCTAGAATACAATTTACTTTTTCCGTGTATGTATATATTTTAAGTTTCATTATTTGTGACCTAGACGAAAAATATATTTAAGAGACATATTAAGGAAATGAGAAATCTCAGAATGGGGTTGTACGAACAGAGTCGGTTTTAACGCACGTAAGACTCAATGTTGTATATTAACGCACAAACGCACAACAGATAATGTTGCTTCATATGTTTTCATGGGCGGTGTAAATATTAAGGAATCAGACGCTCTTAACGTTCTAGGCATGATAATCCAGTGTGATGTCCGCAGGAGCAATCACATTTCTCAAAAGTCAAAAAAGCGTTCAAGTGCCTTGGTTTTTTAAAACGGTGTAGGAAATACTTCACTCTATCTCACCTCCATACTATTTGCACCACCTATATTCGACCGAAAATGGAATACAACTCTAATGTATTATCCGGTGTTTCGCAGTATATTTTGGAGTTATTCGATCGCGTACAGGAAAGGGCGAATATGCTTATCGGTGACAGTAGGGTATCCAACCCTTTTGATTGGAGCATAGTCGCAATGTGGGTTGCGTATCACTGTTTTATCGATACTATAATGGATTTCGTTCTGCTGAAATTAGGGAACTTGTTCCCGAAATACGTAGTTTTTTACGTAATATACGTTCTTCAGTCAGGGACCATCCATTCATGATCGACTGGACAGCAGATCGCCCAACACACTAAAGGAAAATTTCGTTGTTTAGTCGTACTGTCCGTATGTGGAATAAACTACCTGCAGAAGTACTACCTGCCACTTTCAATATAGAAAAATTCAAATCAAATGTTCACAACAAACACTACTCCCTCTATCGTCCCTCCCATAACCTATTTTCCTAGTTCCAACACAATGCATTACATGAGTAGAGGTCGTCCCCTGAGTGCTGGTCCAAGCAAAAAAAATATTTAAGAGACGATCATGTATTTTTCTTTAAAAATTTATTCACTCACCATAGCTTTCCATTAAGTATAATTCATGCATTATACAGAATGAGTACAAACTGAGGCTATATTCCTACAGTTGTCATACTATAATTCCGAAATTAGAAATATTATGTAACAATTTATTTATAAAAACATAATATAATTTAATTACAAGAGATACAAACAATTTAAAATGATAAATGCATTATATATTTGTATATTCAGACTAAAATAAAGAAGTAGAAAGCTGTATCTATTAATTATTCCACTCCCTTCTTGTCGTACGCCTAATTTAAATTTTTTTATAAACCAACAAATATGCTTAAGGGAAAAAAGATAAAAGAAAAAAGAAAAAAGATAATTTTACAGTAAAAACAAAAATGTATCGTTCGGTGTGTGTATCATGCATTTAACTTTCTTTTAGCACAACATCCACTGTATAAAACGACACAATAAAATTGCGTGTGTCTATTATCAAACTGATTGTTATAATAGAAAGTAATAGTGTTCATACGCACATACATGTGTATGTACATATTTATGGTAGTTTATTAAAACGTATTGTTGTGACTCTATGTATTTGCACTCAATTGAAAACAATAAATTTTATTTCGCCATACATTCGGCAAACTTTGTCAACCATGTACAATATAATTTGACATACACAAGCGCGTTTGGAAACGATACCAACAACGTTCAAACTACTTAAATATTGCTTGTTGGTAGCAAAACAGAAAAATAAAGTATAATAAGAATAAAAACAAAAACAAGTAAGAAAGTATAGTCGGTCAAGCCCGACCATATAATACCCTACACCCAGTATATCAATAAAACTGTTTTTCATAAATGGGTGCTATATGGTAGATATTACCTATTATGGACTGATTATCCAAAAATTTAGTGCCATGACTTCCGTGAATATAAATATGTTATACTTTCTGTAGATATCAATATTTTTAAAAGACTTATGAACTATGAAGAAGGTCTTATATGGGAGTTTTGACTAATTATGCACTGACCATTATAAAAATAGGTGTCACCATTTCTGTACATAAGAAACTCATTCTTGTTAAATTTTATTACATTTTTAAAAGCGTTATGCTCTTTAAAGTGATTTTCGGAAGTGGGCCTTATATGGGAGGTACGACTAATTATGGACCGATCACCACCCTGTTATTTGCATATATACGAAACATATTTTTGTTTAATATTATTTGGATACCGGCATTTTTAAAAGAGTTATGCTCCTTAAAGTGATTTTCGGAAGTAGGAGCTACGACTAATTATGCACCAATCTTCACATATTTAACTTCATTTATTACTAATTTGTTGTGAAATTTGTTTGGATACTTTTATAATTCAACATATATGATCGTTAAACTTCTATTTCGAGAGGATATTTGTATGGGGGCCAGGTGAAATAATGGACCGATTTCCACTAGTTTCAATTCCATCCGTCCTTGGGTCGAACAAATATCACGTACCAAATTTTATTGCAATATCTTTAAAATTGCGACCTGTACTCTGCTCACAAGCTTTACAGGGACAGCCAGCCAGCCAGCCGGTCGGACGGACGGACATCGTTAAATCGACTCAATCGGAGTGATTCTGAGTCGATCGATATACTTTAAGGTGGGTGTTGGACCAATATCTATCTGCACAAATCCAGTATACGCTCCGCACTATTGTGGTGTATGGTATAAATACAAAAGAGCAGAACAGAACAAAAAATAAATAGAAATGTATTTCTTTTATATACATATACGAGTATGCATGTACATACATTGTTTTTGTACTGTTTATACCTATAGTCTCAAGTTTGTGTTTATAAGTAATCTGTTTTATGTTAACAATATACATCCTGAACTGAAACATTGTGTACCAAACAATAATGTACTATAATTTCCGATTTCCTTAGAAAAAAATCAAAATAAAAATAAATAAATATGTAGTTTTAACATGCACGCAGAATGAGAAAAAAAATGAAATTAAACAAAATACACAGACATACCTTTAATTTAAGATAGATATCTAGATAAATATCTGTAAGTGATTCCAATACGATTTCCTTGTTAGCAGAAGAAAAATAAAATAGAGAAAAAAGAAATCAACAACAACTATACACAAAGCAACAAGAAATAGAATCACTGTAATATTTAAACATGGGAAGTAACAGTTTCGGAAAAAAGAAAACGTATAGAATTATATCTAAATGTAACTATTAATATAAACTTCTTTAGGTTAAATTTTTTAAATGTCATGGTATTACAAATGGACAAAATCGGTCCAATAGGATCCGAGTTACAGATCAAAGTTTTAGACTATCCCGATATTTTTCAGATATTTTTTTTGCTGTTTTCTTATAATATAATACAGATAATATCATGAAATTTTGCACACTTTAATTTTGTTATAGAAGAACTAGTTCTGTTGAAAATTCTAGGAATCGGTCTACGATTTTTCATAGTCCCCATACAAATAACCTCTAACATAAATATCTGTAGAAAAGCCGTAACTAAACAAAATTCTGCAATAATAAGTTTCATGCAAATGCGCATAAAGCCCTTATAAAAACCACTATCAAGTTGGAATTCAACACAAATAGTCCATAAATATATAAAAACCGTCAATCTCAGATTTATGATGATTGGTCCATATGTGAGCATAGCACCCATATAAATTCTATTTTCGCAAATCACTTAAATACGCATAAATGTTTATAAATCTCCATAATAGGTGACTTGGTGGTGGATATATAGGATTACATGTTTAAACTGTCATTTATTATTTATGTTACAAAGTAAGTTTAAGTGATTTTGAACAATTGTACAAAATAATATTTCAATGATTAATTACAATAAAATTTAATGAAATATTATATTTATTTCAAATTAAGGCAGCCCTTCTTCCTGGCAATGGATTTTGTAAATTTTGGAAATAATCAAATTAAATATTATACAAAAAATATTCAACAGATGATGATAATTTTTATTTCTCGCTCATATATAATTAGAGTGTTACAGTTATTAACGGCATATAATCTTGACCATTTTCTAAGTTAACATCCTGTCAAGTATAAAATGGATGTTCGTACACCTTGTAGCAATCTACAATTTTGACTCCTATCGATAGTTGCTAATAAAACTATGTTTTCAAGGTAACTAAGAAATTAAGCCAGAAATGAGTCAATAGTATACTCTTACATATAATTATGGTTAATGGAAAAACTTTAATTATTTATGTAATCCATTTATTATACTGATTTTTTACAATACAGAAACCTTAATTTGTTTAATGCTTTATAAAAGTAATCTGTATAAATTGCCAAAAGAATTCAACAACAAATCTGACAGCACTAATTTGACACCCCTTATATCTCAATAGCATTCAACAGGCTGTTTATTTATTTCCCAGTAAATCTCTTTTTTAATTATTTAAAAAATCTAATAACACATGTTAATATTAAATTTATTTAATTGTCATTTTCACCTACATATAAACGTATTTACATATGTACATCCCTCAGAATGTGTACGGAATAACTAATTATTTTAATGTCTTAAATTAAGTTACAATCCATAATATTATTCTTGTATTTGATTTATTATTCAAACTCAGTTAAAACAAACTAAATTCTAACTAAATATTATAAATTATAAATGCAATGTAATTGTTTAATTAAATATACATACATAAATGGTAATCGCACAGTGGTTAAATAATAAAGAATAATAAATAAATATCTTTAAGAAAGTAGCAATTTTTCCTTAGGCAGTGTGAATAAATATTGAAATAAATAAATGTTTAAAAGTTATTGTACATTTATTTATTTGCAAGACAGAAAACATATCCACAGAAAGACAATTTCATTTCGTTTTCCTACTTGCAACATTTTCCTTCTCAAAAACACAAACACACAGGCACTTACTTTTTTACAACCAAACCCCTACTCAAATATGAATATATATTTATATGTATATATATGTTTAGATAAGTATAGAATATACGATTTTCTTATATTGAAAATTAAATCAGATTTTTCAACATTTATACACTTGACTTAGTTCAAAAATTTATCTCTATACAATTATATAATATCTAGAATGTTAACATTCATATGTTTAAGATGTATGCATATTGCAAATCTAACTGCTTGTGTACTTATAATCAAATATCTTCGTATTACAAATTTCAAATGATGTTTTTTTCTGCTGCTAGTTTGTGTCTTTTATATCGAATATACATACATACATATATACATACAAATATACTTTAGTTTTGTATCTAGATAAGTATAGATGAGATTAAGATTTTACGAAAATTTCTATGGTAACACTTTATAAAATCCAATATTACCACAGCAAAGTTACGCTCAGTGTAATCTGTTGCAAAACCACATTTAAGTTTAACAGTTACATTCAAAGTGGAAGCTGGCAGTAAGAGTGTAGAAATAAATGGAAGTAAAAGGAATATCATTTGCAGCTAAAGCTGATAAATCTATACAACAAACTGAAACAACATTTCAAAACCATAAAATCCACAAACTAACAAGTTTTATAATCAAAGTTTCTATATACACGTTTTTTTGCAACTATGTATTCAAATTATATTGCGTTCTTTTTTTGTTATTATTGTAGGAAAGGAAATTTAAATAAGGTAAACAAGGGTGGGGAAGGGTGGTTTAGAAGGCTGTATTTATCTATATTTTTAAATTATGATTTAGTTTTTAGTGGGGCTGTGATATGTACTGAGACATGTATTGAACAAAACAGTTGTAATAAGTTTTATTTGGAAACATACTTTATAAAAAAAACAATATATTTATTATTTTGATACAAAAAAGTAATTTTATATTTATTGAGAGACCTTCACTATGTGGCACTTATTTAACCTATTTGCAATTAATATTTAATTTCAAGCTGTTGAAGTTTTAGCGGTTCAAATAGACCATGTAATATTATTATTATTATTTTATAAATCGACTTCCTAAATTGGTGGCGGGGTAAGACAACTAAAACTGCCAATTCTTTGTTGCCGATAATTACATTTACTCTCAAGTAATTGTAATTTCTGGGTTTAGAGAATAAAAACAAAGAATAATTATTAATTATAATTTAATAAGAATAGAAATAAGAATAGTAAAGCTCATCTTTGTGTATATTTATTTACCAATAATAAGATGTATGTTTGTATGTTGATTTTCTTTTGTTTGTTTACCTCTTGAGTGATTAATCGTAGGTGAGTTATAAATTTTTTGTTTAACACACCATATCTATGGTTTAGAATAAACCCAAGCAAAGATACATTTTAGTACATTTAATTTTTTGAAATTTTCTTTTCATTATTATTAAATACGAAATTTTTCTTTATGTATAATATATTTGCAATTTAAAGTATATAGTAATATATAATATGTATGAATATAAATATCGATGACATAGATTATTGTCCAAACCATGTTTGGACACTATTCTTAACAGATTCAGAGTGAAAACGTTACAAATTTGTGTCAACAAGTTGTTGCATCGCATATCAGTTACATTTATAAGAAGTTTGCAGCTGAGAATGGTTAAACAAATTAAAAACAAACTTTTTTTACAAAAGGATGTTTTAAAAAAAATTTCGAACAGAAATCTAGTTTAGCAGAAAGTAAGACATATTTTCATTAAATTTAACACAATTTCTTCAGTTATAAAATGCTTTCATATGAGACATATGATATGCAGATGGACATTGTTAAAATAAAAAAAAAAAACTTTTTTAATTCAAAATGTCTATCAATAAATTTAAATCGCTATTATTGTCATTATTTTCTCTAAAAAGAAACTTATTGTTTCAATACATATTTTGTCGACCTACTAGTAAATCTTACTTTTTTAAATAAAGATTTGATTAAAGATTAAATCTTTTATAATCATGGGAAATTAAACTTTTCTACCAAAATAGTTTTTATTGCATACATTACATTTATTATTTATTACAAAAATTTAATTTTTCATCAAAACTAAAACTTTACAAAGTTAATAAAATACCAAAAATTATTATTACGTATTACTGAGTAGAATATCTAATATTATTTTATAAAATTTTTGTAAACTCATTAAGAACTTTATCAGACATGTGGCGTATGAGTATTATTAATTTCATAAGCACATCAATCATAAGCCACCGGCAAAAACACTACACTATTTATTAAGCAACCAAAGTAAAACTTTTTAATTTAAACTTATTTTTTAGTTTACTCTATATAAATAAATAAATTTAATTAACATCATCCATTTGTATACCCTGCACCACCATAGTGCCAATCGGTCTATAATTAGTCGTAGCACCCAATCGAAAATCACTTTAAAGAGCATAACTCACTCAAAAATGTTGGTATCTAAATAATATTTAACACAAATATATCTCATATGTATAAAAATAATACGGTACAATTTTATTTTGAGTGGTCCATGATTAGTCGTAGCTCCCATATAAGGCCCACTTCCGAAAATCACTTTAAAGATCATAAATTTTTTAAAAATGTTGGTATTCAAATAAAATTCGATACAAAAAAGTTTCTTATATACAGAAATGATGACACCTAATTTTATAATGGTCGGTCCGTAATTAGTCGACACTCTCATATAAGACCCTCTCCGTAATTCAATTTAAGCTCCATAAATCTTTTAAAAGTATTTATATCGAGATAAATTTTTACACCTATAATATCTATATTCACAGACATCATGACATTAAAATTTGTAAGATGATCGGGCCATAATAGGTCATATCTCCCATATAGCGCACTTTTCTGAAAAACAGTTTTATACATATACTGGCGGTAGAGTATTATATGGTCGGGCTTGACCGACTATACTTCTTACTTGTTCATATTAAATCTCGCATAGTAAAATCTTTATTTTAATTTTTTTTTCATAATAAAATTATTTAATTATTAGGTTAATTTTAACTCAGCTATCTGGATTTGTTAATGGTTTAAAATATAAAATTTTCATTGGCAACAAAAGTCATATGAAAAAAAACGTCAGTCGGAAGAGCCATTTAAACATATAAAAACACTACAATACTGCCACAATGCGGTGATTAAGAAAATGACAGCATTTGTTTATTTTGCCTTTAACAAAAACAAATTTTTAAAATTGATTTTGTTTACATAATTGTATGTGTATGTTGAAAAAATTTAATTAACACAAAAAACTATACATTTGTTTGCCACTCAAAATCTGCATACTATGCAGTATTATATGAAAATAATATATTTTTTTTATTGTTATACCAGCGCTTAAAGGTTTTAAAAAAGTGTTTTAAATGTTAAACAAGTAAATACTTTTTTTTTACAGAAGTGTGTTTATTTTTTATGTTCAATTAAATTAAATCAAAATATATCGTTGGTTACTTAATAAAATGTATTGCTACGTGGTCTCATGGTTATATTTTAGATTTAGCACTGCTAGTCAGACTATTTGTTAAGAATTTGCTGTTCTTGTAATTGAGTTCATGATTCTTTTTAACCCTTTTAAATTTAGTTTTTATGACATCAGTTTTTGCTGATTCTGGAGCTGTTTTTTTTCTTAGTACTTGTTAAATATTACGTTGTCGATTAAAAATATATTTAGATCTGGGTTTCATTGGGACACACAATTTAGCTCTTTATATTTGACTGATTGTTACACGTCTAGTGGCAGCATGAACTCGTTTCAATATTGCATATATATAAAATTCGTTATACGAAATATTTATATAGCTCTTGTCAATATCAGGGCTAGCAAAAGTAAATCTTTAACTTTGTTTTTACTTTAAACGTGTTTAGATTGCACATTATGTATTTCATCTCGTAAAAAACTTAATGAATGCTTGAACTTTCAAATTTTTTTTAATCGAAAATTTTCCCCAGTTACAGAAATGGGGAACTGTGGCGCACATTTTTTTGGAAATAAATCTGGAATTTCTAAAAAAAAAAAAAGATATCCAAATTGAAATTTTTTTGTATATTTTATTTATTTACAAATTTATTATAATTAAAATTAAAACAAATCAAGAGCTAAAAGCAGTTATAAGTAGGAGTTTTGAGTAGATCAACAATGTTAGAAGACTGACAAATCGATATACGTAAGCTTAAGAGGGCCAGACAGTCTGCTAGGATGTGGTGAACTGTTAATGGTGAATTGTTACAAAAAAAAGCATGTTGGTTGTGGGGTTTTGTTCATCAGGTATTGGTAAGTGAGACGAGTATGTGTTAGACGTAATCTTGTAATGCATTTGTTTTGTAGGAAGTTGCTTGTAGATGGCAGGTTTAAGGGCTGTTTTGTGGGATTGCGGATCTTGTAGGAGAGGTTGTATTTGTTACATTTGCTTTCTAAGGACATATTAAGTTTTGCGAAGGCACATCTGGTTAAGAATTTTTTGGATTTTGGAAAAAATAAATATGTAGGTTGCCAGTATACTGTTTTTGCAGCCAGATCTGCTGTCTCGTTGCCTGTGATGCCAATGTGGCTTGGAATCCAAAAGAGTTTGATTTTGTTGTTCAGTTTTATTGTTTCTTCTTGTATAGAGTTGATTAATTCGTTCTTGGTTTGAGGCCACATCAAATACGGAGCGACTGTCTGTGTAGAATATGTGTTTTCTGTGTGACAGTTGGCAGAGTTGTAGTGATTCAATTATTGCTGCGGCTTCTGCTTAAAATATGGTTGTATTTTGGGGTAGTATCCCTGTTTTTAGCGTATTTACTGAATCATCAGATATGGCAAAGACAACGTGATTTGTGATCTTAAACATTTTTGGCACAATGGTTCATTTTGAAAGTTTTTGAAGAACAATATGAATTCTTATTCCATCAAAGGCTTTAATGACATCAATAGAAAGTATGGATGTATGTTTTTTAGTAGAGCGATTTTTGCATATGATATGATTTAAGTACAAAAGAGTTTATTTTTTTTATGTACCACATGAGACGCCTGGAAAATATTTTTTCGAGTAACTTTGAAATGCATGAAAGTAAAGAGATTGGTCGATAAGCATCTATGTTTCCAATTGGTTTATTACTTTTGTATATTGTTACCACTGAAGCAGTCTTAAAAAATTAAGGAATTATTCCAGCATCAAATATATTATTGTAATGGTTAAAAATACGCAGTTTAAATAATTCTGGTAACATATCAATCATGTGATAGGTTATTTTATTTAAACCTGGAGTTTTCCATTTGGATGTTTTTAGACAGTATAATAATTCCTCAATTTTGAAACAATCATTTAAATTGATTATAGATTTCCATAATTATTATTAGAGTGGTAGCATTGTTCACATTAATTCCGGCCGCATAAATATTTTTTTATTTATGCATTAACAACAGTGATTGCATACTTTTGAACCATAAATTGAATCTCGTTTATCAACTGGAGAGAAAAACTAAAATAAAAAACTTAAATTTATTTTCTCTTATAAAAATCCGTGTCTTTGTTTTTTGAATCGCATTGCACTTTAATGCGAAATCGGTAACATTTTTGTTATTATTATTAATTTTTAAGTAAATCATATATATTTGCTAACAAATTCCTGAAAAATCATATACAGTTTGGAATATCTCAATCTTGGGCAAATACCCCATTTGAAATAAAATATTTTAAAAAATGCAAAAAAAAAAAACTTTTTTTAAATGGCTCTGCCTAAAAATGGTTATGACTATTTTACGAGTAGTAAAGAAAGAACTTTTTTCTTGTGAGTCGACCTTATGCCTACATGGCTCTACGTATGATAAATATTAATAAGTCTCATGTCACAAATTATACCGAACAATAAATAAATAAAATTTTGTCAAGCTATTCAGTTTTGACATATTTTTGTCATATTTAATGTACAAAATATATTATATTTTATTGTTTTTGTTGCTGCATTTACTTACTGACACGTTTAAGTTTTTTTCCATTTGTATAGGTTTAAAATTGCTACAAAGTGAAAACCAATAAATAAAAAAAAAAACGTAAACTAAAAGGACGCTCTCTGTACATAAGGTTACAAATATGTATTATATATGTATATATACATACAAACATACTTTCACACTCCCATATAAATGTTTTTAAAACAAAATTTTTGTTTTAACACAAAATCGTTTTACTTTTATAAAGGTGTCATATTATATCTGGTAAATGAAAATGAATCGAGTACAAGTGCAAAAAAATAAATGTTTATTGGATTATGGAAAACATGTCACGTTTGAAGAAGGTTTTTCATAATGTTTCCCCTACGTTTTTTGGCTTAATAACTTTTACCCAATATTTTTCTATAAATTTAAGTTTTATTTAACGTTACACAATTTAATTTATTTATGCTGTAAAAAGGCTTAATTTTTCCAATTTTGTTTGTTTTTATACGCGTCAGTATTACTTATTAACTAGAACCAATATTTTTGTGAATTCTTTAAAAAATGACATATAATCGAATAATTTATAATGTTGGACGTTTGATAGAGTTTCCTTTTGTTGATGTGACATTTGTTATATGCTCAAGAAATTGTTGTAGATATTTTTAAAGCTAAACATAAATTTGTTTAAAATTTAAGAAATTGAAAACACAATTTTTGTTTTCCTTAAATTATTAGTTTGTAGTATAATACATAAAACAAAATTTCTGTATGGTTTTTTGGTATATGCGTAGGCATTCTTTTGTAGAAATTATTCATGACATGTTTGCATAAGTATGGCTGATTTTCATTGATTCAGTTTTGAATTTCCTAAAAATACAAACACACGATTTAGAAAACAATACTTATAATCGAAACGAGAATGTACATGGCAAGAAAATTGTTTCATGATCTAAATGGCAACATTTTGTTAAAAACACATGTCGTCCACTTCAATATTCATCCAATTTGCCATAAAAAAAGGAGCAAAGTTATCCTATCACGACATCGAGCACATATAACATTCACGTCATGGCCAACGTAATTTGTGAAGAAGTGTGGTTCAATAATGACACCAGCCCAAAATCCGCACCAAACATGAAACATTGTGAATATATTTAATGATTATACAAGTAAGAAAGTACGAGTATAGTCCGTCAAGCATGACTATATAATACCCTTCGCTCAGTATATTTGCAAAACAGTTTTTCAAAAACCAACATTATATAGGAGCTATGACCGATCGATATGTGGACCGATCATCCAAAAATTGTGTGGTATGACTTCTTAGCATGTAAGTATAGCTTGTGCTCAATTTTATGTCACTTTAAAAAAAAGTTATGGTCGTTAAAATGATTTTCAGAAGTGGGTCTTATATAGCAGCTTTGATTAATTATGGACCGACCTTTATAAAATTAAGTAATATAATTTATAAAACTTATTTGCGTTGAATTTTGTGTGGATCCCAATATTTTTTAGAGATTAATATTTGTTAAAGTGATTTTCGAAAGTGGGCCTTATATGGCAGTTGTGACATATATGAAACATATTTATGTTGAATATTATTTAATTCTCAACATTTTTAAGAGAGTTATGCTCGTTAAAGTGATTATAGGTGGTTGGATTTAGATGGCAGCTATACACATGGATTTACACATAACTGATTTGTGGCGAAATTTGTTTAAATACGTTCATAAAGTAAACATTTATGGCCGATAAAGCTCTATTTTAGGAGAACATTTGCATGGAGGCTAGGTGAAATAATAGACCGGTTTCAACTAAATTTAATACCAATCATGAAGATATTAAGTCTCAAATTTTATAAAAATATCTTCAAAATTGCGACGTGTACAATTTTTACATGTACAGCCAGTCGGTCAAACGGACAGGCGGGTGGACGAACATCATTAAATCGACTCAGAAAGTGATTTTGAGTCAATCGGTATACCTTAAGGTGGGTGGGTTAGATTAAAATTTTTGAGTGTTACAAACATCAGCACAAATCTAATATTCCCTTTCCCCTATGGTGCTGTAGGGTAAAAAAAAGTCATCAAAATTAAGTGTTTACCAGCAAATTTTTATTATTTTTGTAATATTGTTTAACAATAAAGATGCGTTATTCTCTGGTGTAATACTGCTTTATTGCTAATATTATTATCTTATTGGTCGTCAAAACTTGACTGCACAAAAGACTTCAATTTAAAATCTAGTAAGAATTGTGGGGCATCTTATTTTCTAAAAATGTCAGTATATCTGATGCATTGGTCGGCACTCATAGCCATTCGGAGCTGAACATTCAAACAAATATGTTGCATTGTTGGTGCTATCCGTTAAGGTTTTATACTGCGAGATAAAAGAAAGCGATATTGGAAGATTTCTGTCGAAATTTATTATGGTAGAGCCCAACAAAAGAAACAAAAATCACACTCAATTATTTGTTAGATTACAACGGAGAATGAAAGTTCGTAAATTTCTAGCATAATCCATGTTCTATTTATGGCAACATGCAAAGGAATTAGTGACTTCTAAATCCATTTTTAGAACATAAAATCAACTTTATATAATTTCAAAAGCCTATTATTAATGCAAGGTTATGGAACCATTTCAAGATACACTTCCTTGAAAAAACCTTTGAAAAAGTTTAATAATTTGTTGATTATTTATTTTAAACCAAAAAAAATTCTTCACGACTAACAACTAAAATAAATTAACCTTGATTATTATTTATCATAGCCTTAACATTTTTACCAAATAGAATAATAAAAAAGGAAACAAAACAAAAAAATAAACGCCTACATACAAACAAGGTGTAAATGAAATAAAAATATATAAACGAAAAACGTTAAGGGGGTGGTGTGGAAAATACACAGCTTTTTGACCTTTTATTAGACGTTTGTAATAAGTTTGGTTGATATGGCTTTTTATTATATTTCATTTCTGTACAAATATATACATATATTTATTTCATACTACATATGTTTATACATTGCACATGTCCTTACGATAGGGTTGAAGGCGGTATAATGTTTTGTCTGTATTGTACGGATGTAGGTTAAATGATTATTTTTCTTTCATTCAGTTTTTGTTTGCTTTTTTCCACAGTTTTTGTCGACTGTTTTAAATGAGTTTGTATATTGTGTATGTTTGCATGATGGCCACATGGTATATATGTTTTGTAATATACTTAGTACATGTGTGGGTATATATGTATTTGTGTACAGCAACAAAAATATGATGGTTACTTTTACTGCCATTGCTGTACTTATATATACATTTATGTGCATTAGTATGGCCCTTATTTGCATGGAGATATTAAGATATTGAAAAAGTTTTTAATTTAAAATAATGTTGTTCTTAAGGTACGGTCACATTTAGCAAATATTTACTCAAAAAAGCGTAACCGCTTGCATTTGTACAAGTTTGTTGGATGTTGTTTACTCTTAGAAGAGTTTTGAAAGATCTAACGGCATCAAATAAATTACAACTAAATATTTGTTGTGATTTGGCCTAAATAAGAAAAGAGTTTTTAAATAAATAAACGAGTTCAAATATATGTTATTTAGTGATTACATATTTTTCAGCAAATATTTGCCAAGTGTGACCGTACCTTAAGAAATACATTTATGTGTTTATTTGATAAAGTTCTAGTGGTCAACGATAAAACAGAAATTTTTTAAAATAATATATTATTTATCTTTATTTTATCTTTCCACACATATCTAATTATTATACATTTTCTGTAGGATTTGTATTTTTTATATATTTACTAAAAACGAAATAATTATAAGCATTACCGAAATGGTTGTGTAAAATCTGTTACAGTTAAAAATTTAATTAATGTATCAAATAATAAAATATGAAAAAAAGTAAAGTAAATCATGATTTTGACAGAACAATTTGACAAAACAACACCAAAGGGTAAAGCGCGTTAGTTTTTTTGATGGTAATTAAAACATAAATTCTTTATAAATATACTGTATCTTAAAGAATTTCTGTTTACCTCTAGAGCTGCAGTCAACAACATAAATTTCCTTTTGAGGTTCTTATGATATTGATCATATTTATTATAGTTACAACAGTATAAAGAATTTTATTATCTTATAAAGGTCTTTTCTAATTTTTATTAAAAATTATTCATTTTGAAAACCATTAGATTTGACAATAGAAGAAGTTACCCAAAATTTCATTATATATTGAAAAGTTCGAAAACTATAAAAATATTTTTTAAAACCAAAATTTTTTTCTAAATTTAGAAATTATAAACATATTTTTTATGCCATCCTTATGCGCCTGCATGTGTATTGTATAAGAATGTGTACGCGTATATGAAAAAAAAACTTGCTTTTGATGGTGGTATTGAATCATACACACACTGTTGACAAGCTTTAATATTGAACGTGACATTTAAAATGCTTGTTGGTAGAAGAGATGATATAAAATATAAATTTATTCTCTTATTAATTGAAAAAAATACGCTGTCAGAGGGAAATGTCGTCTGATATATGTATATGTATGTATATGTATTAAGTATAATGTGTTTGCATGTATGACAGGATGTAGACAGAAATGCATTTCAAAAGGATGGAATATTTGATACAAGACTTTTATAAATTGTCTTTAATGATTAAAATGATTAAAATCTATAATGTCTGTATTAAAGGAATTTAAGAAAATCAACAGTTTAAGCTGAAAACATAAGTAAACATCGTAATTATATGATTTATGAGACATGATTATTAAAATTAAAGTAGATCTCAAACAACTTAAATTGATTATATTGATTGACAAAGCTGTCACTTTCTAAAAGTGATATATGCTCTAATATAGAAAGGAGAACGAACGGGAGCCATTGATATTGCTAGCTGTCCGTTGGGTGGGGGGATTCTTGTTTTCTGGAATCTTTCTTACAAAAAGGAGATAATTTGTGATCACATAAACAATTATTAAATTCCTAATAAATCAAACAAAAACCAATAATGAATCAATTTAAAAAAAAATTGAAGAGCTACCGCTTTTCCTCAGGCAATAGAGTTGAATATATTTTTTTAGAAAAAGAAAATTAACAATATTTAGAAATATTTTACTGTAGACGAAAAAGAATAATTTGCAACTTTTCAAATTTGTAAAAATGAGTACAAACGGATAAGTTTAATAAATTAAAATGCACTTAAAAAAAATCCGATGACGCTTTCAACGCTATATATAAAAAAATTAAAAATTAGTGTTTTTTGTTCAAGAAAGCCTCAAATTAATATGGTTTATAAGCCAGACTGCGGCAATTTTACGACAACGGTTCGCAAACTTCTTAGCCTAGCACATAAAGAGAATATTTAGTTTTTCAAAAACATTTTTATTTTTCAACATAATCTCCTGAAACTTCAATACATTTAGTCGAACGCTTATCTAGCAATTCTATCCCTTGATTAAAATAGTTTACCCCAAGACCTTAAAATAGTGGTTTAGAACTGTAGTTGCATCTTTATTTGAGGTAAAACGCTTGCCAGCTAGGATTCTTTTTAATTTGGGAACAGGTAAAAGTCACTCGGACCTCAATGAGGAGAATAAGGTGGGTGGTCAAGCAACTCGTACTTTAATTCGTTGATTTTAGCCATTGTTAAAACATTTTTGCGTTGGTGCGTTTTCTTGATGAAAAAAATATTTCAATAGTACTCTGAATTTATTCTTTTACCCTTTTGCAGATAGTGCCTCAATAAAATACCTTTGAAGTCCGTTGCCATAACCCTACCTGCAGATTGATTTTTTTTTGCCTTCTTTGGGGTACTTCCTCCAGTTTCAGTTCATTGCTTGGATTGTTATTTTGTGTCTGGAGTATAGTGGTGGATTCATGACTTATCAAAAGTTATAAAAAGACGCTTAAAATCCATTTTATTTTTCTTAAAACGATTCGAACAAGCTCGAGAATTTTTCATTCTTATGCGTTTTTGGTCGACTGTTAACAAATGCGGCACACATCTTGCACAAAGCGTTTTTACACGTTTAATGCACACCAAGGTACCCGGGTACCTTTGGCGTTTTCAGTCAAAGTTTATCCATTAAGTTTGATAACTTTTATACCTGAAACTTTTTGAGAACTACTAACTATCAAATAATTTAGTTTTTTTTGCAGCCGTACGCCTTGACTTTTTTTTGTAATTTGCCTGAGAGACCAATTTACTTTTAACTCCCTTTAATGTACGTGTTTTATATGAGAAAGCGGCCATTGCAAGTATATTATTTGAAGTTGTTAGTAGCTTGCAAACCTTAAGGCGTTAAGGAAAATTATATAAAATATCTCTTAACTACGCTCCAACAATGTATTTAGTGCGAGAATGCTTTTTCTCTACTCAACTCTCATATAGGTACCCAGGTACCTTGCAGCACATTAGAAGGTGTTTTTTTTTTTTTTTGCCGTCATGCAAAATTAAATAGACTCGATCCTTTGAGATGCTCATGATATTAGTTATTTGACGTAAAAAAATGGCAGATGTGTCTTTTTGGAACACCTGTTGGCAGATCGAACGGAAATTTAACGTGTGTTCAAAGCACTGATGGAAGTTTCCAAAAAACTGAACTGTTTTCTGTTTATACCGCGCTTTCTGTTCTAGACTAAGAAGTTTCTAAACCGCCCTCGTATATAACATTTCACATATATATTTAAGTAATTGTAGTTTAAGAGTTTACATACAAAAATAAGGGTGAAAAGTAAAGAAAAATTATAATTTTGCGAAAATAGTTTAGCTAGCATGCAATAGGCCTAAATACAATTTTGACATTATAAAAAATAACAGGAAGATACATTGGAATAATATTATGGTTTTTGAAATTGCTAATAATTCTGAACATTGCCATGGGTTGTTTTTTAAAACTAGCATTGCTTGAAACATGTTACATGTCATCACAAAATCGGTATTATTGTTTTGAAAATAAAAGAAAAATAAAGGAGCAATTAAATTCATCAATAATATTGAACAAATAAAGTCTTAAATACATTGCTAATGTCCATAAAACTCTAAATAAGACTAGATATCATGGACAAAATTAGTAATATGCAAAAAGAATAATTTTACCAAATATTAAGAAACTATTAAATACAGTACTAATTTCAATAAATGAAATAAAGTGCTTACAAACCAAAAGTTTTAAGTTTTAATCATTTAAAGGGTTAGAGTACAAAACTGACCTGTGATAGAAATCGTTTATATTTCTTAAAATGTCACTTTCAACATAATAATGTCATGTTCTTTAGTCCTCTGTACCCATTTTCTTACCAGGATGTTTCAAAGTTTATTTCTGTTTTCAGTTGCATTGAATTTGAATTAAAATTGTATACTTCTATTACGACACTATAATAACCAGTTTTATTTAATAGATATCCTAAAAAAATGAAACTCATACGTAACTAAACACGTGACTGGTTTCGTAGTAAAAATAACAAATTTTATTTCAAATACTAAATAAAAGCTTCCTACGACTTTAACACGACCAATGACTTTGGGAAGAATAAGTTGAGACATTGTTAATGCTCTGTTTTATTATATTAAACTTTAAAAAAGGCATGGCAAATTTCATACAAATCACTCATATTTCGTACATTAAATGCCTCCTAAATAAACTTATACATTTGATAAAAAATAACCATTGTCCACAATATCTCAAAGAATCTTGATCAATAAAACAAATTAATAAAATTGTATAGCAATTTTTTATACTCACTTTTTCCTATAATCCATGTCATTTTTTTATTTGTTGCTTTATTTGATAACTGTTAAATAAAGCAAACAGCACCAAGACCAAAAAGAGAAAAGAAAAACAATGACAAAAATAAAAATATAAATAAAATTTCCAACAAATTTTTCATTGGTCATGGTCGCTTTCGTTATAAACCCTTTTAAACTGTTTTACAGATATTAACTTTATTTTAAACAACCAGCCCCTCAACTAGCCAACCAAACATGGACTTATACGAATATGATTGGTAACAGCAAAGAAACACATCCAAAAGGATATTTTATGGCTGTTTAGAATTCACATAAACTTGAGTGTATGTTCTCATATGCATGAGTGTTTGTATGTATGCATGTATGTATGTATCTGAGGATTTTATATATGGCTGTGTTTTTTTTTTTTTTTTGCTATTCAAATCTGATTAAGAGTGATTTTTATCACTTTTGGCATGATTTCTTTACAGTGCCTTGTTTCTGCAATGTATTTACGAGTGCGTCTGTGCCTTTGTAAACGTGTGCGATGATGTTGATGGGTATTATAATATAAGGATTATACAACCAAAAAAATTAAGCGAACCAGAAAATTATAATGAATAAAGAAAGTTGCAAAAATCAAGATGATATAAAGAACAGCAAAAACCAGAATTTACAAGTTATGGTTATGTATTGATTGTAAGAATAAAAATAAAAACCATTTCATGTATTTGTGGTGTTTAAGAGTGCTTGTAGACTTTCTTTATTCATTATAATTTTCTGGCTCGCATATCATATGTATGTAACATATATATTAATACAAGGACTGGGTTGAAACAAGCTAAACCAATATCGAGCATGATCTTATTTTTTAGATGATCGGACAACAATTACTCATAGATTCCATATAATATCTACTACAGAAATTTTTTAAAAAACTCTATTTTGGTTCATATAATAGTGTATGTAAAATAGGGCTTGACTTTCCTAAATGTTTTTATTTGTCAGAATTTTACGATCCATTTATTAATTTTTAACTCTTTTAGTTTGAATTTTTTCTATAATATTTTTCTATAAATTGTTATAAATCGTCCCCTCAATATAACAATAATTATTAATTTCATAATCGAACTGTTAATTTTTACTTCTTGATAAATTTTAGTTAGGCTCGAGTTCATTAAATTTAATTTTCATTAAATTATTTTTACTGAAGTTAGGAATTACAACTTGAAAAATTTATTATTAAAAATTTATTAAAAAAAATTGTTCAAGTTGTAATTCCTAACTTCAGTAAAAATAATTTAATGAAAATTAAATTAAATGAACTCGAGCCTAACTAAAATTTATCAAGAAGTAAAAGCATATAATTTTTTTGGGAGTTTGAGAAAATAGGGGGGAAAATCGAGTTAAAGTTTTTGTCAAATCGGATGTTTATGAAAACCTCAATATCGCGGTAAATAAAAATTCTTCATATTGGATTTTTCGGCGAGTACATAATACCGTTTCTTGTCTTTAAATTGACCAATTTTTTTTTAATCTACGCATCCTTAAAGACCATATTTCTGTCATTCAAAGCGCAAGTCCTCCACATAGGCTATTTTATTTTTTAAAGAATTCGTATGATGTATCAGATACACTATTTTATTTTGTATGTCATACGCTGTTTTATTCAATAATTTTACGGTATTTTTATTAAAATATTTGATCTCAAAAAATATCACTTTGTAACATTATAAAACAGTGATTAATTCATAGTTTTGTTAATTTATTCATTACTTTCCAATTTGGGTTATTATAAACAAAAATAACTAGCAATTCATTCGCCTTCTTTCTCTGCCTCTGCTACATCTGGCTCATCTAAACAATTTCGCTTCTTTCCGCCTTGTAAGTTAAAAACAATGACTGCCAGCCACGAGAAATTACATTCTTTTTGCACACATTTTGGAGATAGAAATGGTCGGAATGAAACTATTTCTCAAACAATAGTGTATATTATTATAAGCTATTTTATGAGTTAAAGATTTCATAAATTGTATTTTTTTACAGGCTAAAATGGAGTATAATGCGTATACACTATTATTCTTTTAACAACTTTGGAGTTTCAATTTCAAGTAAAATAGATTTTAAAACGGAGTTCCTTCGACTCTACTTAAGTGTTCGTACGTAGTGAACTACCACGTAAACCAACCAAAACAGCGCATATTGGCTTACACACTTATTGAAGGAAAATTTTGAACAAGAAATTATACACTATATTTTCCAACGACATTTTGACCAACTTTTTGGAAGTAGAATTTAACGAAATTTTGACCAGACATAAAATCAATAATGGAAATTTTAAATATGCAATAAAAAAATAATAGCGAATGAGCACATACGCTATTGTTATATTGATTTGACGAAATATACTGTGTAAAATTGATTCCGAACCATGCATTATTGTTCTTTCTTTAACTTCAAACTGCATGCATAGCAATGTTTTCTTTTTCTCTCGCAACAACATTAAATATGAATATTTGTTAAATCGAATATTCCGCATTTTATTTTATGTTGCCATTTTAAACATATATTTAAATATTTCATCCTTTTATAATTTTAATACTAAAACCGGTCGTAACAAATAAAACGTTTTCATAGTTGAAGTTATACAATATATTATATAGTTATAAAATTATATATTATATACATATGTATATGTATGTATATATATATATTTTATTTATATTTTTTAAAGTATTATATATAAAAATATACCCTTGTTTGTCATTGTGTCATTTCATTTAATACTTACCATCAATCATTTAAATTAACCTACTAAATGTTTGCATTTAAAGAGCTATGCCTATAATAAATCAATAAAGTACAAAAGTATTTATAAAAATAACAATGATTTGAGCGAAGATATTTAGTAAGGAAAGAGTTATTGATATCGACCATATAATACTCTACAGCCAGTATATGTATAAAAACAGATTTTCAAAAATGGGTTTTATATAGGCAGTTTATCTAAAAATGTAGTAGCATGACTTCTATACATATACGACTTCTCGTAAATATTCTTTGTGTTAAATTGTATCTCGATATAAACACTTTTTAAAGATTTACAGATATAAAAGTGATTTCCGAAGGGGGTTATGACTAATTATGGATCGATAATTACAAAATTGGGCCAAATGATGTTTGTGTAGATGAATCAGGCTTATTTTGAATATGATTTCAATACCAACATTTTTAACAGAATTATGTTCGTTAAAGTGATTTTCGGTAGTTAGCCTTAGATGGGAGCTATGGTCAATTAAGGACTGATCTGCACAAAATTTGCTAATGAGAACTTATTTCTGGAGAAATTTGTGGTTATACATGCATAAATCAAACATTGAACCCAATTTCGGGAGAACCGACTTCAACTAGTTTTAATTGCCAGAGTAGTTGGGCCAAACAAATTTCATGTTCCAAATTTTATTGATATATCTTCAAAATTGCGGCATGTACTCTGCGCACAAAATTTACATGGACAACTAGCCAGCCAGTCAGGCGGACGGACGGACATCGTTAAATCTACTCAGAATATGATTCTGACTCGATTGGTATACTTTAAGGTGGGAGTTGGACCAATATTTTAAGGCGTTGCAAACATTAGGACAAATCCAATATATACCAATATATACTCTCACCATTATGGTGGTGTAGGGTATAACTAATTGGTAATATTTTTTGTTAAATTTATAATAAATGTGATAAATTGTCAACACTTTTCTGCCTATTAGACAAACTACGTTTTATGTTCGCTTTCCAAATTCGTTTAAAACATCAAACTTACCACTCGATTAGTGTTATATAAAAATTGCTGAATTCTATGTTTTTAGTATAACTGAGTCGAAGCATTTGTTAGCAAACCTTCAAAAGAATGCAATACCTTGGTGAGCGATCTACTGCTCTTCTCTAACTGACAGTATTCGAGTGTTATCGGTGAATCAAAATCTATTTTGTCAACAGTCACAAAGAAATTTTATTGTTAAAAATTCCACAACTTAAAAGAAATTCAGCGGTCTACATCCCATCTATGCAATCAAATGGATCTTAAATCATACATCATTTATACGAAATGCCGTGAACTTAAATTATAGTTGGGATGAGGTGTTTTACTATTTAACTTCTACCTTCTGCAACTGATCCACTAAAAGTGTAATCACGCTCAAGTTTAAAGAATGCAAAAGGGCTGCACGCTATGTGATACCTAGCAGAGTAATAGTCAAGGCTGTTGAAATACAACACAAAGAGGTATTCCATACTAGCTTCAAATAACCTGTGAGCATTTTAGAACCTCCTCCATGCTTCAAAGTGGCGGGTGTTTTTCGCAAAGATGTACCTCCATTAGACGGATGTAGAATGGAAAAGAGTATTATTTGCGGACGAAATAAAAATTAATAGTGACTTTTTAAATGGAAAAAATATGTTTGCCGGCCAAAGTTAAAAGAATTTGATTTAAAGTACACACGTCTATAATGCTGTGGTATGCTATGACGTCACATGGAGTTGGGCAGCTACAGAAAATTGAGGCAAATGTGGATAACTTTCAGTATGCAAGAATTCTAAGCGATACAATGATGCCGTATGCTGATGGGAACATGCCAGTAACATGGATATTTCAACAAGATAATGATCCGCAGCATATGGCTCATTACGTCAAGCACTAGTTTTGTAACAATTACTGTTCTTGACTGTAGTCCTGATTTCAACCCATTTGAGAACTTATGGCAAGTTGTAAAAACCAAAGTAAGCTCTGTAAAAATAACAAATTTCAATGATCTCTTTATCGAAACAAAGAAAGTCACTCCAAGTTGTGTATTTAAAAACTTGGCGACCTCAAAGCCGCGCAGATGTCAAGCTGTTATCTTTAACAATGCATTTGCAAATTGTGATTTATTTTCAAATAAATCCTTTTTTTTTTAATTTGTGGTATGCCCTTAATTATATGCACGACTGTCAATCAATCTTATTTGTAGTTATTTTCTAAGAGTACGAGTTAAATGACTATACTACGACAAATTTTGAAAATATCATAAAATCTTTCCAATTATTTGCTACCAGCTCACATGTTAGTATCGTGTCCTTAATTAGTTGCACGTAACTGTACGTTTTAGGTAATCATGCAAATATATGTATCATTTGGAAATTATTGAACGAGAATCTGGAGAATTTTTAAGTTTTTTATCTAAAAAGCTTTGAGGACATTTTTTTTGGAAATTTAAAGAACCGAAATAATTCCGCTAAATTTGTATAGTCACGTTCTATGACTTATCTATGATTACATCACATAAATAGAATTCAATACCATATCCTTAATCTAAAACATAGTGAAGCTTAATTCCTTAATAAATGAAAATATGAAGGCACTTAACAGCTAGACAGTTTTCAAGTATATATTTAAAAAAATTAAAGTTTTGATTAAGTTTAAGTATTCTTGTATCGTAAGATGCATCGGGGGTTTTAGAGTCTACTGTTCGTTTTAGACAAAAACATTTTATTCCACTTAGATCGAAAGTGTAAATTGAGCCACACAAACAATGATTACATTTAATCCAAATTAAAGCTTTGCATAAGCTAATTTTATGTTATCTTATTACTTATCCATCTTTACGACCAGCAATTTTGGATTTTCCACTCCCATAATTTTGAAGTGTTAACATCACTTACAAATTGACATCTGTATATAATACATACATACATAAGACCACTTTATACCACCACCAGGTTCATTTAATTTACAACAACAAAGCGGCTATTTGTATCTGATTTAATATGTTGAAAATAGACGCTTATGCCATACGGACATTTCGTAGAATACCCTTATCAAAATATCTTTTGTTGCCCGTAATCTGTCAAGGATATAAAAAATAATCATCTTTGTTCAGCAGTGTTGTATACAAGTGCAAACGCTTTCTTTTTCTTCTTCTTATTCTTTGTTCTGTGTGTTTCTACTTGAATAGAAATTAAACTCATCTACTCAGGCGTAAGATAAAGTATTTGCAATTAAAAGAAAAAATAAATAAATAAATAAAACCCATACTAATTGTTGAAAATAAAATAAAAACAAAACAAAAACAAAAAAAGAATAATAAGAATAAAAGAATAAAACTCAAATATATATATATAAATAAAAACAGTAGAAGACTCTTATAAAACAACACCAACAAGAAAAACAAAGCTCTTCAAACAAACTTGTACTTCATTTTCTTATACATTTATATACAAGTATTGATACGATGAAAGCTTGAAAAGTGCTTTCAAGACCATATATTAAGGTTTGGTATAAATTCCTTGTGATACCAGTATCACCTCTTTAAACAATACGTTTATACTATTCTGTATAAAATACTTTAGTAGGCAGTTGTGAAATTACACTGATTACAAAATCATGTTCAGTTCTACTACGTATAACTTTCTCATTCATTTATTTCTGATATCTAGAATTTGTTTTGTAAGTCATGCAACACAACACAAAAACATTTTATAACAATTCTGTATTTTATTGTTACCACACAGTTTTAACGATTGTTTGTCTTTCTTTTGTTTTATTCAATCTTGCAGTCTTTCAATGAGCCAACTTAACATTACTGTTCCCTTTAGGCCAAACAAAAATAATGAATTTTTTGCTTTGTTTGTATTTTTTTTTTGTTTTTGTTTTTCTTAAAAAAATTAAATAAAAATGTACAATATAAAACAATAACAAAATAATAATGAATGTAGAAAAAATAAATAAATTACGTGTCTAAATTATATATTTTTTTTATATACTCAACCACGCACACAAAATACCTCAGCCATTGTATTTAAACAAAGAAAACAACACCTTTATTGTGTTTTTATATTATTAATTAAATCATTTGGCGTGAAGATTGTAAACATTAAAAACACAAATACAACAGAGATACATGCATACGTTTGTATGTATTTTAATTAATGTAATTTGACAAAAACTAAATTAGCATTTATACTAAGTGATCTAAATCATCAATAACTGAGATGCATATAGGAATTAATTATGATAATCAAAATATACCTCAGATCAGATCAGATATAGATCTGACAAATATCAGATGACTTTTTACATTCACCTCAAACCGATGAACATTTTTTTCCAAACATAATCGCAAATTACGCGAAGCAATTGTTAATAAAAAAACTGATACAATTTTTTCTTGAAATTTCTTCGGTGTTCACACAAGACAATTCTTGAAGCTTAAATCCCTCGTATTATTTTATTTGAGAGTATACACATACGAATAATAGAGTAATTCGAATTGCTAGTACAATCAAGTGTATGCTCGTATTATCTTCCCTTCGCCCCGATGACTAAAAGCTTAGCTTAAAAAATCGCTTCGTGTAAATTGGGACATAAATGTCTCCTAAGTATTGTTACCATTCGAGTTTAATTTCTACTAACCTTCCAATGGTGAAGCTGTTGGGGCATTTTAAAATCCCAAAGCTTGAATCAATTTTGTATTTCTTATACATCCTAAAGTATTTTACCAGACCCGATAGAAAAGTGTACCTTATGAGCAAATTTGTAAAATTTGGGTTTTTCGTCTAATGTTTGGGAAATTGGAATATTCCCTTTAACAAATATATATATATTGTTTGAACACTATTTTTATACCCTACACCACCATAGTGGGGATTTGTGCTGATGTTTGTAACGCCTATCAATAGTGGTCCAACACCCACCTTAAAATATACCGATTGATTCAACGTCACTTCTTAAATCAATTTTACAATGTCCGTCCGTACGTCTGGCTGGCTGGATGTCCAGGTAAACCTTCAGCCCAAGGACGGATGGGATTGTAACTGCTGGAAATCGGATAATTATTTCACCCGGCCCCAATACAAATATCCTCCCGATATTGGGGTTTAACGATCATAAATGTTTGAAATATGCAAGTATCCAAACAAATTTCACCACAAATGAGTAGTAAATTGAGCTAAATCAAATCTAAAAATTTTATGCAGATCTGTCCGTAATTGATCATAGCTACAATATAAAGCCAAAAATCACTTTAAAGAGCATAACGTTCTTCAAAATGTTGGTATCCAAATAATAATGGACACAAATATTAATATGGTACATGGTACAGTTTTATGATGATCGGTCTAGAAATAGTCGTAGCTCCCATATAAGACCCACTTCCGAAAATCACTTTACATAGCATAATTCTTTTAAAAATATTGGTATACAAATAATATTGAACAAAAATAAGTTTCATATATACAGAAATAAGGACACCTAATTTTATAATGATCGATCCATAATTAGTCAAAACTTCCATATAAGACCCTTTCCGTAATTTACTTTAACCTCCATAAATCTTTTAAAACTATTTATATCCAGAAAAAGAATAACATACATAAAATTTATATTTACTAAGTCATGGCACTAAATTTTTGGATGATTGCTCCATATTAGGTCATATCTCCCATATAGAGTCCATTTCTGAAAAATGTTTTTTACATATACTGGGTCTAGGGTATTATATGGTCGAACTTGACCGACTATACTTTATAAATTTAAATATCTTAAATTTTCAAGAGGAAAAAATCTTCTTGAAAAAAAAAATTGTTTAAAGAATAACATGAAACATGAGGTGTAAAAAGGAATTTTTAGTAAAAAAAAAACTAAATAAACAATATGGAATTTAAAATTGAAACCTAGGCACTTTGTTAAAACTACATAGCTGTCAGTCTTAAAAGAATCTTACAATTACAATACCTCGCTGCTTGTGCTAGATACATTTTTCCTCTACATCGATGCACATGTTATGTGGGAAAATTTTCCCTATTTCACAATACGTATGTTGGCAAATACTATAAATATAAATATAAAAAACTTAAATTTCCAGAGCCTATTTCCATTAGAAATAACTAAAATATTTGATTCTATAATTTTTTAACAATCATATTGTTTATCAACTAATTGACACAGTGGGTATGAGTTAGTCGAGTTTGTCTTCCACCATAAATCTATTTAAAATTTTTTGCAATATCTTCTGTTTTTTCTTAATTTTCATTTTAATTACAAACAAGTGAAACAAATCTAGCAATACGCATATACATATAATAGTCAGAAGCTGAGTAGTCTTCGTAATGTAAGCAATAGAAATATATTAAAATAAAATTAAATTGTCGCTTTAAATAGCAATAAATTAACAAGTTAACCCCACTTAATAGTGATTACAAGCTCGTAAGTGTCCAATAAACAAAAGAAAAATAACAACTTTTAACCACAAAATAGAGAGAAAATAAAATAATGAATAAAGTACAACAGCGAATGCAATGAAAGCAAACAACAGAAATACCATGAAGCAGTAACTGAAGTTATAAAAAATAAAATACATAGAACAGGAATGGCTTCAAGCACGTAGTTTAATTAGCTTAATTAATTAAAACACAGGGTAATGAAACACAACAAGAGCACCACAGAAAATTTAAATGTAAACGAAACAGTACACTTAAAACAGGGATTACTGTGGCCCTCAAATGAGATGTAGGACTATAGAATTTAATAATAATTAAAGGAAATAAAACAATATAGAACATACATACTATGTAATGCATCGATGAGCGAAATAATTAACACAAACGGGGCTTTATTATAGCAAAAGATGAAATTGTATTTATATTTACAATTATTGCTTCAGTGGCAAATCTAAAATCAATTTTTGCATTAATGTTTTCTGGGTATATCACTATATTACTGGCTTATTAATGTAAGAAAAACAAGTCATTGACTTCTCATAAAGGGTAGTTATTTTAAATGTATAGAACTTTGAATGGAATGTTTTTTTTTTAATTAAAATGAAGTTTACTTTATCTTGGTTTTTATAGAAATTATTTCTAACAGGCTTTTAAGGTCAGTTTTCCTCCTAAATGTAAATAAAAGACTTGATTTATTTATGCATTTTCTATACGACGTTTCGTTGGTATTTTGCCAACATCTTCAGGGGATGAATTTTTATTAAATATATCTTTTCTTATTCAGTTTTACATTTAGTTTTAATTAAAAGATGTTTTTCACGACACAAATAATACGACATATAACATATAATTTGAAATAAATGCAAAAATAATTAATTAGAAATATCACAGTAGATTGTCTCTTAATGCTAGGTATCACAATTTACTTTATTCGAGAGAAAGTTTTCTGGGATTATAATTTAAATATGACTTCTGGCATATGACGTTCACATCTGGATCAAATGTAGTCTAATCTGGAAGTCCAGTTTTCGATAACTTTTTCCAACGTGATTATGTTAAACATAAAATGGATGTAGTGCGCGATACGTATTTCGAACAGAACCATGCTTCTCAAAATAATTTTGCACAATTTAGCAGCTTTGTTCATGCGTCATTCTATTTATATGGTAGTGATAAACCAAACTAAACATAAATCAGTTGACAACTGACAAAATGGCCGCCAGTTAAAAAAGTGCTGCCAACCTCAAGTTATATACATCTAAAAAAAAACACCATTTTATTTCGGCCAAATTCCACCCTCCGCTCAAATACGAGGGCGGTCCGAAAATTTCTTAGCCTAGAACAGAAAGCGCAGCATGAACCAAAAAAAAGTTAAGTGTTTTTTAAACTTCCATCTGTGCGATCGGGACCAGAAATTCATAATGTGTGAATGTGTTAGGTGAAGTGTTCCTTCATATGAAGCAGTAAAAAAATGGGTTGGTGAACTTACACGTGGTCGTACAAGCAGTGAGGATGAACCACGTAGTGGACGTCCAAAAACAGCAACAACAGAAATTGTAGCTAAAGTGCATGATACGGTATTAAATGATCGACGAATAAAAGTGCGTGAAATAGTTAATATCATGGGCATCTCAAATGATCGAGACCATTTAATTTTGTATGAAGAACCACAGATGAAAATGGTTTCTGCAAGATGGGTACCGCATTTGTTAACAGTCGACCGAAAACGCATAAGAATGAAAATTTTTCAAGTTTGTTTGAATCATTTTAAGAAAAATAAAATGGATTTTAACCATGGTTTCATAACTGTTGATGAGACATGGATCCACCACTATACACCAGAGACAAAAGACCAATCCAAGCAATGAACTGAAGCTGGAGGAAGTGCCCCAAAGAAGGCAAAAACAATTCAATCGGCTGGTAAGGTTATGGCAACGGTTTTTTAGGACTTCAAAGTTATTTTATTGATTGACTATCAGCAAAAAGAAAAAACAATAAATTCAGACTACTATTGCTACATTTTGGATCAATTAAATGTAAAAACTCGACAAAAACGTCCTGGCTTACAAAACAAAAAAATAATTTTTCATCAAGACAACGCACAAGCGCTTAACAGTGATTTAACAATGGCTAAAATCAACGAATTAAAGTACGAGTTGCTTGACCACCCACCTTATACTCCTGATTTAGCTCCCAGTAACTTTTACCTGCTCCCAAATCTAAAAAAAAAATCAAAAATGCAGATGCAATTACAATTGTAAACCACTATTTTGAAGGTGTTGAGGACAACTATTTTAATCAAGGGATAGAGTTGCTAGATAAGCGTTGAATTAGTAGTTAAGGAGATTATATTGGAAAATAAAAATGTTTTTGAAAACCTAACTATTGTCTTTCTGTGCTAGGCTAAGAAGTTTCCGAACCGACCTCGTACATAACGCAGTTTATACATAATTGCTAGTCTGTCAATATTGTGTACGTGCACCTTAAAATTTCTGTTTCACAATCCATTACAAAAGTATATTTAATCTAACATTCGTTTACAATCTTTGATATTTAATGATAGTTTCCAGAACAACTGATAAATTATTAACTTGACACTCAATTAGTTAAACCAATAAAACTTTTATTACAAAAAAAAATTAAAGAAATTACATAAAATAAGATGTAATTTTTAGAACTTGGATTTGTGCAGTAGTTATTTTCGGCCTCTACTTTTAGTTATTTAAACAGAACCTTCTACTGGGATGCAAACTGTAACAATAAGACATATGCTGGCACCCACAGAAAGGTTAGCACATTCGCCTTTAGCACAACAATGCACTGTCGAGTGTCTCGCGGTTTTTCTGATAACCCCAAACAAATTAAATATGCCTATATAAAACAAGACACTTAAATATCTATTCAACTAATTCTCTTAATTGAAAAGTAAATCATTTATTTTCTATTATTCATTATTATCAGTATATAAAACCAAGAAACTAATTAAAGCTAAATAATTATTTGAAGAAAAAAATGTTAATGAAATTTAAATATCTCAATTTTTTTTTAATTATTCAGAAGCCAAATATAAACTGACACTTAATAAAACCCTCTCATGCTCATTCAAATAAAATTCTTCTTTCTTTATATCTTTACTTCTAAGACAAACATTAAAGAAAGGAAATCATTACAATTAACAGCTTGATTTTATAACAGCAAAATGTTCAACATATTTATTATATTATCAACAAAGACAAGAAGAATAAAACAATCTTCAACATAATAAATATTCCGAAAAAATAAACATTTGACAACGCCAGGGTACAAAAAGGAAATAAAATATACTAAACATGCAAATCAAAAGGAAACATTTGTTTCAAAACAAAAACTGCCATTAAAACGCAAAATGCTATAAAAAATACACACATACATAAACTCACAATTTTAAAGCATTTTGAAAAAATCTAAAAATTATGTTGTAAATAATATTAATTTTCTTCCACCCCACTAGAACATTTTCTGCATCGCCTTTTAAATACATGGTTGTTTTTTTTTCACAAAATTTCTTACAATATCCATATATTCAGTATCAGACAAAAGAAAAAACAAAAAACAGAAAAAAATTACAAACTGATAAGAATTATTAATGAGCGAATAATAGCAAATAATCTTCAAGTTGAATGCATTGAAATGGGTTCACTTACAAGAGAACCTACACCAAAAAAATAAAACTTTACTAAGGAAATAGAATACAAAGAAGTTTTTGTTTGTACTCCAGAGAATGACAATCTCGCATGTCACGTGACCTTACCGGGGTTTTTTAATCTTTCCAATTTCTTTTTTATTCCATTTTATTTAAAAGCCAGTAAATAAAAGAATGTTTATTTCTTACAAGTAATTTCTTCCGTATTGTGGGTTTCTTTATTCATTATTGTTATTTTTAAGCAGTTTTTTTCTTCTACAAGATATTCAAAGTAAAACTTGTCGCGATACGTTTAAAGGATTTTATTATAGTAAGCTAATGTCAGTGTACAATATAGTAGTTGAAGAAGCATTATTTCCTTACATAATTTCTGGTTTTATATAAGATATTGTTACACCGTTTCTAAACGTACGGTCACATTTGTTAAATATTTACTCAAAAAAGCGTATAAATAATATATGTATATATTTACGTGAAAAAGTGTTTTAGCACAAATTTGTTTGACGTTGTTTAAGGCAGAATTAGTCTTTACTTTCTGTTCCGTTCCGAATCAGCTGACTTGATTCTGTTACATAGAAAATGTGCAGAAGTCGTTAGTTGTTTGGTTACTTTCCGTGCCGTTGCGGACGAACCAGTTGAAAACAAAAATTTGCTAAGTAATTGTAAGTGACAGCACAAAACAGCTGACATCTGCACAACAAAAAAATTTTTTAATTTTTTGGTATTTCTTTAGTCAGGCTCAAGTTCATTAAATTTAATTTTCACTAAATTATATTTACTGAAGGTAGGAATTGTTTTACAACTTTTAAAAATTTTACAAATAAATAAAAATAATAATAAAAATCGAACAAGTTTTTTATTTACGTTTGGAAACAAACATTTGACCAAATTAGCCTGAACGAAACTCCTTAAAAATTATAAAAATTTTTATTTGATAATTTTTCTTGGCAGGGATTCGTTTTGGTTTATAACAAAAATTTTAAATTTCTTTGAATTTAATTAAGTTTTTGTATAAAGTTATAAAAATATAAAAAATAAACGATGGATGACGAAAAACTTATTGCTTTAGTCGAAAGTTATTTTCGCGGTATGTGTTGACTGTTTACCTAAAACAGCTGATACGTTTATACGGAAAAACTAACTACAAAAATTTAACAACAGAACGACACGGAACAGAACAGCAACAGAAAGTAAAGACTAATGAAGCATTTACCCTTACAAGAGTTTTGCAAGAACAAATAGCATCAAATAAATTAAAACTAAATATTTGTTGTGATTTGGCAAAAATAAGAAAAGGTTTTTTAAATTAATAAACGAGTTGAAATATATGTTATTTAGTGGTTACGTCTTTTTCGGCAAATATTTGCAAGTGTGACCGTACCTTAAGTAATGGTTATATAAATTCTCTAAATATGTAGAGTTCAAACACACATTGAGGGGAAATTCTAAGGAGATAACTCTCTTACTCATGTAAGTAAAAGTACAAGCAATTTCATATCTACAAAAGCTTTTGTTCTTATTAAAATTATACTTTTATTTTTTTATTTATTTATTAATTGTAAACAAAAATAAAACAAAAATGATTACATATTTAAAACATAATTTTAACGCAAGGGTTTATGATAAACTAAAATTGAAATATTAAAAGTATTTAATGATTCAAATTATATTTACTTCTATTTCTAAGCACGAAATAAGGGGTACTAAATTTTAGAAAACATTTTTATATAACAAAATTTAGTATCGACAACGACAATTTCATATATCAGTTCATGAGATCAATAACCATTCTTACAAACCTATCAATAGATTTTGACAAATGTCCATCACTTTATGGCATTAGGTTATTCCATTAACGAATTACACATTAAACGAATGATTTTTGTATAATAGTCGTATTAAACCTGGGACAAAAAAAGGACAAGTTCGCGAAGAATTCGAAAAACTGAATCTAGCCATCAGATATGACGGCGTATTTAGACTAAATACCTTATAAAAAACAGTAAGCAAACTTTCATTAATAAAATCCTAAAAATGCAATCCAAGAAGTCAAAAAAAGATTCCGTTACATGATCCCTATGTCGCAGTCGGCAGACAAAACGAATGAATAAAACACATACGTCTCAATCTTAATAAGTTCGTGACATTTATTTCGGAAAAAATCTCCAAGCTATACATTCAATGGCATAAGATGTAAATGACCAATTAGTTTTCTAATTTCCTAGGTAAATTATGACAAGTGTTCTATTTTATTAAGCTTAAGGTCAACAATTTTTTTATTTATTTAATAATATAAATATTTATCCAATATTTCGCTAAAAAATTGTGTAGTATCTTCAGGTAAACAAATTTTAACAAACTAATAATATTTTTTAAACCAAAATAAAAAATATTTTTCAATATACTCATATGCATGGTGCAACTATACAAGGTTAGTGCAAATCGACAACAAATACAACACAAAACAGAAACAACAGGCATTTTGTTTGTGTAAAATAATGTACTACTGTCAAAAATACTTGAAAAAGCATTACCTTTGACATAAGTAAACTGTAAACAAAGTCAGTCAGCTGGGCTACTATACTCACCTCGTATGTAACAATAATTGTCAGAATGAAAAATTATAAATATTACACAAAGGAACAAAAATAATTTTAATTTCCTTTTCCGTTTTTTTTTTAATTATGTGTCCTTGTTTAAAAATTAATTATAAAATTATAACTTCTAAAGCTGCTATCAGACGGGATGTATTTTACATATGTACTGTCAAATTTTCCATCTAAAAAAGTTCTACACATCGTGTGATACGTATGAAACTTTGCATTTGTAAATACATATGTAATTTTTTCGATTAGAATACGCTCTATTTTCCTGTGACAAACATAAACAAAACAGCTGGTTTGTTTTGAAACAAAATTGTTTGAAAAAATATAATGTAAAGAAACTTTAACAAAAATGGATAATGAACATTGAAAAGTAAGTATTTTTCGATTTTTAATAAATTAAATTATGTTTATTATATTTATTGTAGTTAGATTGGCCAAAAGAAGCAATTCTTGAAATTTATACACGTTAAAAAGTCAGCTTTTGTTTACATTTATAGGTTATGTCATACGGAAAAACATAAGCAGTGTGATAGCAAAAATTATGAATCGTATGTAAAATGGAAATTTTGACATACATACTGAATTACCGTCTGATAGCACCTTAACATTACTAACATATAACGACGTTTATAATTATTTTCTGTTTTCAAAACTGATATGTTAACAAAGTCAGAACAGGAATTTACATTTGCAAAATGTGATGATAATGCTATTTTTTGTGAATATATGTCTCTATATCTTTGATCGAATTTGTGTCCAGCTATTCTAAATTTTAGTTTATTTTAGTTGTACCCACATATACTGTACTACATGTTTCATTGTCATTACCATTACATGGTATTTTATAAACTATGTTTGACATTTCCAACTTATGTCTACTATCTTTTGTTTTGCTAAATAATCTGCCTAACTGCGTGGTTCAGAAATTTTTTTAGCCTAGCACAGAAAGAGAATACTTAGTTTTTCAAAAACATTTTTATTTTTGAATATAATCTACTGAAACTTCAATACACTTAGTCGAACGCTTATCTAGCAATTATATCCCTTGATAGAAGGTCTTCAAAATAATGGTTTACAACTGTAATTGCATCTTCATTTGAGGTCAAACACTTGCCAGCTAGGAATATTTTTAAATTTGAGAACAGGTAAACGTCACTGTGAGCTAAATCAGGAGAATAAGTTGGGTGGTCAAGCAAATCGTACTTTAATTCGTTGATTTAAGCCATTGTGACAACATTCTTGTGCGCTGGTGCGTTGTCTTGAAAAAAAAAAATATTTTTTGTGTTATAAGCCAGGACGTTTTTCTCGAATTTTTACATTTAACTGATCCAAAATGTTGCAATAGTACTCATGTTTCTTGAAACATGGCATTAGTCATGTTTTCTTGAATTGATTTTAAATAAATTTTTAAAGAAACAGTGTAAAAATTTCAAAACTTTTTTCTCATTCTCTCATCTAATATCAAAAGTTGAAGCTGTCATTGTCCTGGTCGTCTTTTATTGTTTGCATTTGTGATTCTACTGCTGTTGCCGCTGCTGGTTTATTCTTAACTGTCTTCGTGATAACTTACATTGTTGGAATATATTTACAAACGTTTATATTTAACCTCTTTAGTATATTTTTTCTTTCACTTTTCTTCTACTTACTCTAAAGAAACAGTCTGTGCGGGCTTGTTCTTCTTTTTTTTTACTTTTAGCCATTTTTGTCCTGCGCGTGATTTTATTTCTTCGCCGCTGACACAATTTATATCCTGTGTGCATATATACAATATATCTTATGCTTATCACAATGTAAAGATGTCGTCATTTGTGGTTTGTGGCGTTTGCATTAGAAACTGGCTACAAAGAAAATAAAATAATAAAAAGAACTAAAGCTCACAGTAGTCACAGTACGAAGACATGACACATTAGGAACGAACGAACATATGAATGAAGGAACAGTTACTTGCTTGCTTGATGTCTGTATTGTGCTTGTCTAGTTGGCAGCGATGGTAAAGCTGGCTTCCCGCCACTGTTGTGTCTGACTGTGTGCGGTTGTGGTCTTTTCTGAAATTTGTTCTATAATATTTTATAACAGAAGTAGCATCACCTCTATGTGGCATTAATTTGAAGACATTCTTTGTTAGTTTTGAAGATTGTTTGCTTGTTATTTTTATAACGTTTTGCGTTTCCTTTTCCAAAGATAAATGTCGACAATTAAGTGTTTCTCTGCGCATATACATACATATATTCGTTGGGTAGAACAAAATTTTACGGGACGACAGTTGTACTTGTTTTTTTTTTATAAAATATATTTAGTTCTTGTCTTTTATGTAAAATAAAAAATATATGCATGAAGATGTCTGCAAACGTTACTGTTGTGGTTTATTTTTAATTAGCAGGATTCTTTTGTGTTTTTTTTTTGTAGTTTAGAGAAGACGATATCTCCATCTACGCCATCATCATCATTATCAACACTTTGGGAGTGTTGAAAAATTAGTATTTAAATGTGTCGGTCTTTTATTTTACCGGAAAGCCTGTGTCGAAATGTAAAATATTCCTGTATATGCTTCAAAAAATGCATAAAATAAAAACGGGTATTTATATTTTTTAAGAAATGAGAAATTGCTTAATTTAAATGATTCAAAAAAATTGTTTTACTTATAAGAGTTTAATGTTGAAATTTATTTTTGGATTCAGGATGTACTTGTACATATGTATGTATGTATATTATGATACAATTTACAAACATAATTACTAAAACTAAACGGGTTTTAATGCTTAACGAAATATTATACACATAATAAAAAATATGGTGTATTTTTTAGATGTATAGAACTTTTAGTTGACAAAACATTTAAAGTGGCGGCCATTTTGCGAACTGTCAAAAGATTTATGTTTAGTTTGGTTTGGCAAAATTTGGTGCAAATTTATTTTGAAAATCATCGTTCTGTGTTTTTTAGATGTACTTTAAAATGGAATAACACATTGATGAGTTCTTAAATTGATATGAAGTTTACTTTATTCGAAAGATAACTTTCTGGCATTATAATTTATATATGACTTCTGGCATACGACTGGCTCGGACGTAGTCTAATCTGGAGGTCCAATTTTCGATGATTTTTTCCAACATTTGTGGCCGTATATCAGCAATAACGCTGCGTATGTTGTCCTCCAAGTGGTCAATCATTTCGAACTTATCGGTGTAAACTAGCGACTTAAAACATATATCACTTGACAGCTGACAAAATGGCCGCCAGTTAAAAAAGTGTTGCCAATTTAAAGTTCTATACAACTAAAAAACTCCCTATTTCTTTTACCTTATATTTCTCCATGTAAATTACATTATACAATGAATAACAAATGAATAACTTACGCAAATTTGTTATACGATAAACAAATTGCATATTATTTTTTTTTACATCAAACTGACACTTAAATTAACCCATTAATGCTCACAGCGATTTAGACTAGGTAGTTAAATGAAATTTTAAACAGCAAGTAATCTAACTTAAATAAACGTATTGTTCCAGAATAGGTTTTAGAAGCTGTTACATATACGTAACAGTGGGCAGTACTTACAACTTTTCGACCTTTCCTTTTTCAAATAACACTAATATATTTTATAAACAAAACTTATCAAAAACTTCAATTTATTAATTAAAAAATCGGGTTGAGTCCTGTTTATCTGTACTTAAGCGACGATAACTTTGAGGTGGTTTTTTGCTGCCATAAGATTTGCAATATCGATTAGCAATTGCTCGGTGAAAGCTCAATTGTAGCAGATTTCCTCCTGCATTACGATGTAAAAGCCAAGCATTTTGTATGGAAGCATCTACTAGCCATGTAAATATTGAAAACCGCCACTTTTTCCCGCGCGCACCAATTCTATATGCATTGATATTTTGGTCCATTCTATTAGTTCCACCCATATTTTGATTATATTCTTCTATGGCATGGGGTAGAGCAACCATAATACTTTTCTTTTCTGTTCTGCTTATTTTGGTGATTGGTAGCTTACCGTGAATAGCGGATGGATGCTACAGTTGCAACTGCATTGTCAACCCATTTTGTAATTTTTAAAGCAGGATCGACCATTTTTATACTTTCGATATGACCACGCTGTTGTTTTTTTCTAGAACATCTTTTGAAAGTAGAGGACATGATTTAGGAATGGAATTTTCTCGCATAGTTCCTGTTCCATAGTAACCACGTTGCTTGAGGCCAACCAACGCAGATGGTGTCGTGAACAAATTGTCGAAATGCCTCAATGACCATTTGTTCAATTGCATCTCCCAGGCTTTCGTCTGACAGAAGCTGCTCAAGATACTGTGTGGCTTCTTCTAACGTTAAAAGCCCGTATCTATAAAATAATTGCTCTTAAAAAATATGTTAAGCCAAATGTGTTGCTATTTATTCATTGTTGTAGCGTAAAAAAAATTTATCTAAAAAGTACTGAGTTCTGACCAGTGTTACACATACGTAACACCAACTTTGTTTTCTTCCTACCTTACACTATAAACCTCGAATATTTTTTTTACACTTGTATAATTAAAACTTGATGTGTTTTTTATTTGTTTGTCAATACAATTTTTTTTTTGAGACAATAAATATATATAAATAATTAACTTTCTTACCTTCTTCGTGTCGTCATATTCAATTTTTATGAGGCTTTCAAATTCAACACTTCACAAAACAACCATACACCACACACTGACACTTATAATAGCTAAAATACTACTTGTGTTTGGTAAAATAAAAAACTATTAGGTTTGTGTTCTTCCCCTTTTTTTAAATCGCTATTAAACATTAGCGATAGTAACGTTACGTATATGTAACAGTGGGTATGAATGGGTTAATACAAATCTACATATGTAAATGTTATTCTATGATAAAATTTCATTAAATGCAGAAAAATTAACATTTTTCAATTTAATGCATTTATATACAAAAAAAAAAATGCAGGAATTTATATTTCCGCAATATTCACTGATTCACAAGATCACTGAAAGCAGTTTTCGATGTGAAAATGATAGGCCCAAATCCAAAAATTACATTAATCCGGAGATAATACGCTTTTAAAATGTTTCAGTTGGTGACATATCACGTAAAAAAGTCACACACAATTCAGCAGTCTTAATCTAAATCAGTCTCTTAACTCAATAAACAGGGAAGGATTAAATTGAGGTCTTTATCAAACTGTATTAAAACAAAGCAATCTTATTTTATGGAATTTCTTATATATTTTGGTCAAGAAATACATATTAATAAATTTATACATATGATTTCGGAATAGAGTATGACACTAAAATTCGTGAATGTGAGTTGTCTAAATATCAAACCTTGCGCTAGCCAGTATCTCCATGGTTTTTAATATTGTACTATTGTCCATTTTGCATAACAGTAGCATCACAATTAGAATTTGCATATCGCGGGAGCTATTGAAGATATTTCAACGAAATTTTATATGGCTGGTGCTGAGGTATTTATACCCTACACCGCCATAGTGGGGAGGATATATTGGATTTGTGCTGATGTTTGTAACGCACAGAAATATTGGTCCAACAACCACATTAAAGTATACCGATCGTCTCAGAATCACTTTCTGAGTCGATCTAACGATGTCCGTCCGTCTGGCTGTCCATGAAAAGCTTGTGCGCAGAGTACAGCTCGCAATTTTGAAGATATTTCGATAAATTCGGTACGTGGTATTTTTTCGGCCCAGTGATGGATGGTTTTGAAACTGGTGGAATCAGTCCATTATTTCACCTGACCCCCATACAAATGTCCTCCCGAAATTGGGGAAATTCAAATCTTTGAATTATGCAAGTATGCAAACAAATTTCACCACAAATAAGTAATAAATGAAGGTAAATCACATCTACAAATTTCGTCAAGATCGGTTCATAATTAGTCGTAGCTCCCATATAAGGCCCACTTCCAAAAATCACTTAAAAGAGCATATCTCTCTTAGAAATGTTGGTAGCCAAATAATATTGAACACAAATATATTTCGTCTATATAGATATAATATGGCAGAATTCTATGACGATCGGTCCATAATTTTTCGTAGCTCCCATATAAGGACCACTTCCGAAAACCACTTTAACGACCATAAATTTCTTAAAAATGTTGGTATCCAAATAAAATTCGAAACAAATAAGTTTCTTGTATAAATAAATGATGACACCTAATTTTATAATGGTCGGTCCATAATTAGTCGAAACTCCTATATAAGACCCTCTCCGTAATTCAATTTAACCTCCATAAATCTTTTAAACGTATTTATATCGAAATAAAGTTTAACACATATAATATTTATATTCACAGACATCATGACACTAAATTTTTGGATGATCGGTTCACAATATAACCTATCTCCCATATTACGTACATTTCTGAAAAACTGTTTTATACATATACTGGGTGTAGGGTATTATATGATCGGGCTTGACCGACTATACTTTCTTACTTGTTTTGAGTTGATTTACACTTTTTCGGTTTTGTAGGCGGTAGGAGCGCCAGTGAATGGCTCCTCAAACTTCCTTAACTCGGGTCTCACATTTTTACAAAAATCACCAAAAGTCTATTTATGATTTGAATTTGCTGAAAGTTTCAATATAAATTCCCTTGAGAATATCTACAAAAAAATTGCTACATGTGCAAGTTATCTCTTTAAGTTAGGTTTATTTTTTAATTAGGGGTACCTAATAAAAATTAATTATATTTGTGATATAATTCTAAATGAAATAAAAAAACTTTCTAGAAATAATCGCGTTCCTATAAAATGATGAAACATGTCTAGTGGCTACGTACCGAGTTTTTAAAAGTCATGACTAGAATTTGAAGTGGTATTAAAAAAATATTAAGGACAGAAATGTAGCTCTTACAGAGCCATGAACACCGGTATACAAAATACTAAAAGGACGGTATTTGTAGGCGTGGCGAAAAAAATAAAAAATTATTTCAGGTATTGTTTTTACATTATCTTTAATCCTAGGGGGTGACTGACATAACTCTTTTTTTTAATGGAAGGTGAACAACTCTAATGTATATGAAATACAAAATGAGATACAAAATTGTTAACAAAAAAAAAAAAAAAAACACTGTGTGCTGGTACATTATTCTTGTGGTATTCGAAATTTTGAAGCTACAGTATTTTCGTAGTATATAATATTTAGGCTACTTAACTCTTTGAATTGAATTTTCTTTTATAAGCTTACATTAAATTATAGGTTTATACCACCGATTTTAGAGTAGAGGGTAAAGGAAATTTCATTTGATTCTACAGATGTAAGTAGTTACTGTCGTAATTTCTGCCTGGATTAAGACAGGCATCAAATTCTAATTTTGTAATGGGAACGTATTAGAATTGAATTTTATTATGTTCGGAACAAATGGGTGAATCCACCCTTTACAAACCCACATGTGCTTTAATCAGCGTTACCATTTGTCAATTTTTTCCACCTTTTGCAAGGATTTGAGGTAATTTTTCCTGTTGTTGGTGTAATTTCCAACATAATGTTTTTGATTAGAATTGAATAGTTTTTCAGTCATTGAATTTTATTTTTACTTTGTTGAAACTACAATTTTTTTAGTTTCACAATTCAAAAAATGTTTTGGTAAAACTAACAATCTCGCGAAAATTCTACGGTTTAATGGTATATTAAAGTAAGTTTTAGGTTTATAACAATATTTTTAAAGGAGCTTAGGACAAGACCAAATAATAAATTTCAAACGATCCTGCTATTATATGTAGAAAAGAGATATTAAATTGTTTAACAAATAAAGAATTTTTAAGTCCTTTTGGGAAAAGCTTTTTAATTGAGAATCAAGCTGCAATTAGCTGACTTTAGAAAACGAATGTTAATCTGAAGATAGTAAGACATTTTCATCGAGTCTATAAGCTCTTGATGAAAACTGATTCAAGCTCAGTATAATAATGAGAGAGTAAAGATATATAATTATACACTGAATATGCACAAATTCTTCTGGATACAGAAGATACTTTTGAAATGTTTGCTATTGTGCAAACATTTGTAATACATTAAATTTTATGTTTCTAAAACTAAATCAAATTTCTTGATTTACTACTCCATTTTCAATATTCGATAGACGACAACTTAAATTTTTAATATCACAAATTTACAATAATTACAGTATTTTCAATAAAAGGGTCTTCAAAATACTCATTTTGTAAAACCCTCTTTAAATTAAAAATTTCGAAAAAAAAATAGTTGTTTAAAAAATGTTATCGCATGTTAATGACATTTTGATATTACTGTCCAATAAAGCAAAAATGTAGAACAAGTAAAAGAGAGACAAAATAATTATAATTATAATAATTTGACGAGTTGTTCAATGTGTTACAAATGACATGACAATATTACTGTACGACATCACTCGCAGCATACTTTGCTAAAAGATATGAAATTATTTACTGTACGAGTATGTATATAGTTTATGTATTTTCATGTCAATCTGACAAATAAATCTGCTTAATACGCATGAAATAATTTTACAAAAATATTTCCACAAAATGTATAAATAATAATAATGCAACAAAAACCAAACAAAAAAAAAACAGTTTATACAAAGTAATAATGTCATATATATAATAAAAAAAATTAATAAAAACTATAACGAATATATTTTATCCTATACCCAGCAAAAACTTTACTTACAAATTAAGTTAAAAAGTAATAGGAAATTGTCGACCAGACTACTTACAAAACTACTAGAAAAAGTACTTATTTGTGTTCTAGATGTCCCAAAAGTAATCCGTTATAGTTTTGCCACTTTTAACCAAAAAATTGATAACTTATTTTTATACTTTATAAAAATGTGTAGTTGTAGACTTATTAAAGAGAATAACATAATATGGTATAATCTTTCATCATAAACATTACATAATTGTTATAATCATATATGTGATTGCTATAATCATGCGAATGGTAACTTAACCAGATTATGGTTGCAGAAATTATATAAATATTTACACTGACCATAATATTTTAAAAAACAATGTTTAAAAATGTTGAAATAGTTGTGGTAAACATGTACAACTATTTTTTGTCTGCGTGTATGGAAATTTTCCTAAAGCGCTTCAGTTAATGTGGGAAAATTTGTTCTTTTACCTTGTTATTTATTAAATAACTTATATTAAGTCAAACTCATATTAAGCTCAGTAAACAAAACATAGTGCCGCGATTTTACAAATGCGTTTTTTTTTTTTTTGAGTAATGACAATATTTAAAATATCTATCTACATATATAGTGTATATAATTTTTATCTGCCTATTTTAATGGTCTCGCTTCAAAGCACTTCAGTGACTAAAAATGCCTTGTTTATATATTTGAGCTTGCGTAGAAACTATTGAAAACAGCACTTGTTGAATTTGGTACCGTTACAACAATAAGAAAAATAACTGCACGTAAAAATTACGAATGTTAGCATTCTAGGGTTAAAAACTTCAGTGCAAATAGAAACTTTAGTGATAATAAATCAAGAACAGCAAATAAATCAAATACAGAATAAGTAATAGAAAATGAGCTAAGTTTCCAAAATTAAACTTATAAAGCTGAATTTCCCATTCATTTTCAACAATGTAATTGTCCCTTTTTAGGAGAGAAAAAATATTTTTTATTATTATATTTTGTCTGGACAAAAATGAACTGAGTTGCAAACAGGTTGGATTTCTATCTGTAATGTTTATGAAATTAAAGTATTCATTTCACTTATTTATTAATGGTTTTCTAAAAAATATACACAAAATTTTAAAACAACTAAATATTTGTTTTTTGACACTTAAAAACCAAAGCAAAATAAATCTATAACCGTACTACCTACATATGCCATCTTTGATTTTCAAGCAAAATCGTTCGAAATAGGTTAATTGTGCTGCAAAAAACTTTCAAAAAAAAATTTTTTCTTAGGACAAAATTTTTGTTCGGAACAAATGGCTGAATCCACCATTTCTTAAAAAAACATTTTTGAAATTATTTAAAAAAAATCTGTAAAATTTGAAAACAGAGTTCTAACTAAGTTTGCTTACTTCATTATTAACAAACTGAGATGATAAAATTAAAGTTTATTCTAGATCCAGTATATTCATTATATTTCATAAATCGCCATAAACTAAATATATCGACAAGCTACAATAGAGTACAAAGAATTGCTCTTTTATGACAAAAAATTAAATAATTTAATTCACTTTTCACTTGTCAGTCAAGTGAACTGTAACAGTTTAATACACATGCACACTTTCACACAAAAACGTACAAAGGATGCAAATGATGTTTGTTAAACAACAGCTACAAATACAAAGATAAAAAAAAATAATGAATTCCCGCAAATAAGTGAAAAAACAAAACACAAAAAACACTCTTGAACAAGTTGTCTGACAGCAAATTTAAACTGTGGTCAATGCAAAAACTGAAATATAAAGCATGCAAAAAATTTACATAATTAAGCAATTTAATTAAAATTCTATAGGTATAAACGTATTAAACAATTTAATAATTTTTATTTTCTGTAATTTTTTTCAACACAATTTCAGTTTTGATGTACGGGGGAGACCTTTTGAGAAGGCTTTGTACTGGTCTGATACAAATTCATTTGGTCCAAGAGCTTATTTTGTGACATCTAAACAACCTGCCAAATTACAAGTTGACAATATACAATTGGACGATGAGGGAGTGTATAGATGTCGCGTTGACTTTCAAAATTCTCCTACACGCAATCATAGAATAAATTTAACGGTTATTGGTAAGCGTGTGTGTGTGTGTGTTTCTTTTTTTTTTTTTTGCTCATTTATTTCTATATGTTTAACTTTTACATTTTAGTTCCTCCGCATCAAATTTTGGTATACGATGCATCGGGTCGAGATGTTGCCGGTGCAGTGGGTCCTCTGTTTGAAGGCGACAATATTGTTCTGACATGTGAAGTGCGTGGTGGTAAGTAACTGTGTGTTTTATAAAAGAATTTTTTGCTATGCGGATACAGTGGCAGCCAATGCCGTGATAACAGTTAAACAATTTTGGTTATTTCATATTTACATTCCCATTATTAACCAATTGTGCTGATTTTTTATAACTTTAAGCTTATAATCGCTTTGAAGCACATTTTTGAATAGTCCAAAAATATCTTATTATACTATTACCACTAACTGTTTGCTTATACATATATAAACAAACATTTTCAGTTTTAAATATATATTAAATTTTACTTTTTCTTAAAAAGAAAAACAAGATGTTGTAAAAAAGTAAAATATATAAAAAAGACCACAAAAACAGTTTAACGTTTATTTTTTATTCGTGTTTTCTTCATACTGATTTTGACCTGCAGACATATGCGGTGTCGTAAATCTCTTAAAAAGTCTCTAAAGATATATTTACGTACGTAAGTATACACAAACACTCTGTATACATACAAATTTCATATATATTTATAAGTTTGCTGAGTTGTGTTTAAAAAGCTGGAAAAACGAAACACCAAAAAAAAAACAACATTGTTACAACACAAAATATTGAAAAATTACTGCATTACTTGGCAAACAGCAGCAACTATATTTTTATAAAAATATATACATACTTCCATGTACTACGAGTACATACATATGTACATATTTAGCAAGCTATAAACTTATGTTTCATGTAGAGCTGTGCTCCAGCAGGCTACTGCCAACTAACAGTAACTGTAGCCGTAGCAACCATTAGAGATGTACATATGTTTGGTATGGCGGTATATTGTAGTGTTGTGTAGTCTATGCAGTCGTGTAGTGTACTGGGTACTATAAATCATAGTTTTTCTGACATCATTTCAGGGACTTTGTTGTACTAAGTTTAGTATAGCAGCGGTGTCCGTGCATAATAAGCTTTAAAATTTTATTGCAACACATGGAATTAATATGAATGTTATTTCCTTGTATAATTTTATTATTATTATTATTATTATTTTTTGTTTAATACAATGTTAAGTATAAACTGAAATATGTAGATATTTTTAAACATATCTCAATTTGTAAGATATTAAAATATGAAATCATATTTCATATAAAATATTTTTTGCAAATAATAATTTGTTTCATAGTTACACATGTCCAAATAATTACATATATAAAGCTATTCGCTTAGTGCGAAAATCAAATATGTACATATGTATATTTTAATTGATTTTATTAAAAAGCCAATGAATTATTTTTTCATTTGTATTTAAATCTTCTATAAATCATTCTATTGTTTTACACTTGCAACCACATACAGAATATGGCTCCAATAAAAATTGAATTATTTTTACAATATATTAAAAAAGATCACAGAAAACTAATATACACAAATTTGCCAGCACTATGGGCGTGTTATAAACAATAGTTTGAAAAATATACAAAGCAACAAAAACACAACAAAATTGCAGAAAAAGTTATTGTCAGGAACTACAGTACCACTCCGCTTTAACTTTATATATGAAATACATATGTATGTCGAAAAAAGATAAAAAAATTCTTAAGTATAACCATCAGTCCAATAGTTAATTTAAGTCTGTTTTAGTGACTTTTTTCAAATAATTTCCAAAATTTTTTCACAAATAGAATTTTAAATTCTGATATAAATTAAAAAAAAATAGTGGCGGCCACGACTATTCTCGAGTGGGCAGGACTCCAAAGTTTTTAATATATTTAGCTATTGTATCTTGAAAACTACATTTCTTTATTAAGTATATATCAAATGATAGGTAACATGATATATAACATGACCTATTTATATGGATCACCTACAGGTCAATTTCGGAAAATTGTTTTTTGTTGCGATATTTTTAAAAAATTTAAAAAATCCGGTAAAAACGTCTATATAAATTACAAAATTTTAAAGTCAAGAAATTAAGCTTTAGTTTAAGGTATAATATGACCATGTCGGCAACTCTGGAAATCTGTACTGTAGACATTTTCATTGAAACTACAAGGTCCTACATGAAAACTAACTCAGTATAAAAATGAGAGAGTGAAAATATATACATAAACACTTCCTGTAATCAAAGGATCCTGGATACAGAAAAATTCAAACATTTGTAATATTTTAAATTTTTAGTTTCTAACAATAAATATAATTTCTGGCCTAATACATTATTTTCTGTCTTCGCTGGAAGCTCCTACATGAAAACTAACACCAGCTCAGTAAAATAATTAGAGAGTGAAAATATATAAATACAAACTGCCTGTGACAAAAGATCCTGGATACCGAAAAATGCAAACATTTGTAATATTTTGCATTTTATGATTTTATAAATAAAACTAGTTTCTAGACCTACTGCACTATTTTCTGGCTTGGCTGCAAAAAAAGACAGATGACAGTTAGAATTTTTAATGGCAAAAATTTACAATTACAACAGTAATTTACCTCAATGAGTCTTCAAAATACTCACTTTGTAAAAACTTCTTGAAACTGAAAATTGCAAAAAAAAAATATATTTTTTAAAAAATGACCTTCTGATATTACAAGCCAATAAGGCAAAAATGTAGCACCTGTCGTAATTACGCTCTGGGTGGAGAAAGAACTCACGCGTCATTGCCATATTCTTTTATTTCGCTGCCTTCGAAAGCCTTGCGACTCACTCGCATTGGTTAATGTTTGGCGTCGTATAACTATACCTCGTTACGGTTTCTCGAAGTTTGCATTGACCACATGCTATAGTTTTTTGGTTACATAATCTATAAGTTTGTCGTAGTGGAGTACCAAACAAAACTCATATTGGATATTGGTGGGGACCATTAAACTCAGGAGTTGAGTTCGAGAAGTCCGGTTTTCAATACGAAGGTATAAGTCGGTGGATCTTCCTGGACAAGTCTCCTTTAGGCGTAAGCCCTATATTGGTGATAGCCAAATGAATACTCCTATTAAGGAGGCAACTTAAATACACACACAAGAAAAAGAGAGCCAAAATAATAATATAATTTTTAAGGAGTCAAATTGACCAAATTAGCCTGAAGGAAACTCCTTAAAAATTATAATAATTATAAATATTGGTCACAAAAACAAATTAATTAAACAAAATAATAATAGTTTAACGAGTTTTTCCATGTACCACTCCGCTTTAACTTTACCTTAGCCTAAGATAATACATCGTATTGATTTCTACAATACTAGTCTATTGCAGTTTTTCAATAATGACAGGGGGCTACATCAAGTATAAACTTTACTGAACAGTTTTGCAAAGTTTGAAAATATTATTTATTTATTTTAATAAAATTCTTTCAAACCAATAATTTACAAAAATTAATACAAAAAATTAATTTTGACATGTGTTATATTTGCAAAGGAAATTGTAAATTTTTAAAAAAGTTTTTTTTTTCATTTATTCATATTTGTACCAACGTGCATCACAATATCCACCTTTATAAACGGTACAATATACCTATACATGAATATGCAGTATTTGTTATGTAATTTTATTTCAATTTTTTAATATCAATTGGAATTCTTTTTGCTGTACATTTTTTTTTATTTACATGTACTCGTAGTTAGGTGTATTGAAAACTAACTGTAACTGACGTTAAAATCCTAGCACCTAAATACGGTAAGGATTAAAATGTTTACGTGGTAGATTTTCTACTTTCAGCACTTTACACAGTCTTTGGTTATATACTTTTTTATACTATTTTACAGAACGAAAATTTTATACCCTACATTACTATAGTGGGATTCGTTCTGATATTTATAACGTTCACAAATATTAGTCTTGAAGTATACCGAACGACTTGGAGTCAGTTTCTAAGTAATTTGAACGATGTGTGCAAAGTACAGATTCGAATTTTAAAGACACTTTGATAGAATTCAGTATGTTATTTTCTTGGAATTAGTTTCTCCGAGCTCCCATAAAAATATCATTCTAAAATAATACTTTGTTGGTCAGAAATGTTGGTCAACAAAAATATGTTTCATGTATACACAAATCATTTGGCCATACTCATAGTTAGTCATAGATCTCATAAAGGATCTACTTCCGAAAATTAAGTAAACGATCATAAAATATCGGTACACAAATAAAATTTAATACAAACATGTTCCTTGTACACAAATCATTTGTCCTAATTTTATTATGATCGGTCCATAATTAGTCATACATCTCATATAAGGCCTACTTCTGGAAATCACTTTAAAACCCAGCTGCATAAAATTCAACATAAATAAGTTTCGTACATCCAAAAGTTATGTTATTTTATCGGTTCCATAAAGGATCCTTGTCTGACAGGACCCTTTTCTGACAATCACCTTAAGATGCACACATTTCTCACAAAATAATTATATTGTATATGCACCGAAGCCATGCTACTACATTTACTACAGTGACGATAATACCAGTAGGTTGCATCTCCCATTTTTGAAAACTAGTTTTTGCTCGTATACTTGGTGTAGTGTATTATAAGGTCGTTCTTGACCGACTAAACTTTCTTACTTATTTTTATATAAATTTTATTTCGCTTTTTGTGCTATATACTATACATATGTATTATTGAAATATATTTGTTAGAGTGTCTGGCTAAATATTTCTTTGTTTGCAGCAAAACTATAGAGAACAGCCGGAAACTCATATAGCGCTCCGAGAAATATTTTACACAAAACATTGGTACCATAAAAACGTAAACCTGCTATTGAATTAATAAATTACTTACAATTCTCTTTTTTTTTTGCAATTTCTATTGCTTAATTGCAATTTAATTTAGTGATTTTCCAATGGAAATACTATTAAATCAAAATTTAGTTAAACTCCTTGGACGCTTTTCATTCGATTGTTCAATGGTATTACATGTTGGTTTTTTTGTATTCAGTGGTTGAGCAGTTTAGTTACTGCAGCTACTGTAGTATTTAATTTTCTCATAGAAATGTGTAAATTAAGATTTATTGTAAATTAATTCGCCAAAGAAAAAATCAGCATCTAATGTAATTGATACTTTTACTTCATTTTGTTCATTTTGTTGTGTTATTTATTTTTGGGTGAAATGAAAAACTCTTGTAGTAGATTAAAATCTTACTTATAACAAATTTATATTATTATCATGATTGCATTCGGATCAAATAACTGGAAAGGAGCGTACATAAAAAAGTTATATTTAGCTGCTGCGATGTTAAAAGAAATAGATTTCGTTTTCTAATACATAATAATATTTCTTATATAAATTAAACTTAAATATTAAGTAACTTTTAATACTATTAAATTTAAAATTTTATTTATTATTTTTTTAGTATCATAACATTTATGAATTAAGTATTTAATAAAATATTTTTTTAGGCAGGTTTAGTATTGAATATCCTTATTAGCATTACGCTTCCTTTAAGAATTGTCCATATAAAAGACTTACATTTGTTTAATTTTATTAGTTAAACATAGTAACAATTATCTTGTAGTTGTGTGCACATTCCTTGAAAATTCAAGGGTTCAATGATTTCAAAAAAGCTATCGTTAATAAAAAGAAGGCAAATATTTTATTAACTGAAACACGGAATTTATAAAGAATATTCTGCGTTTAATAATGTAAATTCTGGTTCTCTTCGACAAAGACTAGTGTAAACGTATGGTCTGCAATAATCGATTTCGATTAAGATATTTTATTTTATTTTTATTATTTTCTATTATATATCAAGTTGTTTTAGCACAAATTTCTTTGGCTTTGTTTACTCTTAAAAGAGTTTTGCAAGATCAAACGGCATCAAATAAAATAAAACTAAAAATTTGTCCTAAATAAATGAAATTTTTTTGAATAAATAAACGATTTAAAATATATTTTATTTACATAGTGGTTATGTCTTTTTCGTAATAGGAGGATATATCAGATTGCTGGCAGTATTGACGGGACAATGGACGTTAGGTAAGCACGCAAATCGCCTGGGACTCCCTTTTAACGACCATTGCCGTAGCTGTAAAGATAAGGCAAAAGAGGAAACAATGTTCCACCTTCTCAGCAAATGCCCAGCCCTGAGTGTCAAGAGACATACATTCATGGGGAAACTATACATTGAACAACCTTGGTGAGGTAGCCGGGTCAAAACTCAATGACCTACTGAGATATTTCCCAGCTACAGGTTGGGTCTAGCAAGACACGACTTTCTTGTACTCATCTTAGCTACAGCATGTTGTATAAGACATTAAATCTGACGAGTGGTGTGGTGTATTAAAACGGGGTCCCTTCGACTCTACTTAAGTGTTCGCACGTAGTGAACTACCACGCAAACCAACCAAATATGTAATTCACGTGAATTGTACCTTAAGTACCGCAACAAGTAGATTGTTTTCAAGCAATTGCCCAATTAAATATCGAAATTTTATAAAAATACGAAATAAAAATTCTTTAAGCCAACATTTTAACCAAATTCAACAAGCAGGATAAAAAAAAATGTACTGTAATGAACCTCCAATAGCTATCGATACACATTTTCTATCGCAATTAAACCATTGAAAGCATTGTTAATGCAAAATGTACAAATTTGGCTTAACAATGGCTTGGTAAGAAGGCGAATGGTTTGACAAGCAGTCCGAAGTTGTGGTTTGAAGAACATTATAGACTGATCATCCAAAAATGCAGTGGCATGACTTCTGTGCATATAATTATACCTTGTGTTAAATTTGATCTCGATATAAATGCATATAAAGGATTTATAGATATCAAAGTGATTTACGAAAGAGATGGGAGCTATGACTAATTATGGACCGACCGTTTTAAAAGTATTTGTCATGATTTCTGTATGTATGTATATTTTTTTCAATTGTTTATTTATTGTATCTTCACTAAAAATTAACTAACAATACATATATCTAAAAATTTTAATTATTAGTCCAGCCAATGCCGGATGAAAACTGTTTGACCATTATTTAGTATTTATTTTATTTATTAAATTGGCATTATTTCTTCTTGCCTTCGGCTCAGATCCGCTGTATCCCTTCTTCTAAGTCGAATATAGCGACTATTATTGAATATGTTGCGGGCTAATGGGTTTGGGTGTACTCCAGTCTTTTTCAACTGTTTTTCTGCATTTTTTGGATCTCAGTTTTTACCAAAGGCACGTTTAGGTCTTTATTGATATTCAATTTTGTTCAGTCGTAGCAATTTGTTTGGTGTGTCTGAATTCTGTCTACATTTGAAGTTGAGGCTGTTCCACATAGCTGTATTCCATAACAACATATATGACTGAGTTGTAAAGTAAGAGTTTGCAATCTAAACGTAGCTGCGCGTAGCTTAGAGTTTCTGCCAATGAGCCAATTAATTTGGATCAATTTCATTTGAATCAGTTTTGCATCTATATGAGATTTCCATGTAAGCGACGATTGAGGTATATACCGAGGTATTTAACTTCGGATTGTTTTGTTATTGCTTGATTATTGATATAAATAAGAGGGCATGATTCTCTACGCAATGTAAAAGTGCATTTCTGCTCATTAACTTTTATCCTCCATTGCTTTAACCAGTTTTCTAATTCATATATATGAGATGCTTCTTGATGGTTGTCATGAATGCTTATACTAGCAGTATTATCAGCAAATGTACGATTCTTTGTTGACATATCAGATGTGTATATCAAGTATAAGAAGGGTCCCAGGATGCATACTCATGCTACACTTGATCAAACGCTTGAAAAGTGTCAATAAAGAGAGCAGAACAATATTTTTTTCTTCAAATGTTTTTTTACGATATCGACAAGTCTATGGATTTGTTCGATAGTACTGTGTTTTCTTCTAAATCCAAATGGATGATACAATTATTTGCAATTAAAATTTGGGTATTACTTGTTCATGAGTATCCTCTCGATTAGCTTCGATATATTGGAAAATAGGCTGATAGGTCTATATGATTCTACTTTTGTGTGATCTTCTCCCGGCTTTTGTATCATGGCGACCAGTGAAACCTTCCATTCTGGTGGATAATATTCAAGGTTATGCTCCATAAACATCTTGTTACTGATTTTGTCAATACCAGGTGATTTCTTAGAGTAGCCGTATATACAAAACTTATTAGTGTTGAATTTTTTTAAAGTAATCTTTGGAAGTGGGACTTATATGGAAGCTATGACCAAACATAACAAAATGGGGCCAAATAATTTTTGTATATATGAAACAGGCTCATGTTGAATGTGATTTGGATACCAACATTTTTAAAAGAGCTATGATCAATTATGGACCGATCTGCACAAAATTTGTTGATGAGATTTGGCTTCATGTACAACTTGTTTTTAAAGAAAGTTGTGCATTAATGAAACATTTATGGCCGATAAATCCCAATTTGGGGAGAACATTTGTGTGGGGGCTAGGTGAAATAATGGAACGATTTCAACCAGTTTCAATCCCAAGCGCTTTCGGCCAACAAATTTTATGTACCAAATTTTATTGAAATATCTTCAAAACTGCGAGTTGTTGACTAATATTTATGGGCGTTACAAAGATCAGCACAAATCCCTATTGTGGTGGAGTAGGGTACAAATATATGTAATCCTCCAATAGTCTTTAGCTTAAGCCAATTAAACAATATTGGGCTATTGTAAAGTGAAAATTAAATCGGAGTGATATTATAGTTCTCAATAGAAAACAGTTAATGAGATTAAAGGCTTACTGACGTATTCATAAAAAATAAAGTAGGTTTGAAGTGTGCTTTTAGACAAAATTTTCATACAAAATTTTCTTAAAGTACATTTCAAGTCTACTTTAATTTTTTCTGAATAAGACTGTTAATCATTTATAGAACGGAAGTATAAAATTTTAATATATAGATTTGGAAAATATTTATGTTTTTAAAACATCACCTTCGAACAATTGATCAATGAGTTATTGTTAAAGAAAAGTTAAAACAGAGTGCTACTGTAGCTTTTGATAATGAACAATTTTAGCGATTTTAAATAAGTAAGCGGCTTTGGTGCATCGAAATGTTGTGCAACTGTTAATGCATGATTTTTTATTACAGACATATAAATAAAAGCATAACAATTTGTGATTACTCAAGTGATAAATTACACTAGTGATAAATTAGTGCTTAAGAAAAAATTTATTCTTTCCATACCAATATACATATTTGCTGGTATTTATTTCAAGGCCTAATCACTTATGAGTATGAAATATAAAACGTTAATGTCTCTTAATTTTAAAATATGTAACTTCTGGCTGAAATATTTTAATTAAAATTTATAGTTTTCATTAGCCATGATAAACTACATATCAAATTTTCAGTCTACTAACCTTTTACAAACTCTTAACTTAAACCACATTTTTCATTCCTTTTTTTTTGTATAAATATATCATAGACTTCATAAAAATTTAATAACAAAGGGAATGTCATTTACAATATCCTCCGACAAATTAAAAGGGAGAAAACAATGATTACACTCATGTTACAAACTGTTGGGTCTAAATAATTTGTTAATTTTCGTATATCAAAAGCAGTGTTGCCAGGAGTTGAGAAAAAGAAGCTAAATGGGGTTTTAAAAAAGCCAGAAAAAGTTAAAACCTTAAAAAAGGCAAAAACAAATTCAATACAAAATTAATTCGAATTATCGAATTTGTCGAACTAAATAATAGCCCTTCGTCTTACGCATGAGTCAGGCCAGACCTTTTTCAATTTAAAATTTTATTATAATATATTCAACCCTTAGTTAGAGACTTGAAACTGGAGGTAATCCTCCTATCAGAAAATGCTATAAATTTTGCTATTGGCCCCTAATGTCAGTTCTGTTTTGACATTTGTTTAGTAAACACATGCGAAATACACGTTAATAAACAATGTTATGCTATACTGCTCCAGAACGCGGAATATTGCACCATCAAGAGGAAGATGATTTTTCATCAAAAATAATCATGAGTGATAAGGCCAATTTCCATCTTAGCGGGTACGTAAATAAGCAAAATTTACGCTTCTGGGGCACTGAAAATCCGCGTGTAACCCACGAAGAGCCATTACACACGCTCAAATTCACTGTATTCACTGTACCTTTTTTTCGAAGACGTCGCGGGCCAAACGGTTACTATGAATGGTGAGCGCTACAGAGCAATGATCAACGAGTTCTTTTTGCCGCAACCTGATGAATTGGGATTGGAAAACATGTGATTCCAACAGGACGGTGCAACGACACATACTGCAAGTGCCACAACCGTTTTGGCGATTTGCACTGGCCAGCAAGATCGCCTGATTTGACCGCTCCAGACTTCTTTTTGTAAGGCTTTTTGAAGTCGCGGATTTATGTCAACAATCAGCTCTTAAAGACAATATCCGTCAAGAGGACCTTTCGCCGGAAGTTTTGGCCAAAGTGATGGAAAATGCCATAAAAAGGGCTCAAATGACAATCAACTGTGGCGGCGGCCATTTACATGACAATATTCTCGACCTGATGTAAAAAAATTAAAAGACCAAATAAAAATAATCCACAAGAAGAATCAAAGTTTTTAATTTTTTTTTTAATTACAGCCAAAAAACATCAGAAGTTTACTTTTGCGCCACCTTGTACAATTTAGTTCGCTATAAATATTTGAAAGAGAAATCCTGGAAAGGATACAGGAGGACGCTTATTGGAGTATTTTACTGCACACATATTTTGTATTGTAAATGCTGTGTTTTTTTAATTAATGTGCTGTTTTTAATTATTATTATTATTTATTATATCTATTAAATTATGAAATTATATATTTATATCTATTAAATAAGGTAATGTTAGGTTAGCTCGGGAAAAAACAATAAACATTATTACAAGCAGCTCCATCTAGTTAATTCATAAGGTACAAGTTTTATTGAAACTGTCGTTCTACTTTTCACCACCCTACCCTGGCTTTGTGTTTGTGTTGATGATATTGAAAGTTGTGATTCCCCTTTTAACATATGAATATTTATTCATAATTTATTTAAAAATTGTATGTAATTGTATATACATATGTATGTCTAATATTCACATTCAATTGAAAACAAATATTTTTTTTCGAATTGACTACTTGAAAAACTGAGTGCGTCTAGCCAGACCTCATGCGTTACGAATGTGAAAATCAAAACATGTGTAAGACGGAGGTATAAAGTGGCATAAAGTAATCAAATTTATAAGTTCTTCGAGTAGAAACTATGTAACAGTATTACTATTAACGACTACTTACATATAAATAAGTAAATACATATTTTTATGTGCATATGTATAGAAATAAAATATGTACATATGTATATGATTACAAGTTTGTATTTTCATCGGTTGGGTCCTATTTGATTATTTAGTGTCTATAATTCATTGATTTTAAGTAAAAGGCAAATGTGATAGCGTGATAGTTATGAAATATGAAAACAATTTTCTAATTTCTTCATAAATATTGCTATTTTTGAAATTAATTTTTTATTAGGAAATTTTGAAGATGTCAAAAAAGTTTGTTGTTTAACAAAAATATTACGAGTTTCTAGGAAATTTCAAAATTGTGACAACATTGTTGTGTGGTATTTAAAAAAAATCGAATAACTTTAATTCGCTTTCTTTGTTTTGTGTTGTATATAATACAAAAAAACCCTAAGAAGCTAAATGCTTAATGTACCAATTCAGTAAATGGTTTTTCTTGCAAATAATTTTTAAACACACATAACTCCAACAAAAAGTCAAATTCTGATTCTACGTTTGTCCATTTATAATTTGAAATGTTTCGCCATTGCGCATCAATCATGGTTATTTCATCATTTGTATGAATAAATTTTTCATTTTGATTATGAGAGAATATATTTCGTTTTCCTATCTATACTGAATAAAAAGTAATTTTTCGAAGTTTATCCATATTTGCTGGTAAATTTTGCTTCACTTTGTCCATTAGTTTCAATAAAAAGTTTGACTCTTTTGGCGTGTTCTTTTTATTTAGAAATTTCACATGTTATTCCGTTTTTATATTTTATATGAAAACTTGCCGATGACATTAACAAATTATCATGTGGAGTTAAAAATGAAGTTGACAGTTTAGTATCAATGGTAAAAGTAAATGGTTATTTTGGTTGTTCTTGAAATGGTTTACTATTTTAACAATGCCAGATTAATGCCGGCACACAGAATCGTAAGTAGAATATTTTTAAACTTAAAATAAAAAATAATTTTAAAAAGTCTGTTGTAAAAGTTGAAAAAAAGCTAAACCATAAAATCCCTAAATTGGCTAATATGGCAGCACTGATGAAAAGGTTGTGGCACTGTCATTATTTAAATTTTACAACAATCAATCTAACTTATTATATACACAAAATCCATAAACACATACATACATTTTATGTATTTTGTATTTCACAGAATTATGTGTATGTAAGTGTAATGGGGTAAGAGAATTATAATGACCAAATCCCTGAGGCCTTTAATGTTTATGTCACACAGCTAAAGTCATTAATCTTTTGTATATGCCTTTGAGAGAAAACAAGAACAATTTCTGTTTAAAAAACGATGCTGTGTACAAAAAAAAAAAGGTTTCGCTCTTGATTTCAATTGTTTCATCTTGAATAATGCAGACATTAGATTTTGTGCCAAACAACAAAAAAAAAAAAAACACACAAAATTAAAAATTAGACCCTTATTAAAATTTATTATATTCTTGGGAGGCCTTTTTCAACAACAATGCTCGCACTAAAAATGAATATTCATAATTTTTATTGTCTAAAGTGGCAACGTTATATTTTATTTACGTTTTAAACTACGCTCTCTTTGTTTTCTTTCTAACATATTAAGTTGTTTATTCTAGTACCATAATTATCACAAAATCTGCTTCCTTTCTTAGCAATTGCTTTTGTTGTATAAAAAATATTTCAAATTTATTTTATAAAAAACGTATGTGAATATAAATATACTTTATATTCCCTACTGTGTATGTGAATATTTTTGGGATTGGTTAATCTCATTTATAAATGTAAAACAATCAAAAATAAAATTAAGGTATAAAATGTAAGCAATGATGTTTCTTAATTGTTATTTTTATGATCATAATAATTCAATAGTAAAATTTCAATAGCCATAACCTTAATAAAAACTTGCATTATTTACTGTTTTCCAAGAGCAGTCAATATCATGATTTGTCTTCAATAATTTATATAAATTTACATACTTCGTTGTCTGTGACATCAATATAGTTTATCTTCAAAACAGTTCATAAACCTTTTTGGCACATTTGCCTAGTTGAAACTACATATGTGTGAAAATCCACACATTAGGATAAATTTCACACGATACTAAGCTCGTCTGCAAAACTAATTGTTTCATGGTTATGGCAGTGACCATTTATTATCAGTTATAAATATTGTCTTTGCTTTGTTTGTACCTTTGTAAACATTTATTTTACCGATTAGTCCATTCTTTTTCCCAAAGTAATACTTCCGATCCTCCCACCTATATGAATGAGATATATTCAGGAATGTTAAGATTTTCCTTTGATCACTAAAGCTAGATTTACACGATTGAAATTTTCTTCAAAATTGCTCTTCAAAATGCTTCAAACTCGTGTAAAGAGCAAAAATTCTTCAAAATTTATTTATTTAATAACTATTAATAACTAGATCTTATTCCAGTCTTTGATTTGTTATTTCATATACAGCTAGCGACAATTATAAGTAGACAATTTTTGACATTATGTGCAATAAAAATATCTGAAAGTTGTAAGAGACGTTCAATGTTTGTTGTGTTCCCCGTTTTAATTCGGGCGGAGCATAGGTGTAGAAACCAAAAGAAGATTCATCGGGTATTAAAATGTTATTTTCATCAACATATAATTTTTTTTCATTTGGATAGAAATATTCATTGTCATATTCATTGTCATATTCATTGTCATATTCATTGGAAAATGTGGGTTCCAATGTGTGAGTATCATGTTTGTAGTCTTCTGGTTCTGTTTTGAGATTTGAATTTACTGCCTTAGAAGAAGCTATATTATATTGAGATTCACATATTTTCTCTTCCACCTCCACACCTACATCTCTTTCATTATCATATTTAGTTTCTTTGTTAAGATTTTGTGTATATGCATTCAGTTTTAGACTTGAATTTATGTTTATTTTCAGACCGTCTAAAGTCAGACCAAACTTTTAAATATATAATACATATTCTTATATACGAGTATATAGTAAGCATTTGTAAAGAATATATTATTTAAGTATTAAATAGCTGTAAAAGGAGACAATTGTACATCTTCTCTGCAAATATAGCGCTTCTGAAGTAACAATATAATATATTGTCATCGTAAAATATTATAATATAATCTTTGAGGATGCCGTGATCAATTAAAACGTTGTCCTGCAGACTCAGATAAGTTGATTATATATATGCAACAAATATGGCAACTATGGCGTTATGTTTAAATTAATAAATAAAAACATTTTTATTAAATTATCTCTGAATTTTTCTTCTTTTTCTACTTACTATTATTTGCATATTATTAAACTCAAATGTTATTGTTCGTATAAAATTAAGCACCAAAAGCAGTAAAAAATAGAATTACTCTGTGACTGAAGTGCAGAGGACTACAGCCTTTTTATGCAAATAATTAATGAGACCATATAATAACGCCTCAATTTATTATGCAGTTAAAATGTCTGCATTTTGATTTATTTTAAATAGCTCGTAATAATAAAATCTTTTTAAACAATAATTTTCATTTGTTTTCATTTAATGTAGATTCAATACTAACATCAAAACAGTCTAACTATTTCACTAAAATCTCACCCGAAAATAATTCAGTTTTTGTTCCTATTTCTGTATTGCCAGTAGCCTCCATACTACTACTTCCGAAAATCAATAAATTAAAATTTCTTATAAATCTCCATAATAGGTGATTATATGGTTGGTATATAAGATTCGGCATAGTCAAATATAAACTCTTACTTGTTTTAATTTTAATTACTACTTGAACATTATTAAGAAAAAAACAAGTAAGAAAGTATAATCGGTCAAGCCCGACCATAAAATACCCTACACACAGTGTATATATAAAACAGTTTTCCAGAAATGGGCTTCATATGGGAAATATAACCTATTATGGACCGATCATCTAAAAATTTAGTGTCATGATTTCTTTAAATATTAATATTATACATATGTATGTGTTAAACTTTATCTCTGTATACTTTTAAAATGGGGAGTTTCGACTAATTATAATTTTTGCATTATAAAATAAAAGTCAAAATTAAAAGTTATTTTTTGACCTTGATCAAAAAAGGCACACATTTAAAAGTCATACAAAAGTTTGCATGTACATTACCTATGTTTCATAATGATAAGAACCAATAATTTTTTATGTGTGCTTTTTGGATGTAAATTTTTAAAAATAACAGTTATTTTCTGTCCCTGCTTTAAAATGATTTTCGAAAGTGAGCCTTAGCTATGATAAATTATGGACCGATCTGCACAAAATTTATAGATGTGATTGGGCTTTATTTACCACTCATTTGTGATGAAATTTTTTTGGATACTTGCATAATTCAAACATTTATGATCGCTGAACCCCAATTTCGGGAGCCAGGTGAAATAATAGACCGATTTCCACCAGTTTCAATCCCACCTGTCGTTGGGCCGAACAAATGTCACTTACGAAATTTTATCGAAATATTATCAAAATTGCGACCTGTACTCTGCGCACAAACTTTACATGACAGCCAGCCAGCCAGCCAGACGTACGGACAGACGGACATCGTTAAATCAACTTGGAAAGTGATTCTGTGTCGATTGGTATACTTTTTTGCTTCTTCTGGATTTTGTGGTCATTTTTGATTTTTACTAAAAAATAAAATCATTTTAATAAAAAAAATATCAAAAAAGAATCTCCGTAAAAAAAAACTTTATTTTACAAAACTTTTTTTTTTCCCCAAAAATTTAGTTTTTTACAAATTATTATTTTTATTGCAGAAATTTGTGTTTTAATAATAAACCATTTTTGTTAACAAAAGTTGATTTTTCTTATTTTTTAAAAAAAAAATTGTTTTAGTTTTTTAATGATTTTTTATAAAAACAATATTAATCATACGCTTCATTCTTTAATTCACATTTGTTTCACAGAACATATGGGCGTATGAGTTTTATAATTTAAACCATCATATTAAATATTAAGCGTACGTAAAGGTATTTGAATATACACCTAATTCTGTTTTTACACGGTTTTGATTTAACCCTGCTGTTAGGTTAGGGCCATTTGGTCCAAATTTTTGCAGTATTCCCTTGTAACTTTGGAACGGCGATATATACTGACTAAATTTTTCTGCTAATGGGGTCTTTTAATAAAACAATGTTATGTGCGAAAATCAAATTCTCTAACTTTATTCAGGGCTGATAAAAATACAAAATGACGAATCTTAGGTTAGAGGACCATTTGGTCCATAGTACATTTTTATAGATTTTTTTCAAAAAAATAAGAATTTATTAGTTGGTTTGAATATATTTTTCATTGCAAGATAAGCACAATGTTTTTTAATACATTTTATTTATTTATTGAATCTTCAGATGTTGAAATGACAATAAGTTTTCGAATCGTAATACTAAAAGAAAATAATAAGTCCAGTGCTAGACAAAATATTATGATACTACAAAAAATTTCACATCAACTGATCCAGTCATCTATATATTGCGCTTGAGTTAAAGCAAGGGTATCCCTCCTTCTCAACCGATTATGGCCACTAAAGTTAAGGATGTCTCGTGAAAGTGGGTTTGGATGGTGTTCAAGTTTGCTGACATATTTTGTAAATTCGACTTTCACCAAAAGTGTCTAGATCTTTGTGAATTGGAGAATTTTTAACGTACCATGGAGCTGCAGTAATTATACGTAGAATTTTATTTTGACCCCTTTGAATTTTTTCAATGTTGGATGCAGTTCTAATAGACTGAGGTAATGGAGTCGCTCTCCATTCCATGTTGTTTTTAGCAATAAAAAGACGATCAACAGAGCTAGCTTCAACTGAGATGGTTTCCTGTTCACTTTCTGTTTCCGATGAACAGTTCGAAATTAAATTCGCCTCCGAATCGGAAATATCATGTTCACTTTCGTCATTGAGAATTTCACGAATCTCTTATACGTTCAACTGCGCAATTTCGTAACAAAAACACTACCGGACTATTCAAAGAAACTTTCAAACTGAAAGAAGTACTGCACGTATCTGTGCTTCTTCACGACAAAAATAAAAAACGGGGAATCCCAAAATAATTGTTTACATTACAAAACAACAAGTGAATGTAAATTCATTGCAAAAATGGGAAATCCCAAAATTATTTTTGCATTACCAAGTGAATGTAAATTCATGTCAAATATTTAGAGGATATTTTTGATATGTCAAATACTTACTTTAGAAATTATTGAACCAAAATAGTTACATTGAATAAGATAAAACTATTATTTTGCATGAAAATTGCATTATGGACCAAATGGTCCCTTAACCTAAGATTTGTAAGTTTTTTCTAACCTAACAGCAGGGTTAACACGGTTTGAAAATAAACAAGTTTTAAATAATTTTACGAAATTTTATTCCATTTAGCACGACTTAAAATCTTTTGGACAAGAATTTTTCTTTCGTTAAATTTAATTTTTGCGAAATACGTACATATGTGCACATCACAAATTTAGAGGAATTTCCTTTTTGTGGATACAATCATATTTACTGGTCAAAACAATAAATAGCGCAAAATTTGGGGAATTACCTTTTAGTGCATACAATCAAATAAACCTGTTATATATTTTTTTACATTACTTTTGAACTTAGATTACATATCTTTTTTTCTTTAATAACTATGCTTGTGTAAAATCACACTGTATATCCATGTATGTATGTATGTGATTTATTCATATAAACCTGAATATTTGTTCTTAGAAAATTCAATAGGTTTTAGAGATAAGGAACCAATCACCTATTTTGCATACGATCAATGTCTCTTTTGGCATCGTTTTTTTTATACGGGTTTGACTGGAATCAATTGCGGTGTAAAACCAGAATTAGGTGTAGTATTAAAAAAAAACAATACAGACTACAAAATTTCTTATTATAATAGAAAAATTTTCATTAATTTAATTTTAAGTTGTCTGCAATATTGTTGAATTTCTTGAGCAACATCTAATAATGATTTAATGATGATTTAAAGGCGTTTTTTCAAAGAAAACTGAAGACAACAAAATACTTACCAACGATTTTTTTTACAAAATGTGAGATTGCTACCTGCGTTAAATGCCTAATGTCATAGTTTAAGCCTATGCCGATTTATGAAAGTAACTTTATATGTAACAAAAAATGCGGTTAACAATTCATAAAAGAAAAGGAATTTGAAATTAAAACATAAAAAAACAACTTATTCCTTTCACTTTATTACTTACGAACTTTGGCCAGACATTAATGTGTTTTGCCCTACTTTACTTACAGGTCGCCCTGAACCGGTAGTAACCTGGATGAATGGCACGCAACAATTGGAATCCGGCAATGGTGTTTCAATGGGACGTCATGTAACCGTCAATCGTTTAGAAGTTCCACACATAACACGTTCTGCATTAAACAATACCTACCGTTGCCAGGCATCGAATACAAAATTAGTACCACCAGTGGAGCGCAGTATACGTATTGATATGTTGCGTAAGTATTTTATAATTAAAAATGAAAACAAAGCCACAAACTGCAAACAAATTTGAACTGTAACTTTTAATGGCGTATCAAAAATATGTATGTATGTGTAAGTTCAAAGGTGGGCATTTAGTTGGTAAAATAAATATAAAAATTTAATTTTTACAAATGGCTTTTTGTTTAATACTTTTATAACTATGAAATAAAAGCCCAAATGAGTGTGCACAGCCATTATGGTTATTGCGTGTCAATGCTGCAATATATAGTTGCGTGTTTTTATGGTCACAACATGTGGCCAACAAGTTTATTAATATATTGCACATTTTAACCTTTTTTTTTATCTCGCCCCACTATGACATTTCTTCAGCTCTTTTGTTTCTGTTAGTAATGAATTTTAAATGCATACTGTAGTTAAGATTGTTGATAAGATAATTTGTTTATTAATTTTTCAAAATAAAAGGAAAAAATTTGAATTATGTTTTTTTTTCTTGGGTTGCAGTTAAACCGACATCTGTTAATCTGACAAACAAGCAAAAGGTTTTCTCAACAGGCACCCAGTATAATTTGACTTGTATAGTGGAAGGTTCAGTGCCGGACACAGAAATAAAGTGGACACAAAATAATCGACCATTCAAGAGAGGAACGGTAAGTACAATAAGTGAACTTAAGAATAAGTTTAACCTTAAACTAAATCTCTGTTAGAATTTATTTATTGTTGGCCTCATTTTTTTCAAAGTTATGCATATTAAACTTTAAATACAGCCACATAATTGTGCTTCTAATTTCAGTTAACTACATCACAAATAAATGGAAAAGTTCTATCCACACTCACCTTTAATCCACAACCAGAAGACGATGGCACCCTACTCAAATGCGAGGGATCAAATCCACGCTTACAAAATTCAGCTTTAGAAGACTCTTTAATGCTCAATGTCATGTGTAAGTAAATTGTTACATAAATAAAAGTATTAAGTACAATCAAAAAAATATCATACATAAATAAGACATAAATAAAATAAACAAAAACTCAGCGAAATAAAACTTTTGCCATAAATCTTTAAACTAATTGTATATATGTACGTACCCTTATACATGTTAACATTGTGGCTGCATAACTTATAAATACTATTTTACCAAACACATTAAACGCTGCTGTATATTTGCAAATGATGATAAAGTTGTCATCACTAGATACATAATCATAAATTTATTGTTATAAAGACTTTAAAAAAAAATTTCAAACAACACCATCATTATCATTCCATGAGCGGCACATAAAAATAAAACATGAATAATAAACACCTACTACCAGTGAGTTACAGTTTCAGCAGCAATTTTTCAGCATAAAGCTGATAAACAGAAATCTAGATAAATATGAAACATTTCAATTGCAGTGTTTTTTTTCTGCTTTTATTATTTGTTTGTTGTTTGATATGATTTAATATAATAAATTTTATTTTAAGCACAAAAAGAAAGTTAGGGGCTACAAATGAACATATTAACATAAATTTGTACACAAATACATATGAGCATTAAATATTGTTGTTTAAACAAACTGCAATTGCTTAAGGGAGTGGGTTATCAGTGTTGATTTGCAAATGAAATACATATGCATTTCTGTTTTCAAGGTTGAAGAAAATGCACAAACTTAAAGACGTAATTAAATATTCTCATTTGTTTTTCCAACTTAATCGGGTATCGAAAATTAAAAAAGGAACGTTTTATTGCAAGATGTGAACACAATCCAACGGTTTTATTTTCTATTTTTTTTTTTTCTTTTCAAATTGTTACAAGTGGAAATAACAGCTTTTGTTAAAAAATTAAAGTTGTTTTTAAATGGAAAAAAATTACATTAATTAATGTTATCAACGTCTTGTTTTATAAAAACTAATTCGAATCGAATTGAAAACATACAACGAAAATGATTGAGGGATGCTTCAGAACAATGAATACACAGAAAAGTAGATTCAAAGAATGTTTTTGTATAAACAAAGTAGGTTATATTCGGATTCTCCAAAAGATCAAAACACCTGTGAAAACTAAAGCGATACCTTTGGTCATAGAGTAAGCAGCCATGCTAAGATTTCTTACAGCAGCAGGCAGCTTTCAAAGGTCCGTTGGATATGAGTCAGCTCTAGCCCTGCGTAGAATTACGTTTGTAAAATCATTGTCTAATATGATAGTCATATTTAAAAGAGTACTATAACAAATTTAGATTCAAGTGTCAGCCGACTTATTTTTGAAAAGTTCAAAATTCCAGGTGTTATTGGTTGTATTGACAGCAACTACATTAGAATTGTGAAGCCTGGAAATCAAAATTATTTACACTATAACAGAAAAGGTTGTTGTGGGTGTTTTTCCATACAAGTTAGCGTGAACTCATCCTGTGAAGTATTTGTATGCTTTGTCCTGAATTTTTTTTATTTCTTTTACTTTTTATAGGTTATTTAAATATACATACATACATATGTACTCGTACTCGCACATATTTTAAAGTATTTACTTACATTTTCGTTTAAATATTTTCCAAATATTTAAAATTTGAGCTTACATTTACTTTTTTTTTTTTCTTTAAAAAGTACACACAATTATCTTCTCGGTTTAAAAATTTTTAAATTTTTCCACTGAAAACTACAAAGTCCTTTTTTTTTTTTTATATTAAATCATTAAAAATTTATTTTTATAACACTTAACCTAAAGTTATCACACAATTTACAGAGTTTTAGTTATTATATTAACTTTTCAGCTATAAAATTATACTAAGTTTATAGAAGGAGTTTTATAATAAAGAAATATTTTATTTATAAAAACCTCTGATTTGATATTAGAGCAAATTAATATGAAGGAATAATGTAATAATAATATGCACTCATGCATTCATATACAATTGTAAGTCATATATACTCATTTAAGTATATGCGCAATACATACATGTATGTATGGTGGTATAAACTAGAAAATAAATTGGTCTTTTTTAATAAAGGCCAGAAATAAGTGGGTTACTAGACATGCTACAAGAAACCTTAAAGCGTTCTGTTAAAAAATTTATTTTCTCGTTAATTAATTTAATATTATTTTCTTCGTGGAGATCTTTGGTGGAGAAATGCCATGGTAAATTAAGCATCATCTTTAACAGCTTATTTTGACAGATTTGAATTTTTTTAATGTTTACTTTAGCCAGAATTTTTTTGTTATCATGACTTAAAAATGATTTACGCCCGATTAAAGGATATAATATTGTTTTTGCTAAGTTGAATTTTTCAATCTGTTTTTTGATATGCAGTTCAAATGTCAGTTTTTGGTCCAGTAAAACCCCTAAATATTTAACATTATCGCTCCATTGCACATTGGAGCCATTGACTTTAAGTTGATTTGATGGATAAAAACACAAATTTCTTCTACGAGTAAAAAATATTGCATTGGTCTTGGTTTCATTAATTTTGATTTTCCATTTGTGAAAATAAGCCACAAGTTGATCTAAAGCTAGTTGTAAGTCTAATACAATACTTTGGCCGTATTTGTGTGATGCGTATAAACAAGTGTCGTCAGCGTATGCTGCACATTCCACTCCCCTAGGTTGCGGCATATCGGAACAGTACAAATTATAGAGCAATGGACCTAAAACCGAGCCCTGTGGAACTCCTGCTGGTATTTCAACTAAATCGGAAAAATTATCATTCAGACTTACACAAAAATATCTATTTCTCAAAAATGACTCAATGATTTTTATAATGTATAGTGGAAAATTATATTGAATCATTTTATACAATAGTGCGTTATACCACACAGAGTCAAAAGCTTTCTCAATATCCAACGTAACCAACACAGTTGAGTTTCCATTTATAAACTCTGAATTTATGTGATTACATATACGTTTAATTTGATGAACTGTACTGTGAAATGGGGTGAAACCAAATTGGGTTAGTGGTAATATTCTATTGAGATCCATAAACTTTGAAAGTTTTATTTTCAGGACTTTTTCTAAAATCTTACTTAGACTGCTGAGAAGACTTATTGGACGATAACTCTGTACCGAATTTGGAAGTTTATTGGGTTTTAAAATAGGTATTACTTTTGCCGTTTTCCATCCTTGTGGAAAATATTGTAGTTTCAGGCAACAATTTATAATAAAACATAAATATGTAACAGCAGAGATAGGCAATTGCTTAAGCATAATATTTTTAACACCATCTAAGCCTGATGCTTTCCTAGTCTTTAAATCTTTAATAATTGTAACAATTTCATTATTATTCACATATTCAGATGAGTCTGTGTAAATGTTAAGTTGGGAAAATCGTTCATTAACTGTATCAATTAAGGAGATGTGGGATTGGGTACTTAAATTTTCAGAAGTTCTGTGATTTTCTAAGAAATTCTTGGCAAGTTTATTTACCTTTTCTTCGCCTGTATAATAAGTTGTAGCGTTTTCTTTCAGAGGTGGTATAAATATACGCTTTTTCCTTAAACACTTAGCTATTTTCCAAAACGGTTTTGAAGCTTTATCTAAATTTAGAATTTTGGTGTTCCATGTTTTATTTCTAAATTTTGATATTTCACAGTGAATCATTCTATTATGGCCGTTCATTAATTCAAAGTCAGATACATTTCGATACCTTAGCCAATTACGCCGATAAAAGTTACGAGTACTTATAAGCTGTTTAATGTAAGGTGGTAATACTTGATTGCTAAAATCACTATTTATTTTAGGAGTTGCAATCTCAATAGCTTCAATCATACTTTTTGTGAAGTAATTTACACTTACATCAATAACATCTTTTCCCGTCACCACACCTACATCAGAAGGTAAATGAGAAACCGATTTGTCAAGCAAATGCCTATAAATATTCCAGTTGGTTCTATTGTAGTTATACACTAGTTGCCTAGAACGTAATAAGTTTATATTTAGTTTAAATAAAACAGGAAGGTGGTCCGAGTTAAGATCGTTAACAACACGATCTGCTCGATCACGTCGAATGCAATAGTAACCCATTTGAGGTAAATTAACAGAACTTGACAACCAAGTTTCTGATAAAAAGCATAAATCTACATTATTATTATGTAAAAAATCATAAAGTTCCAAATATTTATTCTTAATACTTCTACAATTCCAGAAAATAACATTTAATTGTCGAGCCATTATGTATAATTATTTACTATATAAATATTTAATAGCTAATTGTGTGATAACATGAAATTGTTGTTCTTTAGAATTACATGTTTTTAGATTATTTAAAATATCCAGTGTAAGTTGACTTATCTCTTCAGCAGTAAAGAGTTCATTTGAATTTTGAGTGTTGTCGCAGGGGATATAGCGATTTGGAGAAACTGACCATACATTTGTGCTTATTTTATGTCTATTGTTTGGCTGAGGTAGAGGTGGAAAAGAGTTTTTATGAAATATTCTCACAGTGCCGTTATTATTAGTTAATCTTCTACCACTTATTTGACGATTATTTTTTCGTTGAATATTTTCTCTTAAATTTAAATACGATTCTCTTACTGGGCAACTGCGATCGGTTGCAGCGTGCGTGTCATTGCAGTTTGCACATTTAACTTTTTCCTTGTTGGTACAATCTGTTGTTTTGTGTCTACCTGAACAAAGAGCGCATTTAGTTTTAATCGAACAACCTTTTTCTCCGTGGCCAAACATTTGGCAATTATAACACTGAACGGGTTTGTTTTTAATTCTTCTTTGATAATCCCATTTTATAACCATATGAAAGAGTGTTTTTAGATTATCTCTTAAATCGTTTAATTTTACCGAGCCGTTTTCGAAATATACTATATAAAGAGTGTCAACGTACTCATTATACTTTTTTTCAATTTTTTTAACGTCTGTACATTTATATTTGTTTATAATCATTTCTTGTTTTACTTCTTCGGTAGTTTTGTTGTCTAGACCGTGTAAGACAAATTTTAATGGTTTATCATATTTAGATTCATGTGTAAAAAATTTAAGGTTATGTTCTTTTAATATTTTAATAATTATATTGAATGTTTCTTTTGTTACACAAAAAATTTTAATACCAATTGATATTTTTTTAATATAATAATTGGTCAGACCAGAGTTTTTAAACATTTTATGAAACAGTTCACTGTTGTGCGAAAGCACTTTAATAGGTGATATAAATTCTTTAACATTTGGAGGTTGCACAGTAGTGTCTATGTTTTCAGCATTGTCATCAGTATTAAGTGCTTGTAAAGGAGTCCAAAAATTATATCGGCTCATTTTTAAGCCTGACGCATCAACCGTGGACTTTAAGTCCTCCGGTTTGACGTTAGATCGTCTTTTAGAAATGTTTAATAATTTTAATAATTATACAAAACGAAATTTGTCACAGAGCGTAGAGATAAAGACACGTCAATCACAGTCGATAATCGTGAGAGAACTGAACTACAAAGTCCTATTTTGCTTAGAAGTGTATTAAAAATGTAGAGAAAGCAAATGAAAGAAAAAACTGAATTTTATTGAAAATCCAGAACCAAGATAATAAATGGAATTGAAAAATTTAAAAACAGGATTGAATGCTGCAAAAACGATTTTACATAAAAAAAAGCTGTTTTGCACAAAAAATATTTATTTAGCAGTATTAAGTAGTTTTCTTCGTCGCTATCCTTGTTGAAACCTTTGAAGTTGCTCGTTTTTTCGAATCTCCTTTTGGAGATGAGGCTTTACGTTTTCTTGATTTTTTTATTGCAGTTGAAGTCGCAGATTTCTTCAGTTCTTTCTTTTTCTACCCTACACCACAATAGTGGGGAGGGTATATTGGATTTGTGCTGATGTTTGTAACACCCAGAAATATTGGTCCAACACCCACCTTAAAGTACACCAATCGAGTCAGAATCATATTCTGAGTAGATTTAACGATGTCCGTCCGTCCGCCTGACTGGCTGGCTAGTTGTCCATGTAAAGCTTGTGCGCAGAGTACAGGTCGCAATTTTGAAGATATTTCGATAAAATTTATGACATGATATTTTTCGGCCCAAGGATGGATGGGATTGAAACTGGTGGAAATCTGTCTATTATTTACTGATCATAAATCTTTGAATTATGCAAGAATACAAATTCAAACAAATTTCACCACAAATGAGTAATAAATGAAGCTTAATCTCATCTACAAATTTCGTGAAGATTGGTCCATAATTAGTCGTAGCTCACTTTCGAAAATCACTTAAGAGAGCATAACTCTCTTAAAAACGTTGGCATCTAAATAATATTAAACAGAAATATGTTTCGTAAATATACATATAATATGGTAGAATTTTATGACGATCGGTTCATAACTAGTCGTAGCTCCTATATAAGGCCCACTTCCCGAAATCACTTTAAGAGCCATAAAAACGTTGTTATCCGAATAAACTTTAACAAAAATGAGTTTCTTATTTACAAATAGGATGACACATAATTTTATAATAGTCAGTTCATAAATAGTCAAAACTCCCATATAAGACCCTCTTCGTATTTCACTTTAACCTTCATAAATCGTTTAAGCGTATTTATATCGAGGTTTAACACACATAATATTTATATTCACGGAAGTCATGGTACTAATTTTTGGATGACCGGTCCATAATAGGTAATATCTCATATATAGCGCCCATATTTGAAAAACTGTTTTATTTTTATACTGGGTGTAGGCTATTATATGGTCAAGCTTGACCGACTATACTTTCTTACTTGTTTTAAAGGTAATTTTAACAGTGGCTCTTTGTAGATTACAATGTAGGACTTTATTTATGATGCAACAAGAGGCAATTTTATTTTGAAATACTTGAATTTACTTTACGAAATTACCTTTTTTGCATAGCTGAATTCCATAACTTCATACAAGTTTGAAATTAAATGGTTGGTGCAGCGTTAGTTTATTTTTCTTGAAATATTTGATTTTCCACCCATCATTCTCCTTTCGAATATGGCTATTCTATATTAGTTTGATTTGTAAGGACATTTCAAGATAATTTTTTCCATTCTTTATAAAAAATTTGTTTTACATATTTCGCTTAGGAATAGTCGCGCAAAGCCATTCGTCTGATCTGCAGAATGCAAAAATAAGAAATGTACTTTTAAGCATGATTTTCTTTAACAAATATTGGTTACATTAATGGCAATTTATTAAAAATGTTTGCTAATATAACGGCTAAGGTGTTTTTTCCAAAGTTGCTTTTAGGTTGTTTGAATTAACTGCTGCTTCTGAATGTGGATTAGATTAGTTTGTTGTTTGTTCTGATTTTTTATTATTGTGGAGCACAGGACTTGAACAGATTTGGAGTTATTTATTTAAATAAATTCTAAAAATAGCCATTATATGTTATATGACTATTTGCAGAATTTTTGATGTTTCAAGAGTGGTAATGACTGCAGATCAGCTAATATTTATATTCATCGGATACGGCTTTAACATCATTAAAATAGGAGATTCTTTTTAATTTTTTCGCACATGACGTATTTTATTAATTGCATTTATTATGGTTATAAGGTCAGTGGTGTTGCTTTTCTGCCAACGTCAATTCGTTCTACTCCATGTACCATTTGATACAATTGGTCTGCCATTTTGGCTCTTATTTGGGCGTATTAGGTTAATATAAAGCAAATGATAGCAAGCAACAATTAAAATACATGTTGATTATAAAATAGAAAAATCAAAACTCTATTTTAACTGCTATCAGAGGCACGGCACTTTGATTCTGCTTTAATTTCCTCATTTTGCTTATAAAATAATCATATAAAACTTGAAGCTTAAAAATAAGTACAGACACATTTTAATAAAACTTTGAGCAATTTCATGTATTAACTTAAAAAATAGAATTCAAAAACTTCATGGTATTCAAATACAGCCATTTAACTCTACATATATTTGCCATGTCAAAAATGTGAAGGAATTAAATAAAGTTGTTGTGAAATATCTTAAGAGCGCTTAATTCATACACTGAAAGAGTTCCATGAGGCGTTTAATAAAATTAATAAATTACTATTTCAAGTTAACGAAAAAGTTCAAGAAAGACCGCTACAATCACTGTGCTCAGCTAGTACATATTTTGAATATACCTATACAGGTCTCGCTTATTTTTAATATAATTCGATAAAATATATAAATATTTTTATTAAAAGGCAACAAAATGTATTTCAATAAAAATATCACTCTCAAGTTGTTTGTTTTAAAACCAGCAATTACGTTTACATTCGAATTATTTTAGCAATTTTTTTTACGTGTAGTAGAAACATATTATATTGGCAAGTTTTAGGAAATGTTGTTTGCCATTTTGATTATAATTTCAATTTTACATACAATGTTTTCACATTTGTTTTTCGATATTTTTGTTTTATTTTTAAATAACAACACAAAACTTTTGCTTAATTTGCATTTTATTGTTTTTATTTTATATTTTTTTTTTGTTTATTTCCCCTGTGGCTAAACATGAGTTATTCGTTTTATATATTTTTTAGCACAACAAAATAAAAACATAAAATGGCAATTGCTGTTACAAACGAATTTTCAAAACCATGCACCTAATCATACGAGGTTTGATTAAAAAATAACCGTTATTTTCATTATTTCGTGAGTTACGTATGTTCGATTTTCGCATTTTTTTTCTGTTATGTTGCTACGCATGTTGGTAATATCAACCATTTTGGATTGTCAGGTTAGTCGTGTTTTGATGTGCTCTTCGATTTTTTACTATTCGAAAAAATGGATCAAAGAAACTGTATTAAGTTTTGTGTAAAAAATTAAATTAAATGCGCAAGTACATTTGAAATGTTTATTGTGGCATTTGGAGAGCAGAACAAAAGTTCAATTGTGGTATAACCAGTTCAAGGAAGGCCGAGAAGATGTTAATGACGATACTCGTCCTGGTCGCCCGGGCACGCCAACAACCGCTGAAAACATTGAAGCAGTGAAGAAACTGATTTTGGATAATTGTCGAATCACTATCATAGAGGTTTTCAAGGAATTTTTAAGGATGTTTTAGGCATGAAACATGAGGCAGCGAAGATTGTTCCAAAATTGCTAAATTTTGAGCAAAAACAACGTCGCATGAACATCGCTCAGGAGCTGTTGAATATCGTCCACGACGATCCAGATTTCCTCACAAAGGTCATAACTGATGATGAATCATGGGTGTATGGCTATGACATTGAAACCAAAGCCCAATCGTCCCAGAAGACCGAAGACCGAAAAAAGCACGTTAAGTTCGTTGAAATGTGAAGGTTTTGCTCACTGTTTTCTTCGACTGCAATGGCGTGGTGCATCATGAACTCTTGCCACAAGGTCGTACGGTCAATAAGAAACACTACCTTCAGTTATGCGCCGTTTGCGTGAAGCAATTCGTCAGAAACGCACAGAATTGTGAAAAAACTAATCATGGATTTTGCACCATGATAACGCACTAGCTCATACATCCATGCTTGTGCGTGAGTTTTTGGCCAAAAACAAAACTGTTATCATTCCTCAACCACCGTATTCACCGGACTGACTTTTTCCTCTTCCCAAAACTGAAGACACCTATGAAAGGAAGGCGTTTTGCTACTATTGAGGAGATAAAAGAAAAATCGAAACAGGATCTGTTGGCGATGAAAAAGCGAGGATTGGAAAAAACGCTAGCATAAGTGTAGTATATCTGAGGGGCACAAGATAGTTATTGATTAATAAATAAATATTTTTTGAAAAATTTAAAATAACGGTTATTTTTTGATCAGACCTCGTATATGTACATAACTATTGGGTTGAGAGTTGAACATTCTATCCTAAGCTTAAATGTGTTACTCGTTTTCGCAATGTCGAAATGACGAAATTTACACTGGATTCTAAAAATTTTATTTTTAATTTTTTAGCAGAAAAAACAAAATAGCTTCACCAAGATATTTTGTGTGAAAAAGTATTTTTTTGTATATTTTGAAGAACCTTTGAATATATATTAATATATTTGACCTATAACTTTGTGCCCATTTCTCTTGCTGTTTTGCCTTCAAAAACGAAATATTTATTTATTTTTGAGAAATGTTTTCATTTTTTAAGTTCGTTTATTTGTAGCGATATTTGCATATTCGTGTGTACAAATACATAGCTTTTGTTATTTGTATGATAATTTTTAGTTTTTGTACATTCACATTTAACTATCTTTTGAAAATATTTAGCTTGTAGATGGCAATAGGAAAATGTTAGTTTTTGTTTTAAAAACAAAATACTGAAGAAAAAAACAAAAAAAAATATTTCATTGAATTTTGTTGACAGTGTTTCAGTTCTTACGGCGATAAAATGTTGCAATTGTTGTATGAACAACAAAATAATAATATTTTTTTAGTGTTTGCATTTTTATTTGGTGCTAAAAAATATTAAATTTAAAAAATTAAAGGCAGTCACTTTTATAAAAAAAAGTTTAAAGTAGATTTTAAATATATTTAAAAGGCTTCAAGAAATGGACAAAAGCATAAAAATTGTTTTTGTACAGACTTTATACGCTGAATATGAAGATTATAATAAGGATCCCAGATAATAGAGCGATAGTCCAATATATCGCTTTAGAAATGCGAATACACCTCTAGTTTTATTTATCGTCATGATAATGTAAATACGTAACAAGGTTGTTTAGTAAAGATCAAGAAACTGTTTAACAAATTCAAGCCTGTAATCACCCAAAGTATAATTTGCAGGATTATAATTACTTCTTTTTGGTTTATCTGCAGAAACACCCAGAGTCTTTGGCGGGAATCGAACCCGCAACCCTCTGACTGATAGTCCGGTACACTATCGCATAAGTTTACATTTTTTAAAATTTTTGACTGCACCACAAAAAAAATTATTGAGAGATGACAGGGAAAAGCTTTTCTAAAGAGTAGTAACATTCAGTAGGAGGCAGCTATGGCTTTTGAAGGTATTCACCCCTATCGTGAAAAAAAATTCTACATGAAATTTGTTCCCTTTTCACATTTTTTCCTATTAAAATTCAATGTTAAAAAAATAAAAGGCAACACATTTCATGTGGAATTTTTATTTACGATAGGGATGATTAATTTATATTAATATTCAAATTCTTTGTTAAAGAAATGACAAATGTTTTGCTCTTGGGAGCATAATTGCAAATTACTTGCCAAACTATTGCCTTTTGATAAATTTATCCATTTTTATATATTTATATTTTGAGCAATATAAAATATTATTATCTGTAACTATTTCAGTTTAATTTTCATCATCCTTAACAAAGTAGTTGTTGAATTTTGCTAAAACTCTGTCGTAACGAATACGTGCCTGTTTTATAAAAATGCCATACTGCTTTTTACTACTATTTGCATATTTAAATTATTTGGATTATTTAATTATTTGACTGCACAACAAACGTTGAAAAAGCAACTCACTTTCAAAAAATGCAAATGTTAACACTAGGTTTTTGAAAAATATTTTTCCCAGCAAAAGCTTTATTTTCTTTCTTAATTTTAATGCGATCCAGAATTAATTATTTCGTGGCTTTTTTCGACACTTTTTATATTGATATATCTTAAAGAGGTCATAATTATAAAATCCAAAATAGTATTTCAAATAAATAGATTTACAGAAGTTATTGTATGATTAAAAATTATTAATAGTATCATCGTGCAATAAGTTTTCTTATTATTTGTTTTTGACCCACATTATACAAACATGCTAGTTAAATCCATGACATACGTCCAGGTCATATGTCGACAAGAAAGAGCCACTCGCTACTAAAAATGGATAAATTTTTTACATCGAAAAAATATTTGCCAATATCGAATAATTTTTTTGCTTATAATTTGTTACATTTATGTTTTACTGATGCCTCTTTTTAATCTTTACTTTGAGATCTCATTTTTGTATTGAATAAACCTTTTTCTTCCTAAATAAGTTTCTAAAGTTTCTCTTGTGAAATAAAACAGCCTATCGTTTTTTATTGATAAATTTACAAACTTCTTTGTCTCTGTCGAATAGTTTTTTTCGACCACTGTATATTAAAGAATTGCTTTATATATATCTTAAAAAGATGTATATCTTAAAAGATAATTAAATCCAAAAACTTTACTTCATATACATATATAGATCTAAAGAAGTTATTATATGATTATAAATCATTATTAATATCATTTTGCAATCAGCTATTGCTTGTTAAGATTGTTTAATTATTTTATTTTGTTGCAATCAGCCTAAGCTTTTAAGTATAAAAATAAGTCATTTACTTGTTTGATAACAGTGGCATCGCGTACTAAAATATGTATATTTTTTAGTACATCTGTAAGTAGTCTGGTCGAAAAGTAAAGTTTTTGTTGACTTGTTCACTTATTAATGTAATTTTAAAATGTTTCTTAACCACAGATACCTTTTGTTATGGTTTATATATACGTATGAGTAATATTTAAGCAATTAATATCAATCATACGTTTAATACAACCAAACGTACTAATTTCATTTAACCCTTAAGCAAACACCAAAATGTGTTCACATAAGTATATCCCAGGGACTAGCTGGGACTTCTTATCTTTTGTATGGATTTAAATTAAAAATCTTAAATTTTATTATCAACTTCTAACTCGTATCTAATATCAGAAGCATCGTCTTCATTTCCATCAAACTCATTCTGAATTTCGTTTTCTATATCATTGGCAATTGCCACTGCCAATCTATCATAATAGTTAGGGTCAGATTTTAAAACTTTTTTAGAGAATTTGTCTTCTTCAGTACTAATTGTTAACAGGTGTGTATTGTACCTATTAACTGGCAACACAACAATAAAAAACTAATTTCTGAAACGTACAATCATTTTGATTCTGCTTTTTATACAAAACACAAACTGTATAGTTATAAATTGGTTTAATCTCTTTCTCTTTTGTTTTGATTTTATTTGGTGCATTCTCTACGTATATAATACTACAGGGCCTGGCTGGACCCTGGTGTTACAAACATGTTGAGAGCAATTGCCTAGAGGAAAAAATTTAGTTTTTTTTTAATACCTGGGTATGCCATGGTGTTCGCTTAAGGGTTAAATAATTTCATTAAGGCATTCTACAAAATGCATTTTATTTTATTTACATGCAAAATTTGCAAGAATTTGATCACAATGTCATTAAAAAAGAAAGTGTGAAATTGTGTGGCACAGTAATAAATTCTGAACGTTTAATATACATATAAAGGCAAGATTGTTATTAACAATATTAGTACGTAAACAGTTTGTGTACTATAGTAGTAGTATATATTTTGTATTAAAAACAAATCTGAACATAACCAACAAACCGCATATACACAAAGTTAAACAGTTACTTCCAAATACACACAAAGAAAAAATATATACTTGTACATGTTTACCACAACCATGTTAATATTATTAGTCATATGTTTGTGACAATAAGAAGATGTTAATGTTACGACTCACATAATTATAACAAACATATGTATGTTTATAGTAATTGTGTATACGTTTGTGGCAATAATTTTTATGATGAATCTATATATCATAATATGTTTTTCTTTGATTATGATATGATCCTATAATATTGCCACAAACATATACACAATATTACTTTAATTATATATATGATTGCTTTAATAATGTGAATTGTAATATTAACATATTATGGTTGACGCAAGCGTAGCAATAATAATAGTGCTCTTAATATTGCAAACAAAAAATATAAAATTTTGATCTGATTATGGTAAACATCTACCACTATATGAATATTCTTTTCTCTGGGCGTATCTAAAACTAATCCAGGCAAACACAACATACTTTGGTGGTACTGGTAAAATAAAAATCAAATTAAAAACAATTCCTACCGCCACTACTGCACAAATAAACTTTTGTTATGTTAAAGTTCTTGACACCACTACTTATTACATAAAATTGCACACAAACAGAAGCAAGGAATATGGCCAACCAACATTTCACAAACACGATGGGGAAAATAAAAGCAACAAAACACCATATAAAGCAACTATGCAAACGCGTATGTAGAAAATAAAAATGGAGTAAGAGATTGGCAAAGAAAAACTTTAAATAAAATTTCATGTCATTTAGCTAATTAATTTCACTTTAACTCCCCACCCTCCTTCACACATTATTTTTTGGAAACACATAAACATTCATTTAACTCTAAACTGTATGTAAACTTTAGCAGCCTTTTTGCGTTTAATGTCAAACAAAATATGAAACTAACAGAGAGAGGTTTTTAAAAAATAAAAAGAAAAAGTTTTTCTTCAATATGTATATACAATGGGTCACAGCTTATTTTATATCGTAAATTTTTTGTTTTCAAAGCTCCACTGATAAAAACTAACAGGAACTTAAAAAAGAAATTGGTGTCGTTTAAAAGTAAAAATTTTTTTTTTACATTTAACAAAAATAATTAATTGCAAAAATGTACATTTCAATACATATATTAAAACTAAAAAAATTTCGTTTTCATACGTCACAGCTTAGCAGGCAATTTCTACTATACCGATAGCTCAATGCAGCGCTGTTGGTTGTTCTTCTTTTGATAGAAGTAGAACTATCAATATTTGCTGCTGAATTGTGAGTCCGTTGTTTCAAAAGAACGATAGAGCAACGAAAATTGGTTTTAAACCATTTAGCAGAAATAGTAAATAATCAAGCTGCCGCAGTCTTAAAAATTATTGAGCTCTGAAAATCGGGTCCATAACAAAGGCAGAAGGGCATCAAATAAAAATTTTCAATGAGCATGATGAGCGACACATTTAAGAAAAATAAGGAAAATTCAAGGCTATCAGCTTCGCAATTGCCCTGCGAAGTTGAGACGAATGTTGCGTTGAAACTGATAGTTGGTATTCGGCCAACGTGATTTTAATGACTTAATTGCATGCAAGAAACCATTTCTAAATCCGAAAAACAGAATGTGTAGGCTATATTTCTCCAAAGAACATGTTTGCAAATAGTTTGCATTTTGGAATTCGGTCATCTTCGCCGATGAATCTAAGTTCAATATATTCGATTCAAATATCAGGTCGTATAACTGGCTAAAACCAAATACAGAACTCAACAAAGAAAATCTAAAGGCAACAGTGAAGCATGGTGGTGTCAGTGTCGTGGTTTGGGCGTGTATGTCAGCTGCTGGTACTGATAATTTAAGATTTGTTGAAACAACCATCAACAAGTTTACTTGTTCAGATCAGATTTTCGATTTTACCAGGATAATGATCCAAAGCACACATTCAGTGTTGTGCAAACTTGCCACATTTGATGACACCGCCACCACCGTTATTACCGTCACCAGACCTTAATGTTGTCGAAAATAATGAAACACAAAATTTGTAACAAAAACTATTTAAAAAAGCGCTACTGACGGAGTGGTCGAATATTAAATCATGTAATTGCCAGTTTTAATTTTAAGTTTTCGAAACCCATCGTTTTAATATATTTAAATGTACATTTTTGCAATATATGTTTTTTTGTTTGGTAGACCATAACATTTTTTCTTTTAAATGATAATAAATTATTTTTTAAGCTTTGAAAAATTCACTGCAAAAAATAAGCTGTGAGCCACTGTTTATATATATTTTGTAATTTTTGTGTTTATTGTTAAGGCATCTAGCTATTATGCTTGTCTACACTTCTGCCATCATAATGTTGCTGAACGTTTGTACAATGTATGGATACTTGTGATAATTTTGTATATAGTACCTATATGAGTATTTTTTTTTTTTTTTTTGATAAATAAAAGCAAATAGTTAAGAAAAAGTTTTTCGCAATTTTTTTTTGGGTTTTTTTAAAAGTTAATTACGAAAAACAAACAATATATACTACTATATAATATTCTAAGAGAATTATTTATAAGCTTAAAAATTAAATTGCGAAAACTTTTATTTTGTCACAAAAACAAAAATTAAGAAAGATTCTAAAATGAATATTTTGAAAGGCATTTAAATATATAGAGATATTTAAAGTTGAAAAACAAAAACTTTTTTATAACTAATTTGGTAAAATAAATATAATGAAATTTGGCTGTTAGTTTTTTGTTTATGCACAGCAGACTTTTAATATGTTTTTTTTTCGCAATTTTGTTTTGAATTTATTGTTGATTTTGGTGGCTGGGTTAAGAGCGAAAAAATGTTCAGTGGCGGGTCACAATTAAGCTTTAGAATTTAACAATATAAAATAGTTCAATAGTTATATAGTTCAATCACCTTTAGATTTCTGTGATGGTTTAAGAACTTTAAGACCGTATCATAACAGATTTTGTTTTATGAGGAAGTTAAAGTTATAATTTTTAGCCTATCACCTAGAAAGAGTTGCAGTCATAATAATATTTACCCTAAGGTGGTTTTACGATTCTACAACTGTATTTCAACAATTCTTGTTCATATTTTTAATACTATTGTTGACTCGTCAGTCTACCCTGACATTTTAAAAGTACATAAGGTAATTCCTATTCCCAAGGATGATAAAGTATCAACTGTATATAAATACCGTTCTATTTCGATACTTCCCATTATTGATCAAATTTTTTAACATTAATGTACAACCAAATTTCTAGTTTTCTTATGCAAAATTATATTTGTAGTGGTCTCGATGAGGGTAAAGCGTTTGATCTTATAAATCATAAAATATTGTTACAAAAACTAAAATACTTGGTGTTCATAAGAATGAATTTTCGCTTCTAAAGAGCTTTTTTTTAACAAATAGAAGACAATATTTCCAGCTTAAGAAAGAGAAAAGTAAATTGAAAACTGTTGTGCATGGAGTTCCTCAGAGAAGTGTTTTAGGTCCTTTGTTGTTCTCAATACATAAATGATTTGAAAAATCTAAAATTAACAGGAAAAATGTTTATATACTTTGATACCATTATAAACATGAGACTGTACTAAAACCATATATAGAAAAGGGATGTTACATTTATCTCAGAATATATTCGCATAAACAAGCTTTTTCTTTAAACCCTGATATAACAAAACATATAAGGTTTAAACCATACCTTGGTTTCAGTACTGATTTAAGTCGTATCTGTTAAATATCTGGATATTTGTTTGCAAGGAAATCTTATGTGGAAACAGCATACTAAAAATTTAAAATATCTCCAGCTTTAGGGTTATTATACAAATAAATTTAGGAACAAATTTGATAAAAAAAAGAAACAAAATTTTTAATTTATCAAGCTTTAATTCAAAGTCATTGTAATTACCTTGCAATAATATATGGCTAGAAAAAAAAACTATCGAGTTTAAATCACTTCAGAGAATACAAAATAAAGCACTAAAGATTGTAGCAAATTTTCCTAGCCGGTTTCCAGTCGTTATTTTGTACAAGGACGTTTTCCCCAATGTTTTACCAATTCACGGGCTTTGCAAATTTCAACTATTAATTTACATTTTAAAATATCTTAATAATATTAGACACCATACCATGCAATTATCACGGAATCAAAATACTTTCAATACGAGAAATAGTGAAAACTTAAGAATGGCGTTCTGTCAATCTGAAACAAAAAAGCAACGAATTGAACACTCTGGTTGTAAAGAATATAATATCTTGCCACATAATATTAAAAGAGTCTCAAGACTCTTCAAGTTTAAATCTTATATGAAAAAATTTTTACATCAAAATGTCGATGTGCTTCTGGTTTAACTACAGTTTAACTAAAAACTATAAATTTTGAGTTACTCGTATATTTGAATTATTTAACACTAAACACTATTTTCATTAAAATTGTTAATGTTATTCAATTGATGAAACAAATTGTCATAGAATCGTATACAATGTATATTAAATTTATATAAATTTATTATAAAAATTTAAATCGAATTTTGTTAATTTGGCAAACAAGCCTTTATATTTTATATTTTATACATAATAAAATATTGAAATAAAAAAAATTGTTTTATAACTTCTACTCTATTCTATTTGTACTAATAATTCGAAGGCAGCTATTGCGGCATAAAATATCTTTCAAAGTATTTTACCCCTTTTCAGTTATTGTTGTTAGATAATAATATAATTAATTAATTAATCATACAATTTAAACTGAAACACTTAAAGACTCCTTATTCCTTTTTCAATTTACCAGAAAAAAGTTTAAATAAATCCCTGCATATTGCATTACAATATATTTTTTAAGCCCCAATTTAAACTGGTTATTTAATACGCTCCTTTTTAAAGGATAAAAGCACAAGTATTCACACATATCTATAGAAAGTAGTTTTTATGATAGTAAACTGATACACATATACATTCATTCGTAAACTCCTATATCGTGTATTCAGCTACAAGTGTAGCATGTAAGTGTGTAATGTACCAGCTGAAAAATTACCAGGACTTAATTTTGTAGGCCTTCTAAAAGACATTGTTACACATGTCTCATTCGACACTCTTTTCTCTAATACTTTATAGGTTTGACCTTACAGGTCTTCGATGGAAGACATTCAGATCTTAATTAGACAAAATGTAGGCTAATAGGCCAGCCTTGAATACTAGTGACAAGACGTGTAAAATTAAAACTATTTTGCAGTGCGGCTGGATGCCCTTGTGCCTGCAAAATAATGATTTTATGAAGGCCTCTCTGCTGCATCTCTATACCGCTGGGTAATGTGCTTTAATTTATATATGTTAGTGTAACTATTAAGAACATTGTTGCATTTTCATGTTCATGGGTTTGGCACAATGCGTATACGGCAACTTAAACAACCCTATAAAATTTACGATTATTACAATGTTAACTATATGAAAAGGGGCGTTAATACGTTTGTATGGTTGGCTAAAGATTTTAATGAAACTTAAAACAGCAAAAAAAAAATGTATGTATTTTTTTGAAACAAAAACAAAAGAGTTTTTTGTTTAAACTATTTAACTAGGCCTATTCAATGAGGCCACAGATAACCATATTACAATGAAGTGGTGTTTTTGTTGTAAAAAAATTAAATAAAAACTTAAATATTTATTAAGTATTTTTAAATGAATATTACCTTTTATTTTTACTTTCTCTTATTTCATAATAAATCACGCACTTTCTACGCTCTCTTCCGCATGCATGGATACTTGCACCTTTAAATAACCTTACATGACATGGATGAAACGTTATTATGCTGTCAAACCAAAAACGGAATCACAAAAATACATACGTACAAACTTCCGGTTGACATGATTGTTAACATATATGAATGTATGCATATTTGTAACAATGTTTAACATGACCTTACAATAAAAACGATAATCAGATCCACCACAAGTAACATTATCATTAGGCTCAACATTGAAACCGGATGACATTAAAGAAGGCGATGATGTTTATTTCGAGTGTCACATTAAAGCAAATCCTAAGGAACATCGCATCACTTGGTCACACAATGTAAGTATTGTATAATTTTCAACATTTTCTCATTCAAGCTCATAACACAACACATCGCACTTGCACATGCATATACACATTCACAGATACAATTGAATAATATTGTTATAATTTTCTTATAAATTTAAATAAGTTTATCTTTGATTTGAATTTCCGTATAAAAGATACAAATGTTTGTGTGGTTACCAAGCGCATTGTTTGAATATGAATATTTTTGAATGTGAATTAATTTATCTTGATGTACATATAGTTGTGGACTTATAATTAGAAACGACTTTTCAGCATATACATATATATATGTTCATATATTTTAAAAATTTAGTTCAGCTTATTAAAACTAATAACTAGAAATAGTAAAGTAACAAATTATTATTAAGTTTAAAATAAAAAACTTCACAACATCAATACAATTTTAAGGAAAATTAACCTAAACACCAAAAAACGCAAAAATATATAAAATATATGCAAAAATATATGCAAAAACCCCTTAGTGAGGTTTAACAAAACAGACTTATCCTTTAATATTTTCTTGGATAACCCTTGTTTTTGACAACATTCGCCAGTCTTTTTGGTAAAGTCTTAATTAAACGCTGGCATATTTGCAGAGATATGTTTTCCAGCTTTGTTGCACCAACTAAAACAATTCATCATTATTTCATGGATGTTTGACCTTTAGGTCTGTCTCTTTTTACAATTGCCCACAAGTTTTCAATTGGGTTAAAATCAGGACTTTGGGATGGCTAGTCAAGAACATCAATATTTTAGTGCAAAAGTCAACACTTCACTAACCGTGAAATTTGCTTTGGGTCATTATCATGCTGGAAAATGTATTGGACGGGCATATTTTCAAAGCAATACATTTCCATTCCATTTTCCAAAATGTTTTTATAGTATTGCTGATCTATTATTCACTGAACTCGTGCAATTGGACACAGACCACGCCAATAAAAGGCACTCCAGACCATAATAGTCACCGTGTTTCCACAGAGTACTTGGACGTCTAACATACGATTTTCCACCAGATTGGAACAAGTTAAACTTAGATTATTACAACTTAATCTATTGTTTAACAAATTATAATCATTTGTCACTAATATTTAGAAAAGTTTAAACGTTGAAGAAAAAAATGCGCGTTTCTAATGACGTGGCCAGCAAAAAAAAAAAACAATTGTGAAAGTAATATTTTTTTTAATTTAACTTATAACTCAACGTCTTGTGCATTATGTTGAAGCTACACAGCGATCCTATTATATCAAAGCATCGTTTCTAATTAGATGGCCACTGTATATGTTACTGGTTAGATAATTTTTAGAAGTGGACGCTACATGGGAGCTATAACCTATAATGGTCCGATCAACATAAAATTTAGTAGCATTTCTTTTATTTATTTGGATATAAACACTTGAAAACGATCTATGCATGTCAAAGTGAATTTTAGAAGTGTATCTTATTTTTATTTTTATTTATTTATTTTCGAATGAATATTATTTAGATACCAATAATTTTAAGAGACTTATGCTAATTTAACCCTGCTGTTAGGTTTGGACAATTTTGGTCAATTTTCAACATATCAACTTAAAACGTTTGCTATTGGGGAATTTTTTATATTTTATTGCTTCTGAAAAACTTTCAACCATAATTAATGAAATAAAAGTTAGAAAATTAAAAAATTATTAATCTTGGGTTAGGACCATTTTGGTCCGATATTATATTTTTATTTATTTATATGAAACTAATTTAAAAATCATAAATTTTCCATTGTTTTAGCAAAGTAAACAAGTCAGACACTGAATATAAACTGCCGCTTCCAAGATAAACTTGGTGCATCATACACATTCCCACATTATTACAGGCTTACTTATAAAATTTGTATGATATCATATGTAGACTTTTCTCAAAATTCGGCCATTATTATAAATAATATTTTTGTTTGTTTTTAATATATTGTTCTTTATTTTAAAACAAATTGACAATTGGTCCCAATTCCTTTGTAGATTATTATAAAATACAAAACAAAAATATCTGTTCACTTATTACAAAAAATACTAATATGGACCAAAATGGTCCTATACCTAAGATTCGTAAGTTTTTTTTGACCCAACAGCAGGGTTAAGTTATTTGCGGAATGAGCCTTATATGGGAGCTATGGACGGTTATTGTCTGATATTGGTGATTAAATTTTATACAATGCATATTTGTGCCAACATTTGTTCGGATACGTATATTAATGACCAGTAAAGACATATTTCGATAGGACATTAGTATGACATTTTGAGTCGTTGGATATACTTTTTTTGGCTTTACAAAGACAAATCACAAATCCAATAAACCAAACACAATATAATGGTGGTAAATTTGCATATTTTCGATTTGATATAAGTATATTCGTGCATGTCATATTAATCATATTTTTTCAATTTCATTTAGTTTCACCATTTTGAAAAGAAGAGGGTAATGCAAACTCAGTATTCTTTGTAAATGTTATCTAGTTGATTTGAGTACAAGGTGACATCTATGTGAGGAATTCTTAAGTGCATGCCACAACACCAGTACCCCATAAAAAAGAATGGGCTTTATAACAGCATTTACGATCCAATTGATACCTTTAGAGTTAATTCCCCAGTTGGTCCCAATTACCTTTTTGCAAGAGTATATAGCCACATAGGCCTTATTAATCCTGTTCTGTGTGTTTAACGTCCAGGATAATTTTCTATATAGAATGATGCCCAAGTATTTGGCACTTTCCGCAATCTTTAGTCTATTACCATTCAGTTTTCGGTGGAATGAATTTATCAATTTTATACCTCCTTGTGAAAAGTACTATTTCCGTTTTAAGAGCGTTCACACTTAGTCCACATGTTACCTTAAAAATTGTTTTTAAAATCTGCGTAATGCAACATGTTGCTGAAATTGATTGCGCGCACATATACACAAAAACAAAAAACCTTTTATTTAAAGTCCTGCGAGTATAAGTGAGCATGTAGTAAATATTACTTACTATTTGTTAACATATATATTGTAATGTACATATATATACTAAGTCCTTCATAGGAACCTTGAAGTTTGTACCTTTTGTTGTTTGGTTTTACACATAAAATATATATAATTTGTGAAAACATTTACTTTTTGTTTATAAAAATAAAAACATTTTACAAAATATTCATATTTATTTATTTATTTGTTCCACATGCTTTCACATTCATACATAACAATTATTTCTATAGTGTCGCTTCATTGTTATAATATCATTGAAAAAAGAAAACTAACATTTCTTTATACATTCATTTTTGTCCCAGGGTGTCCCTGTTACCCAGAATGTCTCTTGGGGCATTATAATTTCAACACGTTCTTTGGTATTGCAACGTGTGGCACGCGTGCATGCTGGCTTGTATGCCTGTTCAGCAGCAAACGATCGTGGAGAAACGACAAGTGCCATGGTGAATCTTAGAATACGCTGTAAGTAAACAAAAACTTTTTATATACATTTTAAATATTTCTCTTTAGTTTTCTTATTTTAATTTAGTAAAAATTAAATAGGTACAAATATTAAATGCAACAAAAACGTATATAAACTAAACAGAGCATAAATGAATTTAAAATCAATACTTTTTTCTGTTTTAAAAACTATATTTGGAAATATATTTTCGAGAATAACATTTCTCGTTTTTTTAATTTCTATTAAAATAATTTATGTAATGACATATTTGCATTTTTATTTTATACATACATACATACATACATACATACATACATACATACATACATATAACAACTATCATTATTATTTTTATTATTATTATAGTTTGTTATTTATTGAATTGTAAATGAGCATCAATTGTAAACATTTGCATACCATTTTGTGTTATTTGTTTATGCAAAATTACAAACATTTCTGTTTATTTATGTGCATAAAAATAATTAAAAAAAAAATACAAAATTTAACCATACACACATACACATACCCCGCTTCTAAGCATATTGTGTTTGTATTAGTCCAAAACTTATATTATTTAAATAGATTGTTGTTGATGATGGTTTTATTATAATTTGCGAAAACGCTAATGTTTTTAATCAACTGTTGTCTTAATCATTTAAAAGTGTATTTTTTTTTTTTTGAAAAATTGATTTGGAATAAATTAATAAATAAATTCTACACAAAATAAAGTATGAAGCATTGTTCCTGTTAACTATTGAATACTTTTTAAACACAAGAAAAAGCCCAGTTTTTGTTTTGATGGATTGCATTATATCTACACTGTACTTTTACTTTTTCATCCACACATATTATTCACTTGACCGAAATTGGGCACAATTGGGGAGTTAATAGACTTATACCCAACAACACCATAAGTAGAAGGGTATTATGTGTTTGTGTTGATGTTTCTTACGTTCAAAAAGGATGGCTGTCAAAGGACACTTCCGATAATCACTTTATTGCCCATAAATCTCATAAAAACAATTGTTTTTTATTTTTTCTTTTCTATTAATTTTAATTATAAGTTATTGAGCTTTATTGAGTACTTTATTTCTATTTAGCTGAAAAGCTCTTGAAAGTGGCTGGCCAATTGGAAGAGTAAATACGTCTCTGAGCCGAAAGAAAAGCGCCTAAATTATGTTACTCAAAACAATTTGAGAAATAAATATGAAAAGAAATGGAATGGACAAAAATGAAAGGAAAGAAAAGAAAACCAGGAAATTAGGATTTTTCTCATTATTTATTAAATTATTTGAACAAAGGATTTCCTATCAATAGGGAAAACTGAAGTGAAAAGGTGAAAGGTTAGTTTGTATCTAGCCGGAAATGAGTATTTACGAACTGTTTGGAACATTGACATTTAATTTAGAACTTTATGACAAACAGAATTATACTGCAACACATAGCAAGCTGCACACATAAAGGAAAATTAAAATTGCAGATAAAATAAGGAGAATTTCTAAAGGTACGATCACACTTGGCAAATATTTGCCGAAAAATATGTAACCACTAAATAAAATATATTTGAATTCGTTTATTTATAGAAAAAAAACTTCTTTTATTTCGGACAAGACACAGCAAATATTTAGTTTTATTTTATTTGATGCTGTAAGAGTAAACAACGTCAAACAAATTTGATCTAAAACATGTGGTTACGCTTTTTTGAGTAAATATTTGCCAAGTGTGACCGTACCTTAAGCGTTGTTTTGGCGTAAACAATTTTCAATTAACTGGTTAGCGCATTTAATCATTATGCATGATTTGTAGCCCGTGTTCGATTCCCAGCCGCTGCCACTCAACCAACATCAGTTTCTGATAATTATTAGTTTTCTTTCTATCCATCATAACTAATATTTATCACAGCGCCCTCCTTCGGTGGTATAGCATTCACACGCCACCGAAGTAAAATAATTAAATAAAGGCTATAAAATTAAGCTTTAACATTAATGCGCCTACTCACCACCAGAGGCGCTGCAATTCTGCACTAAAAACAAACATAATGCGCAATTGCAGAGTTCTGATATAAAATAGCTTTCTTCTTTCACCACATTTACTTCTTTAAACCCCTTTCCAAAGAATGAAACGCAATTATATATGGGCATATTAATTGCCTAAGTGTTGCTTCTCTTTAAAAAAAATGTAAACAGTAAATCCTTCATTCCTTAATTGGCATTTGCAACGTCCCTATTGAATATCGCTTAAAAAATCTGCATATGTTAAACTGAAAATAGTTTTTTTGGATCTCTTTTCTCGATGACACTCCCAGCAACAACTTTTATCATAATTAACTTTATACTTCGTACAAAATAGCATATTAGCTCATTATTTTAACACAGTGAGGCAAAAGATTATTACAATTGCTTATAAATATGTCATTATTTTAATATCACTGAAGTGAAAGCATAATGTTCTCATTCAAATAACTAGATAATAAACAAGTCATTATATAACTGCTTCTTAGTAATGAAGTTCGTACGTAGTTGTCATTGAAAAGCAATTTATTCAATACCAGAGCTAAAATGAACTAGAAATTAACAAAACTAAACACCTTTAACTCTCTTTTGGTGTGAAAACACACAATTTAGCAAATGTAACACATTTAATATTTATTTAAAACTGTCGTTTTTTATATGTTTGGCACTAGGAAAAGGATTTTAATAGTTAAATATGCGAATTCGACCAAATATATGTTTATATACTAATAAATGTAACAAATTTGTTAAATGTATTGAAGATGAACTAATTTGATGTTAGAGATAACTAACTATAAATCATAATTTTGACAACAAAAGTACGTAGACATACCGTATGTATGGAACGAGGACAACACGAGGGTAAACAATGTTATGTACTCGTAATTTATTTTTAGGGTGAGTTGAGTTCATGAGTTGAACTATCATCACAAGAGTTTTTTTTTTTAAACAATGCCTTGAAAATTGACCAAAAATAAGTAGTTTTGTGTTATTAACCTTAAAGATAACATACACAGAAAAAAACAAAATGAGCTAAACGCAAGGTTCAGAAAAAATAGGACTAAATGCTTGTAGTCATATTTACTACGCTCCTTTAAAAGTACATTCAAGACATTAAACTCTGAACGCATATTTTTCTTTTTAATGTGCAACGTTCAGCTCTTATATATAAATTTTGATGCTATTGAACGAAAAAAATATGCTTCTCATACGCGAACAGAAGGCAATATTCAATGAATTTCTTTTTAGAAAATTTAAAAAATTTGGTTCAATGCAATGTAATTAGCTAAAAGCAAACTAAACTGGTCGTTCAAAAAATCTGAAGGCAAAATCGTGAAAATATTTTGCATTTTTTCAAAACATTTACATACATTTTCTGAACACAAAACTAACAGGAACCTATAAAAGTAATCCCTAAGTAAACCATTCAGATTGTATATACAAATGTGTGTGTTTTACTTTAAGAAAATGTCTTAAATAAGTTGTGAAGTCAGTGAAGTGCGTTTTCGGCAAGGAAGAATTGTTAAAATAATTTATTTGCCGAATTCAGAAAGTAAGTTATTTGTGCTTTATACATAATTATTTTATAGTTCCACATTTTTCTTTAAGTTATTATTTATAGAATACCAACCAACGAGAATACAGACTGTTTCATTAATATATTAGAGATATTTACACGAATTTGTAAAGGAGATTCATTTAAACGAACAAATATTTTCTGAAAAGGTAATAATTTATTTTTTTATTTTTTTATTGCTTCCACTGAGATTGTTTTAAATTATGTACGTTTTATTATTTCAGACATTAGAAGATTTTTTATCATCGATAGATATCGACTTGTCATCTGAAATGAGGGATTAATTTATAAACATCATGGTAGAAGAAATATGCGGAGTATTTCCTAAGGCAGAAGAAGTTTCTGGAGCCCTTTAATTAAAAATAAAATTTAATAAAAAAAATAATTTAATAATTTTTTATTTAGGACTAATATTACCTACTATCCTTGCAGAGGAAAAATAGCTCCAGGAGGAACGTTATTTCATTGTTAAACAAATCTTGAGCAAACGTCTTTCGATGAAACATTGTCTACTAACACAGATGACATCACTGACCATCCCAGCAGGAAAAATTGCAAGTGTTTCTATTTGCAGGCCTTATAGAATACTTGTTTTCAGATTCTAAAAAATGCGATACTCATTTCACTATGCCTTCTCTCAGAACGCGTTCTATAAGGCGTTTCATACACATTCATGATTTCAATAGCAAACGCGAATGGTTTTTTTAATATACGAGTAATAAAATTGAACAAAGAGAGTGTTTATAAATTTAGTCTTTTAAAAAAGTTTGTGGTGTAATTTAACTAATTTAAAACACTTGTTTATTTTAAAATGCCTTCTTTAACTTTCCTCAATGAAACTACTAATTACTAAGGTCTACTAAGACCTTTAAATATGCCTTGTATGAGGCATTAATAGGGAGACCTTCCAATTGCCCTTCTCAAGTAGACCTTCTAGCAGGCATGTAACCAGTAGCCACGTAAAATTGAAACTATTCGGCAATGCGGCTGAAAGTCCTTGTGACTGCCAGAAAAGGCCTTCTAGAAGCCCTCTTTATAGCATATTTTTCCTGCTGGGATATTAAGCAATTGAAGCAAGAATGGCTTTGTCCATTACAAAGCTGAAATACTACATGCATATGTATATGTATGTCATCGGTGGGTAATAATGACATAAGAAAATTGGATAATTTTTCTGTTTTAAAAGAATGGCCAGTTATAAAAGATGCAAGAGTCATAGATTTGGTAAGTTTGTATTTTTTGCGTTTTTTAATTATTAATTTCTTACTTTCAGATGTTTAAAGCAGTGTTTTTTTGAATGCTCAACAATTTTTCATTGCTATTTGCCAATGGAAGAGCACCATACAATTAAAAATCGTACAAATCGATGGAAAATACTTTGCAGCCTTAACAGTTTAAAGTTTGCAATCAGTAAAAAACTTTTTACATATTTTGATGGTAGATTTTTAAAATTTTTATAATTTTTGAAAGCATTTAATTGAGATGTAAAACTATTCATTGTGTTAAGTTTTAATTAGTATTATACTAATGGAAAAAATGTATGTACGTTAGCAAAGTTTATAAATAATTTGTACATTATATAAGTTTACTAAAATACGAATAAATATTATTAATAAATTAAATGAAAATAAAGAAAAAAGTATTTTAATTAATTTTCTAAATGCATCTAATAAAATACCATATTTGCATTAGTAATAGAGATATACTAATACACCAATACCTCGTTTTGCTTCGTTTCGTTTTGCGTTTTTTCGAAGTTGCGTCGCTGCTTAATTAGTACCAATTTTCACTTTTCGTTGTTTGATTTTTTTTTTTAATTTTTGCAAAATTTGCCACATCATTAGATGCTAAACCGATGAACCGCACAAGAAGTGCTTTGATGATCACAATTAAGTCCTTGCTTTTTATTTGGAGCGAAAATCAAGTTACGCAGAGAATGCCATTAAGTAAAATGGTACAGCAGACAAAACAATAATGCTAGTAGTAGTTATATAGACAATTGCTACAAGGAAATTTATTTTACGTTGAAAAAAAGGCTGTTACGCAAACATTCGATCAATATTTTGTGAAAGAAAGCCGACGACTTAGTACTTTCATAATCCTAGAACCTATCTTCGATCCTTACATGGTGTGATATAGAAAATCTTAATTCACTTTGCGTTGATTCAATTTGCGTCGTGTTTTGTTTGGAACGTAACCCCTACGCAAAGTCAGGTATTGGTGTACAAGAATTAAGTCCACGTTTGGCATGAAACTAAACGATTTATTTGGTACATTATTCGGTGCAGAAAACGTAGCAAATGTTAAAAAAATAACACATTTGTTCGGTTTTCTACTACGTAATTGTTTCTATATATTATATTTGGTCTGTATTAAAAATTAATTTGATACAATTATATATAACAATCCCTGAATTAAATACAAATTTAATGAAATTCAATCTTTTTTGGTGTAATATCCAAGTTGAATAAGAACAGGTTCAATATATATGTATAATTCCTTAATACAATACACTTAAAAAACATTGATATGTATATATGTATGTATGTGTATAATTAAAGTAATTGAAAGTAAACAATTTGCAAATGATATAATAACCACAATATATGTATATGTGTTTTATAACCACACATATATTGAATACATACATACATATTGCTAAAACGAATAAAAACCAAACATACACTTAAACAAACTTTAATAAGGAAACCCCTTATATTTAAATAGGAAATTCGTCGAAAAAATTTATCTTGAAAAGTATTCTGTATGAAATAATTTATAAAAACTAATAACAAAAATTTCACTTCGAGCGTAAAAAGTAGAAATGGTAGTTTTCAAAAAAGTTCTTCAAGAAATGTAATTTATAACGTAACAACTCACGCGCATAAATGCTTGGATTACAGATGATGATGTAATGGATACCTACCTATATTTTTGTATTTATGACATGGCTTTTGATATGCTGTATATGTATTTACATACATACATACATACATGTACGTGTATACGTACTTGAGTGTAAACTTGCAAAAACATGAACACACGTTTTGATGTCTGCCGTGTACAATGCACTTATGAAATGAATTACATCAATATGTATGATTGATGTTTTTGTGCTGCTTGTGTAAATTGTGATCCTTGAAAAATTGCGTATTGTATTGTTGTGTTTTTGATTTGTCTTCTATTTCTCAATTTCGTTTTTTTTTTTTTTTTTTTGTTTCAGTTAAATCAGCGTTGGTAAAATGTTGTTCCTTCGTAAAAAACTATTGCGCAATGCCAGACATTTTTAATTTTATTTTTTGTAAAACCATAAATTGAGATACTTTTTCTTAAAGAATATTAAATTAAAGTTGAGAAATTTATTGAATTACAAACCTTATTAGCAAATTATTTAATGAACGTAGAATTTTATTTAAGAAATCTAAAAGAAGACGGTAAAATAAATTTAATTTATAAAAATACGTTCCAAGTCTAATATATTTATAAACAAAACACCCATATTGGAAACGTTATATTGGGCTAGTGCTGATGTTTGTAACGCAAAAAATATTACCCTAAAAAAACACTTTAAAGTATTAATTGACAAATAAATACTTTCAATTTCAGTCTGTTGCCTGTCCATGTCAGCAAAGTACTGGTCGCAATTTGAAAGTATTTAGTTAGAATTTTGTGTATGCATTTTTTCGGCAACATGTTTTATGTCACATAATTTTATGATGATTGGTCTATAATTAGTCGTAAATTTCAATAGAAAACTGTTTTAACTCATAGGTGTAGAACATGGTCAGCCTTGTCGGACTAAACATACTATATTCTTAGATTTTCCACTCCTTTTTTAGAATGAAATTTAAAGCACTGAAGATATTACGAACAATGCTTTATTAAAAAGCCCCCTTCTAATTAATTTATTTTTTTAATAATTTAAATTGGTTTTGCTTAAAATCCCAAAAAGCAAGCAAGCTCATGACCCACCATCAAATGATGTGGGGTATATTACGTTTGCCATACCGTTTGTAGCACATCGAAACAATGGTCGAAGATCGAAAAGGGCTATATATTCTGTGTCCTTATAAGATTCTAAAACGATGTAGCAAAGTTCGTCCGTCTGTTGAAATCACGATAGAGCTTCGAAAAAAATACATGAAATTCTTGCCTAACATTATTTTATCTACCGAATTATTTGGTGTTGAAAATGGGCAAAATCAGCCCAGTAGGATCCGAGTTATAGATCAAAGTTTCAGACTACACTTTATTTTTATTGTAGAACGACAAGTCCTGTTGAAAATGGTAGGAATTGGTCCACGATTTCTAATAGTCCCCATACAAATGTCGGAATATGGATTTATGGTACAGAAATGTCTATAAAAAAAGCCGTATCTAAACAAAATTCTGCAAAAATAAGTTTCATGCAAACTGAAATCTCAAAACAATATTTTGTTTGCATCGGTCCATATTTTGACCATAATCACTTAAATATGCATACATTTTTTATAAAAATCACTAACAAGTCGATATTTAACACAAGTAATACGTATATACATCTAAATTGTCGTAGTAAATTTGATGATGATTGGTCTATATTTGACCATAGCCCCCATGTAAAGTTATTTTTCGGAAATCACTTAAATACACATAAATCTCTTATAAGCAACAGCAGCAAGTTAAAATTCGACACGAATAGTCCATACATATATTCGCACCCAATTTAATGATGATCAGTTCATATTTGAACCTAGTCGTCAACATATACATACAATTTGAAAAATCACTTAAATGCGCATAAATCTCTTATTAAAATCAGTATTAGGTTGAAATTCAACAAAAATCATTCGCATGTACATATACTTATGTAAGTCGTCGTACATAATTTCATGATTATCAGCCCCAAATAGGTGATAGTTCCAATTTTAGGACTGAACCCGAAAACTCATTAACCTACATAAGCATCCATTTCTAACCGAAATTTTACACAGATTATAAGCAGGTAAAAATTATACTAATGACTTTTATGAAGGTGGGTCCATAATTCAGCATAGCTCCCGTACAAGCTCCACTTCCGAGATGAACCATAGAGAATACAGAGTTGACAATATCGACGTTTTTTATGTCAAAATCAGTTTATAAAAAGTATAAAAATAAGTTATTAATTTTATTTAATTGAAAGTGGCAAAAATATAACGCATTACTTTTAGAACATTGCGAATACAATAATGTACTTTTTGTAGTAGATTCTTAAGTAGTATGGTGCAAAATTTCCTCTTACTTTTGAACTGAATTTAAAGGTGAAGTTTTGGCTGCAAACCTACAATTATTCAGTAACATAACCAGTAATTTTTCGCTGTAGCAGAATGTAATTAATATTGCAATAATAAGATTTTTATCATTCCTTTGTACAACCATAAAATGGTATATTATATAATAATGATATTCAAACAATTTCATATAAAGGTAGACAGAAAACACAACCCACTATGATTAAGAAATTTTAAATTATTGAAATTATAAACTCACCAGCCATTTACACATATACACGATCTCAACAACTCATAGTTATGTAAACACATTTGCAAGTATGTCGGTCACGCCCGACCATATGTTACCCTACACGGAGTATATAAATTACTTATAAAATATTTCTGTTAAATTTGATAGCAACATCAATGCTTAGAAAAGTTGTATTAATATAAAAGTGATTATAGAAAGTGGTTCTCATATGTTAGCTATGTTAGCTAATGGATTTTGGTGGCATAATATAGCATAGCATAGAAAGAGAATAGTTAGTTTTTTAAAAACATTTTTATTTTTCAATATAATCTCCTGAAACTTCAATCCAATGCTTATCTACCAATTCTATCCCCTTATAAAAATAGTTTTCCTCAAGCCCTTTAAATTAATTAAACTGTTATACCCTTTTGAAGATAGTCAATCAATAAAATACCTTTAAAGTTCCAAAAAACTGTTTGAAAAATTTTCATTCTTATGCGTTTTGCGGCAACCAACTTGCAGGAACCGTTTTCAATTGCAGTTCTTTATGTAAAATTAAATGGATTTGATCATTTGAGATGCCATATTAGCTATTTCATGCACTGTTGTTCGTTGATCATTTAATACCATATCATGCACTTTGGATACAATTTCTGTTGTTGTTGCTGTTTTGGACTTCCACTACGTGGTTCATCCTCAATGCTTGTACGACCGCGTTTAAATTCAGCAACCCAATTTTTTACTATTGCATATGAAAGAGCACTTTCACCTAACACATTCACCATATCACTATAAATTTCTTGTCCCGACAAACCTTTTTTATTTAAATATGTAATGACATCAAGAATTTCTAATTTTTCCATTTTTGAACACCTGTTTCTATATAAAGCAGTTGTCAGATTAAAAAGAATTTTTTTTGTTTTTACCGCGCTTTCTGTTCTAGGCTAAGAATAACTGCCCTCGTATATATGAATCTTTTTTTGTGTTGAATTGGATAACAAAAATGTTAAACGATTTTTAGTAGGTAAAGTTATTTCAGGAATTGGTTTTTATGTGAGAAAGAATTGCTCAACGATCATTATAAAATAATGCCGATTAATTTGTGTATTTTTATATGGAACTTATTCGTGTTAAAAATTGTTTGCAGTCCAACATTTTTATGATATTTGTGTTAATTATGACCGATCCGCAAAAGAATTTTAAATGCGATTTCCTTTGGTGGCGAAATTTGTGTGAATAAATACATATATAAATCTGACATATATTAAAGATAAAGCTCTATTTTGGGAGGACATAAAGGGTCGATTGCAATGCATATATAGGTACAAAATTTTAACCAAATATTTTTAAAATTTATCGTCAAGATTTATCATCTACTTAGCCTGACTATGGTAGGGTATAAAAAACTCACACAAATCCTTTTATTTGCCAGCATAAAAGCAGGCACATACATATACACACACAAATAAACATTTAATAGTTATCATAAAATTAAAAATTCATAAGGTTAATTGAATTGCTATTCATGGTGTTATAATTATTTATGGTTTATTAGCGATAATTGGCATAAATAGCAGCGGATATCAAATATATGTATGAATGTAGATATTCTTTAGTGAATTTTACAATACATTTACCCAGACTCTTTGTAATCAAAACAACAATACACATGCCTAGTACATACACATAATATACATACATACATACATGCATAGTTTCTGTTATTAAATGACCTTATACACATATTTTATAAATATGTATGTACGCAAACAAGTAAATATATATACATAAGTTTGAGTAGATACATTTGTATTAAACACTCTTAAGGTAGGGTCACATATGGCAAATATTTGAGGAAAAAGACGTAACCACTAAATAAATTATATTTAAATTATTTTATTTATTTAAAAAATTTGTTTTAGTTATTGGATTTTCACGGTCACACAAACAAATTTAGTTGTATTTTAGTTGATATCGTTTGATCTTACAAAACACTTGCAAGATTTAATAGCGTCAGCGTGTGTGCTAAAAAGTGCGGTTATGCTTTTTTGAGTAAATATGTTTACTGTTACGGTACGGTCACATTTGGCAAACATTTATTCAAAAAAGCGTAACCACTTGTTTTAGCACAATTTTTTTGACGTTGTTTACGCCTACAAAAGTTTTGCGAGATCAAACAGCATCAAATAAATTAAAACTAAATATTTGTTGTGTCTTTACTTAAGTAAACGAAGTTTTTTTTTAAGTAAATAAACGAATAAAAATATATTTTATTGAGTGGTTACTTCTTTTTTAGCAAATATTAGCCAAATGTGACCGTACGTTTACAAACATAAGCACTAATACGAGTATGTATGTATATTTTATTTATAATACATAGATACATATGTAAATAAGTATGCAGTCATTTTATAACAAGTATGACATTCATTATTATTTATTTTTTATTGTATTATTATTTTATTATTGTTCTGGACAGCACACAGGAAGGAAATGTCAGCCATCATCATTATTTAAAATAATCAAAATAAATGTTATAAGTATTTTTATTATAATTAAAAATATATATTTGTAATTAGATGCTCACAGGCAATTCAATAATTCAAAGGAGAGTAAATAAATACAAAATAGTTGCTGTTGCAATCAATGTGATGGCCTATAAAATAAACAACAATGCAGTTTAATTAAACCAAACATCGAGTTTGAGTTTTAATGATTATTTTTGTAATGCTACAACATAAAATTTTGGTCGTTTCGAAACTAACAATTTGCCAGAGATTATTTATATTAAATCGAGAGTTCGAAGGTTCAAAAATTCCTCATTAAAACCATTGGTGCAATTTTTTCTCTAATTAGTATAGATGTATATATGTCATTCTGTTATACTTTACCATTACCTTGTATAAGTTTTGCTACTTTTACTGTCAACACATTATCCTAACACTAGGATGCAGTTAATGACAACAGCACATCACACGCTAGCACTAGCATGCATACATTTTCAAATAAATTCATTCATGATCTGCACATTATATTGTATGTACTATATACTCGTTTATGTGGGTCTGCTTTTGTAAGTTATTATTGTTGTTGTCTGCTGACAATACTTCAAGCGTAAAGTTTTCTTATGATTTAGTTGGGTGTTGAAATATTCAAAATAAATCTTCATGTTGAACGCATGAAGAAAACAGAAGAGATATTAAATATTAGCAATGAAGGATATAACATTTTACACAAATAAAGTAATTGAATAATATTTAAAACATTTTCCACAATTTACTAAAATCCGCTTTGAAGTTTTTACAGTAGATCTGTTGTTGAAACAATATTGTTAGCCAGTCATTGGGAATAAAATTGATGGTAGAATTACAATTATTAGCATTAAATTTTATCTCGATATCATTACTTGTAAAAGATTTATACATGTTAAAGTGATTTTCAGAGGATGGTCTTATATAGGAGCTATGACTAATTGTCAGACGATGATTTACACTTTTAAATAATGATTATATACAAATCATGAAACATTTTTATAGTGACGTATAAGTAAATTATTAACTTCAAAGTTTTATCAGCATTTTAAAGTCATTTTTAGTAAAAGATCTTTTGTGGGAGCTTTATGTACATAATTATGGACCCAACAGTATAAAATATTTGAAAAGTCATTGATTTGAATGCCAACATTTATGGTATGTACAAATTGTATAAAATTCAATTATTAGAAAATCATAGTTGAATACTGTTTTTACATAATCGTATTAATGTTTGAAACTGACAAAACTGCATAGATGAAACATACGTGGCACAACAAAAAGTTTCATAATTCCCATGGGTGCTGTCAAATTTTTCAAAGTGAATAACATCGAATCACAGACCTACCAAATATATATTGTGTAAATTTAGTTATTCCCAGGTATAGAAACAATTGCTTGTCAATGGTTATACTCTCATGCGGACCATAATTCTTCGCAAAATTTTTTTGAAAACTTCAAGTGGAGTAGAGATTTGCTCTATATCATCAGATTATGTCGACGAGTACGTATACCATCAGCTGGTTTTCATTCCATATAGTCCCATCTTTTCCAATGAAGAGATTATTATTCTCTTCAACTATTTCAGAACCACTCATTTAAAAAATTGATCATCTTCATCATGCTGCCCGGCTTCTTTATTAACTCTTTCATTTGTCAAAGCCTCAGCAATTTTGGTGTAAAAATTCTTGTCGAAGTTACTAGAATGTAGCGTATTGAAAATAAATTCTAATTCATCGTTTAGTTTCCCAAAATTTCCAATTTTTTCACTTTTTTAGAAAAAATTTCTCATAAACACTACGAAAGTTCGCGTCAAACTAAAACAAAACACTCATAGACTGCTCCGGTGAAATAATATAAGGGTTAATAGGAATGGCTACTTACATTTGTCTGGGCGTAAATATAAAACTTTGTTACTGAACACCTGTTTTAGTCAATTGATTTAGAAATGTTGATGGCTTTCTACGTATTTTATGGAAAAAAATTAAAAAAATCAAGTTTATATACAAATGTACTGCAATTTTTCATTCAAAATATATGTGGGTCTGGCCAGACCCACTGTGGTACTTATATGACATCGGTTTCAAATATCCTTCTAACTCATATTTTGTTTACTATTTTCGTCCCGTTTTTTCACCATCAGAAAGCCAAGAAAATTTCAAAAGGGTACCTAAAAGTTCAAATCTCTAGCCATATTACAAACACGTTTAAAATACAAAATAAATTGGAAAAGGTCTGGCCAAATCCATGACTGTGACGAAGGGTAAAAGGAATTTTTAAAAGTGATTCTTATATGGAAGCTATTGTCATTTATAAATCGATCTGCACAAATTAGTAGGCTTCATGTACAACTTATTTGTGCAGAAATTTGTTTGGATACGTGTATAAATCATACGCTAATGACTGATAAACCCCTATTTCGGGAGGACATTTTTATGGGAGATAGGTAAAGTAATGAATCGATTTCAACCAATTTCAAATCTTGGGATGAAAAAATATAATGTCCCAAATTGTATGGAAATATCTTTAAATTTGCGATCTAAGCTACGCGCATAAGCTTTAAATGGACAGTCATTCAGACAGACGGACGGACATCGTTAAATTGATCGGTATACTTCAAGGTTCCAACACCCACCTAACTAATATTTATGGACGTTACAAACAAAAATCCTAAGCATCTCCCAACTATGATGGTGTAGGGTTAGTTATTACTTTAATGAAATTGCAGCCCAACGAATTATGCCCTACACTGTAACCCATGATACATATTTCCTTATAAAAGTAATATTTTCCAAAATTGTTTGCCATTTCATAAATGCATAAAGACACAGTTTGATGTTCATATGTGTGCATATATCCATACGAGTATATGTATATTTGTATATATTGTATATTATGTCTTACTGGTTGGTATTCATTCAATAGCAACTTAAAAACTTTTCAAATATTTTTTAATAAATTTCAAAACAATATGTTTGTTCCTGGCAATTCTTAGTTTTTCATGGTAAAATGATAAAGTGTGAGAAAAAAAGTTGAATTACCGGAAGCATTTGTGTATATAATTTTTTTTATTTATTTTATTTTTTATTATTCATATAATAAGTTGAGGGAGAGAGGAGAGCAAGTGTAAGAGAGGAAAAAGTATTTGCATTGCTATTTTTTTATTATTATGATTGTTTGGATACATACATATATTGAACATATGATCCTTCCAAAGTATTTTATAGTAAAATGTTTATGTTTATGCCAGTGTGTGTGTTTATGCTTTATTTTTCAACGGAAATTCATTCATACATGTGTGTTTGTGAAAAAATGTTTGTAATAATAAAAATATGGCAAAAATATCAAAAAAAAAAAAACAAGTTTTCGAGCTCAATTGTTTAGAAATAAAACGAATAAATTCCGTTTCTTTATTTTATTTCGTTTATACATATATTTTTTCCATTTTTGCAGCTTTAAAAGGAAATAATGTTTCATAAGACAGGATATATAAGCAAAAATAAGAAAATGTATAAAATTTAATTTTGTTTAACAATAGCTTTTATCTGTAACTTCTAAATACTTCACCTATTTTAAGTAATATGTATTTACCTTTTCGTCCACTTGCAGATGCTCCGGTGTGTAGCACCAATGCGGTGATTGTCATTGGCGCTTCACTGGAAGAGGCTGTGCCCATACCCTGTCGCGTTAATTCAGATCCACCAGAAATTGATTTTGAATGGACTTTCTCTAGTAGCGGTGAACATTTTGAAGTACCTTCTGGTCATTATGCCACAATACAAGAGGCCACTACAACCGCTGATATACATCGCACCATTGTTGAGTCCAATGACACTCATTTTGAAACTTATGGTAAATTAATGTTATTTTTTCTTTTTTTGTACTACACTTCTTGCTGCTTGAATTTTCTTTCTTAAGGTCTTTTTCAAAAAAATGTTGTTTACTATTTTTTTCTTTTCTCTATTTCTTATTTTATTTTTTTGCTTCGTTATAGTAGAGACTGTTAGTGAATTGATTTATACACCAAAAGGCGAACGAGATTATGGTACATTGGCTTGTTGGGGTAGAAATTCAATTGGCAAACAATCAGAACCATGTTTATTTCAAGTTGTACCAGCTGGTAAGTTTTGAAAAAAGAAAAAGAAAACACACAAGCTTGGAAAAATAAATGTTTTATTTTTTAGAGACTTTGTTATGTCCAAAATACATAAGAGTCTTTAATAATATTTAAAAAATCAACATGTTTTCCAACAAGATTATTTAGAAGTTTTAAAACTTATGGCAACATTAAATTATATTAAGATTGGCAAAAAATGCAAATTATAAATTATTAGTCTTTGGAATTATTTTATAATTATATTTAGTACAGACCTTTATTTATTTAAATACTGCAGATTGTAATATAAAACACGATTTGTTTGGACAATAACGTGTTAAAAAGTGGTTAAAATTTATATCTGGTGAAATAAACTTTTACCAATTGTGGAAACTTTGGATATTTAGGTTTCATATTAGTTTAATGTATAAAATCAGATAATTGTTAGATTTTTGATTAATCTTGTTATACCCACCACCAAAAAGGGGGTATATTACGTTTGTTATTCCATTTATAACAAATAGAAATAATGGTCGTAGGTCCGTCCGTCTGTCCGTCTTTTGAAATCACGATAGAGCTTTGAAAAAGACATATAACAATGAAAATTTTACCGAACATTCTTTGAGCCACCGAAATGTTTGGTATTGCAAATGGGAAAAATCGCTCTAGTATAATCCGAGTTATAGATCAAAGTTTCAGACTACTTCGATATTTTTCAGATATTTTTTGCTGTTTTCTTCAAATAGAATACAGATAATATCATGAAATTTTGCAAACTTTAATTATGTTATAGAAGTCCTGTTGAAAATGGTAAGAATCGGTTCACGATTTTTCATTGCTCTCATACAAATATCTTCCCGGAATATGGTTTAATGGTACATAAATTTCTATAGAAAAGCCGTATCTAAACAAAATTCTGCAATAATAAGTTTTATGCAAAGTGAAATCTCAAAATAATATTTTGTTTCCATCGGTTTATAAATTTTTCTATAGCCCCATACAAAGACCACTTTCGAAAATCACTTAAATGTACATAAATCTTTTGTAAAAATGACGATCCATTTGAAATTCCATACGCATATTCAAAGTATACATTTAAATCGTGCCACTGCCGAAAATCTCTTAAATGCGCATAAATCTCATATAAAAAAAACAATAGGAAGTTGAAATTCAACACAAATAGTCCATACATTTATAAAAATCGTCCATCTAAATATGATGATAATCGGTACATATTTGAAAAATCACTAACAAGTTGAAAAAGTAAACCGCATATACATCTAAATTATCATACTAAATTTCATTATGATTGGTCCATATTTGACCGTAGCCACTTCCGAAAATCATTTGAATTTGGATAAATCTCTTATCAAAATGACTATCAAGTTGAAATTTGACAAGCATAATCAGAATATACATTTAAATTGTTGTTCTAAATTTCATTATGATCGGTCCATATTTGACCATAGCCCCCATATAAAGTCGAATTACGCAAGTCACATAAATGGCCATAAACCCCTTATAAAACCACTATCAAGTTGGAATTCAACACAAATAGTCCATATATAAAAAGCGTCGATCTCAGTTTTATGATGATTAGTTTGTATTTGACCGTAGATCCCATATAAAGACCACGTCTAGAAATCACTTAAATGCGCATAAAACTCTTATAAATCTCTATAATAGGTGATTTGGTGGTGGGTATATAAGATTCGGTACAGCGGAATATAGTCTCTTACTTGTTACATTTAAATTGGTTTAATTCCATAAACCTAGAAACACAAAAGCATAGAAGCAAATATGGTACTTATTTTATTGTCCCACAGCCTGAATTTAAAATCTAGATGGTAACAATTAGTAAATTTTATTTTTCTAAGAAAATAAACTTTATCCTGAGTTAAAATAAACCGCATATCACATCGAGTAATGTAAGACTATCAAGGTAGGACTAATGGTACTTTTTACTCATGATGATAAATTGTTTTAAATTAATTATATTTGAAAAAAGACATGTGTTCAAAAAAATTCTTCTGAGGTAAGATACGAATTGAGGTAGCGTGACTTTACAGTACCGAATATAATTCTTCATTGCTAAGATAGTTATTACACTTAAAAACAAAAAAACTTTTATTATTTTGATATAAATTATCCTTGCAATATCAAATGCAATTGAAGAATGGGACAACATATGATTACTCTAAATGTTTCATTTTACTATTGTGATATAAGTATTTAGACAATGTGGCATTTATGGTGCCAATTCTTACATTGCCCTGATAACACTTCACATTTTCACTATGTAAATCTTTCTCTATAAGCTATGACTTCTAAACTGTGATACCAAACGTTTGGAACAATTTACAGTGAGGTAATATAAAATATATAAACAATCCCGCACAATTATTAAATTGATTCTAAAGACATTTCTTTCTAAAATATTATTCTTGAACTGACATAAGTATAACCAAAGACAAACATTTAGTTACAAAATCAAATATTCCTATTCCCATAAAATCAAAATAAAATCACAATTTCTATGTATTTGAAAACAAATTGAGTTAATAACAATCAAAATATATTCAAAGGGAAATCAAAGTCATACAAACATTACACATTACAAAATTCTATCGATAAAATTAAATAAAAATAAATAAAATTCAAATTATAAATAATGATAATGTTTATACCTATTTTGTTTTTCTACATCTCTTTTTCTCGCCCTCCACACACACACACATACACACAAATACGAAAACGAACTCCACTGAACGAATTGAATAAATAATATAGCCAAACCAGGAGCTTTGCGTAACTGTACTTTGAGGCCATATGTAGTGACCTCAGCATCGTTAAATTCATCGAATCAAACAACAATGCATGCCAATCAAATGATGATGCCAACACAATATGGAAGGCACGAAACAAATTTCCCGCATATGGAATATGTACGTGAGCGGAATAATGAACAGAAGCAGCAACAGCAACCAAATCGAAACGGTAGTAACATTAGTAAACCTATGAACAACAACAGTAATAGTAATAGCAACAAAAATCATAATAAAATTTACAATGTTGGTATTAAAGGGACAAACAAAAAATCGAATAATAATAATGGTAGTGGCAGTGGCAACGGCAATGGTGCAGGTGCTGGAGCTGGTGTGACCAGTAATAATAAACGAACTAACAACAATATTAATCAACAGCATAATATACAAAAACAGCTACAACAACAACAACAACAAAATTATAAGCAACAAATGATTGTGCAAAAATATCACATTCCCTTAAATCCCCAACAACTGCAACGATTAAAAAAACGTACTTCCTTTACACCCTCCAAAACATTGGCCAGCATTAAACGCCAACAGCTGGATAAGAAAAACCAACAACAGAAACAACAACAGCTGCAGCAGAAACAACAACAGCAACAGAAAGTTAAAAATGCTAACAACCATAAGCAAGATGAAACTTCAGTTGCAGATGATGACGGTGATGGCAACAATCATAGTAACAGCAACAATAATAAAAATAACAACAGCAATAATAATAGTATAAAAACCATGGGGCCACAGGCAACCGTATCAAAAGCATTTATCAATAATCAAAGTGATGGATTGTCAGTGCCAACAACAAGCAACTTAAAAACGGATATAAATACAGCAGGAGAGTCAGCAACATCGGTATCTGTAACGACAACAAAGAAAAAATTACGTACAAAACGTGGTGCCAAAGATAAAAAACAAGTAAATACCAAAACTACAGCAGCTACGACAACAACAACAACATCTAAGAATGATAATGACAATGACGATGATACTGCAAGAAGTTCAATAGCAACAAAGAAGAAAGATCGCCAATACCGTCAGTCACAGTCAAAGCAACAGCAGCAGCAGCAGCAGCAACATGAACAAACCCAAAAACTTTCAAAGAGTAAAAAGAAAAAAACTAATTTATCATTGCGTTTAGAGCAGCCAAACAAAAAAATAGCTGTTCTTAATGCAATGTCAGCCACCACAAAAAAGGTATCATCAACCAGCAGCACCGACAACAACAACAACGATAGGTATCACAATAAACTACATAACAAAAACACGCACAAACGTGATAAAAATACAATGAGAGTAATTCATCATCATCAACAACAACACAATCAACAACAGCACCAGAACATACAGCACAACATTATCTCAGCAAGAACGGCAAAAAACCAACATCAGAAACGTGTGACAAAACGAGATGTTGCCGCAAGAAATTTAGAAAAAAATCAAAAACTTCCATTACTGCAAAAGCAACAAGAACTTGACGATGGATCTAAAGATGCTGCAGGCCTACAACAGCATTTATTGGACAACGCTAATGAAAATGATGCAGCACAAACAACTACTTATTCTACTAATAATAATAATACTATCGCCAAAGCAGATCATTATAATCATCATCATCACAGCCATCAGAAAGACATCAATCGCTCAATTACCGAAAACAAACTGCAGAATGATAAAAAACGTATACGCAAATCTCTAACACAAAAGGAGCGTTACTTTATTAAAATCAGCAGCAACAGCACACAACATTCGAACAATGAAAGCACGACAAACTATAGCAAACTGCAACTACAACTGAATGATTCAACGAAATTAAATAGCAACAACCTTTTAAAGACACTGCCTCCAAATAAACCGCAAATCACCAATAAACTTGCACAACAGCAAAAAGACCAAAAGCAACAGCTACTAAAACAGACAAAAACTTCCTTAGAACCTTCGAAATCCTTATCTTATGAAGACTCTAGTAAAGAGACATCATCAGCCTCATTAACAGCCCAGACCGCAGCTGTAGCGGCAGCAGCATCAGCAGCAGCATCATCATATCAAACTGAAGACGAGGACGGTGATGCGGATGTTATTGATGATGATGATGATGAAGAATTAGAAAATTTAGAAATGTTCGAAAATAACAATTCAATATACACTCATACCAACAAAAATAATTACACTGATGAATTGCAAGCCTTAGTAGAAGACGAGAATGAGGATGATGAAGATAATGAGAGTGCTACAAATATGGAAGATGAAGAGTTGGACGAGGAGGAAGACGATGAGGATGATGCTGACTTGTTAGCCGAAATGGTCGATGATTATTCATTAAATGATTCAAAAGTCTTGGATGAAGTTATTTCAACAATAGATAATGCCTTACAAACACAAATGACTTACAATACAACCGAACAATATGCAACAGCAACACAACAACGCAAATACCACACAATGATACCACAAAACACCAACAATAGGCCAGGAAATATCGATGAAGTTCACCATAATAATGAAATCAACAGAAACCATATCGATGATAATAAGCAAGATGATGACAATGATAATGTTGACGATGACGATAATGATAATGATGACGAAGACGAGGATGTTAATAACGAACCACATTTTGATTATTCACGTATGGAATATAATTTTCATAATGGCATTGCCACGCACAGTCTTATTAGTCCTTATGGTTCATTGGACTTGGCTAATAATGCTATTGGTAGTGGAGCTGGTGGTATTGGAGTTGGTGGCATTATGGGCGGTGCTGGTGGTGGCGGCGGTGGTACAATTAATTTCGATAATTACGATAATATTATTTATTCAACAATGGAATTGGAATGTATGCCAGGCTATGATGGTGGCCTACAACAGCAGTTTTATTTGGAAGCATACGATTCGAAAACAAAGAAATTACGCCTGAATACATCCAGCACGTATGCAGATGTGCCCATATTTCGTGTTGATTTAAGTGGTAAGTAGATACTTTTAAACAAATTATGCTTGCGAAAATATTAGTTTATTCTTCTGTCTATGTCAGTTAAAAGTGTTGTGTATTTTACTTAAAATCTAAAGTTTAGAAAAACTTCCTTATAAATTAAATTCCAAAGAAGACTTAAGATTTAATAACTACTAAAATTTTATTAAAGATATTAAATATATTCATAGCGAACAGTTTGCTAACATATGAGGACAACAGAGTAGAAGGGATAGTCGCAGCCGCACTACATTATCTAATAGATATTTCATAATGTTATGAAATACTAGCAAGCACAGGTATATCAAGATAGGATAAACTCAGTTAAAAAACTTAATATTTATTAAGAACAAATTTCTCAAAAAGTATGTAATTTTACTATTGAGAATGATGATTGAAACAACAGTTATACAAAAACTGTTATTTTAACCAGACCTAAACAAATGCCATTAAACTAGAAACGAAATAATCTAACTAAAAAATGGCTTAAATCCGGTTCAATACGAGGACGGTTCGGAAACTTCAGAGCCTGGTACAGAAAGAGAATAGTTAGTTTTTTAAAAACATTTTTATTTTTCAATAAAATCTCCTGGAACTTCAATACACTTAGTCTAACGCTTATTTAGCAATTTTATCCCTTATTTAAAATAGTTTTCCTCAAGTAGTTTACAACTGTAATTGCATCTTCATTTGAGATAAAACGCTTGCCAGCTAGGAATTTTTTTAGATTTGAGAACCGGTAAAAGTCACTGTTAGCCAAATCAGGAGAATAAGGTTGATGGTCAAGCAACTTGTACTTATATTCGTTGATTTTAGCCATTGTTAAAACACTCTTGTGCGCTGGTGCGTTTTATTGATAAAAAATTATTGTTTTGTGTAGTAAGCCAGGACGTTTTTTTCGAATTTTTACATTTAATTGATCCAAAATGATGCAATAGTGCTCTGAATTTATTGTTTTACCCTTTTGCCAATCATTTGAATTGTTTTTGCCTTCTTTCGAGCACTTCCTCCAGCTTCAGTTCATTGCTTGGATTGTTCTTTTGTCTCTGGAGTATAGTATAGCGGTGGATTCATGTCTCATCAACAGTTATAAAACGGCACTTAAAATCCATTTTATTTTTCTCCAAACAAGCTTAAGAAATTTTCATTCTTATGCGTTTTTTTTTCGACTGTTAACAAATGCGGCACCCATCTTGCAGAAATCTTTTTCATCTGTAGTTCTTCATGCAAAATTAAATGGCCTCGACCAATTTTTATTCGTCGATCATTTAATACTCCCGATAAACCTTTTTTATTTAAGTATTTAATGACAACAAGAATTACTAACTTCACCATTGTAAAAAAATCGCGGAGGTGCCTTGTTTGAACACCTGTTTCTATATGAAACAGTTGCCAGATCGAAAAGAAATTTAACATGTGTTCCTCCTATTAATCGATGGCTTAATATAAAAAGGCCTATCTCGATTTGTTGTTACTTAACAGACGAAGGAAAAAAATTAATAAAATCCGCAAAATTTTCGATACAACAAATATTTTAATACAGTTTTTTATAAAAAAAAAGCAACGCATTTTATTTCTTATTTAATTTTTTTTATTTTTGTATCGAAGAAAGGCTTTTTTCATTAAATTTTTTTTTAAGCAAAATTGAGTTAGATCTTTTTATATAAAGCCATCGATATGGAAGTTTTCAAAACACTTAATATTGTTCTCTTTATACCGCCCTATTGTTCTAGGCTAAGAAGTTTCCAAACCGCCCTCGTGCAGTAAAGTTTAAAAATTGAGTTGAGTTTACAACTATACCAATAGGAATTTGTCAAACAAAAAATTTAATGAAAGTCTCTTTAATTAACTAAAATAATTCAATTTTACAAATAAAATATTTGGAATTGGTGACTAATTAACGTTTAAGGTCTCAAAAATTATATCACCTTATATTAACCCCTTTGAATTATTTAGTTTTCCCTTGAAACAATTCCATTTCAATTATCACCCAAATAAATTTGACCAACTCCTAGGCGTTTCCTCAAAAGCAGGCATTAACTGAAGTGAGAACATTATAGTATGAAAATGTGTTTTAATCACACATGAGTGATTTCTGTAATTTACCGATAATTACCATTTGATTTGATTGTAAGTTGGCGGTGGTTGTTCAATGAAATAACATTAATTAGTTGAGTAATTAGCAAAGTAAAATGTAGTGTCAACAAACTCAATTTCAAAAGAAGCGTAAAAAACAAATGTTACTTTTAAAACAAACCTCATTTCAGCTGAAATTACATACGTACTTTAAAAAAACTCAGAAATTTACAAATAACTAATGAGTGTTTGTTTAAAAAAAAAAAAAACTAAGAAAAATTACACACACATTTACATATTTATCGTGTGTGTTATTTGTTTGGGTAAACTTTACATTTTCGAGCAGATAAGAACCACTTTTAGTGATTACAAGATTTTCATTAACCCCAGCAAACCAAAAAAAAAAATAGCAGACAACTACTATCAACACCTACTACGGCAAAGAAAAACTGCGAGTGAAACAGTATTTTTGACAAAAAATAAATAAAATTAGAAGTAACAAAGTTTTTAGTTGGCAAAACTATTTTTAGCGTGTTAAATGAGCCAAACTTTGATTATTAAACTTGTTTTTTCCTCAATTTGTTTGTTTGTTATTGTTGGCTTAATATGTGTGAGGTTTTTTTTCAGGGGATTTCTATACATGCCTTAGTTAGAACAGTTTATAAAGTTTGTACTAATATTACTTTTAACTCCATGCCCATACATATAGTCGTATTTGTAAGCATGTTTGTGACTGTCTAAGGACTGAAATTAGAGGAATTATCGCTTGTATTACAAGGATTGAAATGTTCAATAAAACTCTTATTCTTCATTAAAGAAATTTATATTTTCCATTATATCCTTGTTTAGTCCTTTCTATAATTCTTTTATATTTCCATGAGCTTGGCACTGGAGTGGTTCGAAAAAAATAATATATTTAGTCCGATCATAACATTTTGTATACCGATGTTTATGGCTCCGTAAGAGCTACATGTCTGTCCTTAATCATTTTTTACTACCACGTTAAATTCTAATCATGACTTTTAAAAACTCGGTTCGTACCCACAATAATGCTAATTATTTTGTACGAAAAAAGGACCATTATTTGGCGAAACTTTTTTTTAAATAATTAAGGACAGAAATGTAGCCTTGCAGACCCATGAACACCAGTATACAAAATTTTATGATCAGACTAAAAATAGCGACACAGTGAATAAAATACTAATAGGCGTGGCAAAAAAATTATATCCAGAATTATTTTTATATTATTTTTAATCCTAGGGAGTTACAGACACAACTTTTTTTGTATGAAAGGCGAACGACTCTACTTGGCACAGTACGATTCCAAAACAAATCTTTTAAAGAAAATACAACGTCTATATTCTTTTCAAATTTTTTTGGATTTTTTTCTGTTTAGATTTGAAAGTAGTAAGTAAACAGCGAGTCCCGTATGGAAAACTATTTGTAATTAAAGGTGACAAATTTCCCAACAATTATTTTTTTAATTTCTTAGTTTTATTTAAGGTTGCATTTTTTAATTTCATTAAAACTGAATTGTTACTTAGAATTTATCATAAATAAGGCAGTTATTGTTTGTGTACCAGTTTTACTGATATTCATCCTTATGTAGTTTGTACATGGTTTTTGTTTATATTAAAATTAGGTTATCCCTTTGAATATGTTCGATCGAATAATCAAACAACTACCTTTGAATAATATATGTACATGACTGCAACGAACTATATGCATCTATTAATTTATAATTTTTAAATATTATTTTAGCCTTTTTCTCATTTTGTTGCTAAAGTATGAATTTTATAGGTCGATTCAACGATGCTTCTCTGTCCAATTGTACGCACAGTACAGAATTTCTCACTTCAGAAAAAAAAAATTATACAAGAATATTTTTACTCATATGCTGGGTTTTGGGTATTACATATGTATATGGTCAGGCTTGACCCACTTACTTTCTTACTTGTTTAATTTTACGTTAAATACACTTCAAATAGAATTGGATATCCGAATCTTTATTATGATATAAAATAGCAATATCTGACATTTACTTTTACATGATAAACGCACAGCACACACATTCGTGATACATAAACATATACTGGTCAGCAGCGCAAAAAGGTACTGAAATGTTGCTATCCCAGCGGGAAAAATTGCAAGTGCTACCACTTACAGGACTTATAGAAGGCTTGTTTACACATTCTTAAAGATTCGATACGCATTCCATTATGCCTTCTCTCAGAGGGCTTTCTAGAAGCCGTTTCATACACATTCAAAATTGCATTTTAAAAGAATGTCAACAAATCATGATTTCAATAGCAAACAAGAATGGTTTTGCAATTATTACTGTTTATCGTCACTACAATAAAAACGTTATTTTACTCACTTCGTTATACGAGTAATAAAAATTAATAAAGAGAGCGTACTCATACAAGGAGTACGCGTGAAGCAATACTTTATATGTATGTACATATATGTACATGTGATTTTTAAAATTAATTTTAATTAATTTAAAATCCTTCTTTTACTTGCCTCAATGTAATTATTAATTTAGCAGAGCTTTACTTACGCCTTGTATGAGGCATTATTTGGTAAACCTCCCAATTGCCAAATTCAAGTATCAGGCATGTAACCAGTAGCGAGCAGGCAAGGCCTTAACGATTTCGCAATGCGGCTGGGAGTACTTGTGACTGCCAAAAAATGCCTTCTGGAAGGCCACTTTACAGCGTCTTTTTCCCTCCAGGATATTGTGAAATATTAAATGTCATCATGATCTGATGACTCGTACTTGAGGAGTCATTTCTGAAATGTTAATAACACACAATTTGCAGTTGAAGTAGAAATAGAATTAAAGTAAATATTTTTTAATACTTTCGACTTTAAATATATTAAACTGCTTCATATTATGTTAATATAAGTTTTGTCTTAAATAAGAACAATAATAAATTCTTTAAAGCTTAAACCTGCACCAAGGAAATATTTTGAATTATTTAATACACAATATGTCGTATTCTGTAAGTATGTTCGGCATGATAATGAAACACAACTCAAGTTGTTTTCGCAAATATTTTTAACAATGTTTTTCAAAATACATCATTGCTAACATAAAGACATGATTGACATTTCCGCAAGATGATTTCATTATTTAATAGTTTTCAGATTTTCACTGCAAACACTATCATCAAAATAAAGTTAATCATATATAGACGTTATAATTATACATAGGTCGTAGATTTGCTTACAAAAAGACTTATGTGGAGTTCTTATATTTTTTTTATTAGTTCAAATCAACAGACATTTGTTACCAATTAAGAAAATATTAAAATTCGTATTTATTCAAATCAATCGTTTTATTAAAACACACATAAAAGTGAATAATTTGCTTACCCTAATTAGCAGTGGTAAAGTATTGATAAAATTCTGCTATCCTATATTTAACATATATACACACATACTTTATTTGTATGTACTAATATGTGTATGTATTTGTCTATTTGCCAAACATTATGCTAGTTAGCAACGTGACTATGTATGGCTGCATGCATATTAGCAAACGTGTATACAGAGCGACTCCATTCGTAGAAAAAGGAAACAAGTTAGACCGCTATATTTGGCGGTGATGAATTTTAAGTACCCTTTACCCTCAATGTATGATAATTGCAGACTATACATTAATTTTGGTGTCATATTGATAATTTCTCGCAATTCGTTACGGCAATTTGTATATATGAGGATGATTTATGTCGAACTCCAACTTGATAACTATATTTTTAAGAGATTACTGCCTATTTAATTGATTGTTGGAAGTGGACTTTATATGCAGACTATCAAATATGGACTTATACTTATTTTTGCTAAATTTTGTACAGCTATCGCTTATTTAGGTATTTATGTAACGTAGACTTGTACTGCGAAAAGAAAGTTTGATGAGGGCTAGAAGATTCTTTTACCATTTTAACCAGAGTGTGTCCTTTTATTCTAGCAATTACATAGCATTAGATTATATGCAATATGTTTAAGCAAAATACAAAAACAGATATTAAAAACATCAACTTTTTTGAAAGTTGCTTCACATTTTGTTTCATAATAATGGTTCTACTGAATCGATTTTACTGATATTCATGACCAAAGTGCTTGAGATAATGATAAATGACAGATAGACGACGAACATAGATCAATCGACTAAAAATTGTATAAGGATCAAAAATATTACAAACGTATACATACATACATATATGTATACCCTCATTCACCATTGTTGGTTTAGGGTATAAAAAGTGGTGTTGTTAGCCTCTTAGAAATAAGCCTTGGTATTTTGGATGTGGTGATAACCGTTCTTGTGATGGCCCTTTAAAAAAAACAAATTGTTTTAGTTTTTTTTTTCGAAAATATTTGTGTTTTCTCCAAGTGCTTTTCAAGTCAAATCTAACGGCATAAACTTGGTGTCCAAGCTGGGCCTTAATATTGGGATATACCACAATTTGATTAACTTTGGTATGAAAATTATTATTTCTGATCAACCAGATTGTGCAATAGCACACCTCTAAGTCGTAATTTGCAAGATTAGCATTAGAAATGCTGAAGATAGTCAAATTACTGGGAGCAATGCAGAAAAAAGTGATCGAAAATAAGTCTATTAGAATGGGCAATCCACAGAGTTTCAGAAATTCAATTGGAATTATTTTATTCTGAAATACATTTTTAAATTTTTTACTTCACATGTTATCTATCAAAATATTTGTTGTGTCAAGTAAATACACATTAATAGAAACAAATATTTATATTTTGTAAAATTATTATTTTTTCGGAGTTAAGTTTTAAAAACTGTTGGTATATTCCAAAACAAATCATGGTTTATTCTGAGGGGAGTACCAGAACCACTTTTTCTATGAGTCACACTAATATAAATATGTACAAACAAATATTCATTTAAATATATTTGAAAGAAGACTTGTACTTGATTTTGTATGTATTTAAAGGTTACGTGTAAAGAGAACTACTACCATTGCAATCATGTGTGTGCGTGTATAAGTATTTTTTTAGCGGTTTGTTTGTAAAACGTAACGAAGCGTAAAGTTACGATTAGTTAGACAAGCGCGTTAAGCTGTTTCAGCACAAAATTTTCATCTATAAAATTTCCATAGTATTTTCATATTATTATTTCACAATTGCCAATAATCTTCTTTATAGTTTTTATATGAATGTATATACATATATGTAAGTATGTAAGTATGCATGTTGTTTTATCTCAAAACAAGTAAGCAAATGAACAAATAGGAAAACAGAAAAATTGTATTCTAAAATAAATAAGTATTTTGTGAGTATGTTATTTGGTACAAGTACTTTTTGTGTGTGTGTTTATGTATGTATGTATGTGAGATACTTAAGTACCAAATGTTAGAATATTGTTTGATTTTATTTGCAATTAATTCATGCTCAGTTCATGTTATTGACAAACTAATTATTTCAGTTATGTAATTTATAACTTCTGATAGAGTATTATTTTTCTGTGGTCTTTTTATGAAACAAATATGTAGATGGCATAATTGGCTTCAATTTAGAAGCGAAGTTGGTTGATTTTCATGTTTTATATGGCTGTGTTGAATCCTTAAAATTAATATTTATTTTTATTTAAATTTTAGACAAATATTTTATGGTCTTAAATTTATATCCCTTCAACAGCAACAGTAGTTGCAAAATACCCAGCAAAAACTTCACTTACAAATTAAATTAAAAAGTTGTAGGAAATTGTCGAATTGTCGACTACTTATAAATCTGCTAGCAAAAGTACCTATTTTTGTTCGAGGTATACTTATACTTAAACGTGTTATAAAATTATGCAATTGCCAAATGTTGCAAACAATAAATAATGAATTAATTAACAAAACTATAAAAATGTAATACTTATAATTGCGCTTTCTGAAACTTAGAAGAACTAGAAGCGAAAATATAATTTATTATGAAAAACTTTTATTAAAAGTACTGTAACGTGTAGTTAAAAAAATTAATTCATCTACGTAGCATATGTCTTTATCAATACTAATCATATACACTTAACCTTATAAACTATTAACATGTAGTTACAAAAATAAATTCATATGTTACAATGCTCAAACAGTTTATGTGAATAATAATATAAGAAATAAAAAAATATCAATAAACCAAGTAGAATCGCAATACCGCTCTAGTTATACATTTCTTTCGAGGAACAAGGCATTGCGAGGCGAGGCCTTAATACTTACTTCTTATTAATACCGTAGCCGAAACCAGTAGTTAGCCAATGAGAGCTGATAAATTTATCTCATCTACTTTAGCTCATAGCTATAATGGTTCATCTAGTAAGTCGGATTGTATTAATTAGTTAGTTGTACCCACGTTATAGTTGTTGTTGACAGTCCCCAATAAAGAATAACGCCCTTATTCAAAAACGATTATTAAATTTAACAAACGTTTATTAAAACAGATTTTCATATAAAATTTTGCTTAATAAACGTTTGTTAAAGGTACAATGAGTGACTGTGTCAAATATTGTAGTAATTACAAATTCAATTATTGGCACCACCTGCCAATAATAGAAATTATAGTTTTTTGAAACCTGTTGTTGGCACTGATGTTTTATTACAATACTTTGGAAATACTGTGTTTATTAAGGTAAAACTAGATTATTTAATGCTTTAGTATGTCAATGAATCAAAAGGCTTAATTAAAAAATCTATAAATAAAAAAATAATGATACTTACCAAACTTCTGCTCGCTATCGAAATCCACACTAAAAACAGCGCCCAAAATCTCTTTCAAAACACCCTTCTTTTTTGGAAGATAACAAGCAACTGAGAGTTTTAATGTTTTGCATTAGTTTAAATGCTATGCAAGTAGGAGGTGCCAATAAATAGGGCAATATTTTGTAGTGCCAATAATTGTAGTGGGTACGCTACCTGGCCACCATAGAAATGTCCTCCCAAAATAGGAGCTTAGCGTTCATAAATGTTGGAATTATGCAAGTATTCCAACAAATTTCACCACACTTTCGAAAATCACTTTAAAGAACATTACTCTCTTAATATTGAACAGAAATATGTTTTATACAATCATTTCAAAAAATTTTATGATGATCGGTTCATAATTAGTCGTAGCTCCCATATAAGGCCCACTTTCGAAAATCACTTTAATGACCATAAGCCTCTTAAAAATAATATACAAATAAAATTCAGCTCAAAGTTTCATATATATAATATTTATACACACACAAGTCAAGGCACTAATTGTTTGTATAATCGGTCTGTAATAGGTCATATATCCCATATAGCGTCCATTTCTTAAAAATTGTTTATGTCTGGATAGCTTTGATAAAATATAAATAAAGAAACATACAAAATACTAAGAAAATTGTTTACAAAATTATGCTATTCGCTTTTTGTAATCGTGTAATAAATTTTTTAAAACTTTTTATTTTAAGTATAACAGTCTTATTCAGAAAAAATTAAAGTAGACTTTAAATGTACTTTAAGAAAATTCTGTATGAAAATTTTGTCTAAAAGCACAATAATATTTTATTTTATATTTTATATTAAAATTATTACTTTTTAACAAATAATGATGAAGTAATTCTTTTTATTTGTAATACAAAAAGTGGTGAATAAAGCTACGAAGTAAATAATCATATGGGTAATAAAATAATTTTCGTTTTTTTTTTATTTTACAATTTTTGGTTTAAATTAATTACATTAATACAAATTCATGGTTAGCGGTTTAAAAATTATCCCCCTTATTCAAAAACGATTATTAAATTTAACAAACGTTTATTAAGACAGATTTGCATATAAAAATTTGCTTAATAAACGTTTGTTAAATTTAAAAATCGTTTTTGAATAAGGGGGAATATCATTAAATTTAGAATTATGAAAAAAATTATAAAATTTTTATTTTTCGATTATTTTACATAAAATTGTTCGTTATTCGATAATGACCAATCTTAAATTATTCGAACGAACATTGTTTGAATGGATACGCTAAGGGGTGATTTTTTTTAGCAACTTTCTTTTTGACAAGACATCTTTTGGCGGTTTAGCTGTTTTTTGTGTAACATGTTCAGTTTGGTCTATAATTTAACCATGAATCGCCTTACAAACGAAAAACACTTGCAGATTATTGAATTTTATTATCAAAATGCATGTTAGTTTAAAAAAGTGTATCGTGTTCTTTTTTATCGGACAGTTGTGTTCAGCGGCGAAGCAAAGCAAAAGCATTGCAAGAACTGCCAATGTATCCCTAAAAATGCACTGTATTTGGCATCATTGGACTGTTACTGTGAATGGTGAGCTCTTTTTGCCCAAAACGGAAGAGCTAGACATGGCTGAAATGTGTTTTCAACAAGATGGCGCCACATGCCATACAGCACGCGAAAGAATAGCCCAATTGAAATGCGAGTTTGGTGGATAGTTTATTTCACTATTATTCACACATTAGTCTATATTGTGAGGCTATGTTAAGACACATATCTATAGAGACGGGCTTGTCAACGGTTGATGCACTGGAAGCTAATATGCATTAGAGTATTAAAAAATTGGACCCAGTGTCTGAACCATTTAAGACATAGCCGCGGTCAACATCTACATAAAATCGTCTTTAAACATTGAATTATATAGCTAATTCTATCGATACAAATATGGATTTTATTTATATGAAATTTTATGCACTTTTTTAAATTTAAATCCGAAAGCTCTTAAAAAATCACTCTTTATTTAAATTATATCACATATATAAACATCTAATATAATAAAATCAATCAAAAAAATCTGCATAAAATTAAATTTATTTGAAGCAGCTCAAACTACATAACTAACTATATACCATACAACCAATAGATAACTCTTGCATTCCCTATGTTGTCATCTTTTAACATAACTTTTTCTTTTTTCATTTTCTTTTCACAGATTTAACACCCATGGACTATTTTCCAGATCCAAATCCAGCCTTGCATCTTGTTGTCTACAGTGTTAATCAAAAAGGTCGCTCAGAGGCAATTGTTTTAGAAAACATACCAATTAATGAGGCAGAAAAACGTTCCGGTAAGTTTCTCCTAACATTTGTGTTTCAACTTTTACACTTTAGTAAATATGGATGATATGGCTGTACAGCCAAACGACTCGTTCATTCGTTCATCCAGCCATGTTGACTGGCTGGCAATGCACTTTGTTTTATGGAAAATTTGTGTGTCAGATGTAAAAACAAACATCAAAGTGTTATACCAACAAAATCTGCACTAAATTTACTTTACTATGTTGTAAACTTCAAAATTTATAACATTGTGTTAGGGCAACAGAAATGGCAGCAGATAATAAAAGTGTATGCATACATACATATATGTACTCGTATGTATGTACCTATATATAGTATTGTACATAGGACAAAGGTTGCTAAGATAGATGGATGGATAGTGTACTTAGATGGGTCTTGTAATGTATATTACATTAACAAACACACATACAAACATATTAACAAACTCATTTATTAGTACATAGTAACTATGGTAGAGTTAGTTAGTTTATGACATTCCTAAATCTTAAGACTTGAAATTAATTCAAACATTAGTATATCAATGTTAACATTTAAAAAGGTTGCATTTAATAGTGCACATACATATGTATATTATAAAGCAAATGAGCATCTAGGCACTTAAGTATTTTAATTTAAGGCTACAAGATAGTTTGTAAAACAATGCGCTTTAAATTTAGCTTAAGGTCAAACTAAGAAATATTATGTTAGTGTAACTACGTATAACCTTAACATATTATTATTTAATACAAACCAGCCCAAAAGGTCGTTTTAATGTTATTTATATGGCATTTTTGACTATATTTACTTAAAGTATATTTGCTTTGTTAAATGTTTTAGAAATGGAAAGAGAAATGCTTAGAAACTAAAATAAATATATACGCAGCATATCAATTTTGTAAACTTTTCTAACTTCACTACAACACAAACAAGAGATTTCAAAAATTACTATATCGTTATTTGTGCTTTATATTCTTTTTTCATCTTTTCTTTAACTAAGTACAAAAATAAACGTTTCAGTCGTTGCTTAAAATTTCAAATACCAGAATTTTGTCTTTGTTTTTTTTTCTGACAACACTTTTTTCTTCTTTCGTCTACTTTCTATCCATTTTCGTAATATCGAGGTAATTTCCTGTCGATTTAACATCTTCTGCACAACGTAAATAGAAAAAAACTTAAAACTTCAGTTTGAGAAGCAAAAAAATGCATAATCTAAATGAGAAACAATACGAAAACAAAATCACTAAAACTAACAAAAATAATAATACTATAATTAGGAAAAAGAAACATTGGAGATTGAAAGTAAAACGGTCAGTCAGTCAGTCAATGTGTAAGTCAGTGCACATTAGGGAGGTGCACATTTTCAGGATTAACAAATCCCTAAAACCTAGTATTTGCTTACAAAGTCATCAACAAAAATTTAAATTTTAAAATGTTTGTCAAAAAAACAAAGTGAAAGAATTTAAATTAATTAAGGATTGCCAAAATCGAACTTGAATTGGATGTGTCTACAGTTTTTGGAATTTGGAAATTTATTTATAAAAAGCTTTAGTTGATTTATCACTTCTTTGCATGATATTTTCTTTATTGGTGAAGTAAAACAAGGTAATATTATAAGGTGTTTTACTTAAACAAATACCAGGGCGGAAACAAAAAAGTTTTATCGCAACAAGAAATTTATAGTGATATGGTGAATGTGTTAGGTGAAAGTGCTCCTTCATATGCAACAGTAAAAAATTGGGTTGCTGAATTTAAACGCGGTAGTACAAGCATTGAGGATGAACCATGTAGTGGAAGTCCAAAACAGCAACAACAGCAGAAATTGTATCCAAAGTGCATGATATGGCATTAAATAATCGACAAATAAAAGTGCATGAAATCGTTCATGATCGTTTTAAGAAAAATAAAATGGTTTTTAACCCGGCGTCATGCAGGTTGGGTCATTATGACCCATATGCTCTTAAATTACTGTGTAACTTTTTTCAACGTTTTTCGACGTTACCAAATTTCTCAGTAGCTGGAGTGTATCGTTTTTGCATGTTGTTTATTATTTCGTTTCAGTTGGTGATTGAACGTGAGCAGAGATAGTTGACCGTTAACTAATAAAAGATAAATATGACCCAACCTGGACGTCGGTGTAGTGAGATTTCACCAATTAAAAAAAAATCAATTTAGTGTATTAATTAGTGTATTTCAGTTTTTTGCTAAAATGGATGCTAAATATAGCTGGAATCAACGGACTTATTATATATAAGAATAAAAATAAAACAATGTTAAACGAAATAAGTTTCTGAAAACCTTAGGCCTTTCTCTTATAAGTGATCACCTAAACACTCGTAAAAATATCATCCAATTGCCGTGAGTAATGCGAAAGCGAATCAGGTGTTTCACAACAGACTCTTCTGAAGAAGCTCCTGCAAAAGTTGCAGGTGTACGTAAACGATGTCAAGTTTGCCTTCTGCAAATGATCGCAAAACTAGTCACACCTGCACAGAATGCAACAAGTTTATTTGCTCTGAACATATAGCTCCTTATTGCAACGAGTGTTCAAACTCCTTGCAGAAAGATAAAAAAATTACACTTTTTAATATATAATTAACATCCATGTGATATATTCATCACATCACACGCAATTATTTTTTGTTTTGTTTTTTTAGAATTTACGTTCGTTTATTGTTTTTTTATATTAATAAATTAAAAAATTGAAAACAGTTTAAGTATGTTTTTTTGCATGTAACAAATAGCTAAAAGAGTCATGTATATATTGCTTCCAGATACGTTTATCAAATTTTGAAAATTATGCAAAATACAATGTCAAAAAAACTAGGGTCATATTTACCCACCTGACTGTCGGTGTTTTTTTTATCACGTGCCCGACGCCGGGTTAAGTGTCCTTTCATAACGCTGGACGAGACATGGATCCACTACTCCAGAGACAAAAGAACAATCCCAGCAATGGACTGAATCTGGAGGAAGTGCCCCAAAGAAGACCAAAGCAATTCAATCGGCTGGTAAGGTTATGGCAACAGTTTTTTGGGACTTTAAAGGCATTTTATTGATTGACTATCTGCAAAAGGGTAAAACAATAAACTCAGACTACTGTTGCAACATTTTGGATCAATTAAATGCTAAAATTCGAGAAAAACATCCTGGCTTACAACATAAAAAAATAATTTTACATCAAAACAACGCACAAGCGCACAAGACTGTTTTAACAATTGCTTAAATCAACGAATTCATGTACGAGTTGCTTGACCACCTACCTTATTCTGCTGATTTAGCTCCCAGTGACTTTTACCAGTTCCCAAATCTAAAAAAAAATCCTAGCTGGCAAGAGTTTTACCTCAAATAAGGATGATATTACAGTTATAAACCATTATTTTGAAGGCCTATTTTAATCAAGGTATAAATCAAGGGATTGGAATGGCTAGATAACGCTGCACCAAGTGTATTGAAGTTTCAGGAAATTATATTGAAAAATAAAAATGTTTTTAAAAAACTAGCTTATTCCCTTTCTAAAATTTCCATCATCAAGCAATGTTAGATCATTAGCTTAATACTAAATAGAAATAAAAGAATGCATTCATTGTTATGATGGAAGTTTCCATCATTATGCATAGAAAGGTTAAAACCACAAAAAATTAAGAATTTGTTTTACTTAACCAAATAAATAGTTGTCATTTTAAATCCGGTTACAATAACAAATCAAAGCTCTTTGTCGCAGTGATATAAATCTCTATTGATGGCGGCATTTTACTTATGCTCAAAGAGATATATAAACAAGTGATTGGGTGAAATCTCTCCTTAAAAGAAACCCAAAAAAGAAGGATAATTTACTCAACATTTATATTGTTTAAAAAAAAAAACTAAAAATTGAAGAGTAGATTTTATAATGACATAAAAATATTTGTTATTAAAAATTAATTAGAAAAGTTGACTACGAAACGAATGAAATAATGAATCATAATATTGTCATCACAACTCAATATCTGTAAAAACATTTAATAAAATATTGAATAAGGATTATGTGAGGGTGAGAAAGGATTGTTAATGCAGTCAGAATACAAAAATTTGCTAACAGTTTTGTCTACAAACGATGTTTTTTCGTAGCTTCATATATTGGTAACAAAAATAAATCAATATTCTCTTTACTATAGATACCTTAATATTTTTAAGAAGCTTTATCGATCGATAATGTTCCGTTGCTTTTAAATTAATGTAGAAATTAAAGGCGAATTGACATATTATTTTTGTAAATCTAACATTTCAGTATAGTGTTATTATGTTTTTTTTATTTATTAATGGTTTATAAACTTTTAATCATGGTGTAACTATACAAGTTGAGTACAGTAGCACAGCTGACTTTGTTTAAAATTTACTTATGTCAAAAATTATACATTTTCAAGTGTTGTTCACAGTAGTACATTATTTTACACAAACAAAATGCCTGTTGTTTCTCTATTGTATTGCATTTGTTGCCGATTTGCACTCACTTTTTTTCATACATATTTATATTTAACATGAGTAACTTTTTTGAAATAAATTGTTAATTTTTATAAACCAATTTGTCTAATATGTAGCAAAAATCCCTATTCCGGCATCCCGGGATTCATTTATGAAATCCCAAATCCCGGGATTTGAAAAACCAGTCCCGTTTGGCATTCCTAGTGTGCATGTATGGATTTACTTGAAATCGGTTTATTTTATGTAATTTTATGGTAAAATAATAAAATTATTAAAATAACCAAAATCTAACTAATTTAATATTCTAAATTAATGATATATATAATTCTCAACATCAGAAGATTATATCTATCAAATTCTGGCCGTTGCTACACAGCAGGTGGTCTCTCCGTTGAGTTCAATTTTTCGAACATTTCGACTGGTAACTTAGGCCTAATCCAAGGCCTAATTCGAATGTCAAGTAATTTTTGTAGACAATTATCACAAAATTTTCTCTAATAATAAATATCAAAAGTTTAACAATTATTCATTAAGAAAAAAACAGAAAACTTTAAAAACTAGTAAACATAATAGTGTTTGACAATATATGTGGCTTTGCAAACTTCCAATAGATAGCAAGATAAGATTTTTACATATGATCTGACCTACGTGACCAAATTTCCATAAAAATACCGTAAATTAAACTAAAGCTTTCTTTACAAATAATGATTCAAATATCTTAATAATAAGAACTTTAGAAAAGACAACACAACGCAGCCTTATTGACATTGCATGACAGTGTGTTTGAGTTAACTTAGCGTTGTACAAACCTGTTAGTAGATATAAGACGTCTCAGCATAGCAGAATTGTATACAAATATTTGAGCACAGTAAAGTTCGTTTAGAAAACTAGTTCTTAGAAATTGTGTGCATTCATTCTAATGTCACTTATATAGCTAAGAATAAAATATTCCTAAAATGTGAGTGTCCACAAAGAAGTAGCATTTTTCTAGTAGCTCCTTTTCTTTAACTTTTATTTATAAAGTAATAAACAGTAAAAATGTTTTTAGTTTTTGGTATAAAAATTTATTTTGGGTTTATAATCTATTTTTGATTTAAAATCTATTTTTGGTTAAAAACATACATATATTGTTAACACACAAAAGATTTTAAACAAATTTCAACAAATTTGATTTGTTGAGTTTTTTGTTAAAATGTTGTTAAAAATGTACAGAAAGAGCTGATTTTCTGACTAAAATGCTTATTTAACAAATTATTGACAACTTGAAGTTATTAGCTAAACCCGGTGTGCTTCGCTACCAGCCAAATCGCTCCAGCCGTTTTCATGTGATGCCATTTAATTTGTTCATATAAATATACAGCCATGTCACAGAATTTAATTCCGTTCGGATGTGGAATTAATTCCGTATTTTTCTTTTATAGAAAAGTAAAACGAAAAAATTTTACGGACTGGACTCACAACAAAAATTCCGAGTTTTACCCACAATTTTTGAATTTTTTTTCTTTACAAACCATCTCCTGAGAATTTCGAATCGAATAAAAAAAATCAGCTGCAGCCGTTCTCACGTGTTGCTATTACAGACATGGACCATTTCATTTTTTTATACTATATACAGAAGAAGATAGATAAGTACAAAAATTTAAATATAGCTACTTAATTCTAACATACATTTTTTCAAACTATAAATGTGTATAAACTTTCGTATAGTTACGTTTTTTTTTTAATTTCAAAAGAACATTACCTCTTTTTTTTAAAAGCAAAGAGTTTTTATCTAAATTCTACCCGCAGCCCCAATAGTGACACAGCCTTCGTCAGATCCTTTCTTCAAATATTGCAAGCTCTTAAATGTTACTTGAGCTTCTATAAAAATAAACAAAAACTTATTGTTTTCTACTGCTATATTTAATACATGGGTTTACTTATGTAGCTTTTAAATGGACAAAAATGGGAGTTATATTTATTGTGTCCAAAAATGTTTGCAGTTAAATGTCGTATCTACTGGATTCGACAAACTTTGTATTTGTCGCATTTGTATCTTTGTTACTTACACTGCCAGCACATTCATCTAATACAAATTCATTTCGAAAACTATTGAACTTTCTTTATAAAATAATTGGTCCTTATACCAATTATTTTCTTAATTTGTTTCCCTTTTTTTTGCGCTAAAAAATTAACACGTTTATAATCGTAATCACAAAACACATAATTATGAATACCACCAAGTCGAGTAAAATATTTCTTCGCAAGGCTTTGACAATAATTTGACGGCGGTGGTTTATTTAAAGGTATCTTCATGCATATTACAAAACACATTATCTTACAACAACTACGGCGGTGTGACAATAAGAAACTAATTCAGTTTCGACGCTTGTTGCGACTCACTGCGAAATGAATCAGCGTGCAATTTAACCATTCGTTACCATTTGTTTACAAATTGTAAACGTACGGTGTCGAAAAAAAAGTGACACCACATGGTGTCAAAATGACACCAACCGTTGTCGATTTTTTAACATAGTTTTCCCTCTGTGTATAGATGGCTTAAGCAAATCAAAATCATAAGATAATAAATTCAGTTCAATGGGATCTTGTTACTATAATTTCAGAAAATCACTATTCTAGTAATTAAAAAAACAAAATGTGCCGACCTCCTTTAAACTTCTATTTTCTTGGAAATTTTATTAACTTTTTCTTTTGACTTACTTTTTCCCTTGTTACTTAAACACCATCCAGTGACTTAGTGTGGATTATTGCATAAATCATTTAATTTATAATTGAAGCAAATTTATGTTTACCTAAATTTAGCTTTATTTCAAACCAGCAAAAAAATATTAAAGAAATTTTTCCATTTATTACAACACTTTCATCCTTTCGTTTAGTTTTATAATTCCCCAAAGAAAAATCAAATTAGATATTTTTTATTGCTGTCTCTTCCTTTCGCTCCATTTATCTATCAACTACTCGTTCTCTGCTTTCAAATGTAATTTTTATCATGAAGTTTTTCCTTTATTTTTTGCTTGGTTTTAGTTTGTTGTTTTTGTGCTTTTGTTTCCAGTATTAATTTCACCTTTAAAAAGTCGTTAAAGTATTTGCATATTCTTAAGGGTTTTTGTTTTTTCAAGCTTTATTGCTGTTGTTGTTGTTATTTAATGTATTATTTACTTAACCAACACTAACATCAGCAACATACACAAATACTTGCAAATCACAACAAAAACAACAAAAAAAAAAACCAACAAAATGTACAATTGTACTTTTTTCCTAACGACATTAGTTTCAAAGAATTTAAAGCAATAGTAATTGCCTTTTTCTGTATACATACATATATGAATGTATGTATGTAAATATGTATGTATCTGTAAGCAGAAGTTGTTGCTGCAGTTGAAAAAATATTTGCATTTTTTAAAGTTTTATTATGAATGTTTTATTTATATTTTGCTTTTCACTGTTCTTTTTTTTTTTTTTTTTTTGTTTTGTTCTTTATTTAAAAAATATTTTGTTATAAATGTTAAAAGATGTTGCTTTGTGAGCGTTTGTACGCTAATTTTCTTTGACAGTAATAGAACAGGTATTAGGAAAAGTGTTTTTTTTTTGAATTTCTTAACAATTTTTTTTAATTATATTAGAGGTTGTTATTTATAAGAAAACATAAATTTTTATTTAAAATAAAAGTTTTATTCTTTCAGGCTAATAGTCCGAATTTTTCAAATAATTTTAAAGAATACTATTTCTCTAATTAATAAATTTTTATTATTGGACTAAATAATCTTGAGTTATATTAAAGTACGTCTATATGTCTGTTCTAGATTTCTAAGTTTAGTCTATAGTTATTTTCTTCAATTGCTACAACTTGTGGTTTGAAGCTATTCAATTTTTCTTAGCAGACAGCGATTTGCTGTTTATGTCTTTAGAAATACACCAATACCTCACTTTGCATCGGGGTTACGTTCTAAACAAAACGCGACGAAAATTGAAACGACGCAAAGTGAATTAAGATTTTCTATAGCACACCATGTAAGGATCGAAGACAAGTTCTAGGCTTATGAAAATATTACGTCCTCGGCTTATTTTCAGAAAAAATTGGTCCAATGTTTGCTGAACAGCCTTTTTTTAAACTTAAAATAAATTTCCTTGTAGCAATTGTCTGTATTACTACCACTAGGATTATAAGGGATAATGCTTTACTTTTTATGACATCAAGTAAGCTTTTTGCTTTCGTCTTAACAATCCAATTAGAATACAAGAACTCCATTGTGATCATCAAAACACTTCTTGTACGGGGTCATCGTTTTAGCGTCTAACAATGTTGCAGATTTTGCAAAAGTTAAAAAAAAAATTAAAGACTCGAACCCAAAACAAGGCAACCTCGAAAATCTAACGATGCACAGTGAAAATTAATACAAATTAAACAGCGACGCAAAAAAACGCAAAATGAAACGACGCAAAGCGAGGTATTGGTGTAAAAGACTTTGCTAAAGCATATTTATTATGCAAAAATAAAAAATAGAATATTCAATCATAATAAATTAATATTAAAACAATAAACAACAGCAGTAGTAGTAAATTAATATATATTTCACACACAACTACTCATATTCTTAGACAATAAAAACCACACGTAGGTTTTAACTATATAAACCTATTTACTTAAGTAAATACACTTACATCAACATATAAATAAATAACAAAGTTTATATTAAATAGTAATATTATATGTTTACTAAACCTTACTGCATTAAATATTATTATTATTATTATTATTATTATTATTATTATTATTATTATTATTATTATTATTATTAGTTCTGTGTTGTTTGTTCATCAATAAATATGTTCTGCCTATACTCGTAGATACATGGCTTAGTTACCATAACTTAAACATAAATAGAAGGTAGCTGTTTGTATATATGAAATAATATTATTCTTTATAAATATACACACAAAATTTATGTATACGTATACATCTTGCTACAAATTAAATGCAATACTATTATTCTAAGTCTCTTTAGGAATGTAAAAGAAAATATTTGGAAGATTTATGTCCTAAGAGAATATCTTAATATTTCTGAGTATATGTCATAGTAACATCCAAAGACATAATTAAAGTTTATTAAAGTTATAGCAAATTCATGGAAAAGGTAACAAAAATATAAAAAATTACAAAAATTTTTTTGCAAAAATGGGCAATATGAGATAGAGTTTCTTTTAGCGAGTTATCGCTTATTTACCAAGTTATTGGTAATTTACGACTTATAAGCAAAGATATTGATGATTTTATTTTAGTTTTTAATAAACCACAAGCTTTTCACGACTAAACAACTGTTGAACAATGAAACTTAACTTCTTAACCCTACTATTAGATTAGGCCCATTTAGTCTTTTTTTTTTTTTTTTTGTAATCTCAATAACTTTTAAACGGTGCAATGTATTGTTTTGAGGTTACGACTCACGTGTTTTATTTTTGTAACAATATTATTTTGAAAATATTAGGTATCTAATGTAAAGATGTACGGAAAAAATTAAATAGTTATTAATCTTGTATTAGAGAAAATTTGGTCCTGTGAATATTTCATTTTCATTTGCCAGAATAATATTATTTTATTGCAACGTTTTTCCTTACATGATTTACAATATATATTAAGCGATTTGTTTTTCAAATAAAAATTTCGCCATTGAAACATTTAATGTCAGATTTAGCCATGCTGAAACTATAGATGCTACAGAAGCAATTTTTGATGAGCTCACGGAAATTCAAGATAAGCTCAATAATTTAGCTGAAAACTGTTATTGTGGTAAACTAAGTGCAGCCGGTGTCCATGATGTATCGATCTCAGAAAAGAGTATGTATGCTAGCAAAGCATATATATCCAGCCATCTGTTTGTTTTACACTTTGTTGTGTATGAACCAATCATTTGGTCAGCAGTATCTACTCCTCCTTTAAGAATTATAAACTGTAGACGACTAGCGTAAAAGCATACCTTTTGTTAAATTGTAGTGGGAAACAATCTGCGGCTTCTTCTTTGCTCCACTGTCGTTAACTGCTGCTGTTTTATGCATTGAGCTTTTCAATATAGTTTCTTTGTTTTTGTGGCTGACATGTGACACCAATGTTTTAATGTCACAGAAAACAAATGTAGATTTGTATAATGGGAGTTCTTTAACATTCAGCAGCTTAGGAGGTATGAATGTTTTATTTTGACGCACTGTGTTTCCTTTCAAGTATTTTTTTTTTTCACTAAATCATATGTTGCTGCTTTTAGTCCTTTCATTAGCTCCAACACAACTAGCTGGCCTTGATTCTGTTTCGGCTTTGCATTTTTAGTTTTTCCAAGATATGGCTGCAATTTCAATTGTGGTATACAATCGTCAATTGTGATATTCTCATGGCAATTCTAAAACGTTAGGGGAAGGACATAACAATGCTTCCATATCACACCAATAGAAGCAAACTTGTCGTTACTTCGCATTGTCGCAGAGCGCACTTACAATCATATAGAAAGTACCTTCAGACATTATTGCCTGGAAATTTTGCGACCAAAATTTGCATCAAATAGGCCATGAATATTTTCGTTTTTTCCACTGTCATGTACATATTTTACATGCAATCATGTTACTAAATAATGAAATAAGAATGTACATACCGATTACTGTTTTAATTATGTATTTTATTATTTATTTAATTAAGTATTAAACATATGCAAAAATAGGATTAAATTTTTAGGTACGTAATTTGGAAGAAATGTTGTCTTAATATAGGATTCGCATATTTTTTTAATCTAACATCAGGGTTAATCTTCATCTCACCCTTGTTTGGGGAACCACACAAAAATAAATTTAGAACAGAAAACACATTTAGGAATTGATTCAACAACATTATTTAATCTGATGTGTGGTTTTCCACACATATGTCAATTCTAAAAATGTTTTCTCAACAAAAAAGGTACATGTACATAAAATATATTAAAGATAAACTAATTTTGAATTGCAACAACATAATAATAATTGTATTAAATGATAAAGCATTTTGACTGCAAATGAAAGATGTTTCCAGTGCTAAATAGGCAGATATAATTCAAAACAAACCAAGATGGTAAACAAAATACATTAAATATATTTTTGGTTAAAAATTTAATACTTTTGATCTAATGAATACTGACAAAATGATCAAAAATTTTTAATTTAACGCGTAGTTCCAATTTACACAAAGAAATTCTTTAAGCTAAGCTGATTACCTTTAAGACATGGCGTTGAAGGGAAGATAAGACTTAATTGTATTAGCAATTCATGTTACTCTCTTATTCGTATTACAAATGTCTATACAAATGTGTGTATACTCGTATCAATCTTTGCAATAACAAATGTTTCATGTAAATTGAAATCAATTTACAAAGTTATTGGTGATTTAAGATTTTTTGACATTTTTGAAGACTCAAATGAAGCCTATACTTCAGTTTATTGTACAAAAGATCGATTTTTGGATGGAATTGTGAATTATCACAAAAGAAAAGGCTATCCTCATTAAAACGAGTATTTAAAAAGTTATTGGTGTTTCAAAATTGTTTGAGGTAAGTGATCCCAGAATGAAGCTTTTTGCAATTACGCACTAACTTACAAGTTGTGACGGGTCTGCATGTTCGTTATCTTGTGAAAAAAGTGAAAGAAAAGCCAAAAACAGTGCGTACACCCGAGAATATTGCTGCTGTTGCAGATAGTGTGCGTGAAGCGTCATCAACATCAATTTACTGTTGTTCGACGAATTTTGCATAAAGATCTTGGTATGACGCTATACAAAGTCCAATTGTTTCAGGAGTTGAAGCCAACTGACCATCCAATGCGTTTTCTCTTCGCAAAGTGGGCCTGCGATCGACTTACAGAAGATACCGATTTTGCCAAAAAAAAATTATCTTTTCAGATGAAGCTCATTTTAATCTTGGCGGGTATGTAAACAAGCAAAATTGTCGCATTTGGGGCACAGAAAAGCCGCACGCATACATTGAAAAGCCGATGCACCTAAAACGAGTCACTGTTTGGTGCGGATTTTGGTTCAGAGGCATAATTGGGCCATTTTTCTTCGAAAATGAGCAAGGAGTGGCCGTTACAGTCAATGGCGATCGTTATGGAGCCATGTTGAACGAATTTTTGTTTTGCGTTTTGTTTTTGAAGATCGCATTATCAGCCGCAGAGCTGATGTTGTTTGGCCACCTCGGAGCTGCGATTTGACACCGTTGTGCAATTATTTGTGGGGTGCCGTCAAAGATAAGTTTTACGCCGATAAGCCAGAGACAATTGGAGAATATTCGTAAAGCCATTGGTGAAATAAAATAAAATTCAAATAAAAAAAGAAATTTGAGAAAATATTCAGTAGTTTTTTTATAGCATTTTCAAAAAAAAAAGTTATTTAGCGGACCCTATAGATGATGTAAGATATTTTTTAGAAAAACCACTTTTTGGTCAGAAATGTCAGTGATTACAGATTGAGTTTCTTTAGTCATCTTGAGTTATTTGATATGTGGCTACAGATCCAGTTTAAAGCTATTATATAGGATATTTTCTTCTATGAAAAATTTGAGTGGTACTTTTCTAGATTCAACGCTTATTAACAAAAATTTGGTGTCATAAGAAAAACATTTAAATATTTTTCATATGAAAATAGAGTTTTTGTGCGAAACATCAATGATTATATTTGACTTTATACGTGAAAAATCGATGTCTTGTAGATCACAGATCAAGCAAATTTTCTAAATTAAATGATTCTAGTTTTTAGGTTTCTTAAAATAACAATTTTGGGTTAGAAATATGAATGCCAACAAATCGAGCTTATTTTTAAGATTAAACTTTTATTTAAATAATTATTGATTGTTTTTATTAAAAACAGATTTTTGAGTAGAAATATTAATAATCATATGAATATGAAGTTTTTTCAACCTAATTTAATTTCTAAATGAGAGTGTTTCTTTATGGTCCAGCTTAATCAAGTTACCTAAAGTTTTACTTGAAATTTAATATTTTTGCATTCCCTTATACGTCGGGAGTAGAGATTGGTAATGCTAAACTCAATTAAAACAAAAACCAATAAAAATCTTAAACATAAATTGTTCCTTGTATGTATTTGATGTTATTAATTTTTTATAAAACATTTTTTATAAATTTAGTTTAATATCCAATATAATAGATTTCTCACATTTATTTTATTTTTATGAACTATTTATTTGTTAAATAATAAATCCTAACCTCGAGCTAAAGTTATAAATTTATGTTATTAAATAATATATGTATGTAATATTATTGATTTATATGTGAAATTCAACAGATGTAAAAATATTCAGCATAAATTTAGATACTATTTAGTAATAACAGCAACAAATAAAAACATAAAAATAAATCGTTTAGCTTATGAGCAATTAAGGGATCACAACAGCAACAACTACATATATTCATACAATATATTCAAAAAAAGTTGTCTTTAAAAACTAGTAACCTAAAAACTATTTACCGTAATAAGACCCAAGTCAAACAATTATTAGAACACCCAAAGCGTTAATAAAAAAATATTTTATTTCCGTTTTTATACGGCTCATTATTTGCACTAACTATATTCAATTCTCTAAATGATAATAAAGATAATCATAATGTATTTCCTATATCAAATATTCCTTAGTGACAAATAAATAAGCAGTTGTATAGACAAAGTAAAATATCTGTATAAATTCCTAAATAGATATATTGTATATATATATATATATTATATTGTAATGGTAACTATAAATCTATTAAAAGTATTTATATACTTGTATATACACATACATACATATGGATGTGTATAAAAGATGTGCTTACATAACTACTGACTGCAGAATAACAGCCATAAACATAAATATTGGCAATACTTGCTACTGCTCCTTATATATATGTATGTATGGTAGTTTAGGTACGTACAGATACTATACATACTCGTATATAAAGATACATGAAATTTTTGCTGTTCTGCCTTTAATAAACCCAAAATCTTTGTAATAGAGTGAGAATGTAAGTTTTTTATCTTGATTTATAGATACACGCAATGCGTTCTACATTTACCTTTAAGTATGTGTAAGTCTTTTACGGCGAGTACTTATTTGAAAATTATATTGACCGCATATTATTACGATATTTTAAAATTATTATAATTAATGTAATAGCTTTAAATAATATCCTTGTTTTATTATTCTTTAAGAAAACACTCTAAAGAGAACTGGCTGTCGGAATATTCATTATTGAACGAAAGAACAATATCTGACATTTAGTTTTTAAAGATAATTAAATTTAAATGCTAACCACAACTATGCTATAAATGTATCACTTGGAAGGTCCAATTTTCAATGACACTTACAGCATTCATACTGGTAGCTCGCGACTTCTACCCTCACATAAACGTAAGGTGTGATTTCACATATTCTAGACTCCCAAATAACAGGCCCGCACCACGAAATTTGCTGCTCAACAAAATGATTTCTTAATAAAGCCATTATTTGTTTGTCAGATTTCTCAAAGAACGCTTATATTCGTAGTACATCTAAATAATTTTGGATCGTTGTTGCGGTGTGAGGTTTTTATTAATCATTCATTTTCAAACAATACTTAATAAAAACAAGATAACTGTGTGATCTGTTACAGAAAAAAAAAACGCCTAATTAATAACCTTATAGCTTTTTTTAAATATGAAAGAATGTGGATATGAAGCATTTCTCTCTCATATATGGTAGTATTTTGGAAATCAAAATCATGCATATCACATTTAGAAAGCGTTAATAAATTGTATCATAATGTAGTCTGCTATTGTGTGCATTGTTATTTCTAAAAAAATATTAAAATATTTAATAAAAGATTGCTTTCGATCAGATGAACAACTACTAACTGTAGCGTTGATTGAATTTTGCCTTTAATTCGAAAATTTACCGATATTTCAGACCTTTATTTCCTTTATTACAATCCATGACCATGTTTTAACTCAAGACATTTTCGCCATAAAAACTGAATGCATTCTTCTCCTCCCCATCATCATGACAAATTCTACAACAGAAGAAATTAAACAGACAATAAACGGTAGACTCTGCTACCACATTTCCTAGTCCTTTATCACTGGTGTAGTTCAATGATAATCTGACACATTTCGTAGTCATTGATCAATGTTGTATTTCAAGGACAGAGATTTTGCCATTTCCTTCGCACAGTTGATCTCAAGCGACCATCTCGTTTGCACGTTATCACAACGATCCTGCTAAAAACATGATGCTAGAATCATGATTCAATTTGTACACCATCCAATTGGACAATCTCTTGTTTTAACCAATTAATCCGCAATGCAGTCCCTAACCGGCATTCTAAGATTAGATTAAAAACCCACATAACTAATAAATTCTCAGACTGTTCGTGAACCTGGACCGCTGTTAAATGTGAACCCATTCTTAACATTTTCAATAGGACTTGTCCTACCAAAATAAAAATAAAGTGTACAAATTTTCATGATATTATCTGCATTATGTTTAAAGAAAATAGCAAAAAAGATCTAAAACATCTCGAGGTAGTTTGAAACTTTGATCTATAACTCGGATCCTGCTGGACTGATTTTATCCATTTTCAATACCAAACATTTCGGTGGAACAAAGATTGTTTATTAAAAATTTAATTGTTTTTTCGGAGCTCTATCGTGGCTTTAGCAGACATGGCTAGATCGTCTTAGAAGCTTATAAGGACCCAGAATATTTGAATATACGTAAATGTATATACTTTTTGGTTCTACAATATTTCGATTTATTACAAACTGAATGACAAACTTAATATAGCCCCCATATTTTTGGGTGTGGGTATAAAAATGAATCATTTACAATTGATTATTATATTTTTTTGCGAAAAATAGCCATACCACTGAACACCATAACGTATACTTAATGTGTGTTTATTTTAACACTAATACGTGTCAGTGCTCTAGTGTTGGAGACATGTGGATTCTGATCAAATGATTGTTTTTTAATTTTTTATATATGTATAACGTGTAATTTTTTATATTTAATATTTTTTATTTTGTAAAAAATTAGTTGTTTTATATTCGTTTATTTTTAATTTGTATTAACCTTAATTAATTCGTGCTGAAATAAGTTTTAAGCTATACAATTATAAGAATATTGGTTTGACAGATATTTAAAAACAATATTTATTAAAGAATATGATTTAGTAGTTTTTAAAAGACATTTGATTTAATATCAATATAATTTTATAAGATAATTTCTAATATTTGCCAAATATGGTTAAATCATAGCTCTGTAGTTTATTCAGTCATCCAAACATTATTTACATAAGGAAAATATTTGTCTTATAATAAACGTAATTATTGTGAATGAATGCATCTCATTGCTAAACAAATATTTTAGTTTTTATTGCTCAACAAAAACTTTACTTACATTTTTAATTTTGATGAGTTACAGAATTCATTAATTCGTAGCTTTATTCACCACTTTTCGTATTAAATAGTATATTGATTTTTTAATATATCTTAAAAACGTCATAGTTATAAAATCAAAAAAATTTACTTTAAATAAACAGATTTGTAAAAGGTGTATGATCATAAATTATGATTAGTATCATTTTGCAAAAAGTTTCCTTAATATTTGTTAAGATTGTTTATTAATTGTATAACATTTTAACCATACTGACAACTTTTTTATACATTGACTCCTGATAAGGGTACCCGGGTACCCGTGTTCGTTAAATTGTCCATTAAGGTTTAAATATCTATACAATGCCTTGCATTGTAATCAAGGGGGATCCCAAAATTCTTTTGTAGTGTAAAATACAAATTTTCTGTATGTTCTTTTGCATTATCAGTTCTTGTTTGTTGTTGATGCGTACGGGTGTGTTTCGTAGCTGTTTCCTTAAAACTAATCTTACCTTTAATTTTTTTTAATAAAATGCTTTAACTTATATACGGGTACCCCGGTACCCTTATCAGGAGAGTAAGGGATATTTGACTTTCAGTAGCTTCACAGCCAACCCAAAAAAACCAGGAAACCTTAAAATGATGAAAATCTTTAGAAAATAATTAGCTAAAGGAACTTGCGGAACCTCAACTTTGTATCGTTTATTGTTTAAAATATATTGTACCTTAAAATTCGTTCGGGTGCTGGGTTACCCGTGTCAGGAGGGTTAGGGTTAACCGTATTGCTAAGTGAAATTTTTTGCTGAGTGTAAAACATTATTTGCGACAAATGCAAATTTCTATTGCTATAACTTCGGGCAACATGCACTATTACACATTTATACCCTTATTCTACACAGGCTTTAAAATTATGATCATAGATTGAAGCACAGTTTGTAATAAATCGAAATATTGTAGAACCAAAAAGTATATACATTTACGTATATTCAAATATTCTGGGTCCTTATAAGCTTCTAAGACGATCTAGCCATGTCTGCTAAAGCCACGATAGAGCTCCGAAAAAACAATTAAATTTTTAATAAACAATCTTTGTTCCACCGAAATGTTTGGTATTGAAAATGGATAAAATCAGTCCAGCAGGATCCGAGTTATAGATCAAAGTTTCAAACTACCTCGAGATGTTTTAGATCTTTTTTGCTATTTTCTTTAAACATAATGCAGATAATATCATGAAAATTTGTACACTTTATTTTTATTTTGGTAGGACAAGTCCTATTGAAAATGTTAAGAATGGGTTCACGATTTCTCATAGCCCCTATAAAAATGTCTTCGCAGAATATGGCCTTATGATACATAAACGTCTATGGAATATTATACACACAAAATTCAAAAAAAAATAAGTATAATGCAACGAGAAATCTGAAAACTTTATTTTGTTTATATCGATAAATATTTTGATATACGAGCTCCACTTCCGAAAATCACTTAAATGCGCATAAATCTACTATAAACATTACTATCAAGTTTAAATTGAACAGAAATCATCTATATATACATATAAATCTTCGTACCAAATTGCATGCTGATCGGTCCATATTTGACCGTAGCCCCCATAGAAACTCCACTTCCGAAAATCACGTAAATGTGCACAAGTCTCTCTCGCATAAGGCTCTTACAAACATCATTGTAAAGTTTAAATTCAACACAAATCATTCACATACTTATGCATATAAAATGTCGTACATAATTTCATGCTGAACGGTTCATAATATATCATAGCTCTCTTATGAGGACTACTGCCTCATTGACCTACATAATCAAAATTCTACACAGATGGGTTTTAAGTATGTAAAAATTATACTATTGGCTTTTGTAAAAATTAGTCCCTAATTAGACATGGACTCCTATACAACGTCCACTTCTAAAAAGGGCAGTTCTGAAAGAAAGACATAAATATAAAATTTGATTATCTTCCGTCTCGTTGGTATTGAGATGAAATTTAAACAAAATAAGTTTCAAATAAATAGAAATTACGGTGCAATATTTTAAGGGATGCGCAAATAAAATAATATAATAATATACATATAATGCAGCCCATACACGTTTCAATTTAATCGTCAATTGAGTCTTTCAATTGAATTGATTCTTGGCCACACACTTCTTAAAGTGAATTGAAAGATTTGCATTCAACTTTCAAATTTATATTTTTTTATAACTACAAATTTAAAAACTAAAAACTTTAATGGCTGGAAAAAAGAAAAATAATTGCATTTTAAAGTTGTCAGAGATGCTTCGCTATCTATTTCCATTTCTCTTCTTAAGTCGATTGTAGTGACTTTTTTCGAATCGCTATCAAAATTTGATCACTAATAGAATTTTAAATTTTGATTAAAATAAAACAAAAAAAAAATTGGGACGGTCACTCCTATTTTCGAGTGGGCGGGGCTCCAAAGTTTGTAATATATTTAGCTATATCTTGAAAACTACATTTTTTTATTAGATGATATATACATATATCAAATAATAGGTATTTTCCAACGATATGTAACATGACCTATTTAAATGGACCACCTATTGATAAATTTTACAAAATTATTTTTTTAATCGGAATTTTTTTAAAAAATCTTAAAAATCCGGGAAAAAGGTATATATGAGTAGGTAGATAAAGTACAATATTTTCAAGTCAAGAAATTAATTAAGCTTTAATTTAAGGTATAACATGACCATGTAGGTAATATAAATCCGAAGAGAAAGATTATGACATTTCACCATAAAAAATACAATCTGTACTATGCGAAGCCGGTGTTCTGTATACCATAGAGGAGAAAATCCTTCCGCCGGCCGTAGGCCTGCAATACAGGACATTTGTACAATGCGAAGCCGGTATTCTGTATACCATAAAGGAAAAAATCCTATCCTGCAATCAAAATTTTGAAAAAAGTGTTTTTATAAATATAATTCTATGATTATAGTACCTACAGACACATATGATACCTTAAATTAAAGTTTAATGTCTTGGCTATTTATATTAATAAACTAAAATAATACTTATATAGACTTTTTTTAATTTTTTTAGTAACCCATATATATATATGTCATATATATCATGATATATATTGTTGGAAATGTATTTTTAATACCTTTAATTTAAAGTATTACAAATTATTAGACACCCAGAAGTTCTCGAGATATAGGCCTATATATTTTCAATTTTAAGGGCCCGCCCCCTCGAAAATAGCCGTGACCGCCAACAAAACTTTTTTTTGTTGTTATCGCTAAAAACCCTATTTTATGATTTTTTTTTAGCAAAGTCACTAAAACCGACTTGTTCCAATTTCTCTCCAAGCTTCGATGTTTGGCACCAATGTCGTTTTTTTAATTTTTTATTTAAAATTCACTAAAATCAAAAAAAAATTTTAAAAATATATAACTTTTGCTTTGCAAAAGAAAACTACAAATATAATCAAGGGACTCGAACACACACAGTACAATCGAATTGAAAGACTTGTTAGTCAACTTGAAAAAATCAAAATCTTTTAATTTTTCTTGAACCAACTCGTCAACTGCCAAACTAATCACATGACAAAGCCATACACGCTTTGATTTGCACAACAACCGACTCAGTTGCCAATATAAACTCTTATTTGTTTTCTTTACTTTATTTAAAAATTATTTTTTCATTTTGTTTGGTATATACGTATATATTTCATAAAATATTACAACAAATACGTCAATGGCGTTTAATTTAAAAAATGAGTTAACAATTTGATATATTTATACATTTGTTTCAGTTGTTTTATTTTTTTTTTGTACTCACAAATTTCTATTTAAAAATATTGCATACTTTTATATTTATATAACAATAATCTAGTGATAGATAAGCTATGACATTACGAAGAATTGAAAGCATTAAAAACAAAACAAGTGCAAAGATTTATTATCTTATTATATTACATGAAATTTACAATACAAATGCAAATACAATCAATTTTGTATATTTTTGTACATTTTGTTTCTTATTTTTTTTAATTTTTTTGTGGAAGGAAATATCTTGTTAGACTAAACTGACATAGATTCCTCTGAGATGTATATTATGCACGTAAATATATTAAACAAACATATTCTCATATGAACACATACATATGTATATATATACATGAAAACAAATACTTATATAAGTATGCATTCAGTAAGGATATACGATGTTTGTATGTATGTAATGTATCTGAATATGAACATCATGTTTACATACTTTATTTCTTAACATGTTATGTTTACTTTAGATAATGTATTTTATAACAGATATACACACACAAAAAAACTGTAACGAAATATAAACGATCTCTAAAAATACATTAAAACAATTTTATCTGTACAATTCGATCCCCAAAAGACGGCGTATTTTTTATGTTTTTTAAACACACATTACAACCCGTATACAGGTATCTTAAGGAATAAATTTCAAGTTATCATTTGTAGCACGTCTATACGTTTGTATAGATGTTTGAAGGAATGGTACTCATATGTATAATGTTAGCAACATATTAAGTGGTGTTTAAACATACTTCCATATTTCCTCAGCTGTATTGGGATCATGTGGAAAAAGGAAACAACTGGATACTTATACCTCGAATAAATTTCCTTTTTTTTTGGCATTTCTACAACCACAATTTTGTTTACATTGTATTTTTATACATGTATTCTACAACACTATACTATGTATATGAGTATGTGCAGTAGTGTAAATATATAGTGTTCACTTTGTTTATACTTTGTCTTTTATACAGTGAGAAGCGAAATAGAGAATACTTTTTGTTATGCCATAAACTAAACCGATGGAAAATATTGTATTTCGTTTTTTTTTAATTTCATAAATTCCTATAATAAGAAACCATAATTAACTAATATTAAGAAAACTATTTATGGAACTTGTATTATTCATACTGATGTGTATTTCCTTATAAACGAATTTGAAATATATTTAAATACAAAACACCAGCACATATACATAGACGAGTCATAGACAGAATTAAAACATAATTATGCACACGACGTATGCATATTAATATCTACTATATATAGCAAAAAAAAAACGAAAAAATTAAAAAATTTTATTCAAAAACTAAATTCATAAAGACAAATATATTTTTCACTGAAATTTCTAAATTGTTTTTTATATATCGGCACCTAAAATCCAAAAGGCCGTAACTACAAAAAATTCAAAATCGATTTTTTCAAAATAACACATATCAAAAGACCGCAACTACAATGTTAATAACTGTATAAACCGAAAAGTCGTAACAACATTTTTATGATGAATATGGAAAAACCATGTCAATGTATGAATTTCGCTTGAGCATCACAAAATAACTCTGCGCTTCAATCGAGAGATGATCAGTTGGTCGTCAATCATTTGATGTAGCTCTCTTGTTGGAAAAAAAAACCATTCATCCGTTAGATAGTATAAGATTCGACAAGAATAATCATTTTCCTCAATAGGGTTCAAAAAAATCCTGTAAATTTTGCACAAACACATACAGACACATTTTGTACCACCTGTTTTTCAAAGCCAAAGAACTGTTTTATAGGATTGCATAATGTATTTTATTAGAAAATATATTTTATGTAATTAAAAAAATTTAAAATAGAAGTGATATTCTTCATGTAACCATCATACTTGATTTATTTTTGAAAATTATTTTTTTCCTTAAATTAAATTTTGATTTTTTCGAGTTTTCTTTTGATAAAATAAAAAGTTTTTTCGAGCTCGAGGCCAATTATTTGTAAAAAATGTATATATTATTTATTAAATTATTTGTTCCAATATTTCGATATCCTTAGGATATCATTATCAAGGAATGAGTTACACTTATATTTTTAAGAGACGTATTACTGTCCCCACCTTCAATAATGAACTGAGTTTTTTCCGTTTAGCTACTACTACCGTCTACACACGGTCTTTCTTGTTTTTGTCCTGGAGCTATCCAGCAGTATTTTTTTCTTAATTGGAATTGAAATTCTTACCTTCCAGCAGAAATACATGCTAGAACAAAACTTATTTCTGCAATTTAAACGTATTTTAATTTCAGGTATTTAAAGGTTACGCTTAAACAATTATTGAAATATTTAAAAAAAAAATGTCAAATAAACTATCAGGCATGTGATGGAAATCGATATCGAAAACGAATGAGTTTTGGAAGTCAATTTTTTCGTAATCTTTCTGTATTGCAAAACTTGTATCGCATAACATATAAAGATATTGGGCTACTAAAGAGAATCTTAAAACAAAAATTTTAAAAATTAGATTATAAATGCATTCAAATGTATTTCCAAAACTGATTCGTTTTCGATATCGATTTCCATCACATGCCTGTATAATAAGAAGTTGTTTTTCTTTTCTTTATTACAAAATTTGTACTATAAACGCTTCTTACTACGATTTGGATATATAAATGAAAGATATGTTTGAAATCCAGTGCCCATTCTTATTCTGGGGTTGTATTTTTTATTTGTGCAGTCATTGTGAGTGAGACCCGGTTTTTGTATTTGTAAGCTTATTAATTCAACATTCAACACATTTCACTTTATTCTCCTATACTGTATTAAAAAATATAAACGATACAGTGTATACATTTATGGTTAACGATATTTAAGTAAATCCATTGTTATTCTTTCAAACACATATCTTTCTTACATGCATATACAACATTGTACCAGTACAAAGCATAAATGAAACATTGTAGTATATTTAAAGCAAATCAAATGAAAATGATGAAGAAAAAAATTTTAAAACAGATATATGTATATGTAGGTGCATGTCTGTATAAAAAACTGTATGTTATTTCATATTATCACCTGTGTTTTGTTCATTCTTCTGCTCATCATATCAACTTATGATACATTTTCATTTATATCATACAAGTGGGAGCGTTAAATCGAGTTAAGATTATAAGATGGTAATACATACACGTACACTTAACTACATACATATATCTATGAAAATTCAAATAAATGCATAAAGAAACTTATTTACTTATATAAGTGGATAGATTGTTAATGTCTCAAAGTTTTATTTGTATAAACCAATTAATGTAGATCAGTGATCATTTTACAGGGCATTAATTTTATATCATAGTTAAAGATTGACTGAAAAACTTTCATCTTTGAAACAGCATACAAAAATTTTATTTTATGTAATACTGTCATAAAATCTACACGCAGAGAAAAATAGTTGTGCATGTTTGCCACAAGTATTTCAACATTTAAAATTTTTTTTAATAGTATGGTCATTTTAATTATTTATATGATTTACTCAAGGTTAATAAGGTTAAGTTACTATTCACATGATTATAGCAATCATATATATGATTATAACAATTATGTTATGTTTATGGTCATCAGTTATATGTTGAAAAATTATACCATATTATGTTCATTATAATAAACGGATCCATCATTAACATAATTGCAACAAATATATACATAGTTACTACAATTGTCTGAATTGTACATCTGAATCGTTACTTAACCATATTATGGTTACCGCAATCATAAATAAATAATTACAATGACCATAATATTGTTAAAAAATTTGTAAAATTGTTAAAATTGTTGTGGTCAACATGTACAATTATATTTTTTCTCTGTGTGTAGTAAACTATAATTTTAATAAAGAACACCGGACACTTGTTTGGCTGTCTTGGTTTTTAGAATATTGTGATGAAACTTCAAATAAATACTTTTGTTAATTGACAGAATGCCTTGATATCTGGCAACATAATATATATTACCAGATTGCACCAACGCCAATAGCGTTTAACGGAGGCAAACAAATTGGCTTCGTCACGAAAATTATTCTTAAAAATAACTTTAGCAATGGCATCCCCAACTAAATTTTTAACAATTAAACCCACAAAAAAGTTACAAGTTTATTTTGTTGTACTATTGGTTAAATTTTAACAAAATAATTTATATTTATGTTCCATACAATATTAAAGAGAATATAGCAAACATTTAATAATGTCAGTTGATATATATTCGAAAAAAAGACTTACATCCCAAAAATTGGAATTTTGAAGGCATGCCATTTTTTTTTTTTGAAGAAAAAAATTACTCACTAGCGGGGAAGGATCCAAATTACAACATTATGTACCTCATATGAATGTGAAAGAATTTATAACAAAATATTAAATATCTTCATAAGGTTTAACCTAAATTAGGTTAAGTTTGAAAAGTGCGGTTTCGGAATTTAATAAGTTCAAAACAAATCTACACTGTAGAAGCAACCCAAGTTCATTTACAAGTTTTTTGGCACTTATTTTATTTTCTCAGATTACGCGTTAATCATCTATTTTATTCATTATTAACTGGCAATTCATAATTAAAAAACTCACAATGCAACAACGTCTCCAAATAGTTCAACTGTGTAGATTATAAAATTTACGCTATTTTAATACCCATTACATTAACGAATTGAGTTAACAGAGATTGTCAGATAGGGAAGAATTTAGAATTAAAAAAATTAATAAAAATCTAAATAGATAGAATTTTAAAAAACGGGAAAACCCATTTGGGTTAAATTGCATGATGTTTATAATCAAGAAATTTCAACTATTTATTTAAGTAAAATAAAAAAAAAAAATTTTGTCTGAAATTTTGAAAATTTTTGAATTTAAAAATTTTTTTTTTAATTTTTGATAACCCGTTGAATGCGCCTCTCAAAGACCTTTCATATAATACCAAATATCAAATATATTTCCTTTGGAAGAAATGTGAAAAAAATCAAAAAGCGTCTAAAAAGGACATTTTTATCCTTTGATCCAGCTCAAAAAATATTGACACCAGGGCAAAAAAATTAAGAAACGTAGTCTTAAAATGAATCAAATTTTCATATTAGTCGGGAACATTAATACCTTATTTTTTCTCCATACAAACGGGGTCACCCTAATGTACATATATAGCTAGCAAAAACCAGCGTTTGAAATGTTTTTCGTGCACTCCGATTAACATATGGTTTGCATCATCAACCTTCTGAACCCACTGTTACAAACACCATTCACAAATTTGAGTTTCGCTGTACGTTGTTGGACCGAATAGACCACTTTTTGTCTGTGTCTACAAGTCAGCTGCGATTCAAGACTTGGAAGCCCATATTACCGACAGCATTAATGGAAAAAGTGAACAAAAATTGAACTATAGGCATCTTCTATATTCCTTCCACTCAATTGTGAAATACAGTGACTTTATCTAGAAGCACTACTAATACGATACATAACTAAACTATTATCTTTTTAAATTTGGGAGCATTTTCCGGAAGACATATTATTCCAGCAACCAAGAAAGTAATCTTGTAGTAATCTAAAAGTTTATTTCATACATTTCAGCCCTAGTAATAAATAGAAGCAGGAGCAGTAGTGTTGCTTTCTTTTTAATTTAATCCTTATAAAAATATTTTCTTCTTTAATCCTTTTTTATAATTTTTTTTTTAAATTTAGCCTCGCTATTGAACTCCTCATATTCACACCTATTGTAGTCTATGAATACTTTTACGATTTACATTTCATTTTTCCTTTTTTCTGTATGACGACGATTAACATACTATGAATAGGATTAAAGTATTAAAAAAATAAATCTTTCGTTGATGTATAGAAATGTCTAAACTATTTAAGAAACGTCCAATAACTTGTAGAAAGCTGGCACATTTAAACTAGCAGTGAATACTAAATAATGGGTATGGGATTCATTTATATACTTTTTATATTTTAAATACTCGATATCAAAAAGTTTCAACTCGATAATTTGAGAGTTATATTTTAGACCGCAAGTATTAGCAAAAATCAAAAATGCTACTAAAAACTCTATACTTTCTAACATAAAATAATCTGACTATCTTTTCTAAAGTTAATTTTTTCTTAGGTAACTAATCCTGGAACATTTTCATATAGGAAACGGAGGCTTAAGTCGGTTTTAGTGACGTTTTTCAAATCACTTTCAAAATTTTATCATTATTAGCATTTTCGAATTTTGATTAAAATATAAAAAAGATGTTATCACCACGCCTATTTTTGAGTGGGCGGGGCTTCAAAATTTGTAATACATTAAGCTATATCTTGAAAACTACATTTCTTTATTAGACGATATATATCAAATGATAGGTATTTTAAAGACCCTTCCAACGATCTATATAAGTAAGTATACAAATTACAAAACTAAAAAGTCAATATATTAAGGTTTAATTTGATGTACAATAGAACTGCGTAGCTAATATAGATCCGAAGCTGTTAAAGAAAGATTATGACATTTCTCTTCTATGGTATACGGTGTTCGGTATATCATAGAGGAGAAAATCCTTCTGTCCGGCCGCAGCACACTGTGGTAAATCAGAAATCTAGCTGGGAAAAATAAAAAAAATATCTGATCATCTCAATACAATAGGTAATGTTTTGTTTTTAGCTCTGATTAGAGAAAGTAAGCATTAAAGTTAGTTGTTGTCCCCAAAAGCATTCAGATTTCAAAGAAGAGCGTTTTTATACCCTACACTATAATAGTATGAAGGGTATATAAGATTAGTGCTGATGTTTGTAATGCCTATAAATATTGGTCCAACATTCACATTAAAGTATACAGATCGACTCAGAATCATTTCCTGAGTCGATTTAACAATATCCGTCCGTCCGTCTGGCTGGCTGGCTTTCCATGTAAACAGGTACAGGTCGCAATCTTGGAACTTTTTCAATAAAATTTTGTACGTGATATTTTTTGACCCAATCATAAAATTGAAACTGGTGGAAATCGGTCTATTATTTCACCTGGTCCCCAAACAAATATCCGCCTGAAAAAGGAATTTAACGATCATAAATGTTTGAATTACGCAAGTAGCCAAACATATTTCACCACAAAAGAGTATTAAATAAAGCCAAATCACTTCTAAAAATTTTGTAAGATCGGTCCATAATTTATCATAGCTCCCATATAAGGCCCACTTCCGAAAATCACTTTAACGATCATAAATCATATATACAGAAATAATGACACCTAATTTTATAATGGTCGGTCCATAATTAGTCAAAACTCAACCTAAATAGTTGCAGAGGATGTATTTAAGAAACAAAGTTTTTATCTTAAAAATGTATTTTTTGCCTCAATTTATTAAAAAATCTTGATTTTTTATAAACATTTATAAATTTGAACTCATTTTTTATTTAATGAATAATTGAGAAGTGAACCCAAGCGATTTATTAATTTTGTATAGTTAGATAGAGGAGAAAACCTTTACTGTATACTAAATTTTTAAAAAAATCAGGTCAAAAAATGTATTTTTATTATATTTAATTTGATGTATCACAGTAGTTCCCGAGAAAAAAGGTCGTATTTTATGAAAAATTTTGTTCCTCTTCTTTTTTTTTTGAGCAATGTCACTAAAACAAACTTGTTCCGGATACGGATACAAAGGTTAATTTTAAATTTCAAATAAAGTTCTTTAAAAGTAACAGGTATTATTAAGTACACAATTATATATGAATTATATTGAGGATAAAATTTGGTAACCCTAATTATTCATAAAAACTTCCATATAAAATTTGCTTTATAAACCTCTTATAAACATGTTGTAAGTTTTATGAATAAGGGCTTTAAACTATAATGAATGGAAAATGCCTTTAAAGAGAATATATTAAGAAAATCTAAAATTTGTGTATAAAGTCGCATGAGATTTTTTATTAAAATATCTTAAAGCACTGTATAAATATTGAAAAATGTTTCTCTAGTAAAAAAAAGTTTCTCTATATATATTTTGTCCTTTCATTTCACTTGTAATAGCTTCAAAGTCTTACAAACTTCTTTCCCTGTAAATCACACATTTGCCCAAACCCTCCCTCCCAACCAATTATTTTCCTTTTTATTTGAGTTTTTTCTTTATCTTAATATTGACTTATTGATAACTTTCATTTCCAATATATATAGCAAAAGCATCTTATCATCTATAAAAAACATACTTTGGTCGTAAAAATACTTACTTATGTACTAGTAGCATTTAATAAAATAAAAGTATATAAAATAATATCAAATAATAATGATACAAGCAGAAAAGAAGGAACAAAAACAGCAACGATGAACGAAAAACTTATTGAGGGCATATGATGATTATTTCCATAATTTTAAGCTGAGTTGCATAAAATGTCGATATTTGATAGATACTTGATATAAGTAAACAAGTGTTACCTATTAAACACAAACACACAGCCCAAGAACTGTGTAGCTTTTTGTACAAGGTGGAGATTTTTAAGACTATTAAGGGTCTATTAAATGATAAAGCAATTTTATGCATGTGTTTAAACAGATTGTAAATCTAAAACAAATGGATGTAAGAGAGTGACAATATTTAGGAGTTCAACAAAATATTAACGATAAAAGTCAAAACTACATAAAAAATTATTAAACATAAGGTAAAAAATGAGAGAAATTAGCTCAGTGTGTTTTATTATTTTTCATATTTTATAAGCAAGATAAAAACAATAAAAAATATGTACTTAAAAAGTTTAATCTTTTTTAAACATTTTACGAAACATTAAAGAAAATTATAGCAAAGTTGTCTTAACAAATTTTATAAAGAAAATACTGAGAATTGCGGAGACTATATATTGAGACACACATTTAAACCCTACACTACCATAGCACTATGGACGACGTCGTGATTTTAGCGGCAAAAAAGCTAGCTAGCTTCACTAAATTTGGTGTGTAGACTTCTAATGTAAATAAAATCGATTTTCGACAAAATAGGCTGGCCACGCCCCTTTTTTTAAAGTAGTGGAAAGCTAGCTTCACTAAAATGGTTATACGGACTTCTACTGACAAAAAAGCAACTCGAGCAAAAAATTAGCGGTTCATGTTGTCTTTTTCCCATACCCAAAACCTAAATTGTTGGCAAAAATACTTACCAAAAAGATAGCTTCATCAAATTTTGTTTACGGATTTCTATTGACAAAAAAAAAAAAGTTGAGAAAAAATTAATTCAATGCTACAAAGAAATTCATTTACTTTTTAATTCATAAATTTATAATTTTAAAGAAGTTGTAAATGCTTATGAATTAAATTGAAACTAAGAAAATAGTAGATACATATTCTCAAAATATATAGAGGTTAATTATTCATGGTCTGTTTCTTCGTTTTCATCCGCTTGTAATTCCAATGAATAATTATTTAACGGCTCTAACCTATCATCAGAATCAAAACTATAATTGCAGCTGGAGGCTTCTTGAGATGTTGAAGGAAAGAACAGTTCTGATGGTAATTCAGGCATTTTAAAACGGTCAATGACGAGGAAACGAAAAGTTTTTTTGAACTATTTATACACATGAACTAGAAATATATGGGTCAGAGCTATCCATAGCTCTGTGATACATGTCAAGTATGTTGTGCACTCAGGAAGCCTCAACTATTTGTGACCAATGCGCTAATATGTTGTGTATTGTGGCAGACATCGAGTACCATTCGTAGTTTTGGAAAAATCTTTCATTGATTTTAATGCAATGAACACAAAACCTTTGAACATCAATTTCAAATTCAGAGGAGAGAACAATTAAGATTATATGTAAATGTTTCATAAAGCCAATATTTATACCAGTAATAGATGTTAAAAGGTTTGTGCGAGAAAAGGTTCTTCTAGCTGTATTGCCATCATTGGTGTTGACACAGCCATTTGCTTTCGGCTTATCGACATGAAGCCTCTTTTGAAGCAAAAATTCTTTGAATTTTTTGTTTATTTTTTGCCAGGATTATCTTCTCTTCCGTTCCACAAACTTTCCATTTTTTAAATCTAGCTTGTATGAAAGTTTTAAAACAAACTCCAAACGATCGCATGCAATGGGCTTACTCTATATTTCGAAGCGTCGGCCTGCGCTTTCAAATTAGGAGAATCAAAGTTTCTTATAGTTCTAAATTCCTTTGGACCGGCATGATAGATGGGGCATTGTTGTGCACTTTTAGTGTCTGTTTAAGACTTTCCCATCTATTAATGTCATATATAAATTATATTTTACTTTAAATTTTTCCCATCACTTAGTGTGTATTGTAGTAGTTTCAATTTCAAAATCTGTTTATTTATGTTTTGGTTTTCAATTAAAATGTTCTCTTTTATTTCTTTAACAAACTCCACTTTTAAAGGTCTACAAAAGCGTACTGACTGAGGTGTACGGTTTACCCAAATATTATCACCTGCTGTTGAAATCATTTTTATTGGAAGGATTTATGTAACAAGGGACTGATCGAAACTTTCCGAAGTGTTTTCTACAAATGTTTGTTTAACAAGCTGTGACCAGTATCGATTCTTTAACATCCATTGTACACAATACTTTATCTTGATATACAAGAATTCTTTTAGCTGTGTGGTCTACCAAATTTTGCAACGATACTTCGATAGAGCTTTCATTCGATTTAATTTCATTCGGTGTACATTTCAATTTGCTTTTATAAATTTTATCATAAATCGGATAAATACTACTATTGTGTTTTATGTTTAATTGACGCATATTTAAGTACTGCTTTTTAGTTAAGCCATTTTCTAACAAAAACATCAGAGCTGCATCAGGTGATAGTGGCGAAATTTCTTTATGGTTAGTATTAAGAACATCTCGAATTTTGGATAGTTGTAGGACAAATTTCAAATCCGTTGCGCGGGATTTTTTGGTATATTTACAGGCAGCATGAACTATTAATTGCGCATTGTCTCCTTGCTGGGAAGCTAATTCAGAAGCTAATCTCCTTTTTTTGCAACTATCATCAGAACTCAGTTTTGATCGCCCGATAGCATTACTCTTCTTCGGTATAACAAAATGTATTTCTCGACCCATCCATTCCATTTTAAATACTTTCTCATTTCTGGATTCTTTATCCCATTTTATTTTAATAAAATTAGATAAGTTACGAGCTTTAGTACATATTAATTTACTTAATTCACTTTCAATTTTGTATGGAATCTTTCCTTTTATGTAATCCAAAACATTCCTGTTGTTTCTTAATCAAAACTCAAATATTTCAGAATTTTTGAACCCGACTGTGTCTACAAAAATATTAAAAATTTGTTCATTAGCGGTCAAATTCATACACTTTTACTATGACATAAAACTTGAGTTTTTTACAAACAATCACATGTAAATAGTTTCAATGATACTTCATAACATTTTTACTTTTACTCCACAAAAACGATAAAACTCTTCAGAATTTCACAAAAATATACATATAAAAACCATCAAAATAAGTACGAAATACAAACATTTAGTACCGGATCACACAATGAAACTTTTGCTGCACAACTTTTGAGTTTGTTGATGATAGGGGAAAGAAGAGTGGTCCCGTCTCTCTCGTTTTTTCCCCTCTCACCCAAAAACTCAAAAGTTGAGCAGCAAAAGTTGCATTGTGTGATCCGGGACTTAGCAAACTATATTTGTATATAGTATATATAGTAAAAATACTCATCTCGAGTATTGCAACTCATATTTACAAAGTTTTTTAAAAAAGAATATATAACACTTTTTAATTCAATAAAAATATTGCAGCTTCACTGGCAATAAAACGTACTATAAAATATGTAAACATTAACAGCTGTTTTTACATAAACAGAATTGCTAATAGTAAATTTATTTTAAAGTTTTTTTTTATGAATATGTTGAGTATCGAACACCATCAAAAAAATTTTAAAAATTTTAAGTTGAAAAATTGACTTTTCGCCGCTAAAGCCACGATATCGCCCATAGTGCATAGTAGGTAGGGTAGGGTAGGTAGGGTACTAAAATTGTTTTTTTATATATATAGTTTATTAGCAAGATAATAATACATTAAAAAAGTGTACTTGGAAAGTTTAATGTTTTTTCAGCATTTTACTAAACATTATTTAAATATTCATACATTCCAAAAATGTCTTCGGAAATATTTCATTCATTATTTTTCTTGTTTTAATTTTCCTATTGAATTTTGTAATTAATTTAGTATGTCTATTCGATTAGTACTTTGTGTTACATATGGTATTAAAATCATATGTCATCAACATCATCATACAAATCGCATTTAAATTTAACAAAACACACATGTAAAACTCTGCATAGATTTTACACTTTTGTCACTTTGGAACTAAAGAAGTATTGTGCTGATAATACAAGTTTTGTTCAAGTGTTTATACATAGATTTCCTTTACAAGTGAAAAATAACTACAAAATCTTAAGTATGTTTTGCAACTTGTTTACCAAAACTCTGTATATACTTTTGATTAATTACTTATACTATACTAAGTATAATTATGATTAATGAAGTATGTACATATACATATATGTTTTATGACTTTGTATTATTTATAAGTATGGGTAAATATTAACTGGTACGTGAGTTTACCCTAAAAGAACCAAAACACATGCCAGAACAAACGAGAAACAAACAAAATGCCTTAGAGTTACTATTAACAAATATTATTAAAGATTAAGACATTATGTTATAGAAACACATTGGTAACAGATACAAAAAGGACTGTCATTAATGAAACTGATGTCTCGTTATTTATTTTATCGTTTAGCTATACTAACAGTTTACATGAAAAAATTATTTAAACCGGTAGAATAATTTAAATTTATAGATTGTTTGAAGATTTATAGATAAATGTGTCCTGCAAATGTGTAATGCAAAAAGTAGACAAGATTTAGAGAAATGCATAAAATCTTTATTTGAGTCGATAGAACGATTAATATAATTTAGTGTATAAAGATGATTTCATGTAAATGTTGACCGCAGCTACGCCTCATATCGTTAATACACTATCCAGTTTTAACATACTCTTTCCAACAGATCGACCGGTATCTCACAAATAAATTCTTCAATATTAGCTTTTAGTACGTCAACCGTTGCGGACTTGTTGCTATAGATATGAGTCTTAATATAGCCCCAAAAGAAATCACACGATCTAGGCGAATAATTGGCTGGCCACAAACGTGAAATAAACTGTTCGCCGAACTCGCTTCTTAAGGTATGTCAATTGGCACCGTCTTGTTGAAACCACATGTCAGCCAAATCCAGCTCTTCTCTTTTGGGAAAAAAAATTTGTAATCTTCGCACGGTAGTGCTGGCCATCAAAATAACATTCCTGCTTTCATCGTATTTGAAAAAGTACGGTTCAATGATGCCACCGGCCTATAATTCACACCAAATAGTGCATTTTGCGGAATGCATTGGCAGTTCTTCCTATGCCTTTTGCTGCTCCTCACAACATATACGACAATATTTCTTGTTTACGTTTCCATTCAACCAGAAATAAGCGTCGTCGCTAAACATAATTTTCCGATAAAAAAAAAAGTGGAACAAGGTAATAGTCTGCAACCATTGTTCGTTTTTAAACCGATTCATGATTAAATTATAGACCAAACTGAACATGCAAACATGTTAACCGAAAACAGCTGAGCTGCCAAAAACAGTGTTGCCAAAAACAAAGTTAGTAATTTAAAATCAGCTTTTATCTTGTATAGTTAACTTGCACCGATCGACTCATAATCACTTTCTAAGTGGATTTAATGGTCTTAGTAGGTATGGCTGGATATCTTGTTGCCCATGTAAACCTTGTGCACAAAGTACAGGTCGCAATTTTGAAAATATTTCGAGTATATTGAGTATAAATATTTTTTTTTTCGCCCCGATTCGGCTGATTGGTTTTCATATTGGTTGAAATCAGTCAAGTATTTCTCCTAGTCCTCCTAGCATCCACTTCAGACAGACAAGAATAAATCTCTTAAATATGTTGGTATCCACAAATATGTTTCATGTAGACACTATCTAATTATTTTATGATAATCAGTACATAATAATTCATAGCTCCCATAACTATAAATAAATATTTAAAAAATGTTCATATTGAGATAAAATTTTATTCATTGCTACTAAATTTGCTCATAGCTTCGATTTTTGAAAAATTGTTTTGGCTCTACGATGCTAGATTAATGATACGAAGTTTGCGAAAAAAAAAGTGAAGGAAATTATTCTTAGGCGAATTAAATTTTAAATATTACTTTCAATAAGTCACCAAATTGCTAATTTAAAGGCAGTAAAAGTCATTACATGATAAAAAAAAAATACTAGGACAGATATTCACATTAATGTCTAAGGCTTTTGTATGTTTACTTTAAATCCAACAGTTTAACTCATCACTTTCATTAGGCACAAACATGCATATGTACACATTAGTGAATAACAAATAGTTATGGTTTAAAAATATATAATTCATCACCGTCAAACATTCTATGGAAGTTTCTTCTTTCTATTAAGGATTTAAGTGTCTGTGACTGTTTGCATTGTATTTAAAAAAGGAAGGAGTAAATATCATTATTAGAACACAAAAGTTACAGACAAATTACAGACACAACAGTAGCAGCAACAACAACTGAAACATTAGACATGAAACTATTTACTTTTGGGCAAAAGGCAAAAAATTAAATTAAATAAAAAACCGTATGCCACATTTAATCTTAATAGCATTTTTGGGAAAAATCTTTTTTCCCTCCCTCTCTATTATATTATATTTTATTTTAACTTAACTTAAACAAACAATAAAACAAATTATTAAAGGACAATTTAGCAATACAATGAAAATGAAAACGAAACGTAACACAACACAACATAATGTTTTATGTAAAAAAGGGAAACTGTTGATACTTCTGAAAACAACACCAACACATTCCTTTGTGTGCGGGTCTACTATGTAACATAATTTTCCCCTTTTTTTTTTTGCTCTCCCCATTCCTTTCCAAAGTATAATCCAATTTGTTGTTAATGCATAACAAACCCTACTAGCAGCACATTAAAGCAAAAAAGTTTGAAAAAAAATCTGTTTTTAAAAGATTTAACCATTTTCATAACTTTATTTTACACTAACACTAAAAATAAAAAAAAAGCAGATTTAAGTAAATATTATTTTTTTTATTGTAACATTTAGAAAAGTATGTTTAAGTATGAGTTTAGCATAGTAAAAAAAATAAAATAAGAGGAACAACTTTGTTATGTTTCCATTTAAGTCTAAATTGTATTTAATTTCCCTTTTTTTGTGTTGGCAAATTATTTATTTATTTAATGTTTGTTCTACTCTCCTTCTTTCTGTTTCAGATGGTCGTATGGGTTTGTCAATTTTACCTATAGCTGCTCTTTTAACTGGCACACTATTTACAGTGGGCATTGCTGTGCTATTTGTTGTTGTAGTTGCTGTTCGTAAAAGGCGTTGCCAGGGTGGTCGCAACATGTGTGATGACAAGGACAAACATTTAGGTATGTATGCTATTGTATGTGTGTGTTTTTATGTGAATTTTTTCCAATTTCCATTATTTACATAAAAACCTTTGAAACTTTTAAAAGCTCTGTTGAGTTTTATAAAAAAACACATCTATTATTTTTTTCTGCTTTTAAAGTGATGTTCAAATAGTTTAATCGGTTACTGAGTTTATATACTAAAAAAAAGTAGTTATTTATTGGACATCTGCAATCGATTTTTAACAAGGAAACGTGAAATTATTAATATAGAGTGAGCTTTTTTTATTTGAAACTAAACATTTAAAAAAGAACTGGATATTGGAATCTTTATTACTGCCTGACAGTATAATCTTTGGAATTAAATTTTTAAAAATAATTTTATTAAAATGTTGGCAACTATTCTATTGGTGGTTAAGTCGAAAAATATTTCTCACAGAAGACTGATTTTCTTAATACACCGGTATAATTCGAAGACGTTAACGCCTCATAGGTTTGCCATAATGAATCGTCAAACAATACTGACTAAAAAAACGTATAAGTAGTAATAGTTTGCCGAAATAGGAAGTCTTGTTTAGGATTTATTCATATATAGTACCAAAATTCAATTTGTAGCAAAAAAAAAAATATTAGTTTGACAGCCTACAATTTAGTGTAAGTGAAAATTTTTTATTACACGAGAGAACAATCTGTTTTCATTCTTGAACAATAGTTTAAAAATTTCATACGATATTTAGTTGGAATATACATTTAACACCGTCAGCTGTAAAGATAAATTAAAGGAAATTCGATTATTATTAAGTCCAAAACAAGCCCTGGAATATAAATGTATCGTTGTAGAAATTAATTTCAATTCCCAACTGAGTTTATGCTCTGAATATCTTTGTGTCAATAGATTCATGAACTGTTAGCTGTTTGCGTCAGGATCAACAAGTGAATCTTGATTTTTCGTACAAAATCATGCAAAATTGCCGCATTTTAATGTTCAGACAATCCACATGTATTTGTTGAAAAACAAATTCATCCACAACGAGTTAATGCTTGTTGCGGGTTTTGAGCTGGAGGCACCATACTTCTTTTAGGCTGGCGAAGCAGTGATCGTACCATATTGTTAAAGAAAGCTCTCTCTCCATAAATTGGATGAATTTTATTTGGAGGAAAGAGCGACATGCACACGCAGAGAAAAAATATAGTTGTGCATGTTTACCACAACTATTTCAATATTTTTAATAGTTTTTAAAAATATTATGGTCAATGTAATTATTTATATGATTTCTGCAACTATAATATGGTTAAGTTTACTATTTACATGATTACAGCAATAATATATATGATTATAGCAATTATGCAAAGTTTATGGTAATCAGTTTTATGATAAAAAATTAAACCATATTATGTTGTTCTTTATCATAATCAAAGAGCAACAAATTATGATAAATGGATTCATCATAAACATGATTGCCACAAATGCATACATAGTTACTACAATCGTATATATAATTGCAGTAATAATCTGAATCGTAGCTTAACCATATTATGGTTACCGCAATCATAAAAATAATTACCAAAATATTGTTGAAAAACTTGTAAAAATGATGATATCGTCTGATATAAAACAATTTATGGTGTTATTAAAGCAAAAGGTCTTGGCCAACAAACACACAGCCATACATGCATTTAAGTAGAAAATTCAATGTTACAAATAAAAATAAAAATATCGACAAAAGTTTGCTTATGCATTAGCAAAGCCGTGAGGATATTTCCATAGAGTATGGTTCACTTATACCTTTATAATTCAATAAATTCAGAAACATACATACTAACATAAGCTTTGATATGTTCATTGACTTTGACGAATAAAAAAGTAACCTCAAAACCAAGAAAAGTATCATAAGTTTCTTGTTTTCGGGTTTACACTTTTGTCGGGAACATATGTGTTTCTGGGACCTTTATTTCACACTAACTTAAAAGAAATATAATGTATCTACCTTTGATGATACCGTTAATATTAACACCTACATTTCCTGGGCATTACTTCAAGCAGGATATTAAAAAAAATATTTAGAAGATAAGGTGTCTCAACATCGAGCTTCAAGGTGTTCAAGGTTCATGAATTTGGAAAATTAATTCGCCTTAGTTATAACTCAAATAGTACTTATCTACGTTTTTATGTTGTAATGAAAATATATTTCAGGCACAAACGTACCAAAACTATTCGTCACTTAAAAATTTAAATTTCTCAAACGACTCAATTATATTTCTATATTCACGATATTTCAATATGGAAATATACCATATTCAGCTTTTGAATAATAAAAATCCTTAATATATTAAAAGTTCCTGAAGTTTTTTCAAAACTCATGCTGCTGCATTATGATTCAGTCTCTTTTATTGATGTTAGAAATTAACCTGAAAATCATCACCAATTTTAGTTAATCGCAACCACTTTAATTCACTTCATTGAGACTCATTTTTATTCTGAAAATTTTTGAAAATATTTTATCTCACTAATATCATTTTTATTTACATAAACATTTTTTTTTTATTTGCATAAAAAATCGAAACAACATTGTTCACTTGTTTCCAGTTTTTAACTTTTAATATTCGCTTGCATATTCATTGTACATTTGTTTTTATAAATACATTTTGTTGTTTGTTATAGGCATGGATGTTACAGTAACAGCTCCCCTAGAGAGTGGACCCGGCCATCAACGTTTAGTTGTGGCGTATACACTGAAACAAGGCATCGAGAAGCAACCGGATATATTGAACGCACAAAAAAATGCAACGGGTAGCGCAACATCGTCGCCATTAGGAAATCGACCAAGTGGTATATTCATAGATACGAACACTAGTAATGGTGGTGTGGGCTCAAAAGCACCAAACTATAGCAACAGTAATGGGGCAGTGGGTGGTGCGGGTAATAATTCATCAACAGGAAACTATGTAAGTTTAGAAATATTTGTTTTATGTTTTTTTTTGTTTTTTCATTAGCAAAAAAAAAATAAAGATTGTTAGACATAAAAAATGTCCTTCGGAGGTTTATGGAAATATAGGAAAATAGGAAATAAAACTGAATTTTGAATTAAGTTTAGAATGGGCTGTAAAAAATATGACAAGTATGTATACTTCAACTGCGCTTTGCTTTGGTCAAAAACGAGAGATAACTTCGGAAGAATAAAGAGACTAACTGAATTAATTTTTAAATATTGGCATTAATCATAAACAAGGGGAACAAATATTTATATTAATATTACGACACTACACAATATTTTTAATATGTTTCTTACTACTATAAAAACATTAAAATAGCTTAAAAATGCAAAAATTTCAAAATGATTCATTATTAATTATATTTGTTTAATTTTTAGGACTCGCCTACTATGAATTACAATGACACCAACTCCGATCCTTTGCAACAGCAGCTCAACAGCCCTCTTTCACAATCGAGTACCCTTAAGTTGGGCCAAGATTCCAGAAAACCTTATCAAACACCTCCGCTTTTATATGATGCACTTAATCGTCATGATATATCACGCTATGATCCTCTGCCCTTGAGTATGAACTATGGTGGTAGTAATAGTACATTGAGTTCTGGCGACAGTGCAGGCAATACATCTCTCACCAACAATACCGCAGCAGCATCATCGTCTCTAATGCAAAACAATTTAACCAATGGGCACTATACCAATCACCATACATTGCCACACTCGAGCGCCGTGTTGCAGCAACACCAACTTTCATCTGCTCATCACACCCTAGCCTCAGAGAAACTAACAATTGCTGATTATCTCACTGCCAGCAGTTTAATTGATTATAATCTAAGTAAATCAGCAACGGGGATGTTAACGAATGCCATCGTTGGTCCAGGCTGTGGTGGAGGTGTTGCAACAAATCCTACATCCTCTGCAGCAACAGCCAGCACTATGGGTCATATGACCCTGCCCAAAGGCTTAGCTTTAGGTTCAATAATAGGTATTACCAATGGCTCGGCGACCGTGCCCACAGCCACTCTTACACCTTCGGCTTCCACAAATCTAGCGATGACACAAAAATCTACTGCTAATCGTAATCATATTATAACGGACACCCTACCGGGTCCTGAAAGTTGTGTTTAAATTTAAATTTAGAATTTTATGATAAAAAAAAAAAAAACTCAAAATACCAAAAAAAAATTATTACTAACATAAGAAAGGAAAACATAATCATAATTGTATATAAAAGAACATTTTTAAGAAAAGACTGCAATAAACTAAATAAATAAAATAAAAAGTATGAATAAAAAAGAAAATCTTTCGACATAAAAAGATCAAAATAAATATAAACACACACATATAAATAAAATATTAGTTGAAAGAATTTTTATGTAAAGGAAACTCAATATTCCTATTAAAAGTGTAGTTTTTAAATCATGAACAATAGAAAATTAAAATACGAATACAAATACAAATCCAAATACATATGCAAAGGCAAAAATGCTTATATAAAATGTACTTATTTAATCCTATATAAATATGTATGTACATTTTTTGTATACATAAACCCGGTTTATAATTTAGTTTTTTTTTTATAAATATGAAGCTATTGATTTGTTATCTTGTGGAAAGTATTTTTTGCACAAATGTTGCAGAAGTTTGTACAAAAAGCTAAAGGAACGTAAAGCTAAACATCCTTACTAACTGTAATTTCTACGTCTTTAAACTTGCTTTTTCTAGACCGAGTTTTTTAGTAAAATTTCTTTACTTTGAATTTTAGATATTTTTCAATTAATTGATTTTTGGAAAAGAACCTTATATAGGGTATATAATATGAACCGATATTCACAGGACACAGTAGTTTAATTTTTGCAGACATATAAGTTATCTGTATAAAATTTTGGATTAAAATCAATATTTATAAGATATTTGGATATTCGGAGTGAACCTTTTATGGATGCTATAGATAAATATAACCCGATCCAAACAAAATTTCGTTTTGTGATTTGATTTCATATAAAAATTATTTTTGCCAAATTTTTTATATATGTATATATTGCAATTTTATAGGTGTTTATGAACCATTGACTCATATTTTGGGAAGAATTCTGTGGATTTTGTAAAAAACGTAATAATTGAAATTAATTTGAAGTGGTCAATAAAATCACTTTTACTTAATTTCAATAAATCAATAAAAAAATAATGCTAAACATTTGGCAAACATTTTAAAAGTGTGATTTACACTTTTCCCATGTGAAATGTAAAATCTATAATTTGTTTTTTTAATTTTTCTAAAAAATATAATGATTTTTTAATTTACACTGAATAACAAAATTGGTCTTTAAAACGTATTTCTCTTAGTTTTCAAAGAAATCTAATAGGAAGTGGTGAGTAAAAATTTCATTTACTTAATTTCAATGACATAATTTCAGAATACTAAGCATTTGGCAAACATTTTAAAGGTGCAAACCAAGCTCAAAAATATATAATGATTTTTAAAAATACTCTAAATAACAAAATTGATTTTTAAATCGTATTTCTTTGTTAGATTAGATTTAACAACAATTGATAATGCTTCAGTTGATCTCAATTCAGCATGCAGTATTTTCTACATACAAACAACAATTTTTCAACCGGGTTCAGAATTGTGTTTGACACCTAAGTTCTAAACACACAAACACACTGAACAGCAATACCACAAAATAAAAATCAAAGTTTATTGAAATAATTTAAAAAAACAGAAAATGATATGTTGTTATGCAACCAAGAATTAAATGACGAAATAAAATTAAAGACAAATATGAAAAGGAAAAATCTTTATATAAATATAATAAATATGTATGTAACTATATACTGTGAATATAATGAGAGTTTAAAAATTTTAGTTTAGAACATCATACATACTATGTTATATGTTATATAGTCTATATAAATTAGTTGAATGTTAGTAAGATAATTGAAAAACCAAAGTTGGAAAAAAAAACAAATAGAGAATAAATAAATTTTATTTTTATGGTTTATAAAACAGACAAGAAAAACATTTAAATAGTATTCTATAAATAATAAAACTTAAAAAACCGTTTACAATTTGTACAAATAATCAGAAAAAATTAAACTATTTAAAATTCCCCTCCCTAAAAAAAAGCAAACAAAAAATTATAAAAACAAATGGATTATAGAAAATACACAAACATACATAAATATACATATGCATATATACATACAATAGATTTAAATAATTAAGTAAGTAAGTAAGTAAGTAAGTATTTGTACTTATGTAAACATATCTTTCTCTCTTTCTATGTTTGTTGTAATAACATATCTCTAAGTTGTGAACAAAAATGATTGTAATATTTAATATTATTTAATAAATACTATGTATATAACTAAATAAATTAAACAGTAGAAATAAGTATACATACATACATACATATATGCAAAACATTCATACCTATAAACATATCTTTAGGCCATATCCTTTTTAGATTTCTCTGAATACTTAACTTAACATTTTTGAAGTATTTATTATTTTTATAAGTTTCTGTGTTTTATTTAAAAATTTAAGTATTTTTCAAATATGTAAACTGAAATAATAAATAATAAATAATGAAAAAACAAAGCCTGATTTTGTATACCTCTTAATTATAAGAAACATACACACAAATAAACTTTAACAATTATTTTAAGTCTAAACATAAACTGATACTTTTGTTCAATGTCTTTAACAAAAACTGCCTTCAGTTATATATAATTCTCCATTATATTGCTGTTATTTAAATACAGTATAAAGGTTTTATTTTTAACTTTATAGAGTATAAAGAAAATTGTTATTTTATTTAATTAGTCTTAGTTATTAAAATTATACATTGTTCAGTATAATAAACCGAATTCTTTTCAACTGCAAACTAAAAACGCCCAGTAGTTACAATTATAACAATTCATTATTTACTCGAATTAGTACAACAACAATTTAAGTTTATAGTTAACAAACTTAAATTATTGTTTCAGAAATCATTGCTATAAACTGTAATGTTCACTCAACGAAGATTCACAATAAGCTGCTGGGTAGATGCCCCTGCCACTACTAATTATACACCAGCGTCATCTTCCAGCAATTTAAAGCATGATCGGAAGTTCTATTTCTCCAATGATCTGTCGAAGCTATTAAAACTTATTATTGTTATACTCAATAACAACCAACAGTGTCATTGTGTCATTATTCATCACTGTTTTTAAATAGAAGTCTCCAGTAATGGAATTATTGATGAACTTGATAAATGTTGATAACAGTTAAAAGTTTTATAATGGAATTACAAAATAAAACGAAAATGTATCAATGGGATATTTCAAAGCTTTAAAAAATCACACACACTGGACACAATCTAGAACAGCTGTTCGAATAATTTATAAATATTCCAAATGTTAATTATACTCATAAATAAACCTTTCTTTTTTTTTCATTTTTTTCCAAACATAATTTGAAGCATTAAAAATTGAAATTAATAACTCTTCCATTATTTGCAGTTTAAGAAAAATGTCTCTGTAGTAAATAATTAAAGTCATATAAATGCATTTATTTATATTTAAGTAGCATTATGTCAAACTCGTGTTTATTAATGTGTTTGTCGGAAGTGGTCTTATATGAAAGCTATGACCAATTATGGCCGATCTTAAAAAAATTCGATATGACGATTTGTATGATATATTTATGAGGATAATATCTGACTAGTTTCAACCTGATAAAGATATTTATATGTATTTAAATGTTTTTTTTTTGGTAGTGGACCTATGGGCCGATCCTGAAAAATGGGATCTTCTCAATTTTGTAAAGACATACTTATCTACCATATATGTAGGGTGGCTAAAAGTAATCATGGACTGATTGTTACCATTTCCAACAGAGTTTAACCTTTAAATGCAAAGATTACGCTTGCTAAATTTGAATATATACTCGTATATTTTAACTAAATGCCAAAACAATTGCGAAAAAGTAACTTTTTTGATGGTTGTCTCATATTTGGGTTTATAACTATAGTTGTCTGTGTCGATTTTACTGATTTTCAATACCAAACTGTTTAGGAGAATGATAAAAGATAAATTTTAAAATTTAAATTTTGTTGATTCTGGTTTAGTATTTTTCACGTGTGAGTGTTTTACACAGACAGGCAGATGGAAGACTTAAAGTGGACAGCACGCTTTACCCATTTCGAACGATTTTGCTGGGAAATCAAACAAAATCTATTGGTTTTATAAGTGCTTATTGTGTTATGGTTTTTAAGTGTCAAACAACGAATATGAAATTATTTTAAAATATTGTATATTCAAAATAATTGAAAAAAGAAAGTTGCTTTTGCTCATAGCCATGGAAATATATGAGGCATTATTATTTATAAGAAAAAATGTAACCTATTAGCAACTCAGTTCATTTTTGTCCAAACAAAAAATAAAATTAAACCAATTCATGCTGAAAGTTGTTCTTAAAAAATATTTTCTCTCTCTCAAAATGAGAGACATCAAACTTCATATAAAAATTATTTCGTTCAGAACGAATAGGTGAATCCACCTTAATTTTCTCTCTCTCAAAATGAGAGACATCAAACTTCAAATGAAAAAAACTTAGTCCAAACAAATATTTCGTTCAAAACGAATAGGTGAATCCACCTTTAGGTTAATCGACTTAGAATTTCATGAGGATCAATAATATATATACATACTTTGTTGGGTCTCAGATGAATACTTTTCAATGTTACATACGGAGTGAAAAATGACTTGTAGTGGTTGAGGAATTAAAAAATCTCGTCTCTAAATCGACTCAGTTATCTACTAGTAAATTATTAGATACTACAAATGAAGTCAGAATAAATCGCAATAAACTATTTTTATATTTATATCTAATAATGTTCTTATTTCCGTCAAATAATAATAAATATACCTTTAGTATTTTAACGTATAGCCCCTATTTGTTATCACACGAAGACATCTATTTGGCATATTTGCGACCAAATGCCTGCAAAGTGAATTGAATATAATTGTCCAGGCCGACTCAATGTTTTCCCACAATTCATCAATATTTTAGCTGTTTTTCCCTTCCACACATTTTTTAACTTCGTTCCACAAGTTCTCCATTGGATTTGGGTCAGGGGACTGTGCTGGCCATTTAAAACATTTATGTTTGTTTCTCTAAACAACGCTTCACAAGTCGTGAAGTAATATTTTATAATAGCGAAAAATTGTCATCAGCGAATGGTATCAGCGTATTTTCCAATATATTTTTATATAAATGTTTATACATTTTTTTTAAAACCTCTGGCTAATGGACCAATCCTGTGCCAAGGAAACGCAACCCAAACCATTACATTATATTTTTTGTAATGTGAGCGTTATGCTGTAAATAAGAAATAAACTTTTTTTCTATAGTTTAGTGTACTGAAATCTGAAGGATTTAAAAAAATCTTTGTCAACTTATTTTTAATTAATTCTGGTAAATTTTGCAGTTCTGGTTTATAGATTGCTATTCTCCGAAATTAAGTTATCTATATAAAAACACACATTTATTTATCCCCAATATAAAATCACTTGCTGCGATTCAAACAAAAATTCAATATTGAAAGCATTTATTTTAAAACTTTCTGCCAGATTTGTTCGATTAACAGGAAAATATAGAGTTGATATAAAAATATTTTTACTACTAACATGTCTTGTCCACTATTCGAAAGCACTTTTGATTTTAACAACAATTATTTAAGACAGTTATTGTAAAAGTTTTTCATAACAGCCATATTCAAGTATATCCTCTATTATCCCTACATACAGATGTATGTATATACATATAAAAAATAATAATTTTCTGGCAAAAAAAAAAAAAACCATGCTTAACCTGGCATGGGAAATAAATATATGGAATCAACAATTGTATTGAAAATTTGTTGAATTCTTGTACGTAAAGGTCAAACTATCAGAAAATACAAAAATGCATATAAAAATGTGATTTTTATATTCCCCCAAAATATAGAGTAGTCAGCAGCCAACAAACAAAAAGTAATAAAAACTTGTAAAAAATCACAACTACAAAGAAATGAAAAAGTGCACAGAACAATGGAAAAAAAGCATAACGATTTATACAAAAATCCCCATATAACCGGAGTAGTCAGAGTTCAATTTTGCCTTAATAAAATAAAAATTTCATAGAATGGGTGAGAGTAGGCTGGATGGATGGAGTCCACTATATATGACAATATCTTTACAAAGTTTATAACAGAATGAAAGTAAAAAAAAGAACGGGGAACATTTATGTAAAAAATAAAAATCATGACAATAAATGGAAAAGTTTTTAATTTGCGTGTAAAGTGATTTATTTGATTTAATTCATATGAATTGTAGCAAATGATGATTTGATTACAACATGATGCTTCTTTAAACACACACATTCACTCACAGACATTGAGTATGTCTTATAAATATAATATTTATTTCCAAGTTTTTTACAAATTCTGTTTTTGTTTTTAAAGTATTGATTGGTTGGTTGGTTGGTTGCATGTATTGCCAGCAAACCTATAAATCTTACGTTTATAATTGAGTCATAAAATATGCAATCTTTGTTTATTATTATAATTTAATACAGAATTATTATATACAGATTTGTGTTTAATGTCCTTTTATATATTTTATTATCATGTACAGTACACACCTATATAGTATAGTTCGAGTACAAGTTCGTATACATACATAGAGATGTAGATGTCACATATAATACATAAATAAATTCAAAGATAATACATTCAATTGTAAGCATTATAATTATTTAGTGCAATAAACGTAATTTAGCATGTATGTACAATTTGTAAGTCTGTTTGTTTATCTTTTTTTTTGTTAAGTAATTTACTTAATTAATATAAGTAATTAAAAATCCATATTAATTAGTTATAATTAATCTTGTAAATATTTCATTTGTTTTCATTTCGAAAGTGTGTGAAGTGAAAATGCTTAAAATTATTTGTGATAAAAGTCTAAGTTATGTATGTAATTAAATATAAATTAAAACTAAATGAGAAGAACATTATTAAGTAAAAAAAAAAACAAAAAAGAAAACAAAAATTTAACTAACAATACAATGAAAATATATGATAATAAAAAAAGAAGACGAAAAATAATAATGAGAAAAAATTTAATTAATAAATGTGTGTTTTATTTAATACGTTTAACAAATCCCAGCAGAACTGGGTAACTAGTTATTTTACTCATCACTTAAAGTCACCACTGGTTACACAATTAGCTATTTAACTAGTTACTTTAACATGAGTAGTAGGCAACTGTTGTTTCAATGTAATTACAGCAAGGGAATTCATATACCAGTTAGAGTCCGGACAGCTCCTAACACTAAACCTAACCAGATACAAAGGGTAAACCTACTAAAGCAATAAACACATTCGAAACAGCAGGCTACACGACTACACGAGCGCAAATGCCGCTGGGTACTTATGCCGCCCTGTAGGCAGCTACTTATTTATTTCGAATACGACAGCTACATCCCGAAATTTGATGTTTTAATAAAAAATAAACTTGTTCGTTGAATTTTTTAAAAACACATAATTGCTGAAGAGAATTTTGTTGATTTTATAGAAGCTATTACTAAAATACAACAAAAAAGTAAGTAAAAACATTAAAAATAATAAATCTTAAACAATAACATACTTACAAACTTTAACCAAACAAAACAATGAAAATATAAACAGCTCTTGACGAAATGCATTTATATTTTGGTAGTGCCACTTATTGTATTTTTTTAAAGTAGCGTTTTTTCATGAAAAAACTGTTAAATTTTCTTTTTTAATAATAAATATTTCTAAGCACTAATTTGCTTTATATATTTTGTTATATGGTCAACACTGTTTATGTTTTGTGGCCAACAAAAATAGAAATAAGTTCAATTTGATAGCGACGAAAAAATCAGCATGGGTAACAACCTGCAGTCGTGTTGCCTGCTGTCGTCAATATAGCCACTATCATATAAACATGTGTAGTTTATTTTTGACATATTGTAGTCGGTAGCCTGCTGTCTCGAATGTGTTTAATGCATAATGGTTAAGATTTCACCATTTAAATTGCAAAGAAAAAAAAAACCACCAAGTAGATTAAGAAGAACACACACACTTGTGATAATATTGATTGACAACAACTCAATGACATCATACTATCAACTCAAGTCGTTCATGTCCTTAGTGTCACTATTTTTATACACCAACCTGCGTCGTCTTATTTCTACATGGAAATGTAAAGAAATACCATAAATGTTGAAATCAGACGTTACAAATGGTTAAGTTTGAATTGAAATGCAAACTATAACTATATATAAATACATATCTTAGATCTAAATTACTTGTGTCTGCTAAGGGTTTATCAAACATGACTCTAGAGTACTTGGCATTGGTAAAATAAATAGTCTCTAAAATAAAAAAATTTCAGCAAATTCCTATGTCACATGTTAGACGTTTACACGATATGTTGAAAATAGTAAATTTTTTTGATGTCAGCATATGTCAGCAAATGAAATGTAAACATAAGAGTTAGCATACGATTTTTGTGCTTATACGATATGCTGAATCGTATAAACATTTGTTTGTGAAATTATTCAGTTTGACAACATTTTTTAATTATTATTCAACTTCTGTATTTTATGTGTAATTTTTGAAATAAAATTAAATAATACAAATAATATCAATAAAAAAAACATAAATGATGCCGTGGGAGGAAATTGGTCTAGCTATGTACAGTGTACAGTGCTGATTTTGGATGACGATGAAGTGGAATTAAAAGCAAAAAGACGCAGAGTTTGGAAAAAGACATGGGTACAACGACGAGAGGAAGAAAGTTATTGTGTAAAATTATACAAGGAATTGGTATAAAAATAGAGCATATTTTATTGTAAAAAACAGCAATAATAATAAATAATAAAATATTGCAGAACTTACCAACAAAATCGAGCTAAATTATACACTAAATATGCAAATAATGCACGAAAACACTTAAAACATTTATAATAATTTATTGTTTATTTTCAGAGACCTGTGTCGATTAATTTGAACAATGCCGCCGGCCACTATATTGCGTTTTGTGTTCTTGTGTGTGTATGTTTGTAGGTACATATGCAGCAAGAAGTGTATTTACATAAAAAAAACTAACGGCGGCTGGGCTTAAAGGTCGTGATACACTATCCTACACAATCGTACGATTCATTCACTGAAAATCTGACCGATTTCTATCACACTCAAAAAAAAATCACAACAAAGTATGTCATAGGTGCCACACTAGTACACAAAATAGATGCAAAAACATATGTTTTTGTTAATGTAAACAAACGTAGTTTTCCGCCATTCAAATAAAAATTTGTGTTCAATTATTGTGTTGATATATGTGAATATATTAAATTTTATAAACTATACAAACAATTAAAAAATTTTAAACGTCTGTTCTTTAGATTATAATTTGTGATTTAAATCCATGTAGCCGACATTGTTGTTTTCTTATCAGCTTTATTAGAAAATACAACTCTGATCGCATAGACACTATCGCATATGCATATGAATTTGCCATATGCTGAAAAGCTTGCATACGCTTTTCAACAAATAACATATCTGTCAACATACGCAGGAAAACTGTCAAATACTAATAATATGCTGTTTACACGATATGCTAAATTTACCAACATACGTTTGTTGGCATTGTTAACAAAGTGTTAGCAAATGTTGTTAAACATACGTATGCTGAAACGATTTTACGTTTACACGATATGTAAGCACTTGTAACAAATTTTTCAGCATAAATATGCTGATTCAACATATCGTCTATACTTACCTTAAAATAAACATATAAACAGACTACACGCACACAAAATATATATGTTCATGTGTACTACTGCAACCATTTTAAAGTTTTTTCAAGTTTACCTAAATTCACATGATAGTAGCAATCATGTAGAATTTCCGTACGTTGCTGAATTTGTCTTCATCCCGGTTGAGCCTTCAATCGTCTCTAACTCAATTATCAAATATCGCAGTTGAGCATCGAATTGTAGACTTTGACTACTCTCTACATTCCTCTTGTCATCACCTTTAAAATAAAACTCAGAAATTTCAATGTTATAATACGTTATAATGACACTATGTACACATTTATTTACAAAAAGAATACTTAACTTATTAAACATAAAATAATTCAAACTAATACGAGCAATATGGAACAACACAGCTTAACGTTAATGAAATGAATGTCCCTCTGTCAGTCTGTAACCAGTCTGATATACACCCATTCCCATACCGTCAATTCCACGTCAGTCACCCTGTCATATGTCGTATACTGTCTCGTAGTAATAGTATTATGTTTGTGACAATCATATCCATAACGAATCATCTATCTATATATATAAAAGATTAACGTGAATGCCTGACTGACTGGTTCATTCATCATCGCACAGCCCAAACCGCTAAAGCTAGAGACCTGAAATTTGGGTAATGGGTTCCTTTTACAACATTTAGATCCACTAAGAATGGATTTTTTGAAATTCGGTCGTTAAGGGGGACAAATGGGGAAAAAGGGTAAAACCAGTACCTATATATCTCCAAAACAAAAAAACTTAGAAATAATATTTTAAATGCGTCCGCCGACAGGTGTCTGGTAGTTTTTTGAAATTCGAAACTCAAGTGACCATATGGGGTAAAAATAGTCCCCGTAGAACGCTCCGTTAACATATATATCTCTTACATTAATAAACATAGAAGTACTATATTTAATGCGTCTGGCTCAGATCAATAAAGACTAGAAATATTTTTGATACTTGTTTGGAACTCGAATTCCTATGGCCTAAAAATTTTATTCTTTTTTGGTACTTTTTTATCAATATGTATTTGCTCACTAAAAATTCCATGAACTATTATTTTCAAATAGTACGTATTACGGATATTAACAGGTACTTTTTTGAAAATTATTTTTTCACGGGTGAAAAAAAGGGGCAAAAACGGGAGAAAAACGGACATTTGATATTATTAATTCAATTTAGAAATAAAAAAACGATAAAATAGTCTTCCATCCACACAAAAAAGAACCTATAACATGCTATTCATGACTCAAATATAAAGGTGTAAAAAGGGCCAAATTTTAATATGTACACTTATATTTGTACTTTTTTGAAATTCATTGCTACTATTCAATTCTCGCAAACTATGCATCTGATCATGTTATTATCTTCACCAAAGTTGGTTTGCATGAGCCCGGGAAGGTTTGTGAGTTGGTAGGACCAAGCCTACTTTAACGCCCACTTTTTCAAAATTAATTAATTGCATCTGCATGGGCTTTTACAGATTTACTTCAAACAAGTTGTATTCACATCTTACTGAAGACGAGGTAAAAATAAAAATGGTATATGCCACGCCCACTTTCATGCCCCATCTCAAAAAATAAATGCATGTATGTATGTATGTATGTATGTATGTCCTTTATAGAATCGTAAACTATGTATTTGATCATGTGATTATCTTTGGCAAAATTGTTGTACATGAGCCCGGGAAGGTTTCTGAGTTGGTATGAACACGCCTTCTCTAACGCCCACTTTTTTAATTAATTATAACGCCTGCCGGCAAGGCCAGACCGCTGGACCGATCTTACTAAAACTGTGGCGGGATATAACTAAGACTCCGGCATGACTAAGAATATTTTTTTCGACCGCCTACTTTTTTCAAAATGAAAAAATCGATAAAATTACTCAAAATTAATTGAATATTTGTGCAATGCCTTTCTTTCAAATTAATTTCAATTGCTGGAGTAGCAACGCGCGCAAATGCTATATAGTTTTATCATAATACTGTTGCTCCATCATTATGATAATCTGAGAAAAACATATGTTGTTGTCGTTTATCATAAAAATGATTGCCATGTTAGTACAATTATATATATTATTACTATAATCGTGTGAATCGTATTTTAACATATTATGGTTACATCAATCATATACATAAATAATTACCGTGGCCATAATGATTATGGTAAACATGTACAATTTTTTCTCTGGATGTACAATGCGGATTAGGTAAAATTGGCTTTCAAAAAATTACATTACATGTGTTTTTAGTGCAATAAAAACAAAGTGACTACACGCTAATTTTCTTAGCCACACTAAAGTACCAAATTGACATCATTCTAGATTTAGTGGTATGTATAAAGAAATCAATTGGTTTCTGCTTGAAATATTTAAAAATGTTTATCACTTTGTTCCATAAAATGATGCCCTTACAGTAAAATTCAGATCATTAATATTGCCATTGTAAAGTTTTTGCATTTTCAAAAATATTTTAAACTAGCTTCGCTCGGTATTTACTGATGATTTGTATTTCATATAGAATTAAAAATTAAGACACAAAAATTTCAGAAAAAGAAAAAATAACAAAAATTTGTATCAATTTATTGCTTAAAAAGTTTCTTCAAAATTCAAACAATTATTAATTAAAAAACAAAAAAAAAAACAATGTATTTTGTTCTTCTATTGGGGCAGAGCACGCAAATACAATTGACCGTGCGAAAAACATTGGGATTCTAGATTAACCCACACATTCTTAAAGATATTTTTTTATTTTTTTCTTTACGAACCATCTCCTAAAAATTTTGAATCGAATAAAATAGAATCAGCCAAATCGCTCCAGCCGTTCTCACGTGATGCCTTACATACATGGACCATTTAATTTTTATATATGTATGTATGTATGTACATAGCTAAAAAACATCATGTTTAAAAGATTTTGTAAATCGAAACTTCGTATAAAGAATATTGGGGAGTAATTTTGAAACTTGTAATTTTTTAATTTTTTGTTTTTTTTTTTTATTTTGATTCGAAATTTGAAGTCAATGTGAAAACAAGAACTCGTGCTGGAAATCGATTGAAAATTATAACATTTTGGTGAAAACTATTTTTTTGGCATTTGTTAATACAGAAATACACACATATTGTATTTTTTATACCCTACACCACCATAGTAGGGAGGGTATATTGGATTAGTGGTGATGTTTGTAACGCTCAGAAATATTGGTCCAACACCCACCTTAAAGTATACCAATCGACTAAGAATCACTGAGTCGATTTAACGATTGCCGTGCCTCCGTCCGTCCGTCTGGCTACCTGGCTGTCCCTGTAAAGCTTGTGCGCAGAGTACAGGTCGCAATTTTGAAGATATTTCCATGAAATTTAGTACGTTATATTTTTTCGTCACAATGAAACTTAAAACTAATGGGAATCGGTCCATTATTTTACCTGGCCCCCATACAAATGTCCTCCCGAAATTGGGGTTTCCCGATCATAAATGTTTGAATTTTGCAAGTACATATCCACACAAATTTCACCAAAAATGAGTTGTAAATGAAGCCAAATCACATCTACAGATTTTGTGCAGATTGGTCCATAATTACTCGTAGCTCCCATATAAGGCCCATTTTCGAAAATTACTTTAAAAAGCAAAACTCCCTCAAAAATGTTGGTATTCAAATAATATTGAACGCAAATATATTTCATATGCACACAAATAATAAGCTACATTTTTATTTTGATCGGTCCATAATTAGTGTATTTCCCATATAAGGCCCACTTTCAAAAATTACATAAATTTCTTAAAAATTTTGGTATCCAAATAAAATTCGACACAAATAGGTTTCTTAAATACAGAAATGATGACACCTAATTTTATAATGGTCAGTCCATAATTAGTCGAAACTCCCATATAAGACCCTCTTCGTAATGCACTTTAACCACCATAAATCTTTTAAAACTATTTATATCGAGATAAAGTTTAATACATATTTATATATAAAGAAATCATGACACTAAATTTTTGGATGATCGGTACATAATAGGTAATATCTCCTATATAACGCCCATTTCTGAAATACTATTATATACATACACTGTGTGTAGGGTATTATATGGTCGGGCTTGACCGACCATACTTTCTTACTTGTTTTTACAATAAAATAAATAGCACTTTTTAATAACAAACTTGAGTTGCAATTTATGTTAGTATCAATTTTTTTTATATATTTCTCACTTTTTCTGAGAGAAACAATGAATCATAACAACATTTGTATGGTTATAAGAGTCATTATCATTGCCATGTGTGAAAAAAAGATTTCTTTAATGTCACAACCACCTTTTTATTAAGTTGAAAGCAACAGATATCATTTTATAACAAACATCACAATGATTTTTGTTTTGTTTGTATTACTTCGGAATTTCCATCTAAAAAATCTTTAAAAACATACATTCCCCTTTTGTTCTTTTGGCTTATTATTTTTATTACTTGTTGTCTTTACTAATATTATTATGTTTGGTGGGTCGATTCAAAGTATGATTACTGTAATAAAACAAATTTATCTGTCAGATAAAGTTAGCAAAATATTACTAATTAATATAAGGTGTCGCCACTACATAGTAAATAAAACGGTAACAGCAGCTAGTTATTGAACTCTAGCAGCCAATAGAGGGCGCACCATTTTGAGCTGTCACCATTTCTGCAAAAATAATGAAATAATTCCCGTATTCTTTCTTTTGTAAAGTTCGCATGAATCAACCACCGGGTTTTATTTTCTAAGGACACACAGCAGCAACACAAGCCAAGCAGCCTCCCTCCCTCCCACCAAGACAGGCTGACGAGAAGAAGACATGCAAAAACTATAAACGCCAACGACGGACAAATATGATGGGTGGGAGGGGGAAGAATATATTTTAGATGAGAAAAAAAAGAGTAATGTGAGTTTGAAGTTAAAAATACTTCACCATCCTCCTCTCACCAGCGTCATCCAGAGAATTTTTCTGGTTGTCTGGTGAATTTAAAAATGTGGTGGAAAAACTCGTGGTGAGTAAAAATTGTGGTGAGTTTTTAGAAATTCACCACAACTACCATTATTCGAAAATTTTCAAGGTCATTGAAAATTTGTAAATATAAAAGTAGGCAATGGAGCTTTTTTACAGTTTTACGAAGTGGTTGCCGAATTAACTAATAATATAAAGAAAACACACCACTTTTAAAAGAAAAACTATTTTTCACCATTTAAACGAACAAATCTAATACATAACTACAAACACCCAAACTACCCCACCCAACAAACAAACAGACGCAACCATATATGTATGTACAATAACTGAACGAACAAACGAATAGAGACGGAACAAAAAGTCGGGCCCCACGAAAATGTTTTGATCGTTTATTTTTATAAAACTGTGCGAAAAAATCGTGGTGAGTATAAAGAAAACTCGTTAGAAATTCACCAATAATAATAGGTACCGTTATTCGAAATTTTGATTTTTTAACAGTTCTACGGGTGGTTGCTGAATTAGCTAAAGAAAGAATGAAAAAAGTCCTGTCGTTATTTTTGTATGTGGTAAAAATAATTTACAAAAACAATGAATTTCGATTGACAGGAAGGAAAGCTCATGGTGTAAGTAATACATACATCTAACCCTGCCTTTACACATGCGAGTGCTGTGTACGTATTATACACGAAAACATATTCGAAAAAATTGAGTAGATCTGCAAGTGAAAAAAATGTGAGTGTATTAGTAAAAAAATGTGAGTGTATTGAGTTTTTCGAACTTGCACTTGCATGTGTAAATGGCGGGTAATATACAATATGTATATGTAATACATAATACAGGGGCCAAATTACCGCATTCGTGATCGAATAAGCTATCGTATCGAAAAATGTTTTCGATATCGAAATTATGATAAAATGTACTAAATTTCTTGCTCGATATCGAATGCCATAATCTCATATAAGAAAATTACGATAAATTTTACTCGATATCGAATGCGGTAATTTGGCCCCAGGTTTTAAAATACATCTCCACTTCTAACACACACATAAAAACAAAAATCTTTGCTTATCCTGGGATATATATTAATCCCGAAAAATCTCAGGATCCCGGGAATGAATAGATACGTAAACAGGCAAAATTGTTGTATTTGGTGTGAAGAGCAGGCAGAAAGAACTGCCAAAATTCCAAAAAAAAAAAAAAAATGTAATGTTGGTTTGGATTATGGACCAGTGATATGTTCGAGAGAGTATGCCAGAATTGAACAAAACTTTTTAACCATTTGAGGCGTAGCCGTAGTAAACATTTACATAAAACATTGAATTATACCAAAGATTTATATTCTTTGATTATATATGTATGTAGATCGTTCAATCGATTCAAAAAAGATCACATAACTTTCTATAAATCGTATGTGCTTTTTTTAAATCAAATCGGAAAGGTTTTAAAGAATCACTCTTTATGAGCTTGTTATTTTCCTCATTGCGTAATTTAACTTGTGCAAATTTATAAAAAACAAAAAGTTTCTTTAGAGTCAACAGTTTAACTCTCTAATGCGTTATAGCTAGTTTCATGTTTAATAATTAAAATTATTAGTAAATTTAGTTCAATAAGCTAATTACATAAATTCTAAGAGCAATTGAAAATATGTTTATGTAAATCATTGTTCATATAAAACCCATTCGGAACGAAATATTTTTGAACCACAAATATACACTAATTTATTAACGTTTAAATAAACTTGAAAGAAAATTATAAAAATCTATGTTTTATGTTGATAATAGCATAAACTGATTTAGAACATTTGGATCGTCTTCCCCACTTTCAAACCGTTAACAATTTTGACTTCTTCGATACCAATCCATTACAACTCTTAATAATGACACAGAGCTAATTCGGTCAAAAACTTTACTGATGAGTGGTGTTGACTCATAAGAGGCTGCTACCGTTTCTGCAGGCATTCTTTTATATAAATATTTAAAGTCATAGTTTAAGAAGTGATAAAAAGGTTGCTCATCAGACCAAAATATGAAGTCACTGCCACATACAAGTTTAATCATGGTGGATGTTTGAGGTACATTGTTACATATTTTTCTTTCATAATAAGTCAGTTGTTAAATTTTGTTAAAACTTTGTCGTAAAACACCATTCTGATATAATTCGTTAAATAACAAAGTTGCAAAAACTACCCAGATCTATTTGTTTTATTTTAGTATTTAATTAAACTACTAAATAACGAAATTCTTTAAAATTTCCATTCCAATCCAATCCATTCTCTAAAATGTTCTCTGTATATCATGTATTTTAAAACTTCATTCATGTTCCTCCACTCTGTTCGAAATTAAATTGTTTGCTATATAAATAAAAACTGCAATTAAAAATTTTCGGAAAAATTAAAAAACGCACCGAAAGAAAAAACGGACACCGCGCACCAACTATGGAATTTTTCGCACGAAACGCACCAAGTTGACAACGCTGATTCTAGTATCTTAGCTCCGAACCATACAGAAATTATGAATGGTGTATAAATAGACTTACAGGGCCAATCAAGTCAGTTTAGTGAGTCATCGTTGTGTGAACATCAAGCATTCTCAAACAGTAATTTAAGTGTGTTAAAAAGTAAACTGTAAAAGAGTATTAGACAGATGCGTTCATTTATAATTTTGTTTTTGTGTACATTTAAATAAAAAAAGTCTCGTAAACTTCCTTCAAACTACTTGACGCTTTTATTTTGCAATTAAAAGGAATCCGGTTTATTAAAAGGAAATAAATTTAACGGGTGGTATCAACATACAACATGTCTATTTGCATTAGAGAAGTTTCTAGTTACAAACATTGTTGATAACACGCTGTTAATAACAACCACTTATTATGGCAGTCGTTATGGTTTTAATATCCATAGCCAGAAGATGGCGCTTTTGTGTAAACAGAACAAACAGGGCCACTAAAAGGTTTAGTTATTGTTTAGTCATCGTTGAGTGAACATCAAAGAGCTCTCAAACTGTTACTTAAGTTTGTGTTTAAAGTAAATTGTAAAAGAGTGAAAGACAGAATGATGATTAAAATTGTTTGTTTGTACATTTGAATAAATACAGACTCGTCATAATTGTAAACTACTTGACGTTTTTATTTTGCAATAAAAGCAAATTAAGCACCGTTTTTAAAAGGTAAAAACGTAACAATATACATATGTATATACATACATACATACATTCTTACAGAAATACAAAAAAAAAACAATTTTTAAATTCCTTTTAAAATAAATCCATATCAAGGATAAAATGTCAAAAAATCATACTCTTTGGTTAAGGATCGACCAACAAGACGAAAACTACAGCATAAAGTAGAAGTGCACTTTGAAACCCACTCCTATGTCATCATGTTAACTTTGCTATTTTTCCATATATTTTTTTACAATTTACAGCATAGCCGAATCTTATACACCCTTCACCTTTGTTGTGGATGCATATTTATATGTATTATATATTTACATACATGCATATACATATATATTATATTGTCACGTTTTTACCTTTTAAAAACGGTGGTTTATTTCCTTTAAATAAACCGGATTCTTTTTAATTGCAAAATAAAAGCGTCAAGTAGTTTGCAGAAAATATAACGAGTCCTTATTTATTTAAATGTACACAAACACAATTAAAAAAAATTAATACACTGTCTTTTTACACACTTATATTACGGTTTAAGAAAACACTTAAAGTTTTCGAACACTTTGATGTTTACACAACAATGGCTCACAATAAACTGATTCGTTTGGTTGGCCGTGTTAACCTATTTATACAGCAATCATAATTTCTGGAAGGTTCGAAACTAGAATGTTCGTGACTGCAAGTCTAGAATGTTCGCATCTAGAATATTCAGCCAAAGTCGTTAAAACTCCATCTTTTGATAGAGTTGTTCGTAACAATATTAATACACTTTGTTTGATAGTTTTTTTGATGCAATTTTCAGAGGTTGTCTCGGATTTTTGCTCATATCTCCGTTATTTATAGAGGGATTTTGCTGATTTTTAATAGCGAACTTCTCGCAAGCATGTCTAACAGAATTATTGAAGATTTGGATCCCGAAGATATCTGGGGACTTCAGAAAATTGATTTCAAAGACAGACAGGCAGACGGATATGGCTTAATAGACTCCGCTATCTATAAGGATCCAGAATATATATACTTTATAGGTTCGGAAAATTATATTGTGGAAATTACAAACGGAATGACAAACTTATATATACCCTTCTCATGAAGGTGAAGGGTATAAAAAGAAAACATACTCTTTAGCTAAAACGTTACGAAATCAGTAAATTTTTTGCTGTTTTCTTTTGTTACAATAATAAATCAAATGAATTTGTTAGTGATGGGAACAAAGAAGGTAAATAAATATTTATTTTTTACCTATTTACAGTTGTTGTTGCTGGGTTTAAGGTGATTAAGTAGAGGTGAAAAAATAACCCATGTTAATTTTGAATGAAAATTAATATGCCCTAACAAAAGGGAATTGCTATGTATTTAAAATCAAATGACCAATAAGTCAAATATTTGATAACGTATACAGCAACAAGAATAACAAGAATAATTTATGTAGATTATTATTTACAATATAAAAAACACATACGTAAAAAAGTTTAGTTGGGCCTAGTCGACCAAATAATAGCCTAGAATATGAAAATAAATAAGAAAATTTCACCGAAATAAGGTTGATTATTCGACTCAAGGTAATTAAACCAGTACGAAATTTTAGATTCTACAAATTTTATATGGACATATTGTCACGAAATTGTATTTCAATTTAAATTTACCGGTCGGTATCAACATACAACATCTTTTCAATAGATGGCGCGTTTATCGACATACAACTTGTTTAGCATTTAGAAATTTTAATTTATACATAAACATTATTGAGAACACCCTGTTATAAACGTAGCTGATCAATATGACAAAATTAAGCTTTAGCGCATTTGGCTGAATATTCTAGACTTGCAGTCATAAATATTCTAGTATCTCAGCTCCAAACCTTCCAGAAATTATGAATGGTGTATGAATAGACTAACAGGGCCAAACAAGTCTGTTTAGTTGATTGGAGTCATCGTTGTTTGAATATCAAGCGTTCTCAAACTGTAATTTAATTGTGTTAAATAAAGTAAACTGTAAAAGAGTATTAACAGACAGAGGAGTTCATTTATTATTGTTTTTGTGTACATATAAATAAATAAATACTTATTATATTTTCTTCAAACTACTTGACGCTTTTATTTTGCGATTAAAAAGAATCCGGTTTATTTAAAAGAAACGTGTAAACTAATAAAAAAATAAATAAAACAAATCTGACTTTATAAATATCAACTGCCACAAAATGGAAAATTACGAAGCTGCTATTACCAGGGACAAAAATGTTTAAAATTCGACCATTAGCAGATGTTGTAATGAAAAAGTTTCAACTTTTATTCCGACGTTCCATTGCAAGGTACTACTTACGCCAAAACATGCAAAATAAAGCTCGACTTTCATCGTCATCCCAGGATTACCTCAAGATGGTATAGGTCACTATCCCGAAAAGTTAGAAAAACAATTAAGATGTGTTTTATGTCATGCAAGTGTTCGATGGCAATGCAAGAAATGTTTAAAAACATTATGCATTGAAAAAAAATGCTTTGAAAATTTTCACATATAAACCGCCGCTGTACTTAGTTGAGTACACCTACCCTACTCCACCCACTTATATTTTTCTTATACTTTTATGTTAATTTTATGTACAATATGTTAATGGTTTTAGTTTGGCGGTTAATAGGTTAATAAATTGGAGAATGTTTTTGAATACATTCAGCCTCAAAATAGAATTTGAATTTTTTTCACAAACAAATATTGCCATATTTTAGAAAAAAATTATTTTATTTTACAAGGTAGTTGTAATAACGAAAAATTGTAAAGGTCACTTTATTCTTCACTTTAATTAAAGTTACCTTTTATTATTAAAAACATTAGAGGCAAGTTGTAATAATGGCTCTTAGTATAGTATTTATAACATCGTTATTATATGTATTGGATTCGGTAACAATATTCCTCAAATATATTAAAATTCTTTACTGATTTGTGCATTAGTTTCTATATACGGACCAGCCCCGAAAAACATATATCTACTTATGTAAAATATTTCTAAAATTGATCGAAACAAAATTATATACAGTAATATTTGCAAGTTTTAGATCAAAAAATATGAAAAACTTTGTCCTGACATATTGCTCTCGCAAACATTAAAATGTATTAAAATAAGTGAAATTTACACTAAATATTTGTGGTGGGTATATAAGATTCGGCACAGCCTACTTATTTTAATTACTTTTGTAAGTGTAACACACAGCCTAACAAAAATATACTGAAGTAGGATATAAAAAACAAACCAAAAAACAGAGAACAGAAAAAAAATAATAATGTGATTTTTAGGCACAAATGCAAATGAACAATTTTATGTGGTAATATTAAACAAGGAAATCCCATAGTACATTATAAAACATATTGTTGTTAGTTACAAATCGGTAACAATTTTTAAACGGGAAACATTTTTCCACCCGTGTCTAAAAAGGTCACAATAGGATATGCGAATATTTGGTATTAAGTTGTTTATGTGTGTGGAGATATCATTGGTAAATAATTCCAATTGCCACATGTGGAATTCAATTGAAACGAAATACACTCAGCTATAAAAAGAGATAATTTAAATTAATGTTGCCTTGAAAAAATTATGTGGTGGGAAATAGCAAATTTAAAGGAAATAAATTTCTTGATAATTTTTAAATTCTTTATAATATGTACATACCTTACATATGTAGGTATGTATGAATATTTTTCTCGGATAATGCCTATTAATTATATGTACATATCGTCGATGCGTCAAATAAAATCGATTGTATAATTTTGAAATCCGAATTGATTAATATTTAGGAATTGCATTACATTTGGATCCTTATTTTAAATCGCTGTAATATTCGATATTTATTCCACACAAGCGATTTCTATGGGTTGTGTTATTTGATGTCTTAGTAAAGTCAATATGGAGCTTCGATTTAGGTTTTTGGTTGGGTGCTGTTAACGATATGTAGGTACTAGAACATCCGGATTTGAGTATTCAAAATCTAAAACCGATAACGGGTTCACCGGGTTTTTTGTATTTTATATTTTTCAGCTAATCGGTTAACCGGATTTGTATAATTTATTTATTTATTTATTTATTAGGTCTATAGATTATTTTAAATCCTTTCAGGCTATTGAAGTAATACAAATACATTAACTAGAATACACTTAAGAATTTAGATAAAAAATAACTTTTTCAGAATATCATTACTTTCGGATATATGTACATACATATCTATAATAAGGTAACAATTGTTGAAGTTTTCACATATACGGCGAAAAGGATCGTTGTTAGCATAAACTGATCTGTAGTCTATTACTTATTCCCAAAAATTTAAAGTTAGGAGATACTGTCATATTCATAAAAAATAAGTAGGTTTGAAGTGTGCTTTTAGACAAAATGTTCATACAAAATTTTCTTAAAGTACATTTGAAGTCTACTTTAATTTTTTTATAAATAAGGGGTAAGTGTTAGTCTAATCTATGTATATATGTATGCGGGTTTTTTAATATTATAATCCGAAAATGGTACTGAAGGTTAGGCTGTATAGTGAAATAGAGGATGTGCTTATAAATAAAAGTTCAAGCGAGGTAGTCATATGCATGAAAATGTGTTCCATAAATAAGCGGTTATTAACTTTTCTATTTTTATACCATACATAACTATACACGTAAGTGAAAAGTAACCGAAGATAATAAGTTTTGTATACTTAAATTTTTTAATCTTGATTTTTAAATAAGAACAAATATACTGTTTTGGAAAAAATAATAAAAAAAACTTAAAAACCAATAACTTTGTTAATTCTTACTATCAAACTACTGATAATTATGTATATGGCAAATCTAACCTGATAAGCTATATTTGAATATCTTTAATGGGCATAAGTTTTCGCTTAAGAAAAATTGATAGTAACTGAGAAGCGCGATATTCGTTTTGTAATTGACTTTCGTTGTTATATGTAAATCTGTAGGCTATAATTTCATTTTTGTTTTTTCGCTTTAAAACCTTCTCCGTTGTCAGCACTAAAAAAGCATATTTTTTGTATATTTTATTCGTAAGCATTTACTGCTTCAAAAGAGCTCTTTTATTGAAGCGCTCGATTATGCGCTTTTTCTCTTAAGTGCTTCAAAAAACACGAATTGTTTTTACTGGGTTCATAAATTTTATTGAAAAATTTTAATCTGCTCTGAAAGGTAATTTCAATATTTTATTAAATCATTAAATTCTCTGGACTAAAGAAAATTGAAAACATAAACGAGCATAGAAAATTTGTTTTAACTATTGATTCTATTATAATCGTGGTGAAATACAATTTAATGGTGTCTTAAGTACAAAATTGAAAATATCGCTTTCATTAATTTTTCTGGGCACATTAACTTAACATTTTTCATAAAATTAAGAAAATTAACTGGGTATACACTGAGTTATTCGAAAAATCTCGGCTAAGGTTTTACATTTCATTATCTATTATTTAAGTTTAATTATTTATTTTTAAAATGCAGATTTATGTTGGAAAATAAAATTGATTGATAAGAGAAAATGCTTTATGTTGGAATAGACCTTGGATCCGAAAACGTCTTATTTTTTGAAACAGGCTCCGTTTGTTAGTTTTTATATTATTATTTCGATTTGTAAATAAGAAAATATAGTCAAAAAGTATAACAAGCAGCAAATCAGAAAGTTAAAACATATTGTTATTTTTAATAAAAAATTTTGATAAAAAAGTTTTAAATTATAAAAACTAGTTAACCGGTGCTTATAAAACAAATAAAAAAGATTAAACACTGACTGTATGCATACTTTTGAAACATACACTCAAATAAATATGGTTTGTTAATCTTATTTGGAATATGTAAATTCAATGATGTATGCATATCCTGATTTTATCCAAAATTATACTATTAAAAAAATTAATGACATAAATTTGGAAATTAAATATGTATTTATGTTTATATACCGAACAATTTATCAATTATCCTCATACATATTATTAAAATTCTCCAAAAGATTTCTTTCATTGGCAGATTCTTAATACACAAGGTTTCTGAGTGTACAAATCATCGCTTGGGTCTCTAGGTAAATACACATGTAAGCTTTAGTATGTTTATTATTTGTAGATACATTTTCTTCTGTTATATACATGTGTATATCCTTACTAGCTTCATTTGACTTTGATTTATGAGCAAAGAAAAAAGGAAACTAAAAATAATGAAGTCCAAGTGTCAGTCAGTGTATTTTTCATTATATTTATCTAAAATACTAAAATACTAAAATACCATTTCGCACGTTGATGATAATGATGAAGGAATAGTAAATGAACTTGTTAAAAAATAAGTTATTTAAAGGTTTTTAATATGATCAGCATAGCTATGTTTTCTAAACACATACACACATTTAGTTTAAAATAAATATGAAAAGTTTGTCAAAAAAAAGGTAAACATTTTTTTGTTTGCCTTTTTATGACCACGTATTCTGGTCATCATTGTTGTTATGAAAAATAGCCCTTTTTGGAGTCAATATTTATTTAGAAAATTGTTTGGAAAACTTATTTATCAAAATAATACAAATATTTTAAGCACACATACATTGTTGGACAAGGACACATACACATAGAAACACAATCAACTTATTTCCGATATGACTTTTAGCTTAAAAACAAACATAATTTTCTATAAACCCTTGGCCAGAGAGACTTACACTTACAATTAAGACACACTATTGAGCACAATTACACACCCACACACGCATATTTGTTATTAACGGGTTTGAGCTAAGTTTATATATATACATAGATTGAATCAAGTATATTTATAAAAAATTTTCTTGTGTATCTTATGATTATGTTTGTTTTCTCATGCTGAAGTGTGTGTGTGTGTGTATGTCAGTGTGCTGATAACTAAGCAGAGCAACTTTTATGGTCTTATCAAATGTTTACTCATATCTTATCTTTACTTAAACTTAACGCCACTTTAAGTCTTATACTTTAGGACAACTGACAGTGGTTCAAGGTGTGTTTTGTATACAGCATTTTTATTTTCAGATAATTCGTGTAGTGAGTTACTCCCATACACCTGAAAGCGGTTGAGTTATTACTTGAATATATGCATTTCGTAAACTGTGTTCTATCTCTGTTAGAATCATTAGATAAAGGTGCCATGGGTAATCGTATACTTACTGATCTAAAGTGCTGTTTAATTATCTGTTTTATGACATCTTCAGCTGACTACATTGCATATGCCCAATCTATATCCTCCCTAAATCTGATAGAAAATCATGTCTCTTATTATTAACGATCTCAACTGTTCTGTGACACGATAGAAACATAGGTATGACTGCCGGTAAACACTTGAATATCCTTTCCACAATATCTGATATTTTTTGTTAATAATTTAAATATGAAAAGAAACAATTCCGCACAAAGTTGATGAAAATTCATCGGAGAAAATAAAATACAGTGTTGGAAAAAATTATAACAACAGTTTCTTCATTTTCAATGATGCGAAGAAAAAATACTTGAAAACGAAAAACGTTGTTATTTCTTACTGTCAATTACTGATGACCATATGGTAAATCTATACTATCTCTTTAATGGCTAAAAGGTAATTGTCTAAATTTTTATCTGCTGAAAAATATTATGTGAATGCTATTTTGAATTTTGTATTTAAGAAGTCATTGAATTTTGTGGACTAAAAGCCTTTGCCTGTCCCCATACAAAAAAAAATTATGCCGTACGTCCAAAATTTTAATTTTAAAACATAAAAAAAATACCATAGAAAAAAAAATTTGAATATTGATTTTATTATTATACAGCCAAGGAAGAAATTATATGGTACAAATTCCTTTTACTTATTATAATTTAGTAGTAGTAAAAACTCTAATTTTTAATTTATTATAAAGCTGCATCAATTCTCTTCCCAACAACAATAACTTCTCTGATATAGACATCATAAATTTACCATTATTTTTTGCATTCTGATTTTATATCGTTGTTTTCATATGAAATAATTATATATGGTACAAGTAAATTTTTTAACAGATTTATCTAACAATTTACAACTGAAACAATTTTTTTATGCAAACAATATTATTTGGTGTAAGTGCAAAACGATATTATTATAACCAAATAAAAGAATGTTTTTTTTTTGTGTGAAAACAATTGAATTTTAGGCAAAAATGCCACGTGTAAACCAACTTTCGTTGCTAGAACGTACGCAAATTGAGTTGTTGAGGGAAAATAGGCACTCAATAAGGTCCATAGCAAACCGTGCTAAGAGATCTACGACCATACAAAATTACTTGGCGGATCCAAAATCATACGGCACCAAAAAAAGATCTGGTAGAAACCAACAGTTACTGACCGCGATAGACGATCAATCAAGCGCCTATCTATCACAAATAATTTTAGATGTAACCAAATAAAGTCGGAGCTGGGAATAAATGTGACCAAAAGACGGATTTACTAAATTCTTACTGAATTTCTAGATATGACAAAACAAAAAATGATTCCCAAACCACGATTGATTGTCGTTCGCTGAAAAGTATAAATTTTGTGAAGAGGAGTGGCGTAATGTTTTATTCAGCGATGAAAAAAAAAATCAACCTTGATGGACCTGATGGATTCCAATAAGGGAAAAGGCGGCGATACACAAACCAGAATAGCACGCAATTTTCAAGGAGGATCTTTGATGACTTGGGTTGCTTTTGGGTATAGAGCACGTTCTCCAATTTGTTTTATTTCTCATAAAATGAATTCGGAGAACTACGTAGAATTACTGGACAGTGTTTTTATTGAATTTTCTGAGGAAAATTATGGAAATAATTTTACTTTTCAGCAGGACAACGCCCTATACATAAAGCCAAAAGAACACAAGCATTTTTTGAAGAAAAGGATATAGCTGTTTTGGACTGGCCATCTCTTATCCCATATCTTAATCCAGTTAAAAACCTCTGGGGAATTTTAACTGTCGAAATATATAGAAATGGAATGACTTATAACTCCTTAAAAGTGCTCAAAGTTAATTTAGTAAAAAAATTGGACAGAAATTCCTCAAGATGTGTTCCAAAAATTAATAAACTCTATGCTACATCGGTTAAATGAACTAATTAAAAATCGAGGAGGACATACGCATTATTAAAATTTATATTTTAGTTGAATATATTTAATTAGTTTTAGGTTTTAAATTTTGTCTTATTTTGTACCATATAAATATTTCCTATAAGAATTTGAATTAACAGTAAAAAGTATTTAATAAAAATAAAAAAAACCCTAGAAATTTTTTAATTTAATTTTTTGTTTCTCTCTACTAAATATAAAAAATATATAAACTTTTACATTAGCTTTAAAACCCAAGAGATTTTGAGAAAAAACACATGTACCATATAATTTTTTCCTTGGCTGTACTGTTGAAATAAATATACCGAAATATATTTAAAAATGGATTGAGGTTCAACTAAATATTAATATTATGAAACATAAGGGTAGATTGCTAGGAAGTTATACATAATTCTGACATACATGCATAGCTACAAGATTTGACGATTTTTTGTTTCAAAAATAGCAAAGTGACGATTTCACGATTTTTTCATTGAAAGTTACGATTTTCTGAATTACTATTATTTTTATTTTATTATTTTTCTATCATTTGTTTGTTTTATTAATGTTTTTGTTACCAATTCTCTCTTCTTTTGAGAGAACAACTCATTTAATATCATAAATATGTATTAGGAAGAACTGATAGGTATATGTATTTCAAAAACAAAACTAAGTAAGAGTAGTCTTTTTTTAATTAAGTAGAAACTACTTATTTATCTGTAGACATTAAAAGCAATTTTAAATGCTGACTTCTATGAACTAAAATTTTTAGAGGAAACAATTTCTGAAATCGACGGGGAAATTCAACAAAAACATACATACATTGCTGTTATTGATCTACCAAAAAAGTAGACGCAGCAAGAAAAGCAAAAACAAATTTGTAATAATACAAATTCTATAAATAGAATAACATATAAAGAATACACACAATTCTCGTATTCTATTTCTCAAAAAAACGGTGAGTTTAATAGATGATGTTTACAGATTGATAATGGACAATGAAGATTGCTGATGACGCCCTTGGCCGGGTAGAAAATGCATTCCAATTTGCCAATTGTTCCAATACGTTACACTAGTATTCTTTAATAGAAATTCTCGAACTACTAGCCTGAATAAAAACTTTTCTCTTAAAAAATTCTCCTATTTGAACAAAACCTCGAAATAATATTCAGCCAAATAAATTTCAATAACAAAAATCCGGAAATCTTTGAAAATAAGTGCCTGTATATGTTGGATGAATATACTCAAAATGATATTTAAAACTTAATAAACTAAATTGTTTTTTTTTTGACATTGTTATTTACCTGAATTAATAAAATATGTTAAATTCAGATATTTATTTACAAAATACTGTATGTCTTGTTTCACACTCTTCAGTTTTAGCTGACCAATTTTTGTTCAATTCTGCCATTTCATTTAAACACGTCAATTCAATTTTCGAACTTTTTAATGAAAATCAACATGCACGAAAGGAGGCAACAAAAGGAAATAAGAAAATTGACTAGTACCGTCAAGTTTGTACCCCTTTTGTCCACTTTTCCCTTCTCTTGCAAAAATAATTGCCTTGAAGATTCAGAATTGAAAAGTGTGAAAGCGAAAGTTGTATTTTTTGTGATTTCTTATTTAAAAAGTTAAAATTTATGTATTTTGATATGTATTCGTATTGTACAAGAGACTATATAAACTGGATTTTTTTGTTTTTTTTTTCTTAATAAAAATTTAAAAATACTATTAGAAATAGTGACTTTTTATTCGGGATTTTGACGATTTTTTCCGAAATTCATCTGGCAGCGCTGCATAAATGTTGTTTTTATTATATTTTCTTGCATGTTATGAATTAAATCAAATTTGTTGCTGTAGAAGTTGTAATAAATGTTATTGGTTGTTTTTTCTATATCTATTTCACATATATATAATTTTGGTATTTTATTATTGAAATATTAACAATAATTAAAAAGAAAAAATATTTGAAATTGAACTTCGCAATAAATTTATGCCAAACCACAGTGCAACTATTAAATGCTTTTTCTTCGCTTAAATAAACAGTGCTTTCTTTAACACATACCTACATAATATACATATTGTATAAACGTATGTATGTACATATGCATGCATCCAGATATATACATTATCTCTAAAATACATGCATTCATACAAATTCTGAGCATCTACCACTTCGTCCTGATATATAGATGTATGATAATCTGGGTTGTATGTGTTTAAATTATATTGTTTGCTCCTTTTTACGCTTTATATGTCTGTATGAATATCCTGCCTACGGTATTAAATTTTATCATCCTATAACATGCTGTTTGATGAATTGATTGTTATGGGAATACTATTAATTACTTTAATTTTCATGATTGCCTGCTTCTATGTCTTCAACGTCTTTGTTCATCAGCATCATCATTGGGGTTATGAGATATGTATGAATGTACTACATACTCGTACACACTACAATATTCGTTTAGTTGCTTAAATAATTTCAAATTTCAAAATATTTTCCTCAAACATAATTACCATGATGAAATGCGTCTTTATAAATGTTCGTAATAAATTTGTAGTATCCAACAGTTTAGATAGAAAAATATTTAAATCACATAATACTAATAATTTGTTGATAAGTACTTACGGGTTTCAATGTATGTTAATTTAACAAATATATGAAGAAAATTTAAGTTATGACAATATAGATTAATTGTTGTAATTATAGTTTTTCATAAATTAGAATTCTTTTTGTGGATTTATTTTTGAACTAATCTAAAATATATGTATGTATATGTGTTTGCGTAATATTATTTATTAATAAATAAATTGTTAAAAAACAAATACAATTAAATAAAATTTATATTTCGAGAAGAATGATAATAAACATACGAGTAAATAAATAATAAATAAATATAAAGAATTATAAAGATATCATAAATTAACTCTTAAGGTACGGTCACATTTGGCAAATATTTGCCGAAAAAGACGTAACCACTAAATAACATATGTTTGAACTCCTTTATTTATTTACAAAAAAAAATTTCTTATTTAGGCCAAAGCACAAAAAATATTTAGTTTTAATTTATTTGATGCTGTTTGATCTTGCAAAACTCTTGTAAGAGTAAGCAAAGTCACACAAATTTGTAATAAAACAAGTGGTTACGCTTTTTTTTTAGTAAATATTTGCCAAATGCGACCGCACCTTTACTATATTTTGATACATTCAACACTTACTGTGAGCATCAAAATAAAGTGTACAAAAGTATTTGTTATAAAATATTTTTTATTTCAGCCTTTAAATATACGATTACATATACCATTTTTTATTTTCTAAATCAGTATTCAGTACTCTACCTAAATATAAAAAAAACAACAACAAAAAATTACAACAACAATAGTTTTAAAACAAAAACAAAATTTATATCATATTTTACGCGTCAAAAAAAAGTGACAGTATGTGACGAATGAACCCGTATAGAATAATTGATGCATAAACTGTGTTCATTGGAATGTTGATTTTAAGCATCATCAATACGAGGGCAGTTCGGAAACTTCTTAGCCTAGATCGATATAAACAGAAAAAGTTAAGTGGTTTGGAAACTTGCATCTGTGCTATGAACACATATTAAATTTCTTTTCGATCTGACAATTCCTTCATATAGAAACAGGTGTTCAAAAAAGACGCATCCGCGACTTATTACAATAGAAAAATTAGAAATTCGTGGTGTCATAAAATATTTAAACAAAAAAGGTTTATCGAGACAAGAAATTCATAATGATATGGTGAATATGTTAAGTGAAAGTGCAACAGAAAAAAATTGGGTTGCTGAATTAAAACGTGGTCGTACAAGCAGTGAGGATGAACCAAGTAGTGAACGTCCATAAACAGCAACAACAACAGAAATTGTATTAAATGATCGACGAATAAAAATGGGTGAAATAGCTAATATCATGGGCATCTCAAATGATCCAGTCCATTTAATTTTGCATGAAGAACTACAGATGAAAAAGCTTTCTGCAAGATGGACGACGCATTTGTTAACAGAGACCAAATAATAAAAAATTTCTAAAGCTTGTTTGGATCGTTTTAAGAAAAATAAAATAGATTTTAAGCGTCGTTTCATAACTGTTGATGAGACATGTATCCTCCACTATACTCCAGAGACAGAGAAGGCAAAAACAATTCAATCGGCTGGTAAGGTTATGGCAACGGTTTTTTGGGACTTCAAAGGTATTTTATTGATTGACTATCTGAAAAAGGGTAAAAGAATAAATGTCACTAGTCTAGTTTCAAAGTGATGTCTCTTTAACTTGGCAGTGTCTTGTGTAGTAATCAGTTCAAAAGTCTGCAGGAAATTTTCAATTGTTGCACAATATGTTAATTTGTAGAGTGCAACCCACCATCAATTAAATTTTATCTCTTACACTCCTACATGACAATAACTGCCTTTGGTGTTCTAGATTGGAAGTTTATTTTATACGGCAGTTTGCTATTTAGAATGATTTATAAGATTGGAACATTTAACTGTTCGACAAAAAGACCGAAACCTATTCTATCTTCTTTCTCTTCCAAAATTACTTCATCTTTCTTTTCAAAATAAAGCAACGTTCACATAAAATCCGGTCCCAATACCAAAAATAATTTTGAACATTCTATTCGAGTGTCTACGACATTGACAACTTTGTAGGAGTAAACAACGTCAAACAAATGTGTGCTAAAATAAGTGGTTTCGATTTTTTGATTAAATATTTGCCAAGTGTGACCATATCTTTAGTTACTTCATTTGACATTTCTTAAATATTATTTGAATTTGAACATTTAATTGTGAAAAATTTTCAAGCTCTGTCCCAGTTAGTCGCAGTATCGGAATAGATCTCTCCTATACTTCGTACAGATAAATAAAATTTAAATTTTTCCAGGTTTCACATACTTTCAACAGGTGTTTCCATATATAAAACACATCATAGAATCGAGATCTATGAGCCGAGAGTTAATGTTAAGTTCTTAAAAAAGTGGCTGCAGTACATCTTGGATATTTAATTAAACTAATTTCATAAATTTAAATTGCAATACACTATTCACTTATGATCTCATTAAATTTCCTCCAATAATTTAGAAAACTTAATATTTATCTCTTATATTTTTCAAGCACATTTTGTAATGAAAGCAATATTCACGTTACAGATGTATAAATATTATTGTTGTATGTAGTATTTACTCGCAAACATATGTAAATTCCTGTATATACCACAATACATTCACTTATGCTCAACATTCTTGTTGGGAGGGTTGAACAACAAGACACGGAAAGTGCAAATAGTAATCATGTGTAATTGTTTGTATGTACCTACATATATATAAATACATATTATTATTATACCCTACACCATCATAGCAGGGAGGGTATATTGGATTTGTGCTGATGTTTGTAACGCCAAGAAATATTGGTCCAACAGTATACCGATCGACTCAGAATCACTTCTTGAGTCGATTTAACAATGTCCGTCCGTCCGTCTGGCTAGCTGGCTGACCATGTAATGCTTGTGCGCAGAGTACAGGGGGCAATTTTGAAGATATTCCATAAAATTTAGTACATGATATTATTTTGGCCCAAGGACGAATGGGATTGAATCTGGTGGAAATTGGTCCATTATTTTACCTGGCCCCCAAACAAATGTCCATCCGAAATAGGGGTTTAACAATCATAAATGTTTAAATTATGAAAGTATCCAAAAAATTTCACCACAAATGATTGGTAAATGAAGACAAATCACATAAACAAATTTTGTGCAGATTGGTCCATAATTGATCATAGCTCCCATATAAGGCCCACTTCCGAAAATCACTTTAAAGAGCATAACTCTCTTTAAAACGTCGGCATCCAAATATTATTGAACACAAATGTGTTCTATATATATACAAATCATTCTGTTCAATTTTGTGATGACAGATCATCACATAATTAGTCGTAGCTCCCTTATAAAATTTTGGTATCAAAATAAAATTCAAGCAAATAAGTTCCTTATATACAGAAATGATGACACCTAATTTTATAATGGTCAGTCCATAATTAGTCGAAATCCTCTCCGTAATTCACTTGTTTTTTTCTTTATTCATTAACATATTTAGAAATTTAATTATTACAAAAAATGATTGCCTCAGCGTCCATAGGGACATTTTTGAGGCCAGTTGGCAAATAGTTTAAAAGCTTATCAAATTATTAAATTTATAAGTATTTGCAAAATATATACATAGTTAGAATTAAATTAAAAAGGGAATATTGTTACAATAGAAGCATTTCCAGGTTGTCAAATAAGTATTCTTTAAAATTTTTCATAAAAATTGAAATTCTTTGAATGTTTTTTATAGTTTCTGGTAGCCTATTATATTCCAGACTACCCATACGTTCAACTCTTTGTTTAGTTTTTTCAAAACGACAGAAGCTTATACTCAAATTTCTCACATTTCTTGTATCAAAATTATGTTGATTTCTTAAAAATAGGATAGTATGATGGCCAATACTATGTATAGATTTATAAACATACAGCAAGAGTTGCAAAGTGATTGGAAGATTGAAAATTGTTTTTAGAGCTTATTTTGAGATCTTTGAAGTGTCTTAAGCTCTTTGCTTTTATTCCATGCATACACAATAGTTAAGTAGTTTAAGTGGCTCTGAATTAAGGCTTGGTAAAGTAACAATTTAGTTTTAGTGTTAAATTTATTTTTGAATTTATAAGTCAAACCAGTAGCTGATGCAATTTTTGATTTTAAAGATTTTATATGTAAGTCCCACGACAAATTGCTTTGCAAGGTTACACCAAGATACTTTATCGAAGAAACTTCGCTCACAAGTCTACCATCCACAAGTACACTAAAATTTTGTCCATGAACCATATATGGCCTATATCTTAAGACTTTCGTCTTCTCAGCATTTAAGCATAACTTGTTTATTCTTGCGTACTCCATTATCATTGCTGCATCATATTCTATCTGAACTTTAAGAGCAGTTTCACGTTTATATGGATAAAACACACTTATGTCATCTGCAAACATAATCAGTTTTCCAAAAAGCTTTACATTTTTTAAAAAATTGAGGTAAATACTAAAAAGTAATGGGCCCAATACACTCCCTTGCGGGACCCCGTACTCAACCACACCTACTGAACTTTTGAAATTATTTGCTTTAACCTCCATAAATCTTTTAGAAGTATTTATATCGAGAAAGAGTATAATAAATATATATTAAATTTATATTTACAAAGTCATGGCACTAAATTTTTGGATGATCGCTCCATAATAAGTCATATATGGGAGATATGACTTATTATGGAGCCCATTTCTGAAAAACTGTTTTATACATATGCTGGATCGGGCTTGACCGACTTTACTTTCTTACTTGTTATGCATAAAGCTATGTAAATATATATATATATTACATATACATACACATTTATTATTTATTTACGGTTTTTGTCCAGTCATCGTTATCAGCAGAGAAATAAAAGTTAACACTACAATTTGTATCGTATCAACTTACATATGTACTTACGTAGATGAACATCTATGTATGTATGTAACAGACATACAGACATTGAAGTGTACAGTTTTGATCAAAATATTTTACATACAAATGTTTGGAAATTAAAGACATTTTATATTAAATTTTGACATTTAGACGTATCCAATATTTTCCTGTTTTGATTATTTAAATGAGATCCGATCGTGTTTGGATCTGGTGGCTATGATGAACGACCTCTGCTCTTGTATATTGGAAGCACTATTCAACACGAAGCAAGCATTAATATATTCTTCATTAGCCGAAATATTTGTAATAAAATAATAATGAAACTATTTATTTGTACATATTTACAAATGAATTTATACGTACAGTATAAATATTTAAGTCAATATACATATTTGTATGTCAGTGACAAAAGTTCATCATCAAAATATAAAACACAACAGATAAACAAAAAATTATTTAAAATTATTGTATTTTGTAGCTTAATAAAGAAAGTATCAATTATTTAAATTAAATCAGATACAAAGTATTCTTAATCTATTGATTGTGTGCTGAAGGCTGTGTAAGTTTTTTATTTAATTTTTGTGGTACAGTTTATTTTGTTGATTTTTATTTTAATTTCATAATCTACATAATCCTTGACAAATTGACAGTATTGTTTATTGCTTCAGTCTCGTCGCAACTATGATGAATGAGTCGACATTTCAGTATGAGACAATTATGTTGGGGCATTATAAATTGTTTGTGGTCGAGAATGTTTTATGAAAATCCTAAGTAAATTAAAATTGTATATTTCTATCATTGTATGTCTGCTCAACAAACAAGAGAAAGAAAGGTGATGAATTTCAATTGTATATATTTATATAAAGTATTTTGGTAGTGTATATTAAATAATTTTTTCTAATATGTACCTATGTATTATTATACCCCACACCAACATAGTGGGGAGAGTATATTGGATTTGTGCTGATGTTTCTAACGCACATACATAAATATTTAACGCGGTTTGAAAATAAACAAATTTAAATTTTTTTTACATGATTTTATTCCATTTAGCACGATTCAAAATCTTTTGGGCTTAAACTTTGTTGTTAAATTTAATTTTTGAGAAATACATACATACTTATGTTCAAATCACAAATTTAGGGGAATTCCCTTTTAGTGAATACAATACAATGAACTTGTCATATATTTTTTTACAATATTTTTAAGCGTAGATTGCATGCTTGTGTAAAAACACATTGTATATGTACATACATATGTATGTATGTATGTGATTTAATATTATAAACCTGAATAGTTGTACTTAAAAAATCCTTGGTTTTTACTAATATCATAGGTTTTAGCGATAATGTCGTTTTTTACACGGGTTTTTTTTACCGTGTAAAAACAGAATTAAGTGTATACCTAAAGCTTTTGTGCGGATCGCTCAATAATTGATCATAGCTTCTATATAAGGCCCTCAAAACAAGTAATATTTACAGAAATAATGCCATATTATTTTTTTTTATTATTTATAAGTTTACTATTAGTTCAATATATGTACGATGTACATATGTAGCTTCCATATAAGGCAAACTTCAGAAAATCACGGGTAAATGGCCTACAAATATTGATATCAAACTGAAATTATATACAAATAAGTTTGTTATATGTATACACAAAGCATTGATTCTAATTTTGAGGTCATCGGTCTATAATTAGTCAAAGGTCCTATATAAGGACGACTTCAGGAAATTTTTAAAATAAAAAATTTAATTTTAAGGAACTGATTTTGCTCGTCTACTTGTTGTAGCTCATTATTTGTAGGGCTTAACAGCCAATAATTATAATAAAGTGAATTCTACAATTAAGCTTAATACCTATTCATAATTCTTTTCAACTCACATCCACTGCTTAATTTAGATAAACGGTAAATGAATAACGTTTCATACAAAACCTATTCTAACCTCCACTCAATTGCTACAAACATTTCATAAACATATTCATTATCAAACCAATTTATGAAAACTTCTTTCATAAATATTTGCAATTGCTTGTTTTGCATACTAAATTGCATTAAATGCATTTCTATTAATTTATATAAAATTTATTATAAAAGTAAACATTAGTTATAACTAAGGTTTCTTCCAATTTTCTTTTCTTTAATGAAATCCTTGACATGTTATGAAACAAACTTGTATTGCACTTGCTGTTTACTTAAAGAAAAATCTACATACCTGTACGTAATTTAGAATAGAAAAATATTTTTATGAAAATAAGCAGATGCACAAAACAATGAAAGTCATCACTTAATGCACATTGCAATGTTGCTGCTAAGAGCAATCAAAAATAAAATGCAGTAATAATTTACATGCATAAGTACATATGTATGTACATACACACATTTGTATGTACATATCTATGCCTGTATAATGTTGTATATTATTATTTATATGTATTTTAAATTACGTAGGCGCAGTGTCAAATTCAAAATTCGAAGTCTATTTTATAACAGCTTCCAAAAATCACTTAAATACGAAGAAATCTGCTATAAAAGTCATTATCGTGTTAAAACTCGATACAATTAGTCTTATTATTTTATTATTATTTTATGACAATCGGCTTATACTTGGCCATAGCTCCATATAAGTAGTACTTTTGAAAAACATTTTAACGACATTAATAAATATCGATATAAATACCAAATTTTACACTGTACAAAAAAAAAAAAAAAAAAACAAGAGTGTAATATGCGGCTGTGCCAAATCTTTAATACCCTTCACCTAAACGTAATAAGAAATACAAAAACTTCACTAGTTATAGGGCTAGTATATCTTATTCTGTCTTTTCTATTTAGTCTTAGTGGAAATTTTATTATTATTTTATATATTGTTTGAAAGGCAATTCTACGACCAACATAATTTATTTGAAATGTTTTGAAATTTTATCTTATTTTGACCAATTGTTGTAATTACCGATTCTTTCTACAATTTACAAAGTTTGTCTGATAGTCATAACAATTCTTGAGTGTAATTCAACATTTTATAAAATTAAAAGATAATTTTTCAATATTCACAACAAGTGACGAAAGAGAGTATAACATAGGGTAAGATATAAGGTGAGGCATTTTTTGTTTGAATTAGATCTCAATAATATTATTTAGAAGAGATTTATGGGTGGCATATTAGAAGTAGAGCAATTATGGACTGATAGCTTCTAAATCCAGTATCCACTAATGTGATTTCTAAATATTTTAAGATTATTTTAATTGAATTTCATCTCAATAGTGTTATTTACAAGAGTTGTATGGTTGTTTAGTATGCTCGGAAGTGGATCTAATTCGAGAGATATTGCCAATTATTGACTGACAGCTACAAAATCCAGTAGCATAATTGCCTTATAACCGATATTAGTATGATTTCTTGATTAAAATTTCTAATCTGTATAAAAGTTATCTCGATATCAACATTTATTAGACATTTTGGGTTACATTTTTTTCGGAAATGGTCCTTATATGTCAGCTATGATAAATTATGGGCCGATCTTTATAAATTTTGAAATATAATAACGGTATATTTAAGATACATATTAGTATTAACGTGAATTTCGGAAGTTAACCTTATATGGGGGATATAGTTAAACATGGATATTCTCAAAATCCAGCAGTTGGATTTTGGAATGGATTTTGGATCGATGCCGTTATTTATAAGAGATTTATGAGTATTGAAGCGATTTTCGGAAGAGGGCTTTATATGGGGGATACGGTCAAATATGGACCAAACTGAAAAAATTTCGATTTGCGATTTCCTTTTGCATGAAACTTATTTTTGCTGATTTTTGTATTTGTATTCTAATTTTATAGGCATTTATGTATAATTGAGCAATATTTCGGGAAGATTTTTGTATGAAGGTTCTGAGAAATCATGGACCTCTTATATTTGGAATTCGTATATAAATTATAGCCAAATATAACACTTATACTTGCTTCTTTGAATTTATAATGTTTTTGATTAGTTACAACATTTTAAGCTTAATTATTGTAAATTTCATATAAAATGTACTATAAAAGGATTTACATAACTACAGTCCATTTTATAATTCCACGCAAAATATATATTTCAGTAGGAAATATAAGTGATTATAAATTATCATCCTTTTTAAATTTAAACCGTTATTATATGATCTTAATCCCTATATTATAATTTCATAGCAAAATTGATTTAAGGTGGGAAAATATAAGTGATCGCTTTAAAATTTTAAAATACCTAGAGCCTATTTAAAAGAGCTACCGCGAATTTGATAATTCCAACACAGATTTTCATTATTAGAGGGTCTAGAGCCTATTTTGTAATTATGTAAAGAATTCGATTTTTAGTCGGGGAAATAAAAGTAATCGCAGATTTTCCTTCTTTTTAAATTTCGACCGATATTAAGGGATCTACTGGATCTTATTTTATAATTTTATAGAAAAATTGATTTGTGGTGGGAAATATTAGTGATCGCAAATCATCCTTCGTTTTCAATTTAGGCCACTATTAAAGAATCCAGTTGCTATGTTAGAATTCCATATAAAATATTGATTTTTTTGGGAAATAAAGTGATCAGAAATTAGCATTCGTTTTTAAATTAGAACACAATCAAAAGATCTCCCTATATATTTTTTTGAAAGGATATTTCTATATAAATTACATTTTAATTTTATGTATATATAAAACTTGTGTTGAATTTTATTTAAATTGATTTTCGAAAAGACGTCCTATATGGAAGCTACGACTAATTATGGACAGATATTGATAAAATCGCACCGACATAATTGTGTTGAATATTATTTGGATAACAACATTTAAGAGAGCTATGCTCTTTATGATGATTTTCGGAAGTGAGCCTAATATTGAAGCTATGTTAAATTATGGACCGATCTGCGCAACTGTTGTAGGTGTGATAAGGCTTTATTTAGAAGTTATTTGTGCTAAAATTTGTTAGGATACGTGCATTAAATATTTGTATGGGGCTAGGTGAAATAGTGGACCAGTTTCAATCAATTTTAATCCCAACCGTCCTGGGACCGATAAATTATCACATACCAAATTTTATGAAAATATTTTCAAAATTGCGACTTTTACATGGACAGCCAGCCAGACGGACGGACGGACATTCTAAAATCGACTTAGGAAGTAATTCTGTGTCGATGAGTATACTTTAAACTGGGTGTTGGACTATTATTTATAGACTTTACAAACATCAGCATAAATCCAATATAGCCTCTCTACTATGGTGTAAAACTAAAAAATGTAATCAATGCCGTACTGGTTAATATTTGCGGAATTTGACTTGCATCTTCAATGATGCTTTTTTATAACAAATGTCAAATTAAATATAATTCTTGGGTTCATATAACTTTTAAATCATACTTCGTAACTATTTACATGAGCATTTGAAACATTATTCATACTTCGTCTGTATATACATATAGAAAATGTATCTACATACATTATGTGTTCACACATACTTATACACCTACATATATTATGTGGTACAAATGTAAGAAGCTTTTTGCAAGGTTGCATTAATTAACATAAAAACTAAATTGTTAAAGAAATTTTATAATTAAGACTGAAATTCACACATACAACTGTAAGATGTTTCTGTATGTTTTTCGACACAAACAAAACAAGCTCTTGAAAATCCCACAAGACATGTGAAATCCTTACAAATACTCAAGAAACATGTAATAAGCAGGCAACCTCATTACTTGTAAGCAGTTGCTGTTCAGTTGTTGTTGCTGCTACTGCTATTGTTTAAATTACTGCTAATACAACAACATCATGAAATCAAGGAAAAACTCGCATTTAACTGACAAAGAATACATATATACATGTAAACATACAAATTAGTTTTATAAGACATTGAAATCCTTATGTTTTATTATGAAATACAAGTGCAAGTGTGAAACAAATTTACATTTTTATAAAATTTATTTGCAACAAAAAATCATAACAGTAAAATAAAATAAAGAAGCAGAATTTACACAAAATTAACACTTAATACTTTTTAAAGTACAAAAAGGATGCGAATAAAAAGAAACTTAAAGCAAAAATGGCATGGTACAAATCGAAAAAGTTTTTTTTCCAGCTTATGTATATTATGTCTCATCATTTGCTGTTATACTAAAGACACCTGAAAGGAATTTCATTGTAGAATGGGAATTACTTTGACGACAGTTTGAATGTTGCAACACATGTCGCAAAGTTATGTAAAATGCAAACAAGTTTCATGTCTCTGTTTCAATATAATACACATGCTTTTTATACAGTCATTCTATTTTATATCTTTCATCATCAACTTCATAATCATCATCATCGACATAGGTGTTAAGTATAAGAATGTGGTGAAATGAGTTTGTCTATTCAAATGTAACATTCAAAAGTAAAGAGGGATTCCATGACAGCTTTCTTAATTTTATTTAAAACACTTAAAGTAGAATTGAGTGTAGGAATTTTTATTATGAACTGAAAGAACAGTCTCTGACATTTACTTTAAATAACCTTTCATACAAATATTGGTCGTGATTACGCAGTTGGTCCATTAGACAATGTTCGATCACTCTTTCCAGCATTGCTATCGTTATTGCGCAAATTACGAGATTATTGTTAGCAAATTACACAAGTTAATGTCGGCGAAGACTTTTGACTTCAAATAACCTTAAAGACACAATGTCAGAGGTGTCATCTCATATGATCTAGACCACCAATTGACAGGTCCCGAACGCAAAATTAGAAGCTTACCAAAATGATTTTTCAAAGCGCGGATTTTCGTAACACAACTTAATAATTTGAACAAAAGTTTCTAAATTAATCACCCTTTATTAATTATTTATGTTTGGCGTATACTAAAAGACAGGAGAGAATCAGTTTAATTTAAGGCTTCTAAAAGTCAACTTAGTCCTCATCACATTCTTGTTAATATTTTGCTCTAGTTATTAAGCTACAGGCGACACATCGGCATCACAGACATCAAGTTAGGGTTTAAAGTTGTAATGGTAAATTCCAAAAAAAAAAAAAAAAAAATTAAATAAACGAAACGAAATAATTTCGACAAGCTGCTGCGTCATTGTGAAAAAATAGAATAAAACTTTGTTAAAATATATAGAACAAAGTTTTTTTCTGCTACATTTGATATTCAAATATTTGTACAAAAATATTTCTGCACATATATGAAAATACAATGAATATAGCATTTTATTTTGCACATATACTCATACATACATACATACATACATTTCAGATTATTTCAGAATTATTTAAAAAGATTTTTCACTTTTTAATAGTTACATACGTGCGGGGCTGCCAAATGAATTTCGAAAAAAATCGTCAAAATCTCAATAAAAAAGAACAAAATACATCATTTTGAATTTTAAGAATCGTCAAAAAAAAAAAAATCGGAAAGATTTTTAAATTTTTATTTTAACGTAAACATACAAATTCAAGTTTATATAGTCTCTTAGGGCACTGCTACACTAGAAATATCACGATATTTATTGATAAAATACGCAGTGGATAAAATTAAACAAAGAAAAGTAAAACAATAGACAAAAGCAAGCAAAATAGCTAATCAGGCTTTCTTTTGGGTTTCTCGCGACATTGATAAATGACCCGCACAACTTTTGTTCAAGATTAACGTGGAGCACCTGCCTTCTAGCTTAATTTCCACGGCGCACTTAAACGCAGGACGAACTCGGCTCGTCAACCGCATTGTATGCCCTGCAAGAACATAGAGAATAACACAGAGATTCATACTTGTATGCGCTGCCAGGGAACATACAATTAGCAATTTCTCGATACATGACTGCAAGAATGTAAAGATCACTTTGCTTAAGAGATTGGGCTATCTAATCCCTGCCATCCGTAGCTTAGTACAGTTAGCATGACCCAGGAAAACAGAAAGCAGAGCACATACGCAGAATTGTATTAGATCATATAAGCCAAGGTTTATGATCTGCTGTGGTTGCCATAGGCCGCATCGAACCAAGACCAAAGGCGACCAATACAACTATTGCTACGAAAGCCTTGCTTCCCATACGTTTCCTGAGCACAGAGCTAAGTATCATCAGTACTTTCAACGGCTCTGTTAATTCGGCAACAGCACCTAGGACAATTTGGTTGGCCGAAGTTTGCTAACATCAGCCATTAAACCAACTGCCATTCTACCCGCTTTGTGTGTCAATCACAGCCACTGCGTGGACACCGAAGTGACCTCAACCAATTATCAGTTAAGGGACAAGCACCCTAATAATAAAACTAGGAATATGTCCCCTCTCTCTAGTCAGCTGCAAGCTTCCTCTGGAAAATCCAAATTCCACTCTATCCAGTTTCGAACCTTTGCAAGTTCATGGGACTGGTGACCATATCTACCCCGGCATTGAGATTGAATACCTATACCATTTCCCGCCGGGGAATAAACGACCCCCACAGCACAAAAATAACATAAATACTGACGCGATAAATATTGAACATGTAGCATACGTTCGTGATCCATCAATACTTTCAAATGGATCGCGATCCAAATATCACGATATTTATTGAACGTGTAGCAGTGCCCTTATACAATACATATCAAAATACATAAATTTTAACTTTTTGAATGAGAAATCACAAAAAATAAACACAACTTGTGCAATAGTTTTATAATATCTTAGTCCGCTTTCACCCTCTTCAATTCTGACTCGTGAAAGCAAGTATTTTTGGGTGGTAAGGGAAAAGAGAACAAAAGGAGAACAAACTTGACGGTACTGGTCAATTTTCTTATTTCCTTTTGTTTTTGTATGTTGATTTGCATTAAAAAGTACGAAAATTGAACTGACGTTTGTAAATGAAATGGCAAGTTCAAAAGAGACGAATTTGACATATTTTATTAATTCAGGTTAAATAACATTGTCAAAACACATCAGTTTATTAAGTTTTAAATATCATTTTGAGTAAAGAGTCTAATTCATCCATCATATACAGGCACTTATTTTCAAAGATTTCCATATTTTTCTTATTTAAATTTATTTGGCTGAATATTCTTTCGAGGTTTTGTTAAAATAGGAGAAGTTTTTGTTGAATTTCCCCGTTGAAATTTAGAAATTGTTTCCTCTAAAAATGTTTACAGATAAATAAATTATTTCTACTATCCTGACTCATAATATTATTTGGAATTATTATACTTAAACTTAATAATTGTCAATAACTAAGAAAACACTACTATTAGTTTTGTTATTGAAATATGTCATATTCTTCTTAATCACCCCTATCGTGAATAAAAATTTCACATGAAATTTGTTCCCTTTTCACATTTTTCTTATTTAAATTCAATGTTAAAAAAATAAAAGGGAACAAATTTCATGTGGAATTTTTATTCACGATAGGGGTGAATATTTATGATATTAAATAAGAAAAATGGTTGTTGTCTCAAAAAAGAGAGAATTTTTTAACAAAAATTAATAATATAAACAATTAATAAAACAAACAAACAATAGAAAATTTTAATAATTTAGAAAATCGTTACATTCAATGAAAACCCCGTCAAATCGGCACTTTGCTATTTTTAAAACAAAAAATCGTCAAAATGACGATAAATCGTCAAATCTGGCAGCTATACATACGTGTATACATTAAACTACATATGGAACATGCATTCGTATCATTTCTCAGCATGTTTTTGCATATAAATTTCCATTTTACTCCCTTGGGTCAATGTAACGTGCATTGCAGTAAGACTGCGTTCCCATAACCCAACCCCCAGCACCAGCACCAGCAAACTAAACTATACAATCCCCAAAGATGACTTCATCCATGCACACACAAGTATAAATAAATACCAACTCTTGAACTTCTTCTTCGTGTTTTATTTTAATTTTTTTATGTAAAATATTGTATAGAAAAAAATGTATCTATTGTATGGAGTTTTACAACATGCACGTTTGTACGTGTTTAAGTGACGAAAAAGATGAAGTAGAAAGTGGAAGCTTCATGGAATTTTTCTTGACTTTTGATGTGACGCGCGCGTTACATGACGACACATGTGAGCATGCTGAATTTGCGTTTATTACTTGTCTGGTTGGTGGATGCCAAATAGCTTTAGATTTATAACGCTGAAGTTTGCAAAGAGTACACATAAAACATAGCTGGAGAATAAGAAATGTTGCGTTTACACAAAAATTCCAAGAATATGAATTACTACCATATTTACAGATTTATTTCAACTTAAAAATATTTTATTATTTAAATCTTACTCTTTGACTTTGTCGACAGCATATGGCAATTAATTTGAGTAAAATTTAAATGAGCATGTATTTATTTATTCAACTTACAGTTTTCTTTGAAATGTATTAAGTATTCTAATTACAAATAATTTTATATAATAACGAAAAATTCGTAATTAAAATAGTTCAGTTGAATTTATTAATTATGATTTTGGTTTAGTTTATCATTCAGTTATCCTTTGTTAGTGTTTACTGCACAGTCACTTCAAAATGGATTCAAAATTCTTAAAAAGATGTGAAAAGAAAATCCTTAGCTACTTTAAATGTATACAATATAAACCTAAAAAGTACTTACATATGTATGTAAACAGTTAATTATTTTGTTCTAATTTGAAATTCATTTCAATCGATTTTCTGAGTTATTCTAAATATCTATACAGTGCCTTGCATTGTAATTCGGGGAATCCCAAAATTCTTATTTTAATGCTAAATAAAATTTTTTGGTATATGTATGTAGTTTTTTGCATTCTCAACCAGAAAAATGCAGTAAATTAACAGCCTTAAATGTGAAGCCTCGCAAGTTTCGTTTGATTTCATTGGAAGACATAAATGCATTTATAGGAATTTTATTGGTAATGGGTTTAAATGGTGCCAGCAATGATCCTCCTTCAGCTCTTTGAGGAAATTACGCTCATCCACTATATAAAGTGTCATTAAGTCGTAACAGATTTCAACAAATAATACGTGTAATACGTTTTCATAATGCATTAACACTAGCAGCGCGTAAACAAACTCCTATTTCTGATATTTGGAATATGCTAAGTAAGACCCTACAAGAAAACTATTATTCGGATGAAAATGTGACAATTATCGAGCAATTATTTCCATATTATGGCTGTACCGGCTTTACTCAATATACACTCTCAAACCCAGCTACATACAGTGTTGCCAGAAAATGAATTTCAAAATATGCTAAAACTTGAAAAACTAATGGCGTTATCTTTTCTGGCAAAAATGTTACATATATGTTACACTTTTTACCCCTTTCCCATATAAAAAAGGAAAAAAGTGTAACATTTTTGCCAGAAAAGAAAACGCCATAAGTGTTCAAATGTTCTGCAGAAGAAAAAAAGTGCTAAATTTTTTCAATGTAACAATATTATAGATTTTTCTAATTCTCTTCATAACTTGTTTTTAATAGTGTTCATTTACTTGCCACACCGAAAGAAATTTAGTTGAAATATTAATAAAAGTTATTTTTTATTTCTCCAAAATATTTTTTGTAGTAAAATAGTAAACATTTTTTCGAGAAAATTTTTTTTTCTAGCAAATTATGCTAAAAAGCATTTAGCATAATTTTTGAAAATTTCAATACATTTTCGAGAAACAAAATGCTAAATATAGCACTGAAAATGCTAAAATGACAACACTGGCTACATATGATTTTTTGACATCACATGGCGTAGAATTGGCAACTGAAAATGTGAAAAGTCAATGACAATCGTATAACGCTAATGTCCAGCAGCTCTCGAACTAATAACAAATAAAACTATACCTAAGGAACTTTCTCAGGATGCTAGATACTCTTACCTTTACTTTTTCTAAATAAAATGCTTTAACTTATAAACGGCTACACGGGCACCCTTATCAGGAGGTTAAGGGATATTTAACTTTCATTAGCTCCACAGCCAAAAAAAAAAAAAAAAAAAAAACCAGGAAAGCTTAAAATGATGAAAATCTTTAGAAAATGATTAGCTAAAGCCAATCGGTCAATAATTTAACATAGTTTCTATATAAGAATTTCCACTTCCGAAATTTTCTTTAATGATTATAAATAAAATAAATGTCTGTAAATCAAACACAGCCCATCTAAAGGTAGGGCAAATATTTAATCAAAAAAGCGTAACCACTTTTTTTAGCACAAATATGTTTTCCATTGTTTACTATTACACGTGCTTTGAAAGATCAAACGGCATCAAATAAATTAAAACTAAATAATTGTTGGGACTTGTACTAAATAAAAGAAGTTTTCTTAACGGTTTTTTTAAGTTCCAAAATTTGTATTTTTTACATATCGATATTTTTTGAGGTCATATTTACAAAGGTTTTAAAAGTATAATTTATTTCCAATATTTCATTACTTCATTGTGTAATGGAAATTAATATCTTAAATTTAAAATTTAAAATATTGTTCTTATTATCTTTCCGAAGAAATTAAACTTTTCAATAAAATTTAGCCCACTAGCTTATGACCAATAAGTAGATTCATAGAAAGCTTATCGGTATGGATTCATCATAATAATAATATCAGCAGTAGGTGACAGTAAGAATTAACCAAGTTATTCGTTTTTAAGTAAAGGGTGATGATTGAGAAACTTTCTTTGTTTTTGGTAGCTCAGCTGTTTTCGTGTAACATTTTACTATTAAGCATGTTTAGCCTTTAACTGTTGAGGTGGTAAATTTTACCCTGTCTTTATATTTTTGTTTAAATACTCTATTCCACTGCGCTCTATAAACTTAATTCTTTTAGTATCTTCTCATATCGTGATCGTTGTTATTCAGTTGTGTTTTGGTTGAGCTAGGCATAGCACGAGCGGAGCTATGCACATGCTGGTGTAAAAATTATCACTCGTCAGCATTTATATAAATTTATTTTTGAAAATATTTTACCACCACGTCAGCTACGTTAGTAGGAACAAATTTCCCCAGATCAAAATTAACGCCGTATTTTCATAGAATTATTTTTACCACTAGTCCGTTTTCTTGTTGGTTAAACAATTATTTATTCCAAAAACGTTATTCTATTATTTTTTTTTAATTATGATTTGGTATTTATGTGTAGAGATCATGTCAAATTAAAAAAAAACGTCAACACAACCAAAAGCTCCCTCTATTATTACGAGACACAATTGGTAACATTTTGGGTCCGGAATCAGTTCTCTGCCTCCGATAGAGTCGATCATTGTTGCTCGTAAATTATGCTAAATATGTCATCGAGGCTAAAGCAAAAAACTTCACACTTTTGTCTGCAATATAGTAAGCCAATGTGTATGGGATATAGCAAACGTATATGCATACACTGTGCGAACACAGATTTTGGCGAATAAAAAACCTCCAAAAAGGTTGAGCTGTAGTTTCTACACATGCTTATTTTTGTTTATGATCTCTTTTATATCTTTAAATGTTACATTTGGCTGTAAAAAAATGCCCTTTAAGTTTTTTATTTTCTTTAAGTTTATATTTTTTTATAAGTTTTGTGAAATAAAGTACCTGTTTTGTTTCATGAAATATAAATATATTTTGTTTTCTTTATTTTTTGTAATCAAAAATGTAGTGGCTTATTTCTAAAAAGCAAATAAGTATAAAAAAATATTTTTTTCTTAATTATTTTTAATAAAATTAAGAGGGGTAAAATTTACCACCACGTCAGTAGCTATGTCCAAACATTTCAACTCGACAGTTAAAGGTTAGTTGAGTATATAATTTAACCATTAATCGATTTACAAACAAGACTGTGCCGTGGATGCAGATTATTGTCTTTTAGCACTTCTTTATCGGAAAATTATGTTCAGTGACGAAGCTTATTTCTGGTTGAATGGATACGTAAGCAAGCAATATTGTCATATTTATTTTGAAAAGCAGCCAAAAACATTGCAAAAACTGCCGAAAAATGCTCTGTTTGGTGTGGATTATTGGCTGGTATTGAACCGTACTTTTTCAAAGACGAAAAAAGATATTATTACTATTTTTTTTTTTGCCCAAAATTAAAAAGTTATAGTTGGCTACATCAAGCCACAAAAAAGCTATACTGGCAACACTAGTGCTGAAGATAGTAATATGTAGAAAAAGTCAATAAAACATGAAAGTAAAAAACGCATGTACTTAGTAATTTCGAATGTAATATTTAAATTTTGCAATAAAAGAAATCACAAAATATATTTGCTTTTATACACAGATAACAGTTTGCCTTAATTTGTAGAAAAACTGCACTTTTTCCATTTAATCTATGTGCTCTTACTCGTTTTGTATTTGTTTGAGCATATTAAATTTATTTCAATTGAATTAATAAGAGTATGAATATAATACTTACTTTCATAACATTTTATTATGCAAATATTTCATTAAATTTATTTCACATTGACGTAGTCAATGTAAATATGTATGTGGCAATGTACCCAGTGAATATATTTCATGTCTAAGGACTTCCTAAGTGAATAGGCTTAACATTTTCAGAACATTACTTTTTTTCTCGTAAAATTTGAGAGAAACTTAAGTAAATTCTAGAACTGTAGTATAAAATTTACATTGTTTAAAATTTTTGTACAAATTGGATTTTTTTTACGTTTACTGACCAAATATAGATGAAAATGTTTTCGGGGTATATCTTGGATAAAAATAAATTTGCATGTGAGTTTACTTTAAATAAATGTATGGAAATTTGTTTTTTTTTTAAGAAATTACTTTTTATTTTTATTGTAAAGACGGTAAGTAATAATAACATAAATATATTTTTCTTTTTTAAATTTAAAGTGAAACCTATAAAAAGTGACATTTGCTGACAAAAAAAAAAAAAAAAAACATTCAAAATTCTTAGGCCCCGATTATCGTTCACAACACCAAGTATTTTGATGTTGTAAGTTATAAACTGCGTTTACGATACACAACATCTAGCAGCTTAATCGTATGAAAAATGTCGAGACAACGCAACATTTTAGTGTTTTGAACGATAATCGGGCGCTTAAACTTTTTATTTGTTTTACGTTTGGTTTCATATAAAGCAAATCTAAATAATAATCTTGGAATAATTAACAACTTTACTAAATAGATTACTAATCTTTCACCTCATAGAAAAATATCTGTACTTAAATGTGTTTTAACGTACGGATTCCGTTCATGAAACTAAGTATTTTAATGTTGTATGTTGTAAATTGCGATTACGATTAACAACACTAATCGGCTTAATCGTATGAAAAATGAATGTTGTGTTATAGTTTTTTTTTTGGTGTTGTGAACGATAATCGGGCCCTTCATCAAACATAAATTAGAGCCGCTAGACTTTCTTGTTGATGTTCGTCAAGGAATTGTCATAAATTTGTCGAAAATATTATATATAGTCTTAATGTTTAGTTTATAAAAAATCTATATTTTTATTTCTATCTGGTTCAAACACATTTTGCTTTCAGACTACTGATGCGATATATGAATATCATTAAAATTAATGTTAATCCTACAGGATTGATAACAATTCTTTCAGTGTTTTTAAAAAAATATTAAATAGCTATGTTGTAAATATAGATTATCTCTATAATTGTTATTATTTTAATTTCATAAAATATAAATTATTAACGCAAACAGTTTTACCATGCTTATGTATCTGTCTATACAAACACAAAATAGCGTTCATGTCATCAGAAATACAAAAAAAGAAAAATATTTTTAGTCAATTGCACCAACATTTTTGATTTTCTTCATATATAGTCTCATTTTTTGACGTGATACTGTAAAATCTGTATACGAATATTCAAGAATAATTGGATACATGTATTCATTTCATTTGCTGTATTATACTGAACGTATTAATAAAGTAAAATTATCGTGAATCATGCTCTTACGATACAATAGTCATAACATTTTATTTATTAAAAAAAAAAAAAATAAAATATATTTTTATTTTTGCATTTGGAGGGAAATTTCCATTTAACCCTTATGTGTGCACCAAGGTACCTGGGTACCTTTGGCGTTTTTAGTCAAGATTTTTTCATTGAAATTGATAACTTGTATACTGAAACTTTCTGAGAACTACTAACTTTCAAATCATTTAGTTTTTTGCAGCCGTACACCTTGACTTTTGTTTGTAATTTATTTGAGAGACCAATTTACTTTTAACACCCCTTAATGCGCATCAAGAAACCCGGGTACCTGTACGTGTTTTATATGAGTAAGCGCAATGCAATGACGCAAGTATATTATATGAAGTTGTTAGTAGCTTTGCATGAATAAATAAAAGTCGGTATAAATTATAAACAAAAACAATTTATTACATCTTATTTGGAAACAGAAACATAAAAACCACTAAATTCAATAAGTAATAAAAACAAGACAAATAAAATTTTAGCGCAAATTTATAGAGCAGTTTGTACATATTGGTCGAATAATCGAGTGTTGATTGCAGATTGGCTTGGAACACCTAGTACAAGCTTTACGGGTTTTTCTCTGCTTCATACGTAGCTGCGAGCACACGTAGCAACTTTCTACTACTGGAATGCATTTGGTATATAAAAAATTTATATTGTAGATGATGTCGATGACTGTGAATTTATCTTTGTGTTTTTAGCCTGATGCTAGTACTGTTATGTCAAGAGCATTAAAAAATAGTGACAATGGCCATCGATTTGTTCTCCATTTACATGTGTATTCTTACCAGTTATCCATATTATATACTTTAGTTTTATTAATTTAATTTAGCATTATATCTGTTAACTACTCTCCAACCATATATTTAGTGCGAAAATGCTTTTCCTCTACTTAACTTTCATATAGGTACCCAGGTACCTTGCAGCGCGTTAGAAGGTTTTTTTTTTGCCGCACACATAAGGGTTAAGAAGGTTTAAGAACATTATATATTTCTAGTAATTTCTTAAACACATTTCAGCATCATAATCTTAGAAGACATCTAAGCTAATTTGATTCATAGACTGTTCTAAAATTTATTGTACATAAATTTAGAATAAACGTTTTTAATATATAGTAAAATATGTATACCATTCAAAATGTTTAAAGAAAATTGTTAAATGTTAAAGTTTACCCACAAAACTGGCTTAACACCTTATTTTAGAACCTTATATATGTACAGTGAAGTCTATTTCTGTTCTTTTGTGCATTGAAATTGATTTTCTAAAACACTGTTTCACCACTATGTACAATGTACTATGTATGTACAATACACTATGTACAGTACAATTGAATAATTAAAAGTAGAATCCCATTTGAATAAAAGTAAGTGACTAAGAAAAATCGTTTAACCAAATTAATAAATTTTGCAATTGAAATACTTTTTTTTGTTGTAAAAATAAATCAAAATTAATCTCTGTAAATAACAAGTAAGAGTTCATCACCAAATCGCTAATACGTGTTGTAATATTGTATCGTAATTTCTATTTACTTTAGGTTTATTTTGGTTGAATTTCATGTCAAAAACGATATGTGCAAGAATTTTAGGCATATTTTACTTATAAGCAAGAATTTATATTGGTCGCTTTCATTCAAAACTGGGCTTTGCAGCATGCGTCACAAAGCAATTTACTTAAACACACAATAAATTAGGTACCAAAAAGCCCTAGAAAACTGATTTTGATTCAAACGTCCAAATTGTCACTTCTGTATAGTCTGTGGTTATTCTCGGAAGTAGAGCTTATATGTGAGCTATGAACAATTATGGACCTATAACTATTCTGTGTAAAATTTTGTTTCGACATGGATATTTTTGTAGGTTAATAAGTTTTCGGGAGTAGTCCTCATAAGGGAGCTTTGACCTATTATGAAACGATCATCACCTATTATTCTATTAATTCTGTATGACGATTTATATTATATTTGAATTATTTTTATCTAATTTCCATTTGATAGTGATGTTTCTAAGAGAATTATGCGCATTTAAGTGATTTCGGAAGTGGACTACGGTCAAATATGGACCAATAGTCATGGAATTTGGTACAATGTTTATATGTATATGTGAATTACTTGTATTGAATTTTAATTTAATTGATTTGAGTGATTTTTGAAAGTGAATTGTATGTGGGGTTATGCCATAATAAAGACCACCGATTTTGCCCATTTTCAATACCAAACATTTCGGTGGATCAAAGAATGCTTGGTAATACATGGCCAGATCGTCTTAGAATCTTATAAGGACGCAGAATATATTTTTGATTCTACGACCAATATTTCGTTAAAAATAAAATGACAAAAAAGAGAAGAGATAATAATGATACATATTATATAAATATCAGATTATTGTTGTGTAAATTTTGACATACAAATGTCTGTACCTACTCATACATATCTGTGGCAATATGGAAGAGTAGCCTAAAGGTGAATTCACCCATTCCTTCTGAACAAACTATTTTTTCGGACAAAGTTTTCTTCATATGAATATTTTCTCTCTCTTAAAAAGAGAGGTATTCCTAAATATGATAAAGCGAATTACAAATAAACAAATTTAGAGAGCAGGGCTTTGTGAAGAATATTTGGTTTTTCTTCTTAAATATAAACTATTATAAACATCAGCTCTTACTTACTTATAATTTGCTGTAAAAAAGAAAAAATATTTTCCAAAAGATATTCTACTAGCAAAGTTATTAAATAAAATTCAATGTGGGTGACATTTTTAAGCCACACAAATAACATTGTGCTACAGCAAAAACTTAGTCGATAAGAATCCCTTGAATTTCAAGTTGGAACTCAAAATTAGCTTTTTAAATTATTTAACACACAAAAACTCTAATTTAGTTAATAAATTTCTGAATTTTTTTTATTTTGAAACTATTTCAATAATTTCAAAAGAAACTCAAAGTACTCAAATTTTAGATTTGGTTTTAGATTATTGAAGTATCTTAAAATAAAATTTAAGATAACTTTTGATAGATACTGTTTAAAAATTTCAGATATTTCAGGAAAAATAAGTAAATATCAGTTGACTAAAACTTAATATTCAAGATACAATAATTTTCCTTCATATCTAGCTATTTTTAAGGGCAGGTCTAGTTTGCATATATAAGGTGATAAATTTAGAGGTCTGTTTGTTATTTGTTTTGTTCTTACAGAGACTAGTGATTCATGGTAAAAATCACAGCGCAACAACGTCTCCAAATTATTAAGACCTATTACGAAAATCAGCATTAGATATGTTTTTTTCATCGCCTTTCCAAGTCCACTATTGCTAATACCGTTCACAAATTTGAGTCTCATTGTAAGTTAGTGAAAGATACGTGCTCGAATAGACCACATTCAGTCTTCCTTGACTTCCAAGACTTGGTAGTCAACATTACTTACCGAGTGATCGAAAATTGGACTTTCCGAAAGGAACAGTTACAGCGTAGTAGCAACTAACACTTGATTGAAACTGTATTGAAAAAGTAAATTTCAGATATTTGTCTTTCGGGTCTTAAATAGATACTGACATACATTTCGAATTGACATGTTTTATTTAGAATTAAAAAGCAAACTTCTAAACAAATCACCCTGTATAAGTTAAATATATTTATACGACTGCAAATAAAATTCTCTAACTTATAGCATTCATTTAACTTATATGAGGTATAAACATTCATTACAATTCAAATTGCATGTGTCTGTAGATTTGACTGTGACTATTTTTCCACATTAATATGTTATATACATATATGAAAGTATTTTAAAATTAAAGGAATTAATTCTTTTAGGGTTGAAAAAGTGTGGAATATAATAATGGCAGATAGCACAATTTTTGGTTATTTTGAACATAAATCAGTTTGGAGAACCAAACAACGCTTATCGTTGTGGTTAATTTCTTAAAGCATCAGTTATGTGATTGTGACAAATATATAAAATTTTTCTAAACAGTCAGTAAAACAGTGTTAAAAAAAAGCTTATTAAACGAAAGTTGCTGAAAAGAATTGATTACAAGAATTAATTTTCCAAGATAATCATATACATGAGTGTAAATACTGGTTAATTTTTTGTTTTGATCGAAAGATTATATAACTGACATAAAAACGTTTTGTTTGATTATGTCTCTCAATTATATAAAATAAACTTTCTTTAAATACCAAATAAAGACATTCTTTCAAGAGTCTGCAATTTTATAGAAATTCAACAGTCTTAAAATATTTTAACTTTTATTTGTAATTTTCATTTACTTTGTAATTTTTTTTCTTCTTTTACGCTAGCTGATTTTCTTTTACTCCTGTTTTGTTGGTTTATGGCGAAAAATATAATTTCTCTCGCTGTTTTCGTTGTGACAGAAAAACAATGATGACATTAATTGCGTCTTAAGATGTACAAAGGAATTCTAATGTTCCTACAGTCAAGTAAAGTTATGACGAAATTGCTAAGCAAAATTATATTTGCTAATTTTTTTATTGCTTTCGAAACGCAATGAAATTTTAGTCAATTATGCTGCGATATTCAGGCATGTGATGAAATGAATGAGTTTTAAAAGTCAATTTTTTCGTAATATTTTTGAATTGAAAAACTTTTATCACATAAAATATGAAGATATTGGGCTACTAAAGATAATCTTAAAACAAAAATTTAAAAAAGTAGATTATAAATACATTAAAATGTATTTCCAAATCTGATTCGTTTTCGATTTCCATCACATGCCTGATTATCTTCGTTAATCATTTCATTTACTTCATTTACTACTTAATTGTGGTGGAACTTATTCGGATACGTGCATACTTCAAACATTTATGATCGGTATACCCCAATTTCGGGAGGATATTTGTCCAGGCCAGGTGAAATAATGGACCGATTTCCACCAGTTTTAATTCCTTCCTTCCTTGAAAATTTTCGAAAAAATATCACGTACCAAATTTTATCGAAATATCTTCAAAATTGCGATCTGTACTCTGCGCACAAGCTTTACATGGACAGCCAGCCAGTCAGACGGACGGACGGATTAACATCGTTAGATCGACTCAGAAAGTGATTCTGAGCCGATCCGTATATATAAATACATATTTTAGAATTTTTTCATTCGTCTTAACTAGGCTCTACTTTAGTTGAATGTAACATTGTGTTCATAAACATTTTAAAAGAATATGTTTGTAAATTGCACAAGTGCTTACACAAACAAATAAAAACACGTACACATACTCACTAACCATTATACATAAATACAATGGTGAGCTTATAGGTATTTGCGCGCATTCATACTAAAAATGTCACTTGGTATGTCATCTGTTTGTCTTTATGTATGTCAGTTTAAGTTTAACGTTTTTTTTATACACATTGCAAAGAATGTGTAATTAATTAATGTGTGGGTAGGAAGTGGCAAAAAAAAAGAGGAGATTTATTAAAAACCAATTACTTAATATATTATCGCACCTGTTTTTATTTTTTATATGCAATATATGTATAATTTGAAATTTAATTAAAATGTACGTATTGCGAGATGATTACATATGCAGTTTTTCCTTATAAATGCCTATACTCTTGTATGTCTGTATTTAAGTTTTATTACGAAACTCTATTGTATTTCTATTTAAACTTTACGCCTTGTAATGGCTGTTAGCAATACACTACATCATGTTTATCAACATTTATATTAATGGAGACTTCTATTAACATTATTTTGGAGTATCTGAGTGATCATTGTAGAAATAATGGAACGTTTGTTTGTTGTTGTTGCTGCAAAAATGCTATTGTATAAATAGGGTTGTCATATGTGGCATCCTATTAACGTTGTTTAAGTCAACAAAAAAAAATACAAGTAACATTGACTGTTGATCTGTTGATTTAAAATCGATTTAGCCGATTCTTTTCTTTCATTAGATGTATTTGATTGTGGAGCTGAGTTTAAACTGAATTAAACAAAACATATATGAAAATGGACCAAATAAACATTTTAAAAACAAAATTATCAAGAGAATTTTAAAAGAAACGTTAAATCGATTGCCGGAAAATATGAGAATTTTCAATATTAAAATGTGGAAATCCGTTGACAGAGGCAAACTTTTCATTGCTACAAATTTCTTTAAAACTTTTTCAAGATCCAAAAGTGTGTTTAAGTGAGTATGAACTTTACTGGTCAAAATTGGCTTGTATTAGTTGGAAAGATTATTTTTTAGTAGAAATGCCAACAAACTTACTCAACTTCTGGCCTTAAGTTTACAACTACAGCAATGCAGCGGGAACATTTCATTTTAAAGTTTTACTTTGACCGTTCTTAACATATTGATCATTCCGACAAATAACGCTAGCGTGGAAAGGGTGTTTTCAATTATGAATTGTACTAAAACTCGTTTGCGCAGTATGAACTTTTGGATCCCTTACTTAGAATTATTAACTACAAGGTGGCGCAAAAGTAAACTTCCGATGTTTTTTGGCTGTAATTAAAAAAAAAAAAAAATGAAAAACTTTGATTCTTCTTGTGGATTATTTTTATTTGGTCTTTTAATTTTTTTTTACATCAAGTCGAGAATATGATGTCATGTAAATGGCCGCCGCCACAGTTGATTGTCATTTGAGACCTTTTTTATGGCATTTTCCATCACTTTGGCCAAAACTTCCGGCAATAGGTTCTCACATTCTTGACGGATATTGTCTTTAAGGGCTGCAAGAGTCTGAGGCTTGTTGACAAAAACCGGCGACTTAAAAAAGCCCCACAAAAAGAAGTCTGGAGCGGTCAAATCAGGCGATCTTGCTGGCCAGTGCAAATCGCCAAAAAGGGAGATTAGGCGCCCGGGAAATGCATCCTTCAGCATATCGGTTGTGGCACGTGCAGTGTATGCCGTTGCACCGTCCTGTAGGAACCACATGTTTTCCAATCCCAACTCATCAAGTTGCGGCAAAAAGAACTCGTTGATCATTGCTCTGTAGCGCTCACCATTCACAGTAACCGTTTGGCCCGCGACGTCTTCGAAGAAAAAAGGTCCGATGACTCCTTCAGCGAAAACAGCACACCATACAGTGACTTTGAGCGGGTGTAATGGCTCTTCGTGGGTTACACGCGGATTTTCAGTGCCCCAGAAGCGTAAACTTTGCATATTTACGTACCCGCTAAGATGGAAATGGGCCTAATCACTCATGATTATTTGTGATGAAAAATCATCTTCCTCTTGGTAGATAAATAAATAGTCAGCAATATTCCGCGTTCTGGAGCAGTGTAAAACAGAACTGACATGAGGGGCCAATCGCAAAATTTGTAGCATTTTCTGATAGGAGGATTACTTTTGCGGCACCTTGTATATGAATGTTTAGCAAATTTGTTGCAACTCATTTGTACCTACATAAAATATGTTAAAAAGATTTAATGCTAATACAATGTACAATTATGAAAATAATACAGATGAACTGCATGAAAAAGAGGTTTACGACCTTAAAAAGTACATATGTACAAACATATGTATATGTTTATTATATGTTAATAAACTGACAAAAAATAAATTTTATAATAATCTTCATAAATGGAAAAAATTTTAATTTTAAAAATTTGACTTTGGCGACATTTTTTACGATTTCTTTATTTTTTTTTTGGCGATTTCTGGTAACTATTTTGGCGACGTAGGTGAAAAAATCTGACAACCTTGACAGCAGAGACATCCACCAGCGAGTTTGTTCTGAAAATTTATTGAAGCCGTATAATAATTATAATTAGTGTGTAAATTATAAACAGATATTGCGTAATTGCATTCGTATTTTGTTAGTGTAAAACAAAAACGTAATATGCAATACCATTTGCACAAGATTGTGAATTGCGCTAGTGTATTTGTACAATAACACAGACTGACTATTTAAATAATTTTTGCATAAATTTGAGTAAATAAAGAGTTGTTATAAAAACTAATTGGCGCTTTAATTTAGAATTGCATATAATCCGGATTATTTAAGAGAAATAACCAACGTTTTTTAGCAAGTAAAAACGTCACCGCATGTTTGTATATGATATTCGTCTAAATAATACTGTCAAATGTTTTTTGTTTTCTATTTCATCTACTACAGGTTAATGATTACTTTCATAATTTCATTTAAATTTTTCTCAACTATGTCATAATATTTATATTACAGCTTTAGGATTTTTTACCTAAGTTATTGTATAGCATTTGCTCCTATTTTGCTATTAAGATTGAAGACATTGAGCTCCTTACATTCCTCTTTTGCCGGCACTTTCTGTCAATATCAAACCCAATAACTATTCTAGAAATGTCTGAATTCAAAATAATTTAAAATTGGGGTGTCTCGATAGACTAAGGGGTTCGATTCCCACCAAGGACTCTAGGTGTATCTGCAAACAAGCCAAAAGCTCGCTGTTTGTGTTTGTTTTAAAAAAAATAATAATAAACAAATTTTTTTAGTAAACCGGTTTTCTTTATTCAAAAAATTGCATTAAAAAATTTGTTTCCAATACGTCATCATTTTTACTAAAACAAAATAGATTGCGAACGCTAATTAAAACATAGTCAAAATTATGTTCTAATTAGTAATTAAACTGCTTGTTCTATAGTTCTATTTCTATTCCATATTATAAAAATGTGTCAAAAGTATTTTCAAATAACAAATTTTATTTAAACGCAGATTTTTCTGAAGAACTCAAAGAATATCAAATTATCTATATAAATAAAATAAATAACTTGTGAACTGCTTGACCGATTTGCTAATTTTTTTTTTTGAAATGTGTGTAATAGTCTGAAAAAGGTTTTTATGGAAAGAAGAATTAGAAAAGTTCAAGTTTGATTGACCACCTCCATTTTTACGTCCATTTTACGTATAATTTGTTGTTTGTTGGTCGTGAAGAAGTTCTGAATTTAGGCAATTTGCAATTTTTTAATGCACTATCGATTCTTCTTTTTCGTTATGGTCATTATCTATATCAGTTGTGCCCAAGCCCTATACTCTTGGTGCTCTTTTGTATTTGTAAAAACTCTTAGCTTTAGGCTGTGTGCAGCGTTGTCAACTTCGAAATTTCAAAACGCACCAAAATGGAGAAAAAAGCGCACTATTTACAAAAAAGCGCACCAAGGTTAGAATTTCTTTTTTGTTTCAAATTTATTGAATAAATTTGAAATTTTTGAATAGCATTAATTCTATAAAAAACTTTTTATCAACGATTATTAGTAAAAGTAATAATAGTAAAAGTTTTTTTTTTTTAATAAATGAGCTAATAAAGATAAAATAAGCATTTAACCACTCAAAATTTAGCTCACAATATGCTATTCGGAACTGAAGTACTATTTGGTAAAAAGACTAATTTCAGTATATATTTGGTACTTTTTTAATTATTTATTTTTTTTCTATTTTAAGTATATACTTCTATTTGAATCTTTTTCAATAAAATTTGTTAGGGCTCCACTGTGGCTCTAACCCTAGTTGCTCGTCTACAGTTCAGTAGACCAAACCATCAGGCTATACAAGAATTTTTATTTACATGTTTAAAATGTTAATCTGATTTTCAAACAAAGATTTTTGAAGAATTTAATTTCATTTATCATACATTCGTATTTAAAATACATTTTTTCATCGTATAGATTTCATGAGTTATGAATTATTAAAAAACTGCAATTGAAAATTAGAAAAATAAAGATTTCATCACAATTTCGAAAAAATTAAAGAACGCACCGAATACACAAAAATTTGCATTGTTGAATGAAATGGTACTCAAACAGGTGTATTTTATTGTAGAAAGATTTTTCTCACGCTGAAACAAAAAGTTGTGTTGAATTTGCTTTGGTGCCACCAAAAATTAAAAGGCGCACCGCGCACCAACTAAAGAATTTTTCGCACCTTAGTTAGATTCTTTTCTGATTCCTTTTTCGGAGCGCTCCGAAAATGCACCTTAGTTGGACTCTTTTCTGACTCCTTTTTCGGAGCGCTCCAAGAATGGTATGCTGGGTTGGTGACTGCGATCGTCAATGTTGATTTTGTTTTTGTTTAACGTATGATACCGTTTAAAAAAGTGTGTTGTTTCTTTGTATGTATTGGCTTTTATAACAAAAAATACTGAATGAAAATTGGTTTTTATTTAAATGTGCATCAGGATACTCCTGATCTATATAAATAAAAATTAAATGTCGTTTGCTAGCAATTGCATCAATTGAGAGGGGCCGGATCGATTTGTCTATTTTTTTTTTTATTTTAATGTTCGTCGTAACCCGTCTTAGATTGTTATGGAAAGAAATACTGACCACATCCACTTTTACGCCTACTTTTTTTTAATTTATCTACACTTTTTTAACTTTTGTATGTGCTCTCCACGATAACTAACAATAGGAGCTACATATTTTTCTGTTGTCTTGAAAATGCATGCCTCTACCATGGTCAATTATATGTCGCCTGTTCCCGTGTCGGAACACCATCAGCATTTTTATTACGCTCCAGACAACAAAACAACAAATTTCAAAAGCATTGCAATGAACAATATTATGATATCACATCAAGGCCATAGAAAAGAAGTATTTATGTATTTATTTCAATTATTTACCTAAATATCTATTTATGTAAATAAAACACCTAAAACAGCATTTATTTAAATTGCAGATTTAAATAAAACGTACCCCAAACCTGAAGGCACAACAACGTTTGCCGGATCAGCTAGTTCTTAATAAAATTGATAGTTAAAATAAAATACTTTATGTTGAAAGCAGTTGGATTAGATTTTGGAAACGAAAACTTAACTTTCGAAAAATTTGTGTTCAGCGTTAGATTTTCGACCAAAAATCAAAAATGTATCTTTATTTCAAATTATTTAGCAAGTTAATCTTTGCAAATTCATAATTTTAAATTGACAGAGTTTGGGTACCTCGTAAATTATACATCCAAGTTACTTGGAATTTCTTTATACATTTTATTTTCTTATATTATTAATAATGTTGATTCATAACCAATACATATTTCGGAAATTGTTAAATAATCCTGTTTTCCTTTCAAATTATAGTAAACTAAATGTAAAATATTTACATATACTCGTATTTATTTATATTAGTTCATCATAAGAGGACAGAGCCCAGTTAAATCTTTTAATAGTAGATATGCATTAATATTCATTAAAGTTTTATGTGAAATTGTGCAGTGCTGTAGTATTTAGGTTTTAATAACATAAAAACCTCAAAAAACACTTCCATCTACAGTGGTTTATACTCATCTGAAGTAAACAGCAATGAAAACTGAAATTATGGTAGATTTTCCAGAACAAATTTAGAGGCATAAATAATGTTACATACATTTTTGCTGACACAACTTGTGCAAAATTAAATGTGGCTCACATAATAAAACGATTTAACTTAAATATTACACTTTATACTTGTTTGTGTATTTGTGTACGTCTTAAATCTTATTAAAACCCCAAATTGTGTCAGTAAATTACAAAACCTCATTGCAAACTATCACAATGAAACCAATTCGTCATATGGATGTGAAAAATCATACATTTATGTATGTATATGCATAAAAATGCACAACATTCACACTGTACATATAGGTACAGTGTGGTGAAAAATAATAAAAACGGTTTCTTCATTTTCAATGATGCGAGAGGGAAAACTTAAAAAGGAATGACTTTGTTAATGTTTACTTTTAAACTACTGATGATCTTGTGTGAATCTATACTGATGAGTCTACATTTTATAGCAAATTGTTAATGTTCTTTAAGAAATTAATAAAATGTTTCTAATTTGGTCATCATTGAATTTAATTTCAACAGGAAAATAATAGAATGAAATGTTTGCAATTACCTTTAGTCCAGATAATCAGTGATGTCTTAACTACAAAATCAATAATGTCGTTCTTAATTTTTTCTGAAATTTAAATTATCCACATTATTTTAGCAATTAACGTATGACCATTAAAGAGTTTCATAGAAAGCTTTTCAGTATAGAAACACCATAAAATATCAGTAAATTGACAATAAGAATTAACAATGTTATTTGCTTTTAAGTTTTTTTACTTTTCTATTATGTTCTTATTATTATTTACAACACTGTACACACATAAATATTTCGCAATACTTTTCCACTAAGTATTGCAGCTAAATATAACAGTAGAAACATGGCAGTGGCAACTAATTATAAGTATTAAAACAAGAACAATGAAAACTAAAAAAAATTGCAGTAAAGTCTTAAAGGGTATTTCAATAATGCAGGTGAACATTTTCTGCAGTATTAATTCTACTTGCAGACAACACCCAAATGACTAATCCCTCGATAAATAAAAGACATATTCATATGTTTCCGGACTCGTTAATGCTCAAATGAGAGACAAATATTCATTAAGTCATACCAGCTAATTAGACTTACCCTACACCACCATAGTGGATTTATTCTGATGATTGTCACGCCAATAAATATTAGTCTAACACTCACTTTAAAGTATATCGATTGACTCCGAACCTCTTCCTGAGTGGGTTTAATGATGTCCGTCCGTTCGTCTGGCTGGCTGTCCATGTAAAGCTTGTGCGCAGAGTAAAGGTCGCAATTTTGAGGAAATTTTCATAAATTTTGGTACATAATATTTCTTCGGTCCAGTTACAGTTGTGATTAAAATTGCTTGAAATCGGTCCATTATTTAATCTAGCCCCATACAAATGTCCTTCTAAAATATGGGTTTATCGGTCATAAATGTATGATTTATGTACATATCCAAACAAATTTCGCCACAAATAAGTTGTACATAAAGCCCAATCATATCTAAAAATTTTGTGTAGATCGGTAAATAATTGACTATAGCTCCCATATAAGGTCCACTACCGAAAATAACTTTAAAGACCATAAATATCTTAAAAATGTAGGTATCAACATAATATTCAATACAAATACGTTTCATATATACACAAATCATTTGGCCCAATTTTATAGTGAACGGTCTATTATTAGTTTTAGCTCCCATATAAACGCCACTTCCGAAAATCACATTAACGATCATAAATCTCTTACAAATCTTGCTATCCCAGTAAAATTTATCACAGATATATATATATATATATATATATATATATATATATATATACATATACATATATCATGACACCTTATTTTATACCGGTCGGTTCATAATTAGTCAAAGCTCTCATATAACATCCCCTCCGAAAATCACTTTAACACATATAAGTCTTTTAAAAGTGTTTTATTGAGATCAAATTTAACTTAAAAAAATATTTATGTGCACAAAAGTTACGCCACTAAATTTTGGGATGATCGCTCCTGAATAGGTCCTAATAGCGGCCATTTCTGAAAAACTATTTTTACACATATACTGGGTGTAAGGTATTTTATGGTCACGTATGACCGGATATACTTTCTTACCTATTTTAAAATAGAGGTCACCTAAGGCTTTAAACACCAAGCATTTTTTCTGGATTTATATTCTCCCAAGATTTCAGAGCCATGTATGTTAAGAATTTTTGAATCAGTGAAATTGCCGACTTTTGAACTACTGATTTCCTTTCAATATATGACTATTTTCTAACCAATATTTTCTTGAGTTGTTCTACCCTTCCTTTAGCTATGCATGTAATGAAGAAGGGAGGATTAATTTTACTTTAGCTTTTTTCTTATTGAACCTTTTGATTTTCATAGTATAATGAAAAGATAGAAGTCATCCAGAATAAGTGCTGATCCAAAAAGAAATATTTAATTGTAATTTTTGAATACTTGCAGTATTTAACTAAGATAATTAGTTGAAATTATCGAAATAATTTTAATACTTAAGCAGATATTAATTATATTTGTTATTTGAGTCTGTGTGAGATTTAACATTGATCAAACCCATCGGTACACCCTTTGTTGATACACACTAGTATATTTATATATAAGAACTAACAAAGGTTTTTGCTTGGTTGTCGTTATTGTGAGTACATTTTATGCAAAACTATTTTACATGTTGTGGTATTAAAGACACAGGTGTTATGGTAATAACCCTATTGTTATTGTAACACCCCTAATAGTATTTAGTAAATACTTAATGGCAACCATTAAATGTAAAGTAACCATAAGTACTACTTGCCAATACCAATATGTATATTTTATCATCTCTATATATATTTTATGTACATTTAATAAAGTAATGAATTAATAAGAAAGACATCTTGAGTAAAGTCTATTAAATAACATAATATGGTGTCAGGTGTGGGGTACCAAAATTAAAGAAAATTATAATTGTGAAGTCGTGAAAAAAAAAAAAAAAAAATCTAAGCAAAACAAAATCAGTTTGGTCGTTTTTGCATTAAGGAAAAATAAGAATATACAAAATGCCGGACAACAAGCCTCAAGTGGTAGAAAATGCAACGCCATATTTGTCAACAACGCCATTTTTTAACGTTAAAGCTCGTAATGTTGCAACGGAATGGGCTAATTGGAGTAAGCAGTTTAAGATTTTTCTGTTGGCTTCGAATTTAGTAAATGAATCTGATCAAAGGAAAGTTGCGCTACTATTGCATCATATGGGGCCGGCGTGTTTGCATATTTTCAATTCTTTTAATGTCGACATGGACACGATTAAATACAAAGATTTGCATAAGTTATTTGAAGCATATTTTATTCCTCAAGTTAACCTTGCCATGGAACGTCATGCGTTTTTTACGCGGCAGCAGAAGAATGAAGAATCTATTGGGCAATATGCGACAATTTTAGAGAATTTAAGTAATTCTTGTGAGTTTGGGTTATTGCGTTCAAGCTTGGTGAAGGATATTTTTATTTGTGGTCTGTCGCAAAACAACAAAAATATCAAAGAACGTTTACTGAGTGAAGGTAATATCGATTGGAAGAGAGCTTTGGAGATTGCCAAAAGTATAGAGATGGCGAAGGAAAATTTGGCCAGTATACAAAATGTCCAAGAAGAAGAAGCACCAGTGGTAGCAGCAATCCAACGTGTACAAAAGAAGCAACCACAACAACAACAACAATATCAAAAGCAGCCGTATCAACAACAACAATATCAAAAGCAGCAGTATCAACTACTACAAAAGCAGCAACAATCGTCGGCCATTTGTAATAAATGTGGCCAAAAACACAACAACAAGTGCCCTGCTGAAGGGGTTACATGCAATGCATGTGGGAGATTTAATCACTATGCTAGGATGTGTTTTTCAAGAAATGCTGGTAATTTGAATAAGAACAAATACGTAAAAAATGTTTTTGATAATACTGGAGAAGAAGAAGATGATAAAGAAGATCTATTTGTTGGAGTTATTGGTGAAAAGCTTAGTAAAAATATTTGGAATGTCAACGTAGAATTGAATGGAAAAGCAGTAGTTTGCCAGGTGGATACAGGAGCCCAAACGAATCTGATGTCAATCAACACTTTCAATACTTTAGGTATCAGTAAGGTAGATAATAAAGTATATAATAATATATTTACGTTTAGTGGGGAAAGATTACCGGTAGTTGGGAAGATTTTTGTCGATTTTTTATATAATAATGTAATTTATGCTGCATTTTTTTTTATTGTAAACATGAAATGTAACAATATTATAGGTCTTGAATTAGCCACTACAATGAATTTAATTAAAAAAGTCAACACAATAAATTGTGAGACAATTTTGGAAAAGTACAAAGATATGTTTAATGGGTTAGGGTGTCTTAAGAAAGAGTGTCATTTGAAAATTAAAGCACATTGTCAACCGGTAATAGATCCGCCGCGTCGTGTACCGTTTAGCCTTCATGAACCTTTGAAAAATGAAATTATGAGAATGGTTAAACTGAATGTTATTACTGAGGTGAAGGAACCTACAGATTGGGTAAATTCAATTGTGTTAGTAACAAAATCAAATGGTAGTTTGAGATTGTGTTTAGATCCGCGGAATTTAAATAAGGTAATTGTGAGACCTAGATTTGATTTTCCTACAATAGATGAATGTAAATCTCGAATGAGTGGTTCTAAAATTTTTAGTTTGCTAGATGCAAATTCTGGTTTTTGGATGATAAAACTGGATGATGAATCATCTAGGTTATGTACCTTTAACACCCCATTTGGGAGATATCGTTTTCTACGTTTGCCATTTGGCGTAAGTTCAGCACCGGAGATATTTCATGCTGAAATGATAAGACTTTTTGGTGATATATCAGGTTTAGTGATATATATGGATGATTTTTTAATACATGCATCAAGTGTGGAGAGGCATAATGAAATTTTAAATCAAGTTTTAGAAAGGGGAAAGGAAGTGGGTCTAAAATTTAATAGAGCAAAGTCAGCAATTTTAAAAACTGAAATAAAGTTTATTGGTCATATATTTAGTGACAGAGGGGTAAAACCCGATGATAAAAGAATAGAATCGATTTTAGCAATGCCCGTACCGAAAAATAAGCAGGAATTACAACGATTTTTAGGAATGATTACCTATTTAGGGTCATTTATTGACAATTTGTCGAATAAGAACAAGCATTTGAGAGATCTTTTGAAGAACGATTCGGTTTGGAGTTGGAACAATGAACAACAAATGGAATTTGAAAATTTAAAAAAGGAGATTACGAAAGCTCCAGTTTTAACGTACTATGATACGAAGCAACCTCTTACATTATCAGTAGATGCTTCAAAGTTTGCGGTAGGTGCAGTTATAATGCATGGTGAAAACCCTGTAGCATACGCATCTGCGTCCCTGACAGACAGTCAAATAAATTATGCACAAATTGAAAAAGAGCTATTTGCTATATTGTTTGGATGCACACGTTTCCATCAGTATATTTATGGTAGAAGTGTGACTGTTGAAACAGATCACAAACCTCTTGTTCCACTGTTTAACAAACCTTTATATAATATTCCAACGCGTCTTCAGAGATTCATGTTAAGGTTGTTATCGTATAATTTAAATGTAGTGTATAAACCAGGCAAGGATTTGTTTATTGCTGATACTTTGTCTCGGGCACCACTTAAGGAAAAAATTCTTTCTGATTTAGACAAAGACATTGATTTACAATGCAACTCATTAATATGCCAATTGGCATTACCTGAAAATCAAATTGAGAAAATTAAACAGGAAACTGAAAATGATCAAACTTTTAAGAAAATTATGAACTATGTGAGAGAAGGTTGGCCGGTTAATAAGAAACAAGTTGATGGGGATGTACAACAATTTTATCCCATTAAAGATGAGATAAGTGTGATAAAGGGTATTTTATTTAAAAATAAACGTATTTTAGTGCCTAAAAGTTTAAGATCAAAAATGTTACACTATGTACATGAGGGTCATATGGGAATTCAAGGTTGCCAGAGTTTGGCAAGGGCTTCAATTTATTGGCCCAATATAAATAATGATATTTATAACATGGTATCTAACTGCAGCATTTGTTTAAAATTCAGAAATGCTAATCCTAAAGAGAGTCTGAAAACTCATGATATTTGTAACATTCCTTGGTACAAAGTCGGATGTGATTTGTTTGAATTTGATAAGAGGATGTATCTAATAGTTATAGACTATTACTCAAAATTTTTTGAAGTAGAACTTTTGAGTTCCGGTTATTCTTCTATACAGGTGATAACGAAACTTAAATCAATTTTTGCAAGGCACGGCATTCCTACTATTTTAATTTCGGATAACGGACCGCCTTTCAATTCAAACGATTTTAAACAATTTTGTATTGACTGGGGTATTGATGGTGTAACATCGAGTCCTTATTTATCTCGTTCAAATGGTCTTGCGGAAAGATCCATTCAAACAATTAAGAATATTTTATACAAATGCAAGGATTCTGGTACAGATCCATATATAGCTTTTTTGCAGCATCGAACAACATCCAAGGATAGTTTGCCAAGTCCTTCGGAGTTGCTAATGAGCAGAAAATTACGTACGAAATTGCCTTCATTTTCAAATGACTTAAAGCCAAAATTAGTAAATTCGAAAAAAATAAAAGAACAATTTAAACAAAGACAATTAAATGCCTCTAAAAACTACAATAGGAATTCAGTTAATCTAAAACCAATCGAAGTAGATGAACAAATATATTTTAAGAAAAGTCCAACATCAGTATGGTTCAGAGGTAAGATTATTGGAAAATGTAAAGAGCCTAGATCATTTTGGGTAAGAGATGAAAATGGTGTAGTTTATAGAAGAAACAGGCAGCACATAATGAAAATCGGTAGAAAATTAGGCAATTTGGCAAAGGAGAAAATTAGAGAAAAGAATTCTAATAATAATGAAAAGGTTTATTATGATTTTAATACCAGGTGTGAAAACGAAAATGTAAATAATGAAAATGTAAGAACTGATCATAATGATGAAAATGTTAATGCTAATGTTAGTAATACGAATATTAATATTAGTAACAATGAAAATGTAATCGATGAAGTTAATAATAATAATAGGAACAATAACGATATATATATTTCAAAATATGGGAGGAAAATAATGCCACCCAATAGATTAAATTTGTAAAATATTTTTACGTATCTTCATTTTAATAATTTTATATCTTTATAAAAAGGGGGATGTTATGGTAATAACCCTATTGTTATTGTAACACCCCTAATAGTATTTAGTAAATACTTAATGGCAACCCTTAAATGTAAAGTAACCATAAGTACTACTTGCCAATACCAATATGTATATTTTATCATCTCTATATATATTTTATGTACATTTAATAAAGTAATGAATTAATAAGAAAGACATCTTGAGTAAAGTCTATTAAATAACATAATAACAGGTAGATTGATAAGTTTGTATAAATGCATATATATTTTTGCTATAAGTTATAGCAAAAACAAACTCAATGAGTAGCATTTATACACTGAAAAATAGTATGATTCGTATACAGGTATTAAGCACTACTATATATACAATTTTTTGATATGTCTGTCAAACTATAGAATACATTTGTTATATGCTTTATCCACCAAAAAAAATTATACAAATAGTCTCTCTTATTTATGATACAACTTTCATAGACACTTTTCAAACCAGCTTCGTATACAGCAAACTTTATTGTGTAGAAACCACTACAATAGGGAACATGTTACGTGTGTGATGCAACTGCATTCATGTACAATATATTTTGTCAGAGACATGTCACAAACATTTAGTGTAAACGTGACAAGGATATCCGCGTAAATGTTGCTGATAAGAAATACACAACCTACAATGCAAACACATTCTCCTTTCGTCATAAACATTTTTCTAAGTGAATATGAAATATAAATTTATCAATTAAGTACATGTGTAGACATGACTTTTTAATTGATTGTTTAAAAATTTGGTTGGAAATTGTTATATTATTAAACGAGTTTGGCAATAGTTGCATAGGCAAGATCCAATGTACTGTCTGTAAATAAGACACTTGTTTAAAAATCAACTTAAAATTCACAGTTCTTTATGCACTTTATGACATACCAAAAAGTATCAAACAAAATTCAAGAGGTGGCAAAGTGTCAAATGTTCATATGGTTCTCGAAATTGTCTGAACAAAATTTTCGAGATATCGACTGTTAATGCTTATTTTGTACGTGTCACTCTGTGAAAATTTAAAGAAAATAGGTTAACCGTCTATAGACTTCAAATAGATTAAATTTGGAGCATTTAATTTATCTTCACAAATTATAGTGGTTTTATCACCACACTAAAAATATGGGGGTATTATAAGTTTGTCATTTCGTCCATGTCTGTCCGCCTGTCCAATTTTTAATATTGGATTTTGTGGAGGTTAGTCCATAATTCACCGTAGCTCCTATATAAGGTTAATTCCGAGAATTACTGATACGAGACAAAATTAAACCAAAATAAGCCTCTAATACTTACAAATCACGGTACAATAATGTATGACGATCACCCAATAATATGTGATAGCTCTAATAGCTGTATAATTCACACTACTGGATTGATACACAATTATAAAAATAAACAAGTTAGAGTGCTATATTCGGCTGTGCCGAATCCTTAATGCCCTCCACCCAAACGTAATAAGAAATACAGAAACAACACTGGTTATAGGACTAGAATATCCTTATTCTGTGTCTAACTTCGACCATTTATAATTGACGTAATTACATATTTTTACTGTAATTTACAGAGTTTGTCTGATTTTCATAATAATCTTGAGTATAATTTATCAATTTATAAAATTAAAACAACATTTTTCCATATTCACAACATGATAAGAAATAGAATATAAAAAGGGTAAGATATAAGGTGAAGCTTTTTGTTTAAATTTGATCTCAATTATATCATTTAGAAGAGATTTATGGGTGGCATAGTAGAAGTAGACCAATTATGGACTGATAGCTTCTAAATCCAGTATCCATTAATGTGGTTTCTACGTATTTGAGGCTTAGTTTGGTTGAATTTCATCTCAATAACGTTATTTACAAGAGTTATATGGTTGTTTAGTATTCTCGGAAGTGGACTTAATTCGGGAGATATTACCAGTTATTGACTAGCAGCTACAAAATCCAGTAGTATAATTGCCGCATAACCGATATTAGTATGATTTCTGGATTAAAATTGCTGATCTATATAAAAGTTGGTTCGATATCGATATTTATTAGACATTTTAGGGGGTTTATTTGTTTTTCGGAAATGATTCTTATACAGCAGCTATGATAAATTATGGGCCGATCTTCTTCAATTTTGAAACAGTGAGTTTTATGCATATGAGGATATCTCACGTCGAATTTCAACATAATACCGGTATATTTAAAATACATATTAGTATTAACGTGAATTTTGGAAGTGGGCCTTATATGGGGGTATAGTTAAACATGGACCGATATTCTCAAAATCCACCAGTTTGGTTTAGGCATATATGTAAATGATGCGTGTAAAATTTTGGATTTATGAGTATTGAAGTGATTTTTGGAAGAGGGCTTTATATGGAAAATACGCTCAAATATGGACCGAGATTCACACAATTTTGTGAAATGATTTTTGTGTTAATGTAAATGATCTCTGTAAAGTTTTGAGTTGTTGCCGATATTTATAAGATATATATAAAGATTAATGACATTTTCGGGTGAGGTCCTTATATGGGAGCTTTGACCAATTATGGGCCGACCACCATAAAATTCAGTACAACAATTTATTTACCTATAAAGATTATTTATGTCAAATTTTAACCGTTTAGCATTATTTATATCAGTTTTATACGTATTTAAGTGAATTTAGGAAGTGGACTTTGTTGGGTCTATAATTAAACATAAACCGAACAAAATAAAATTTCGTTTTGCGATTTATTTTTGCATAAAGTTTATTTTTTGCTGAATTTTGTATTGATATTCTAATTTTATAGGCATTTATGTATAATTGAGCAATATTTTGGGAAGATTTTTGTATAGGGGTTCTGAGTTATCATGGACATATGCTTACCATTTTCCGCACACTTTCTGCATTTATCATAAAAACATGGTAATTTTTTTAAAAATATAGCAAGAAAAATGTTTAGAAATATAATTTTTTTATGGAGGTTGTCTTTCATTTTGATCCATAACTCTTGTTCTGCTATACCGATTTTGCTGATTTTCAATGCCAAACTGCTTAGAAGATCTATAAGCGGTTTTTTTATAAAGTTTTTTGATTTCGGTTGTGTCCTTTGAACGTGGGGTGTTTTACACAGACAGACAGACAGACGGACATGGTACAAACGACTTAGAATTTCGTAAGGACCAAGAATATATATATTTTGTTGGGTCTCAGATGAGTGTTATATACGGAATGATAAACTTATATATACCCTCATTCACCACTTATGGTGGTGGAGGGTATAAAAATCTGCGACCGTATAATTTTGGTGATACAGAATACACTCTTATTTGTCATTCCTAAGACATCAAATAATTCTTTTAAAATTTATGAATGTTATTGAAAAAGCACGTCTATCCAGGTTTTTCTTTATGTCCACTTTTACATGTATTAGATAACAAACCATAATGTATACTAAACATATTTACAACTTACTGCTTGCTTCCCTTTTCTAAATTTTGAAATTGTACGTAATAAAAGTAAATTAAAATCATCTCATCAGCTATTGGCTAAAATCATCATGGCGTTGATGAAATCATAAAATTTACAATTTAACACAATATTAAACTTTAATAACACAGACACATATATACAAATACATAACAACACATATATATACATATTTATAGTCAATCATGTGCAAATGAGAAAACAAAACAAAGCTCAGTTTTATATACTTATGTACTTGTATTCATGCATGTGTATTTTATTTCCACTTACTAAAGCTGTGTTCATATTATGTGTATTTGTCATGTGGACTGTTACTTTTTCGCATGTCAAATTTGTACATATATTCTGAACACCTTCAAACAATATCATGTGTTATTTCTCTGTGTGCAATACATATGACATTTTTGTATTTAGAACGAGTTCTATTTTCAAGTGACAAACCATCTGACATCAGCTGTTTTTTATAACCAAAATTTTGTGGCGGCAAAAATTTATTGAAATTTTAATAAATATAATTTATACTTAATAGTAAAACAAAAAAAAACTACACAAATTTATTATTGAAAATGGAGGGAAAACTTGAAAAGGAGTTAACAAAAGTAAGTAGATATGTATGTTACATAACCAACATATGAACATGTAATTTATAAACCGTATGTAAAACTCAAATTTCGACATACACATGAAATCACATATGGGTAGATAAGTGACATTCCAAATACACATAATGTGAACACAGCTTAAATAGTACAATGTGTTCTACATTGATGACTATTCCTCATGTCCATCAGCACCATCATCGAATGGTAGTCAGTTAGTTGTTATGATCATCATTATAATTTTGATCAGTGTCCAAATAAGTGATGATGAATTTTTTTTTTTTTTTTGTTTTTTTTTAACAAACATTAAGTAACGTACTTAACACAACACCACATAAACCAACATAAACATAGAATAGTATTACAAACGAACAAATACACAACCACAAAAAATAAACCATAATGTTGCTATGGCAATAAACCATCTTCACATAATTGCAAAAGATTTTTATGTCATTTCCTGTTTTTATGTGATTTCATGTGGGTTTGGCATGCGACCTCTCTTCGTACATATAATTTATATTAAATGCGTGCATACAGTCATAAACGTTCATATGTATATTTGTTTATATAGGGCAGCAATCTGAAAAGATATTTAACTATGTAAATATCGACTAAAGTTTCCTGAGTTGAATTATCGTATTTTTCAACAAGAATTTTATTTTTCAAAACAAAGAATTTTTAAATATAAAATCATTATATATCTTTAACCTAGTCTTACGATACCTTAAATTCCTCACAATATTGTTCTATAGAAATTATGGAAATAAAATTAATGTTTAACGCATAGGAAAAAAGAATAATCGGTAGCTTTTGTTGTACTTTAAAACAATAAATTTTCTTCCAAAACATTGAAACAACTTTAGACTTTGAACTCATATAAAGACTCCTAAGAAATCGTTAATAATATTCTTGGATGAAATTTGATTTAATGCTTCAAACAATGGTCTGTTCTATTCCAATACAATTTTTTAATGGAGTTTTGTACCTAGGCATTTATGTTTTCTTTAGAATTATTATTTGAGACAGTTGGAATTAGTTGTATTAGCAAAAGTTGGTACAATTGTATTTTTTTCACACTATTTGGGAGTCAAAAGTACAATAGCACCTCAATGACTCATTTAGCACTAATATTAATTGTTAAATTTCTGTACATATATGTATGTAAGTATTTAGTACGAATGAATTTTAATTTGCTTTTTTATTAATTGTGAAAATTTTTACACACATATGTATGTATGTACAAATAAATTATTATGTACGTTTCTAGTTAATTTTTAATAAAAAATATAAAAAAAAATAAGAAAAGAATTAAGTACAATTGGGCTGAAAGAATTACACTTTTTCTTGAAATTTAGTACAATCTGTAAAATCTTATTTTGCATTCCTAGTTTTTAGTGCCTTGATGAATTTAAAATAACATTTAGCAAATACTTATTGAAACCACATGTCATCAATAAAAGGTCAACATTTAGTTGTTAACATGTCTTGTTATATATTTATTTTTAACTTATTTCCAGCCGAATTTATAAAAGGCAATGGTCCAATCATGCACCATTCAGTGACAGTTTCAGCATGCAAAGTATTCCTTACAATTACTCTTGGATTTTCAGAAGACCTAATTCAACAATATTGCTTGTTGAGGTATCTAGAAAACTTCAAATGGGCTTCGTTTCAAAAATACTTTTATTTAGCGAATATATAGCGATTTTAGAGCAAAATTTTATTAATCGTAAAAATCATCAAACATTAAAAGATTCATGTTGGTATTATGTTAAGCATTTATGTTAGAATTATTTTGAAAGAACTTTACAGTCTTGTTTGCAACTACATACATACATATGTATATTTATAAAAAAGAATGTTTATATACATATATGTGTGTATATATATGAATATGTGTGTACGTGAATTTGTTTTCAAAAGTTTTTAATATTATTTTCAGATTTATAAATTTACACATTGCATTTGTATGTGAAGAAATTTATTATTTTTTGAAAATGTGTACGTGTGCATAAACACACACAAATGGCGTACAAATATGTGTATGTATGTGTATGTGTCCATCTCTTTATGTGAATGTTAATTATGCATTTCCGATTTATATTTTAGATAAATTAAACAATGAAAAATGGTTTCTTTCTCTGGTTTATTTGTTTTAATTAAGTATAAGTAGAATACGAGTATAGAAATCTAAGTATTGTATTATTTGGTTTTTATTTGTTTGCAGTGACCCCATCTTTAACTAGAGTACAATAAATGAAACTCATAAATCAATCTAATGTGGATTAAAATTAACAATAATACAAAATTTTACTCCGAATGCGCTAGAATAATAGACTACGAATAATTCTTGTATGGAAAAAAACAACTGAGTGTTTTGGGTTAGAATTATGTAGAAATTGTAATTTGTGGTAAAACCCCAGCTTTAATGAGGTAAAACGAATAAAAATCGTTTAGAAAATTTAATTTTATATTTTATCTATTGGAACGTTTATTCATACATATAAGTTATTTAATTAATTTTTAGTTCCACAAGGAAGTGTTCTTGGATATACTCTATATTTAATTTACACCTCCGATTTGTCTACGTACCATGATATTACTTTTTTTTTAATTCAGATAAAAACTCGCAAATAGCTTTGGAGACATGTGTCAAAAACTAACGAAGACCTTGGCGTAATTCTGAATGTAGTGCTGAGTGCCGAATTCGTATTTTATATTTGTAAGAGTACATTAGAGAAGAGATGTCGTTTCAAACGTTATATTGTTTATTGGTTGTAGACAGCGTTAATTAATCCTGATGTATGTTGCATGCTGAGAGAAACGGAACCTAAGACAATAACACTTCGTACATTTAACATTTACATTGGCCCGCTAGTAAATGGCGAAATATTTTATGGACGGATGAGAGTAAAATTATTTTATTTGGCGCAAAAGGTTCTCGTTCATATGTTAGACGTCCCTCAAATGCATAATACAATCCACAATTCTCATCTAAGACGGTAAAGCATGGAGGTTCTAGCATTATGGTATGTTGATGCCATTGCATAAAAGCAACAATGGATCAACATGTATATTGAGGTTATGTTTATAGAGAAACTTTGGGCTAATGTAAAGAAAAGTGTATCTCAAATAAAACCGACTAACAATCAGCATTTTTGGAGTCGTGGGCGTAAACACATAAAGAAAAATGTGCAAACTTAATTAGCTCCATGCCAAAGCACTTCGCCGCCGTTATGGCTAACAAAGGCCATACAACAAAATGCATAAAAGTTATTTGCTTCATCAGCTTCATTTTATTTATTTGAAATATTATTTTTTAAATAGTGCTATTTTTTACCGTCCAAATTTTGATACTTCACCTGAAATTTTAAATATTTTTAAAAAAAGTCAATTAAAGTTACTCAAATCTTTTTACGTTGAATAAATGATTGACATATTTCAATTATGTGTCAAGGGAATAAATTGAATCGAACTAAATCGAATAAAAATTCATATGTACATTCAAATCCTGCCCTCAGTGCTATTTTGTTTACTGCAGCTTATATGTACATATACTGTACAGAGATGTTGATAATAGTCTGTCCTCATATTACTGGTATCATGAGTTCCAGGCAGGAGTGTAACTCATTCCATTTAAGAGATTCATGAGAATTAAAGCAAGATTGTATTGGTAATAACAAGAGTAAACAAAAGTACACCGAATTCTTTTTTTTTTTTTTTTGATATAACATGGTTTGAAAATAAACAAATTTTACATTTTTTACACGATTTTCTTCCATTTAGCATGATTCAAAATTATTTGGGCTTAATTTTTTTTGTGGTTAAATTAAATTTTTGCGAAACATGTTCATATCAAACATTTCGGGGAATTCCCTTTTTGTGGAGACAAGCAAACTTACTGCTCAGAGCAATTGTAAATAGCGCAAATTTAGGGGAATTCCCTTTTAGTGCATACAATCAAATGAACAAGTGGAAATATATTTTTTTATACTACTTTTAAGCTTAGAGTGCATATCTTTTTTTCTTTAATAACTATGCTTGCATAAAAACATATTGTACTATATATGTATATGATTTAATATTATAAATCTGAATGTTGTTCTTCAAAAATGACCTATTTTGCATATGATCAATGTCTTTTTTTACACGATTTTTTTAAACGAAGTTTTTCGGAATTACCGTGTAAAAACAGAATTAGGATATAGTGGAGTAGATGCCAAATTATGTACCTACCCAGATATCTTAGGTGTCTTAAATCGAGCTCCATTTTCAAATTCTCGAGCAGACTAGCAGTTTAAAAATGCCAGATTTTTTAATGCTGCCCCACTGTGCACTGTTCGTTGTAAGTTGGCTGGTTATAAGCTTCAATATAAAATTTAAATTTGAAAACACAATTGGTATCCAGGTACCTTGTCACTCTCATATGGATTAAATTGTTAAAACATATTTTAATTAGAAACAATTTTTAATTAATTTGTGAACATCCGCAACAGATGGCCATCCTATGACAAAAAATCTACAAATATTAGAATGGATCAAATTTTATAAAATATATTTTAAATTACTCCGCTTGGTATGCAGAGTAACGAAGACTGTTAGAGTTATGGTGAAACAGACCAGAGTCTTTGGAGGAAATCAAACCCAGCGGAAATAACTATTGTTCACTTCACTAGTGATGTTGTATATTGTACATTGTATGATTTCTTGAGCAACGTCGTATATTTATGTTGTCAAATCTTCAAAATGACAAAAGCAAAACACTTTTAAAACAAATTTACAAAACATAAAATATGAATATTTTCCAAAATTAAAACATACCATTGTATTTTGAAATTTATTTTCTTGTTTTAAATTTTCCATTCAGTTTATGATTTGAGTGTTACCGTTTGGTTATTTTTTGGTTATAATGTTGAAGCAATACTTAAACTTTCATACAACATTCAAAAAGTTATTGTACAAAATATTTATATAGAAATTACCAACAACATTTGTACAACTATTGTAAATTTAGAAGACATACAACTCCTACGACACTACAACATCACTTGTAAATTGAACATATGTCTTTTAATTTTATTTTTTCTTTTGCAACGAGATTTTTAAAACTTAACTTTCATTTTAATAATATATTAATTTTTGGAATTAGATTATTCCAGCTATTCCTTTTAAATTTGAACCAGTCTATGCTACAAAATATACAATTATTTATGAACTAAATGTAAGTGATATCAAAAGAGTGCTGTACAAAAGAAGCCGTCCATTTCTAAAGTAAAATAAATAAATACTAATTGAAATTGTATGCAGAGTTATAATCAAATAAAGAACATAGCAGTTTTTAATATTTAACAGTTAATATACACATACAACTGGAAGCAGCTGTAAAATTCAGATACAATTTACAAAATGACACTCTGTGCCTGTTTGTAGAAGACAAGTTGATTTATACACTGATTTAATCCAATTTAACGCTACGAGAACACAATTAACTCCCTAGAATATACAATACACCAAATACAAACACATACATATGTAAGATTCACTTAATTTAAGTCATATGAATAGGTTTATTTTCATACACACATATACAATCTTTATTAAGTATATATGCATACAAATCAGTAAGTATATAAGTAATACATATTGTATTTATATGTTCTTATAACTAAGTATACATATAAAGAAGTCATTTCTATTGTAGAACTTCTAATTGAATATGATGATGTTGTTGATGACACAATTGAAAGAATTCAAATAAATTCATGTATTTATTTGTGTACGTAACCCATCGGGAAAAGTATATTGTAAAGAGCCCTTCCTAAAGGTCCTATTTGGCAGATACAAGGACACCGGTCGCATTGCAAAATCTTTTCAATTTTACAATGAGCGTCATTGTTATTCAAGGTGGAGCAAAGTACTCCTTCTGTAATGGTTTTCATTTTGTGAGGGAAGTCAGTTTGAAACGAGTATCGAATATTTTACAATGTGTAAACATGTATTTCAGAAGGCCTACAAAGTGAAGCCCTGGAAATTTTTTCCGGCTGGAAAGTAAATACACACACAGATACATAAATCAGTTATAATTTGCTTACATATATAGTAAGGCGGGTAAGTAAGTGTTCGTACATACGAGTGTACAAAATATATGAATGTGTTTTTGTATTTATTAAGTACAATGAAATCATTTATTAAATTAAAGAATTCGTGCCTTTTCTTCTTACACAAGTTAATTCACACATATTTATTCTCATGAGAAAGTATAAATAAATTTAATAAAACTATCATTTGATAGAACTTTTGTTATTTGATCATTTTGGTTATAAATAATTGAATACAATTAAATACAATATTATAATAATATCTTCTCACAATGACACCTTTTCAGAATTGTTAGCTGAACTATTTAAAAAATTAATGTGTTATGACTAGCAATACTTTAAGCAGTTTTCAATGGAACCATTTTATATAATTTATATTATCATTTTTTTGCTTGAATAAATAAATACAGTTTTTATTAAATGAAATAAATTTCTAATCAGTCTCAAATTTAATTTGTACGAATTAATTTTAATTGAGCAGCAATACCTGCAGAAATCCATAGAATATTTGGAATTTCTTTAGAAGATTTTTGGTTACCCTTTGTGGTGGAAAACTAATTTGAACGGTAAAAGAAGTCGTTCTTATTAGTTTTCTAGCACTGTATGAAAAGCTTTTCGTTTCGTTTTTAATATCTAAAATAATTATTTCCAATTTAATATAAATTGGACTTATGAACATTAGATTTACTAGGCTATACATATCCGATAATTGGAAATAAATATAAATTTGGTAACTGGTGTGAAATTTTCGTTTGTTCGAATAAGAGAATATAACTTCTTCGGATATTTCGATTAGGTATTTAAAATTAATTGAATTATTCAAATAATTAAATTGCTTAAATATGTCTGCCCTTATTCATAAAACTTACAACAGGTTTATAAGAAGTTTATAAATCAAATTTTGTATGGAAATTTGCTTTTTAAACCTGTTATATACCTGTTGTAAGTTTTTATGAATAAGGGGGTTAGTTTTTCTTATATCACTTATACACATTTTAAGATCATATGCTTTGTCATTGTTCTAAGTATTTCAAGTTCAAGCCCATAAAACCAGAGCGGTCCTAAGCGGTAAATAATTTCAAATATCAATTTTTTATTATTCTGACAATATTGCAGCACAAACTGTTTGAATTTTGGCCGCCCCACGGTTGATCAGAATCAATTTTCATTGTCCATATTTTTTCTTGACAATAGATTCTTAAAATTGTTATGCCACCAGAAAGGAAATAGATCAAAACTAAGGTAGTCGAAAATTTTTGTCAAAATATTCGCAGTAGTAGGCGTGGCATGCTGCTAAAGGCAAATAATTAAAGTTATTTTAGAAATGTAAATGAAACACAGCTTTAATGCACCAGCCGGTGCCTCGAAGTATATTTTGAAATTACTCGATAGTGTACAGCAGATGACGAAGTTACTATTCAACTTAATCGATTCACTGGAACATCGTGGCAATAAAGATTGTTTATTATATTATTGTTCACATAAAATCCGTCAACATAAATGTTTTGATATTAATGTACACAAAAAATAAAGCAAATACACCTAAGTCTGTTTCTACACGGTATTTTTTTTTTGCACGATTTTGGTTTGAAAATAAACAAATTTTAATTTTTTTACACGATTTTATTCCATTTAGCACGAGTCAAAATCTTTTCGGCTTAAATTTTTTTTTCGTGAAATTTAAATTTTGCGAAATATGTTCATTTCATAAATTTAGGGGAATTCCTTTTCAGTGCATACAATCACATTAACTTGTCTTTTATATTATTTTATTTTTACATTACTTTTAAGCTTAGAGTGCATATCTTTTTATTCTTTAATAACTATGCTTGTGTGATTTAATATTATAAACCTGAACAGTTGTTCTTAAAAAACCTTGTTTTTCACTAATTTCAATAGGTTTTAGAGATAAAGAACCAATCACCTATTTGCATACGACCAATGTCTTTTTTTGATACGGTTTTTGTACACGGGGTTTTCGGGAACCAATTTTCGTGTAAAAACAGAATTAGGTGTAATTACTTTTAAACTAATTGCCACTCACTATAAATATTTAAAAAAAAGCTAAAATATGAAACTAACATTTATAACTATTTTTAAATATGATTTAACATTTCTATTCAACACTCTATTTAGCCGAAGCTTGGCACAATTAGAGAGGTTCATGTATCTATCTACTACGTCAAGATGATTTCTGTGGTACTAATCTATTCTACATTATCCTTGATGTTTAACTTATGACCTGCAATTTCTTTTGAGAAGTAATTCTACGAACAATTTGACATGAACATTCTATTGATGAACAGGTTTTGGTTACTTGCCTACAGCAATAAAGAATTTAAATGACTTGGAAATTCTTTCCAATACTCAAGTTGAAGGAAAAGAAAACAATGTTTTAAAAAATAATATAAATTTTAGAATTTCCTACAGTGACTTGGTAATTTCAAAATGTTTATAATATCCTATGTTCTTTTCCTTTTTATAGCAACAAGAAAAAACAAAGCCTGACACCTTTAAACCACAACCAACAATGACCCCGACAAAATTACATTAATTTGTTAAAGAAAAATTATAAAAAAATGGGCTCAAATTGACGTTGTTGTTGAAATTAAATAACAAACAAAACAGATGAAAGCACGAAATTCTTGAATTACCAATCTTCTCTGACACAAATACGAAATTAAAAATGTTTTAGTATCTAGAAATATCCAAAGAAATCAACAAAAATTGTACCTTAATGTGTACAGTAAAAATTCGATAATCCGGACTATTCGGTAATCCGGACAGAATTTTATAATCCGGATTAATTGCAACTCTATAGTCCGGATTAAATAACACTTGTTTTTATTTATTTTATTGTTCAAATCACAGCAGGCCTTGAAAAATACAGTCATTGCGTATTTTATAATCTGGATTGATTGTAACTCTATAAACCGGATTGATAGAGTGCTTAGATCCAGCTGGAATAAACTGTTTCCAGATAAATGGGACTCTGAAGATGGTTTGCCTTTGTCCGTTGGCAGGAAAGGCTAGATTACGATGAAAATAATATTACATTTTTATCAGACATGCTTCAAAATTTTCAAATAAATTTCAATACCGAAGAAGTAGAAGAATGGCTTAACGATAATAACTCAACGGTATCAGATATTCAGATATCCTTAGAAGATGAAGAGGATGAAAATTTACGCCCTTTACAAATCGGAAAAGCCAAGGATTCTGTACAAATTTTGGATGTCTCAATAAAGTGGGCCGAAGAAAATGATGTAGGAGTACAAAACACTTAATTCTTCATGAATTACGCGACAAAGCATTAGAAAGAAGTTTAACAAGTTCGCTACAAACAACCGTATTTTTTTACTTTATTAAACGAAATTATGTAAATGTATATTTTTTTATTTTAAATAAACTGTATAAATTAATATTTATGTGTTTATGCTTAATTTTGCTATAAATTAATATAATTTTTAATAAATACATACATGCGTAATAATCAGGATAATTCGCTAATCCAGATTAGGGTCTGCAATCAATTATCCGGATTATCGAATTTTTACTGTATCTCAAAATAATTTCTCAACGACACTATAAAACACTAAAAAACACATTTTGTTATTTTTTATAAAGTTTTTGAATACAAAATATGTAGAAACATCTTAATGTATTGCCAAAGAGAATAAAAAGGACATGCCAAAGCAAGTGTTTGTAAGTTGAAGGTCTAAACATAATATTTTGTTTTTAATTTATTTTACTTTTTTCTTCACAACAACATCGTGCTTTAAGCCGAAGGTCGTTGTGCAAAATTGAAAATATCATATACCTACTTTCTATTCTTTTTTTATTCTATTTTTTTTTTTTTTTTTGGAAAAGAAAATATAATACATTAAATATAAATATACCACATACATAAGTGTTTCCTGTTCATTTTAAGAAAAATTTTACTTATTTTACTTATTGTTTTCTTTTCTCTTCATATGTACTTCTTTCTGTACATTCACCCTATATGTGGAATATTTTATACATTTCATCAGTTGTTGTAACATATTGAGGAAGTGTAAAGATTTAAAAGGAAACTCCAAGGATTTAGCATTGACAAAAGAACACATTATTATTAAAAGGCAGACACTTTTTTATGTATTTTTTGTTTAAATGCATTAAAAAATGGAAGTCTTTTAAAAGGATTTTTTTTGGAAATAGAATTATGAAAATATTTTATAAACATGTTGGCAAATTCGGGCAACAGGGTAGAGAAATATGCTTTTGTTGTGTACATTAAGTATATTCTTGTTGTTATTTGAATATCAAAAGGTCTTATGCTTGCCAGAAAAATGATGATGAATAATGCTTCACTGCGAATCATTGAAATAAGAAATCATTATTTTTAAAATTGTAAAAAATATATCTATTAAAATAACTAATGGAAAGTCCCAATTTACACAAGGCAATTCCGTACCGGTGGAGCATTTACAAATTTTATTGAAAATATTCAAATATAAGTACTTAAAATAGAAAAAAAAATAATTAAAAAAGTACCACATATATACTGAAAATAGTCTTTTTACCAAATAGTACTTCAGTTCCGAATAGCATATTGTGAGTTACATTTTGAGTGGTTAATTGCTTATTTTATCTTTATTAGCTCATTTATTAAAAAAAAAAAAACTTTTACTATTATTACTTTTACTAATAATCGTTGATAAAAAGTTTTTTATAGAATTAATGCTATTCAAAAAAGAAATTCTAACCTTGGTGCGCTTTTTTGTAAATAGTGCGCTTTTTTGTAAATTGTGCGCTTTTTTCTCCATTTTGGTGCGTTTTGAAATTTTAAAGTTGACAGCGCTGCACACAGCCTAAAGCTAAGAGTTTTTACAAATACAAAAGAGCACCAAGAGTATAGGGCTTGGGCACAACTGATATAGATAATGACCATAACGAAAAAGAAGAATCGATAGTGCATTAAAAAATTGCAAATTGCCTAAATTCAAAACTTCTTCACGACCAACAAACAACAAATTATACGTATATTAGGTATGTCGATAAAATGGACGTAAAAATGAAGGTGGTCAATTAAACTTGAACTTTTCTAATTCTTCTTTCCATAAAAACCTTTTTCAGACTAGTACACACATTGCAAAAAAAAAAAAATTAGCAAATCGGTCAAGCAGTTCACAAGTTATTTATTTTATTTATATAGATAATTTGATATTCTTTGAGGTCTTCAGAAAAATCTGCGTTTAAATAAAATTTGATATTTGAAAATACTTTTGACACATTTTTATAATATGGAATAGAAATAGAACTATAGAACTATAGAAGAAGCAGTTCTGCAGATACACCTAGAGTGTTTGGTGGGAATCGAACCCCCTTAGTCTATCAAGACACCCCAATTTTAAATTATTTTGAATTCAATGGGGTTAGAGAGTGTTGGCTGAGACATTTCTAGGATAGTTATTGGGTTTGATATTGGCAGAAAGTGCCGGCAACAGAGGAATGTAAGGAGCTCAATGTCTTCAATCTTAATAGCAAAATAGGAGCAAATGCTATACAATAACTTAGGAGTGGTGCTGGTTCACCAAACAGCTGCAATTTTATCTTAATAAATAATCATTAAATTTATTTAAGGGTAAAAAATCCTAAAGCTGTAATATAAATATTATGACATAGTTGAGAAAAATTTAAATGAAATTATGAAAGTAATCATTAACCTGTAGTAGATGAAATAGAAAACAAAAAACATTTGACAGTATTATTTAGACGAATATGATATACAAACATGCTGTGACGTTTTTACTTGCTAAAAAACGTTGGTTATTTCTCTTAAATAATCCGGATTATATGCATAATTTTTAATATTTTTTCATACACGGCTACACGGTGGTATTTTTGATATTTGCCAAAATTGCAAAAAGTTATTACCCTAATAAATAGTTATATTTTTTATATAACTATATAATAAATTCGATTTATTTATTAAGAAAAACATAAACATTAACAATTAAAAAATAAAAAAAAAATTCAGATCAAAAATAAGTTTTATATTATTAAGACGGAAAAGGCCTTGCGATTTCAGGTGACATTACATTTTCTTTTAAAGCATCATGATCAGCAGTGGATTCGTCATTTTCAGAAAATAAGAGAGAATCAGCAATGTTTGGTACTTCGGTTGCTAAATTAACATGTTCAAAGGTAAAGGGGGCACATTTATCTTTGAACCTGAACTGGCTTGTCATTTCACGAAAATTTATAATAAATATTTTTTTTTACATAAATATCAAACAACTTACCTTAAATTTGTTTGAAATTAATTTTGGACTGCAATAAATTTCTTTCACGAAAACGATCACTGAATACTTCTTACACTCTTACAAAAAAAATAAAAAAATTTACAATGGCACTGCGAAAACTTGTTCACCCAACTACATTCGGTCGGCGACTGAAAAAACTAGCAAAAGTTGTTGACGTTGCTAGAAAACAAGGTTGTCATGTGAAAAACTCGGTTAAGGATCGGAAAAAATCTTAAACTGAGATTTTATCAACATTGTTTAAAGGTGCCCCGCGTTCAAACGTGCCCCCCTCTACCCTACATAAAAAAGCATTACTCCGCTTTTATATGATATACTCGTAACACTTATTCACGAGTATATCGTAAAAACTTAAAATATTATAAACCGTTTCGACCCGGTCGGTTCAATATATCCCAAAAAAGTTTGAAATCACCTCTTGGTAATTTTTAGTGCAAAATGTTACTGAAAATTTATGTTTTACGTTTTTTATGATCTTTAATACAAAAACTCGACAGTTGATTGACATTTTGCAGCTTCAGCTGCTTGACAACGTGACAACGTGTTGTAAAATTCTGCAAGAATCCGAAAAGAATAACTGCAAACAAAGCGGTAAGAGTTATATCCTTTCTCAGCATTTTACTAGTGAGTGTTTTTTATTATGTGCACTGCTGGGACATTAGATATATCACAAATTTCAAATCAAAATCACCGATTGGGTTTATATGTCTGGGGGCGAAACCTGAAATACTGAGATGGTAAACACTTTAACTTTTACCTATTCTTTCAGGTTCAGCTACTGCCAATATCGTATCTCCAGCAGCTTTATTTGGTTCGAAAGGGTTAAATATGTGTATTTTGTCTTCTGTTGATTTAAAAATTTATTGTTGAAACAATTATGTTCATATTAGGTTTATTAAAAAAAACTAGTTGATCTCACTTTAAAAAATATCCATGTCAGAAGTATCCTGGCGATCCATTTCAAATGACTTCTAATATTTGCCCACCCAGTAGTTTCTAAAGGGAGAGAAACAAAATTCAAGTTTGTTCAAATTCATTAGTTCATGTTCAGCCCTAGACTGGGACTAAAGAGTTCGTTTTTACAAAGTAATTGCAAACTAAAGTATATGGGAGAGTTTTTACCGATATCGGTTACTCAGACTTGAAGAAAAAATGTTTAGAAAATATTTGAAGATAGAATTTTTAATAGTCCCTAGGGGAGATGCAACTGACACTGCTGATTAAATATCATTAGTATTAGTATCTAGTTCATGGAGCAAATTAAAGTAAATGTCTGATAGAATTCCAGCTATTTGCTAAATTAACGAACTAATGGTAATATTTACAGGTATCTTTATTTATTTGTTTAATTATATTTTGGTTTTCTCAAAAATTTTTTTTAGTATTGAAACGTTCCGAAGTAGAATAATGCTTCATGCTTTCAGAGTGCGAAGTAGTAAAATAAAAATTCATTGAATGCATAAAATTTTTCGGCTAAATGTTCTGATGTACTAATTTTCAAGTATTAACATCTTAATATGTTCAGATATTTTAGTACAATTTTTATAATAAACAAATTTAGCATATTTCAAAAACTGTTGTTTCAAACAGACCACTAGTTTAGATAGTCTATGATAATTCACTTAGAGATCGGCTATTATATAAAAGATACTGATAATCATTAACATATGTACTTTAAATCTATTTTAAATACTTTACAAACATTTTAAAAACCTAGGTCCCTAAGGTGTAGAAACGTCGGTTCAAATCAACTGATAAACTTTCACTTAATGTTGGGTGTCTCTTTTCCCATTTTGTTTCTTCTCATCGGCTGTTTATTTATGTATGTATGCATGTCTGCTTTGTTAAGAAGTTACCAACCAAACTCGTACTCTTTGTCAAAATAACAGAGTAAAGTAATATTTGCGTGCGTGTTTAGCATACAAATTTGTTGCATATCCATTTTTCTGCTGATAACAGACAACAACACTAACAAATACACGTATGGATTACGAAACGAAAAGGCAGCAAACTTTATGCTTACATATACTCACTCGTATGTACCTATACACATACATACATACATATAAATATACAAGAAAACCCAAATCCCTAGTTTAACATGAATTTTGTTTGGGGTTTCAGACATTTTATTTTAGTTATTCTATATATTTCATTGTTGCTACTTTTGTATCGAAAGAATAATGTTAAAACATTTTCAGTAAATGTGATTTATATTGATGGTAATCATGGGAAAATCTAGAGAGAATAACAATTGTTAAAGCTACATTAAAGTCTGATATATTAAGCGCATAAAAATAACTTCGAGTGTTTCTGCTATTTCCACCATTATCAGCATCCTACAGTAACAATAACGATTTTATTATTATTTTATTATTACTGTTGGTGAGAAACGCATCAATAACTTAAACAATAAAGGAAATACATAAGAAGGTATTTATTAAACCCTTATATAAATGTCATGATTTTCTGGTCTCTAATAATAAACAACTGCAACAACAACAAAAACTCAAATGAAAACAAAATTTACCAATAATAATTTCTAATTAAATTTTTAAATTTCTTTCAGTAAGTGTGACCGCATTTAGCACTTCTTTTAATAAAATGCCCTTATACTAAATGTATACACATGCTAACAGAACAGAACAGAACAGAACATACACTTTTGACCCTCATAATGACACTGACATTATACAAGTAATGTACAGAATCTGATGTTAGTACATGGATGACCATGTACACATGCACATATGTATGTATGTACATACAAATAGATGGATAAATGTTTGGTTGGATGGATAAATAGTTAGATGAGTGTGTGAATATAAGTAGTATCCCAGCAAGCCATATGAGTCCGAAAAGAGTCTTTTCTGACACCTTTTCCAGAGCGTTCATGGTCTTCATGAGCCCAAAAAACAATCATTATTTATTTTATTTTATTTATTTATTTATTTATTTCAAAAAATATGCCGCAAGCCCATGGGGCCAAAATTAGCAGTACTACTAACAATTCAATAATATTAACATAATTATTTAGATATATAACAATAATTATAAATTAGAAGAAAAATTAAAAAAATTCAAGATTAAGATAATAATAATGAAGAGAGTCCTTAATATTTGCACAAAACCAATAAATAATGTATAATTGCAGGAAAATTATTGTTAAGCCATGATAGAACCAATGATAAAACATACAAACAAAGCATAATTTAAAATATAGTTTTTTTTTTTTTTTAATAATCTAATAATTTTAACTGTTTAAATGTACCATGATCAGCACGAAATAGAGAACAACACAAATATTAATTCAACATTCATTTATAAATTTGACAAGAAAATTAGTTTGAAATTTGACAAACTTGAATTCCATAATCTCGATATAGTCACGCAATACGATCAACTCATAACAATTGAGAAGTGTCTGTCGTAGTTTCAAAATATTTATGGCAGATGTGCCCGAGTAAATCTCCAAACAATACAGGAAAAGAGGATCATTACATTCGAAAATGGTCCGTCAGAAAGAGCTCTTAGATAATGTCAGAAAAGAGTCTTTTATGAGGGTTTTTTGGGCTCATAAAGAGCTCTAACATCATGTCAGGAAAGAGTCATTGCAATTTTAAATACAAAAAATTAAAAGTTCACATTTATTATTTTTTTTTAAATTGTTTTTACTTAAACAAAAACGGAATTCATACAAATAAACTAAATTAGAAATGGATAAAATTAAATAAATTGTATTTACAGTAAAAAAAAAATAAATGGAATTCATTTAAATAAAGTATATAAAAATGGAAAAAAAATTAATTTTTTAAGCAAATTTTTCTTTCGCTCCGAAAATGCTTTTTAGTTGGACTGTTTTCTAACTCCTTTTTCGGAGCGCTCCGAAAATGCTCCTAGAATGGTATGCTGGGATAGTATTTGTCTAAATGCCGATATAACGACTACATTATAACTATCCTCTAATGTCAACTGGTCATTGCGATATGCAATTTTCAACAATTTTAAGAACATTGTAGCTTGCACATTGATTCATTTCTATTTAAACACCACTTTATATATGTACAGCAAATACCGGTATAACGAATCTCACATTAACGAAAATTCGATATAACATACGGCAAAAATTTTAACATTAACTACCTCCTGTAACGAATGTTTAAAAAATTGTATGCTCGCTATAACGAACGAACGAATGAACGATTTTGGAGAAAAACAAATGAGAGTTAACATTGACAATTACACTGTCGGATAAAATGAATTGCGGTTTTATAACCTTCTTCATTCCTTTTTGATATATTTCTTCTACAAGTATTATTTACTATTTTTTCACAGTAATGTTATTTGTTGGAGTATTAGAATTTTTTACATAATAATTGCAATTTGATAAAGTCGCTCATTTCTATTTCTGATGTAAACATATTGAATTGGTACTAGATCGTAAAAATGGGATGAAACAGAAAGCTTTGAAAAGTCTTCACCTTAAGAATTGGTGGTCATCTAAAATTCGAAAAAATTAAAAAAAAACGACTTCAAACTTGCAAGAGTTTTCTTTGTAATAGTTTTTAGCTTTCAGATCCAAACCAATACAAAATATAGTCACTAGACTTGGAGGATATATCCACAAAAAGAAAAAATTTGATATCGCTGCTTTTTCACCCAGCACCATGTGGTTTACAAGTGAAACGAAAATTTTCGGAATTTTGAACTGTTTGTAAAGGAATTAAAAAAACTGCGTAATTTTATAAAGTTATTGGTGTCAGCGAAACAATAACGTATCACGGAGATCACAAACTTAAAACAAATTAGCGTATATTTTGTAAAAATGTATCTTTGTTGCGTCTGACAATCTGAATTGTCTTTTAAGTTGGATAGTATATTGCTTGATGTGAGTAACTTCATAAAGGGTACCTCCGAGGCGAAAACACACTTTAAAATTTTTAAACGCAAAATTTTTATGAACTTTTGAAAATTTTGAAAAAAAAAACATTTTTTTTAAGATTTTTTTATATCAAAACATGGCATGGGAACATGTTTAGGTATCTAAATAGAATCTTCGCGACGGACTAAACTGATAAATTGCAAAAAAAAAAAAAAATTGTATCAATTGCTCTGAAACGTACATCGAATAGAAGATACTGAGCTTGATACTAAAATTGAAAACGCACGAAACAATTTTAAAGATCTAAAATTTTATGGAGGAAAAACATGTTTCTAACCTCAGAAACTTCCTTGTATGAAATATTTGATTTTGAAAATTTAAAAAAATTATTTTTGAATTCGGGTTAATAAGTAACCCAGAATCCCAACAAGTATTTTATAATCAGTGCAATATTAATATTTGCAAAAAAAACAACGCATTTTTTTGAACCCCTAGAAAGTGAGACTATATTTTTAAACAACATTCACGAGGGCCAACAAAACATGCTACCGCGAAAACCGCCAAATTACCGCCGCTGCAATGACATCTTAAAGAACTTGCTTTATTATAAAAACTCTAGCCTTTGCTGAATACTTCTAAGAAAAAATAGCGATAATAGATACCGATAAGCTTCTTTTTAGTTCACAGAAAAAACTATTGCCTGACAAATTTTAATTAAACTTTTAATTGAGTCTTAATTGATTTTTAATTAAACTTTTAATCATATCAATTAAATTTTTTTATTGAAAAACAATTTTCAATTAAATAATATAATATTTTTTTAATTAAAACTACTTTTTACAAAATATTTTAATTGATACTACAAATTCCTTTATCGGTCCACTTTCAATTAAATGTTTAATTAAATATACGAACATTTTAATTGAAAATCAATTTTTCGATCAATAAATTTTTTTTATTTTTTTCCTCGGTGTATTTTTGTGTGCTTTTACAAATATTCTAGTATGCTAAGATATCCCTTAAGGGGTATTATCCACACGTGTTATCCTTTTAGAATTTTAACAAAAACTGTAATTTTTATATATTTTTTTTAATTTTTAACTTAATACCGCAGTAAAAATGATTAACGCGAACGGATTTCACATGCTCAAATATCGGTTTATCATACGCAAACCGACATTGATGTCAGACAAAAAAAATTCTAAGTGCCGTAAATTTTTGAAGTTGCCCATATACATGTATAATTATTTGCAAGTATTTACGTCTAATATATCTAAATGTTTAATAATTAATGGTAATTAAAAAGTAAGTTGGGTGTGATTTTTATACATCATCATATAAAATAATGAAATGAAATAATTCTCTCAGCTATTATAAGCTTCTAAATGAGCTTCACACAATATCAAGATTACATAAATGGTAAACAAACATTATGACATTATTTTTGTATAAGATTTGTATTTATTCACACCATAATCATTGCCATTTGTATTGAAGTATTATGTGTATCATATTTTGAGCGGTATTATATCCTAACAGTTGGTTAGTTAGTTGGTTTATGTGAATATATGAATACCTGAATCTGAATATGTTAAAACCACAAGGCTGTAATCTTCGCATAACATCAACCATAACTTAGAGAATAATATTGAGCAGAAATTATATTTTTGGTCTAGTAGAAAGAGTATAACAAATTAATAGTAATAAAATTATGTTAAATAGAAAAACACTAAAACTTCTTTTAGATATTCGAAATTTGAATTCATATAATTTCACTTCTATCTGTATTTCATTGACATTTGTGTGTGTTATTTTATACTCTCCACAACCAAAAGTAGTGAATGAAGATATATGTATATACTTTTGTCATTCCGTATCTAAAATTGAAATCATTAACTAAGGCACAACGAGTCGATTGGGCTATATCCGTTTGTCTGTGTAAAACCCTACTACGTTTAAAATAGAAAGCCAAAATCAGCAAAATTTAGATACAATTGCTTACCTTTAACCTAAGCAGTTTGGTATTAAAAATCAGTAAAATTGGTCTAGTAGAACCAGAATTGTCAACCAAAATGTTAGACAACCTCCGAAAAATATTCTATATGATATTTTTCAAAATTAATTTAATATTTTGTTGAAATGTATTTCAGATAAACCAATGAAATTTTGCTCACGTAATTTTTTTTTAAAGAGAAGCAACACTCAGGCAATTAATATGCCCATATATAATTGCGTTTCTTTCTTTGGAAAGGGGTTTAAAGAAGTAAATGTGGTGAAAGAAGAAATCTATTTTATATCAGAACTCTGCAATTGCGCATTATGTTTGTTTTTAGTGCAGAATTGCAGCGCCTCTGGTGGTGAGTAGGCGCATTAATGTTAAAGCTTGATTTTATAGCCTTTATTTAATTATTTTACTTCGGTGACGTTACATTGCTATACCACCGAAGGAGGACACTGTAATAAATATTAGTTATGGTGGAAAGAAAAGAAAACTAATAATTATCAGAAAGTGATGTTGTTTAAGTGGCAGCAGCTGGGAATCGAACCCTGGCTACAAATACCAACTCGTGCTTAATAATCAAATGCTCTAACCAATTAAACTACAGCAATCTCAAATACCTACAATAAAGGGACAAATTCTGGTTAAAATGGCTCTATACAAGTTGATTCACGAAATATGACTCTATGGTACATAAATTCCTATATAAAGCGAGAACATATAAACTTTTGCAAAAATAAGAATCGTATTAAAAAAAAATTATCAGAACAAATTTGTTTATGATCCATACATATTTGGCCATAACTATAAAAATTTCGAAAATCACTTAAATACTTAAAAATCTCTAACTTATATATGTTATCAGATTGAAATTCGATATAAATTATCTAAATATACTTACATATATACAAGTCACCGTACCGAATTTTGTGAAGATCGACCCATAAATGGTCATAGCTTCCATATAAGACTACTTCCGAAAAACAAATAGAGAGTATTTAAGATTCGGCACAGCCAAATATAACACCCTAAGTTGTTTATAATTTCTTTAATATTTGTAATTGCATTATAGTATACGAGTATATCACTTTTATGGTTTTAAATACTTTATTGTAATTATTTTAATGTGAATTCTTAATGCCACAATTTTCAACTTAAAGAGCATTTTCTACAAACGCACTTATGAATGTACGTTTATATACATACGAGTATATACATACTATATACATAGTCGCTATCATTATCATGTACATATGCGATAACATTGCAATGTCGTGACTAATTTAAAATTTGAGGCCTTTAATAAATTAAAAATTATAATTGAGAAATATTATGCAGGCGTATTGTAACTAAAGAGGAAACTCATGATAACTATAAATTCAATATATTTAGTAATTCAGAATTTAGGTCTATATTCAATGCAATCAGCTCCATTTAATAATTTGTGACACAAATTTATGATAAAATTTGAAATTTTGAACCATTTTCTTAGTTTATATTATGTCTATTATTTTATTGTGTCAGAATCGAAATTATTTGGAAATAAATCTGACATTGCTAAACGGCTTGTCCAATCGACATACATTTTTACATGAGAAGTATTTGAGTTTATGTTTTGAAAATGGATCTCAAAAACTTTCTAAACATGGTGTTCAAAAAAGGGCACATTTGACATGTAATTTATTTAAGCGGGTGCATTTTTTTGTTATACATTCACTTTCTAAATTTTAATATTTTCTAAAATTCCTTAGCTAGATCTTTAAAGAAACATGCTAGCGTGTGCTATTTATCTCTTATGGTTTTCTAGTTATACGCATTTGAACATTTAAGATTTGCTAAACTTAGGTCCGTTTTTTTTAAACATCGGTCAGGCTTTTTGACTGATTTTCCTTAACTTTGCTTTGTTAGCTAAACAATACCTCCATCAGATGTAAAATATTTGAAAGCAATCACTTTCATACAAATATAAACGGTTTTCAAATTGAAAGTTGAATCGTTTTTTAATTTCTTTTTAAACAAAAAAGTGCCTTCACACTTTTTTTATTAAAAATTAACTTACTTTAGAAATATAAAACAAAAATATAATTTCCTGAAAGCTAACTTCACAGAAATGATACTAATATTAAAATCATCTTCAAGACCTACAAATTTTTCTTATTTATTCTTAAAGGCCCAATTTCGTCTCATCATTAAATTTTATTTCAGCAGATAAATAATATAATTGAATCAATAGTTAACATAATTTTTCTATGCTCCTTCCTACACTTTATTTGAAAACTAAATTATTTGAAAGTTTCGAAAACAAGATAATATGTAGCATGAGTGAAATTTTAATACTATTCAAGCTATTCAGTTGTCTGGTTTGATTATTTCTTTGGTTATATTAAGAGTTCAACAATACTTTATGTGCATCTGCTACTAGTCGCAGTTACTACTGCTAATACTTCAGTAAAAGGATCAAAAGCCTGCAGTCCGAAGAAGATAACTTTATTGAGCGGAGCAGATAGACACTTTTATACCCAGAAAATTACGGAAATGTGCTTTGATCAGATGCACAACCTTATATCGAATTTGACCACAGGTATACACAAAAAAAAATAAATGCCGCTATTGAACACCTACAAGCAGTCGTAAAAAGGAAAATATCAGGATATAGTTTAAATAATAAAAAAGATATTAAAGAAAAATATAAGAAATATGTTCAAAACTTGTGGGAACTATGAATTCTAGGTGCGAACAAGCGTTTTGAGTGGATGGAGGTACAACTAAATATTAATATTGTGTGAAACATAAAAGTAGATTGTAATAAATAATTCTAAAAATATATATTGTTATTGTTATGATATTATTAGCATTTTTTTTAATATTAAAATAGTAACAAAAATAAAAACAAAAATTAATTGAGAAGTGTCGTCGTTCTTATTATTTTTTCCGACGTTATTCGCAATATGTTTTAATAAGGATATATGTAATTAACAAACATATGTATGTATTACTAATTGCTTTAAAATAACAAAGATGGCCTTAAGACAAAACTTACTATAAAATTTGAACAACTAAATAAATAGATTCCAACATTTTAGAACACAAAATATGTGCGAGGGTGGTTCGAAAACTGCTTAGCCTAGAACAGATAGCGCGGTATAAACAGAAAGAGGTTAAATGTTTTGGAAACTTCCAAATGTGCTATGAACACATGTTAAATTTCTTCTCGGTCTGACAACTGCTTCATATAGAAGCAGGTGTGCAAAATAGACGCCTCCGCGATTTTTTTACAATGGAAAAATTATAAATTAAATATTTAAATAAAAAAAGTTTATCGGTACAAGAAATTCATAATGAAATGGTGAATATGTTAGGTGAAAGTGCTCTTTCATATGCACCAGTAAAAAATTGCGTTACTGAAGTTAAACGTGGTCGTACAAACACTGAGGATGAACCACGTAGCCAAAGTGCATGATATTCATGGTATTAAATGATCGATAAATAAAAGTGCCTGAAATTGCTAATACAATGGGCATCTCAAATGTTTCCGAACCGTCCTCGTAGAAGTGATATAAAAAAAAGTATCACAGAATATATACAAAACATATTCTTAAGCCAATTTTATATAACTGAGATTTCCATAATGTCTAGAGCATTTGACGTCAGTAATAAAATTAAAAAAGCAGTTCATTTAAAAATAAATATTCCAAGAACCTTTATCTCAGCATGATGTTACATTCACTAAATTTAAATTAAAGTTTCAGTCCATTAAAGCTGTTACGACAATTTCAGCTCATATTAAGAACTATTTTTAAGTGAAAAAATATTAATGTAAATACTCGTATATGAGTGGCAGTATTAATTAAAGTACAATGAGACAAATTGGCACAACAAATGAAATAAAAATAATATAATGCAAACACATACACCCGAATACACACTAATATGTGTATGTATACGAATATGATAACATTTTCCACTCCATAACAATATACTAACCAGTAATAAAAATCAAAAGCTGCTCAAATAGCAGCCTTAAGAAGAATAAAAAAAACATAGAACAAGACAATACAGAAGGCAATAAAAACAAGAAACATCTGCTGCAAATAGGCTGCTAAGCCACTACATCTGATTAAATGGAATGACCAACACAAATGCAATTTGTGGTGCATTTGTGTGTTAATATTGCAATAGTTTTCGTTATTGTTTTATATTGGTATGAGAGCGAGAACTAACATACTGTCCGAACGATTGTCATATATTTTAACGATACACGAAGAACAACACATACTTAGATACATGCGTTTTTATGAGTTGATATATGGCATGAATGTAGTATCTAACAGAGCATTGTATATTATCAATGTGACATTAGCGACAAACAACAATCGTACTTGTCAACATCATCAGCGCTGTGATAAACAGTGGTGGTTATTTAATTTGGGTAAGAGGTACTTAGTTTAGAAGATTTTCTATTAATTAGAGAAGGAATTGAACTAATATTTATCTTTTTAAGAGAAAAGTTTTTTATTCAGGCTAATAGTTCATTTATATAAACCTTGAAAATATTTAGTAGCTGTGCTTAATATTCAGTGTCTTTTTCTTTTTACGACAACGACTGTTTCGTAATAGATTAAAGAAACAAATTTAATTTTATCTTTTTTTTTATAATTATTGTGTAAAAATTAAAATAAAATGGGTTCTACAATTATGGTAGTTTTTATTTAACAACTATTTTCAATGAAAATAGTTAAATTTTATATAATTTAGTACAATTAAAATTTAGTCAAACAAGATTTTTAAGGAGAAATTAAATAAAAATAGGCAGACACTTTCGTCTAAAATTAAATTTACGTTACCCCAAATACCCGAAATAGGCTAAATGTCCAAAAAAATCGATTTTTGTTTGTTATTTGATATACTAACCTAATTTGTTTCGCATCACACCTTTCGATTTAATTTATTAAATCTTTTTACAGCGTTTTTTCTTTTGCGTTGAATCTCTTGTTTGGCTAGACTTTAATTGTACTTAAATGTCTAACATTTAAATTTAGTTTGGAGGAAGATATTAATTATTTGAAAAGATAAAACGGAAAGAATTCCATGACTCGATCATTGTTAAAATCGCAAGACTTTTTAAAAAGTGATTCTATCTTAAATATTGCTAATATTCACAAAGCTTTCCGAGGTGTCCAATTTTGGAGGTCTATAAAATAAAGTATAATATATATAACCCATATATAATATAAGTTTGCTTTAAACGTCAAAAAAGGCACATTAAATCGAAATGAAGATTTAACAGATTTAAATTTTAGCAAAATCAAAAAGGAGATACAGTGAAAACTCTCTACTATAGTTTTGGCCCAAACTCCTTAAACAAAAATATAAATTAAATCTGATTAAAAATATATAGGTAATAGAAATGTAAATTGATTACAATTATAATTCGTTATGATTCCTTAAATTACCCAAAATGGTGAGTATTGTCTTAGAACTAGATCCTTTAATAAAGGTTTATAAACACTGAAATTACACCTCTCTCAAATAATTAAGAACATTTTTGGTCCCTAGAAAGATTAATTATCATTCTGAAAAAATTTTGCAGAACTTGGGAAACATATTCATTTGGAAGCAGCACTCCACTATAAGCAAAATATTGTACATATTTGTTTTTGAAGGTAAAGAGTTTTTCAAAAAGAACTTTGTTCTGTAGCCTTGACAATTTATTTTAATGAATTTAATATCTCTGAAAATTCAACACATTTCGTAAAATTCATTTATTTTAAACTAAATTCCTCGATCGCACAATTTTATGGATTTCATCTGTTAGTAGGCCGCCTGATCATTCGCATTAACACCATTGAATCACTCTTTGTGGGGCGGTATTAAAGATTAATACTACACAGAGCTAATCGAATTGATTACATCGTTAAAACTCAAAATCCTTTACGTGATTAACGAGATAGAAAAGCCACTTTCCCAAAATGTGATAAAAAAAGAATTTTAATGATTTTCATTTAAATTTGTTTTTTTTTTTTGGTATAAAAAACATAAAAACCCTTTAATTAATTTAAAAAAATAGAAAATGGAAGATAATGTGCAGTAATGCGCTTTCTGCATTTCTTTCATTGGGAAGTGACATCCAGAATAGTTTTATGTTGTATAAATCACTGATTACAATAATTTGAGTTAAAAATGATTTAAATCTGTAAATAATCTGAGGCGTTCTAAAAAAATGCAAATATGAATGAATAGAACATTTTTGATTTGAATGAATTTAATATTGTATTCTTAAAAATTTCCTAATAATATTTTTTCATGCCCAACAAATCTCCAGATCCCTAAACCGAAAATTTTATTGCCATTTAATAAAAATAATCCTCTATTTGGGTATAAATCCCTTTAACTGGCAACAATAATTGTAAATGTCATATGTTTGGAATGTGCTGTATTAAGAGAATATGAGAAATTTGTTTTTAGAATAATCTATAATCTATAAGTAATTTGAAATACTCTACAAGTAACCCAATTGTTTAATAAAATGGATAAAAAACTTGTAATGATTGAGTGAAAAATATTTTGTAAATTTTTTAATAATCCCTAGAACCTTCGTCAACTTTATGTGAAAGAAACAATCTACCCTTATACAAATGCCCTGAACTGTATACTTTATTGTAAACCAGGGGCCGTATGGTCATTTTTTAATTGAATCAATTGAACGTTTTCTTAATTTCTTTTAGTATGTGGTTTTATAACTATAGGCACTGTGATCTCAGTGAACTCAGAGGTTGGAGACTCAATCAAATTAAAGTGTGCATGAATAGTATGACTCTACTACACTCAATAAAAATAAATAAAATAGATACATAATGCATACTTATACGTTCAAAAACACATACATAGATACATATGCACATGTAGGTTTTGTAGTTGTAATGAAAATTCACATACTGATCGTGTGGACACACAAACAGCAAACACACAACTAATTTGACATGCGCATTTAGAACATTATTACTTTTTATGACTGAATGTAGTGTGTAGCCACTAGTGTTTTTGTTATTGTTGTTGTTGTTGTTATTGTTATTCCTATTCACTTTCCGTATGATTGACGACTACATTCTACTGATTAGTCCAAATGATATGGGGGCGCATTATGATGAAATGCTGGCTTGGCTGTGTGTACAATGACTGGACATCTGAAATGAAATTAACAAAAACAAAAATTAAAAATAATAAATGCTCAAAAAAGCAATGACTTTGGGCGTATGATCACAACTAAGATCAGTTTGAAATTTGAGCTCAATCGGTAAACTCAAAAATATTTGATTACTGAAAGTAAAAACACTGAAAAAAATTTTTCGCTTAATTTTGTGCAATAATTTTAAATAAAAGAATATGTATAATAAATGTTTGTGAAAAAATAAAAATAAAATGTTTTTAAATGGACATGAAAATAATTAAATGAAAAAACAAACAACTTAAGACTAAAAAAATAAATATTTTATTTAAAAAGCAATTTCAAGAATATTATCAGCTTAAAACCACATACATACATATGAATCTCCTTTTGATTTTATTAACAAATAAAATATAAAAGCATTAAGAATTGCAAACAAAACATAATTAAAATTTTTAAATAAAAGCTCAAGAGTCGTTGCTGATAACAACGTGTATGTCTACAATCATCACATACTTATGTAGATATGTATGTATGTATATTTAAAATGTAAAGAACTTTCTACTAAATATTATCAGCATGAACTTCAAATACAAAAATATTTAATTAACAAAAAACATTTCAATATAGCAAAATAAAATTCTTACAAATTATTGTTTGAATAATAAAATTCAAAGAAAAACAATTAAACATTGACAAATGTACATAAGTACATGTACATATAAACTAAATCAACAACTACATATCTATTATATAAATAATTTGTATATACAAGCCAGTGTTTTGTCCCTCCGTTTTGTTTGTGTTCGTTTACTAGAATTAAGGTTAAGACCCTACAAGACCACTGAGCGATAATCCTTATCATGTTTTCAATTGCTGCTCTGTGTTGTGATGCTGCTTTGCATTGGTTGCTTTAAAGAACTACAGCCATCGCAGCAGCAGCTGCTGCTGTGATTGTGTTTGCTCAGTGACTGTTGCTAAATGCAATTTTAAATATATAAAAATTAATCACTTTTTGTTGCAAATTTGTTTACAATTTCATTAAAGTATAAACAAAAAATTAAAAACAAACGAAAACAATTTCTAAAATAAAATAAAAAAAACTAGAATTATTCATGCGCTGATTAAAAAAAAACATTATACTATTAGTATGAGGAAAACAATAATAATATTTAATAAACAGTTAATTAACATAAATAAGCTGGTTGCAACTTAATAAATAAATAAAATGCTTATAAAAATGGCTATACTTGCAGTGTAAAATTGCTGAGAAATTCTAAATATTAGGTAAGTTTATATTTAAAATAGTCTCTTTAGCAAACGTAAGTAGAAAGATAACACAAATTCTATTTCTAGACACGTATCAAATATTTAATTGTTGATTTATGTTAACAGGAATTTAATTGAAAATGTTCACAATAAGTTTTTATTTTCCAAACCCATGAATTAAGCAATTTCAGCCATGTCACAAAATTTAATTCCGTTCGGAAGTGGAATTAATTCCGTACAACGAACATTTTTTATACCCTATACCACAATAGTGGATTTGTGCTGATGTTTGTAGCGCCCATAAATATTGGTCCAACACCCACCTTGGGATTGAAACTGGTGGAAATCGGTCCAATATTTCATCTGGCCTCCATACAAATGTCCTCCCGAAATTGGGGTTTACCGGTCATAAATCTTTGAATTATGCAAGTATGCAAACAAAATTTACCACAGATGAGTAGTAAATGAAGATAAAGCACACCTACAAATTTCGTGTAGATCGGTTCAAAATTAGTCGTAGCTCCCATATAAGGCTCACTTCGGAAAATCACTTAAAAGAGCATAACTCTTTTAAAAATGTTGGTATCGAAATAATATTCAACACAAATATGTTTCGTACATATACATATAATATCGTAGAATTTTATAACGATCGGTCCATAATTAGTCGTAGCTCCCATATAAGGCCCACTTCCAAAAATCACTTTAAGGACCATAAATCTCTTACAAATGTTGTTATCCGGATAAAATTTAACAAAAATGAGTTTCTTATGTACAAATAGGATGACACCTAATTTTATAATAGTCAGTTCATAAATAGTCAAAACTCCCATATAAGACCCTCTTCGTAATTCACTTTAACCTCCATAAATCTTTTAAACGTATTTATATCGAGAGAAAGTTTAACACAAATAATATTTATATTCACGGAAGTCCTGGCACTAAATTTTTGAATGATCGGTCCATAATAGGTAATATCTCCCATATAGCGCCCATATCTGAAAATCTGTTTTATATATATATTGGGTGTAGGGTATTATATGGCCGGGCTTTCTTACTTGTTTTTTTGTTTTGGTAAACCAAATACTACTTGTAAATTACTTTTGTTAATATCCTGCAGGAAAAGCTCGTTTCTCTCATGGAGGAAGATTAGAAAAACTATTGCCAATTTTAAAATTCTTCGGATTGTTCTGCCCTTTGAGCATTGTTACAGCAGTTCATCAGTAATGGACAGCAAGTCCACAAACGCCTCTTTGCAGAGTCAAACATTTTTAATAAATATGTAAATTAAATTTATAAAATCCTTGTCGAAACCTCATTAAATAATATACTCAAGTGGTGGAATCCATTTCTAAAATGTTGGAAGCACCCTTCAGCCTTTTTCTGCTTCTGGCTAGTTTTAGTAAGGATTCGTCTTCATCAGACGAATCATAAAACCATAATTCCGTGGTGGTCATTTAAAATTTAATTTATTTTTCTTTAAGAATTTGTAAACAAATATAGCGCTAGCTGATAGAAATATACTATTGTGAATAACCTAAAAAGAGTGATTTTCACAATAGCGTTTTTTCATCGAATGTGCACCATAATACCAAATGAAAATTCGTTCGATAAGCATTTTCGACTACAGTCTTTTTTCACACTCTTCAGTTTTAGCTGACCAGTTTCTGTTCAATTCTCGTTTGAACTTGCCATTTCATTTACAAACGTCAATTCAATTTTCGTAGTTTTTAATGCAAATCAACATGCATGAAAAATATAAATAAACCGTAAAGTTTGTACACCTCTTGTTCTCCTTTCCCTTCTCAACCAAAAATTAATGGGTGCTGTAGCTTAATCGGTTAGTGCATTTGATCATTAAGTATGAGTTGGTATCTGTAGCCCGGGTTCGATTCCCAGCAGCTGCCACTTAAACAACATCAGTTTCTGATAAATATCAGTTTTTTTTGTATCCATCATAACTAATATTTGTCACTAATATTTGAATGGTATAGCATTCAAACGCCACTCACGTAAAATAATTAAATAAAGGCTATAAAGTCAAGCTTTAATATTAATGCGCCTACTCCCCACCAGAGGCACTGCAATTCTGTACTAAAAACAAACATAATGCGCAATTGCAGAGTTGTGATATAAAGCTTTCTTCTACTTTCACCACATTTACTTCTTCAATCTATCGTCTTTTTAAAGAAAGTAACGCAATTATATATAGGCATATTAATTGCCTGAGTGATACTTCTCTTAAAAAAAAAAAATACTTGCCTTGGCGAGTCAGAATTGAAACGTGTGAAAGACATTATAAAAATATTACACAAATATTGTAACATTATACTTTTTTTGTGATGTCTTTTAAAACCGACAAATTGTTAATTTACTCTTATTGTGTAGTTATGAATACAAATTTTTATCAGTAGCTTATAAAGCAAAAAGAAACTTACAACTGTTATCAGCTTATAAGTTAAAATTTGAAATTTTTATGAATTAGACCATAAGTATATAAACTTAATTTTTTTTGTTTTCGTTTAAATAAAAATTTTAAAATACTAATAGAAATAGTGACTTTTTATTTTTCCGAAATGACGAGTTTTTCTTTTTATTTTATAGGGATTTTTACTATTTTTTTCCCCGAAATTCATCTGGCAGCCCTGGTTACAAGTGTTTTGCAACTCAAATGAAATAGATTTTTAAAATAGATAAGAGAATGTATTAAACTTAGTGGTTAAATATTTATCATTTGTGACCCTACCTTAAGTCCTGCATATTGAGCTTGGATATTTTTAGATAATAGTGGTCATATTTATAGACATTTGTTTTAGTTTGTTAGTTTTAAGTATTATTTTTATTTATATTTAATGATTTGATTTTCAAACAAATCATTCAGCATCATTCAGTCAAGAATGAGTCACACTTTGATACAATTTACCAAGAAAATGGAAGGGCATATTTATTTTGTGGTTCCGTTGGTAACATATTTGGAATATTAGTTGTCGATTCAATGTATTCAATGTACTATTTAGATATGTCCGTCCGTTAAAAACACTAAAGGGCTTAGAGGGAAGAATCTAGGGTTAATCAGAAACATTTGTTATTAAAAATGATTTTAGTTTGTTTATAATATAATGCAGGAGCCATTAATAACCAAACTCAATATACCACCAAAGTTTGGATATATGATTGTAATATAAAATATTTGATTTTAACTTGAAAAAAAAAACACAAAAGAAAACTCTTCCGATACCTCTCGACGGCTTGTTTATGGATTTGTTTCTTCAAAATAGAGTTTTGTAACATGATATGGTCAATACTTATAATTTAATATTATCCCCACAAGCAGATTTTGTATACCCCTCATCATAAGAGGTAGACTTGTGCTTAATAGTTCAGTTTCAAGATAGCTTAATTTAATTTATAGTTTCAAAATTAACTTTTGAACTAACTTTTTGTAAACGAAAATTAGTGGTTAATAATAAAAATTTCTTATGTAAAAAAAGTTACCAATTTTTAAAAACATATGCTAAAGTGCTCCTAGGATTTCTGACATTGCTATGATTTGCTGACCATTGCGATAACCTCTTTTGTCAGAATGAGTGGCAAAAATGAACGAAAAGGTAAATTTTGTTCAGTTTATAGTTCAAAACTTAACTAAATAAGGGATTTTGAAGTTGTCCATACATTTACAGTCTTTGGATTGTTTATTCAGTACAAGAAAAAAACTACGAGTACTTGAGTTTTAACATATTTTTGGAAATATATTATATAAAAGTTTTGTAAATAGACTATATGTATATCTAATTAAAGCTATCTGAAAAGTATATACCATTCTTTTAAAATTAAAATCAACCATTTGCCAAGTTCAGGAATTTAATAGCGATCTAAAAAATATTCTTCAGTGGCACTTAATTAAACTTTCAAAAACATTGAATAGTTATTTTGCAAAAAAAAAAATAATTTTTAAAATGTTTCATTGAACTATTGTTGTTTTTGGTTCTAGTGTCTATTGAAAACAATTAAATGCGAGATAACTATTTAACGAATTTATGACTTAAACTATCTAAAATTAATTTTAAACAAAAACAAACGGTAAAACCTATTTAAATACATTCGCTTAAAATTATTCAAACTGTTTGCACATAAATACATATGTTACTATATTAATTTAATATAACTTCAACATTTTTTTAAACGCATATAAATCAATACAACAAGAAATTCATTGCAATTATATGAAACATTATTATTTAATTTTTCAATTTAAAGAAGCATTTTACATAACATCAAACACAGTAATTTTTATTATTTAAAATATTTAAATGAAAAACAGAAAAAAATAAATAAATAATAATAAAAAAAGTAAAAATAAATTAAGTGCATTCCTAAGTATGTACAGTAATGAACATGTATCAGCTAAAATAAAATGAACACATGCAGTGTTGTAAAAAATAATAGGAACGGCTTCTTTATTTTCATTGATGCAAAATAGAAAAGCTTAAAAACAAATAATATAGTTATTTTTTACCGTTGAATCAATGGTGAATATACATATACTGATGTTATGTTTTCTATGAATCTCCTATTTTTGTAGGTTCATTTATGTTTTCAATTGCTCCAAAAAATTGAAAATATTATAGTTTTTATTATTTGTTCTAAGCAAATTATAATATTCGGTAAAATTTAGTCAACTTATGACGATAAAAGAATTTCATAGATTAGTTTGATAGAAAGAATTAAGAAAGTCATAACTTTTTTCCAACACTGTACATACAAAGCAAATACTTACAGTTAAATATGTGTGTCTGATGAGTGCATGCGAGTGTGTAGCAGTGAATGTGTGTGAAAGAATGTCTACCGGAAACTGGTAATAAAAATGTAAAGTAATAATGCACAACCAGCCACTTCAATGGAATTAGTTTTGCATAAATAAGCAACTGGAAAAGTACAAAATGAAAACTAAAACAAATAAATTGCTACATACTAGTGTACAAACTAAGTTTTAAAACAAAATCCACCTACAGCAATTTGTTGATGTGTTTTATTTTGTTTTTTATATTGCTTAATACAAATACATAATAAACGAAAAACAACAACAGCAAATTCCCTCAAATTGCAAACGCTAACAGGCGTCGTACTTAATAACGTATTTAAAAAAGCAAAAAAATCGAATCTGCTTTCTTGTATTTATAGTAGACGACATGAGTTACTTTAGACCTTTGACTCTTACTTACACACAAATGAAAATAAACTCCACTTTTAAAATATACTACCCAGCATACCATTCTAGGAGCGCTCCGAAAAAGGAGTCAGAAAAGAGTCCAACTAAGGAGCATTTTCGGAGCGCTCCGAAAAAAGGAGTGAGAAAAGAGTCCAACTAAGGAGCATTTTCGGAGCGCTCCGAAAAAAGGAGTGAGAAAAGAGTCCAACTAAGGAGCATTTTCGGAGCGCTCCGAAAAAAAGGAGTCAGAAAAGAGTCCAACTAAGGAGCATTTTCGGAGCGCTCCGAAAAAAGGAGTCAGAAAAGAGTCCAATTTGCTTGTTACTGTCCTGAGGCGGCACGCAGTATGACTCAGAAATTTCACTTAATTATGTGTGTACCAAAGCGTTGTTGTCCTGTTATTTGTGCTTTGAACAAAAAAAACATAGCTGTACCACACAAGAATAATAAAAACAAGATTACACAAAGCCCAAAAAAAACCCTCATTTAAGACTCTTATCTGACATTATCTAAGAGCTCTTTCAGAGCCCAAAAACCCCTCATAAAAGACTCTTTTCTGACATTATCTAAGAGCTCTTTCTGACGGACCATTTTCGAAGGTAATGACCCTCTTTTCTGAAGGTTTTCGGAGCAATTATGATTGTTTTTTTGGGCCCATAAAGAGCGTTAACGCTCCGAAAAAGGTGTCAGGAAAGACTCTTTTCGGACTCATATGGCTTGCTGGGTAGTATACACAAACATGTGTAAGCACTTACACCTATACATGCAGGTATACTTATGTACAAAAGGGTTTTCGTATTTATTTTTATGTAAAAATCAGTTAACCGTGTAAAGGAAAATCGTTTATTTTTTTTCTTGTTTGGGCATGAGTTTAACAAGAAAATTATGTTATTTACAACACTCTAACAAAACACAATACAATATCAATGAGCAGCTATAGCAAGTAGAGAAAAATTGTGCTTTAAATGTCGAACCTGGAGGACTCTTTTAAAAAGAAACTAAGAAGTGTGTTACAGTAATCATAAGTATGTTTGAGTGTGTTTTAATTTTGGTTAAATGTATGCAATAAAGTAATACACATACTTGTGCAATGGAATGTACAGTAGTGAGTATATTTTGAAGATCGTCACATGTTAGAAATCCACAAATGGTTTTAAATATTAAATTGAATCTCTACACATTTCACAGTTGTGCGGGAAACCAAATAAAATAAATCTGTTATAAATAAATCTTTATTTCATCATCGTTATTTCAGGTGTTAAATGTCATTAATTTTATGTAATATTAAAAAAAAAGAAAAATTGTTTAAGAAGCAAAAAATTGTAATTTATACAAATTAGGTTAGAGTGCTATATTAAATACAAAATATTCATTTGACAGTTATATTTGCATTATCAATTGCCTACTTAAAATATATCAGCAATCAAGCGTTATGGTAAAGTCACACATGGCAAATATTTACTCAAATAAGCGTAACCACTTGTTATAGCACAAATTTGTTTGACGTTGTTTACTCTTACAAGCGTTTTGTAAAATCAAACAGCATCAAATAAATTGAAGCTAAATATTTATTGTATCCTGTCCTAAAAAACGTATTTTTTTTAAATAAATAAACGAGTTCCAATATATTTTTTTAGTGTGCCTGCACCTTAAGACAATCCTCATTTTAATGTCGATAAGTGATCTGTACTCAGTTTAATCTTTTCTTATTTGATATCGCTCCCGTTAATTTACTGTTTCTTATTATTCCAAGTTGGAGTTAGTTGGAAATTTTTATATTATTTGTTTTTAAATCCTTTTTTTAAATCCTGCCACATCAATTTTGCACAGACAGCCCATTAATTGATTAAAAAATATGTTTTGGTAAAGAGATATTAGAAAAATTAAGTGGCTTACCATAGTGTGTGGTTTTTCAAACATATTTATTTTCTATGTATTTGCTCGAACAACAATATTTTTAGAGATTCCAAAGAACTAAAAATATGATTTTTTCATCACTTAAATAATGTACTCTTTCAAACAGTATCATTTTTGTCCATCACTGTTACATTGTCTTTTTTAAAAATGTAAAGAATTTAATTTAACTTTAAGTATTTTATATGTGCCAGGGGAGTTATTGTTTTTGGTTATCAAAGAATTTAATTTGTTTAACTATTTACATGTCAATGTTTGATTATGTCTTTCAGTATTTTAAAAACAAAATTTTAATTATTTAACACTTTTACACATTCAATATTTATTTAAAATATCGGCTGTAATTTAGGTTTTTAAACAAACATATTTACAGAAATCTCTCTCTCTCTCTGTCTTCACAGAAATCTTTAAAACTTTCTTAAAACACTATACCAAGAAAGTCATTCTATAATTTGTATACGTTTCTGATTAGAATGTTGTTATAAAAATGTCTTATTGCTTACCTGACTTGCAGCTATTAAAGGTAATTTGCATTTAGAGTATTTTTTGTATGTTGTATTTTTTCCTACAGCAAGAACAAAATTCAATCTAAACAAGTAAGAGTTTATGTTCGGCTGTGCCGAATATTATATACCCACCACCAAAATCAAGTAATGTGAGTGTGATCTATGTTTTTGTTACATTTTGTATCGGTATTGTATTTTTCTTTCAGATCTGCCCTTTTTGAATATTTTTGCAAAGGTTTAACGATTTACTTTGATACAAAAAATGCCTAGGAAACAGATTTCGACTTTTTAAAATATCATAATTGTCACCTCTGCATACTCTGTGGTTATTCTCGAATGTAGACGTTATGTGATTAATTATGATCATAATTTTTACATACTTATAATTAATCTGTGTAAAATTTCGACGATTGTATGGATACTCCGATACTCCGGGAAGATATTTGTATGGGGGCTTTGAGAAGTCGTGAACCGATTCCTACCAACCGATTCCTTTCAAAAAGACTTGTCCATCTGTAAAAAAAATAAAGTGTGCAAAATTTCATGATGTTATTATATTTGAAGAAAATTGCAAAAAATATGTGATAAATATCCAGGTTGTCTGATGATACTTTGGTCTATAAATCGGATCCTACTGCACCGATTTTTCCCATTTTCAATACCAAAAATTTCGGTGTTTTGGCAAAAATTTCTTTGTTCTTCTTTCTTTATTCAGACAGACGGACATGGCTAGATCGTCTTAGAATGTTATAATGGGCCAGAATATACAAGTATAGACTTTTTGGTTCTACTACTAATATTTCGGCGTGTTACAAACGGAATAACAGACTTAATATACCCCAGTTTTTGGCGTTGGGTATAAAAAGGAGTAGAAAAAAAATCGTTGAATAATAAGCATATATGTGCAGTGTTGACGTCGACACAGGTCGGAACAATCCTTAATACCTATACTTATATTAAAGTACGTTTGAATATATAGCAAGGAGCATAAAATATTATACATTTATTCAGTTATACTCAATTTAATTTAATCAGCCAGTATGTAATATTGCTCCAATATATAATATATAATATAATATATAATTATATATGTATGTGTGTATATATTTATGTTAGGCAAATTAGGACTTAAACAAAATATTATATAAAAAATATAGCAAATTAGCGAACTTTAGTCCTTAATAATTTGTGTGTTGAATAGAAGATTAACACCTAGTATAAAACTCAAAAATTCCACATTAAATTTGTTCCCCTTTATTTTTTTAACATTGAATTTTAATAGGAAAAATGTGAAAAGGGAACAAATTTCATGTGGAATTTTTATTCACGATAGGGGTGAATAAAAATTTACGACAGTGACTATTTTCTGTACTTTAACGCTTGACGTGTTACAGATTACTTCCTGGCCTAATATAAAAAATCTATGAAAATTATGTTCTGCTGCTGCGTAACATAGGTTAGTTCGCACAGCCTTATTAAATGGAAGTGCAAGGAAATCGATTTAATGGGAATTTTCTTTTACATTGTTTCATAGTATGTGTGTGTTTTTTATATTTTCTTTCTCCTTATTACATTTTGGTCTGGAGTAATTGCTGAAAGTGCTTGCCTAATAAACCCCGTGAAAAAATGTCACCTAACATTTCGACACATACTTAAATTCACATACGTATATACTTTAACACGTAAATATGTATGTATGTATAAATATGTACTTGTTTATATATAAACGATTTTCATGCAAGCCTTTACAATGTCAACCTTGTAAATGTACACATTAGGATAGGGCTTTAGAATTGTTAAAATATGCATTGAAAATTTAGTTTGTTGTAAGATAACATTTCTTAAATGTCACCGGATACAAAATACAAATTACAATCAAACCTTTTTTTTGTGCGTTGGATCTAATGTGGGAGCTATGACTAATTATGGACCGATCGTCACAAATTTCGCTTATTTCTTATATCTGGCAAATATACCCTAGAGTTCCTTTGGAGCATACACTTTAATCTTAATTTTCTAAGGCATTCCTAATTTACATATCTGGTATTGTATTAAAAAAAAAAAAAACATATAAATATGTACATACGTATAAATCAAATAAAAAGTTATATAATGCATATGTATGTATACCCACATATATGTATTTAAACAATTTAATTTAAAAAGGGGAAAATGAGGTGGCTTCCATCCTATGTTGCATGTAATTTAAATTCTAAATAATACAAATTTGCTTGGTTAGTTTTCGGTTTTATTGGTATTGTTGTATATATGTATGTATTTAGTAGCCAATGTCAACATTTGTAGGACACCAATGCAAAAACACATATATGTATATACACAGACAATGATACTCATACTCCCACACTCAGTAGCCTTATTACTTTACTTATATACTTAAGTGTTTATATGTACGTATGTATATAAACATGATATATTATCATACTATATGTACATATGTACAAATATACAATATACAACAATTTGTAATTTGTGACTTTATGTTTTAAGTAATAATATCAAAAGTCATGTAAAGGTTAAGTTTAATAAAACTGAAGTTAATTTCTGTCTTCTCGTTTTTTTTTGTTATTGTTATTTTAAATTATGTTGAAAATCGTTGTATCCAATACTTGTGCTTATAGTGTCTGATTTTATTATCTGATAAATAAATTTCATATTTTTAAGTTACAAAAAAGCACTGTTGCGTATATTTTAATTATACCCTACACCACAATAGTGGGAAGGGTATATTGGATTTGTGCTGATGTTTATAACGCCCAGAAATATTGGTCCAACACCCACCTTCAAGTATACCTATCGGCTTAGAATCACGTCCTGAGTCGATTTAACGATGTCCGTCCGTCCGTCCGTCCGTCCGGCTGGCTGGCTGGCTGGCTGGCTGGCTGGCTGTCCATGTAAAGCTTGTGCGCATAGTACAGGTCGCAATTTCGATAAAATTTGGTATGTGATACTTTTTCGGCCCAAGGATGGATGGGATTTTACGACAAATAAGTAATAAATGAAGGTATATCACACCTACAAATTTCGTTAAGATCGGTCCATAATTAGTCGTAGCTCCCATATAAGGCCCACTTCCAAAAATCACTTAAAAGAGCATAACTCTTTTAAAAATCTTGGTATCGAAATAATATTCAACACAAATATGTGTCGTACATATACATATAAAATCGAAGAATTTTATGATGATCGGTCCATAACTAGTCGTAGCTCCCATATAAGGCCCACTTCCTGAAATCACTTTAAAGACCATAAATCTCTTAAAAATGTTGTTATGCGAATAAAATGTAACAAAAATGAGTTTCTTATGTACAAATAGGATGACACCTAATTTTATAATAGTCAGTTCATAAATAGTCAAAACTCCCATATAAGACCCTCTTCGTAATTCACTTTAACCTTCATAAATCTTTTAAACGTATTTATATCGAGTGAAAGTTTAACACAAATAATATTTATATTCACGGAAGTCATGGCACTAAATTTTTGGATGATCGGTCCATAATATATAATATCTCCCATATAGCGCCCATATCTGAAAAACTATTTTATTGATATACTGGGTGTAGGGTATTATATAGTCGGGCTTGACCGACTATATTTTCTTACTTGTTTATGTATGTATTTATGTACAGCTGCACATATGTGCAAAAATATTCAGATATACATATTTGCATATGCTCATTGTAAGTGCAAGTTTTATATCCTGTTTATGAAATCTATCATATTTCTTTGACTTCCTCAATGAGCATTTAAACATTTATAAATAAACACATATTTAAATTTTCCAGTATATTATAGTACACATTTAGAACTGCGACTAGTTACTTAGTATGCTGAGTCTGCCTAATAAGCAAAAATTTATGAAAAACTTGCTTTGCAATTTAAATGATTTTAATTTAAAAGTTGACAAAAAAAACCATATAAGTTATCGTTAAACCGGGGTTGCAAGCGATAATCATACGAGAGATTTCTTGACTAAAACATATAAACATAATTTCTATTAATATCGGACCACAGAATCTCAAGAACTTATAGTCGTTATTGGATGATAAGTTTTTTATGTCTGATTTAAGGTTTTCCTGTTTAAATCTTTAGCTTTTAAATAAATGTTTATTGGGTCTCAAAATTTTCCATTTCGAAAGTGTCTTTAAAATATAATGGAAATGTAACTTTTGGAAGTCAATGTATAATACATATGCATATCTATGCATGTGTGGTATGTGAATGTGAAAGTGTAAATATGCTTGCCAGTACATCTGCTAGTATATGACATTGTAATTTTAAAGTTGTTTTTAGTCATATGTATGTAAATTGTAATAGTATTTATTTAGTTTACCTTAGTACAATTTTCTTATATTAATAGTAAATTTAAACCTTAAACGGAAAATGATGATAATATTTCAGTTGTTTATATATCTCCTTCACCTAAATCTAGAATTGCACAAGTTGAGCTCATTTTTAAATTGACGCATACGAGCAGTCAGTGCACATTATTCCAGATTTTTCTTAAATAAACTAGAGAATACAACATAATAATTATTTTTATACGCACCACCAATAACAGTAGTGACAAAGGTTATATACGTAGGTCATTCCATTTGTAATATACATTCCATTTGTAATATTGAAAAATATTTATTAGAGAACCAATAATGATCTTCAATTGTCTGTCTCTGTAAAACACTCTCACATACAAAACGCCAAACCAAAATTAACCAGATTTATATGAAATCAATTACCATTCTTATAGGCAGTTTGTTAATTAAAATCAGTAAAATCGGTTCAGAAGAACCAGAGTTATGAAAAAATATGGAACTTATATACTAGATATGTATATGTACAAAAAAAAATCAAGAATCCCGTACTCAAATCAATACAAAGCAGTATCAATAGTACGGTAACTTTTTCCGAATTCCGAGGGTTAAAGATTAGTTGAGATTGCCGTTTTATATGCAACTGCAATGTTTGGCAAAAAAAACTGTAACATTAAATAATTTAGTCAGTTCAAATATCTTTCGCATCGATTCCAAACAGTAAATGTTCTAAAGTCCACAATTTAAACGAAGCAATTCTTATTGGAAAGATTGATACAATTTTTTCATTGAAACTTATTCGGTGTTCACACAGCACAATTCTTATTGCTAAATTGCTTGTATTTTTATTTGAGAGTATACAGAGAGTAAAACGAATTACAAGTAATACAATCAAGTGTGCACATGTCTTATCTTCCCCTCACCGCGATGTCGAGAAGGTATCCAGCTTAGCTTAAAAACTTACTTCGTGTAAATTGGGACAAAGAGTGGTAATTGATTTTACAAAAATAACATATAAATAAAAAACTAGCCAACAGCGAAGTAATGTAAAAATTGACCACTTTTCTTGTATAAAAACTATCGAAAAATTACAGTTAATCACTACCAATGAAAACTATAGCATACTCTGAGGGTTAAAACCATATTTGATGATATTTATATTCACAAGTAGTACATTTTTATCTTTTATATACACTTTAAAAACTATATATAACGAAGGTTACCAACCTAGGATTTGTGTAAATAAATTAATATTTTCAAAACATATTAAATTTACAACTACAACAGTTTGACAATAAATTTACCTGCATAATCAAACATGAATCGCTTCATAATACCATAGTAATTTTACAACAAATTCAATTTGACTTTACAAAAGTGTTTCTATTTACTGCACTGTCTTTGCTGCTAAGCCCGTCTATAGCCAGTTCCCTAAATATCATTTTACCACAAACTACCTAAGAATATTTCTGTTTGACATTACTCTGGTAACACTAAACGCACTAAGAAGACTTTTTACACTTAAAACCATCAACTTTCTACCTCTAATACAATTTTTCCTGCTTTTTTTTCTAACATACTAGACATACATACATATATATATGTGCATACAGTCAAAGACGACAATGACAGCAGTAGAGCTTACGTTGCAAACAGCAATGACAAACAAACAAAACGGAATGGGAAAAAAAGAACAAGTTAGAAATAAAGAGATGAATGTGATGAAATTTATTTGAAATTCAAACAAGAAGTCATATGCACAACTCCATGCAATATAAAAAAAATGCACGAAACGGAAAATTACAGCGGAGATGGTGGTAAAATTATACTAAGTAAAGTTTGTGAAAAAAATCTAGGAAAAATGTGATAAAAAAAGAAACGATGCAAAAACATATACATACACCTTGTATTGTATGTGTGTGTTACGAGTAAAATGCATACAATCAAGGTGTTTCATAAACATTTATATACATCCAGCAGTATGCAGTAAAGACGCCTTCCCAAAGGCCTTATTCTAAAAACACAAGGACATCCAGCTGCATTGCAAAAGCTATTACATTTTGCGCTGCTTTTGGCATGGTTGATAGAAGACCCACTAAACAATGGCTAAACAAGTATAACTACTATTAAAATGTCTCAAAGAAATATTCTTAATAAAAGCAACACAAAACTTAAAAAGGATGTATTTCTTTATATATTATATAGGCAATAACTTTAATTGCACTTTACAGCGCAACATTTTATAAAATACTAACCCCCTTATAATAAATAAATAAAAACTTACAACAGGTTTATAAAGAAACTTTCCATACAAAATTATAAATCTGTTGTTAGTTTTATGAATAAGGGCATAAATGTTTTGTATTTTCTCTTGGCATGGGTTTTGTATTATAAAGAAACCAAAATACAGAACATTATTGTTGTTGACACATATATAAATAATTGGATAATCATTCATGTTAATTTTTCATTCATTTTAAAAGGAAGAGTTAAGTCCTTCTATAATATCTTCTGAGAAAAAGCAGTATTGAATTAGCATCAAAGAATGTGTAAACAAAAGGCCTACAAATAAAGCCCTAACAATTTTTCCAGCTGGGTTGTAATCATTCGTACACGCAAACGTGCATACATATGAGCGAATAGTAGGGCAAAAATATGATATTTTTTTGTCATTTATCTCAACCATATAGACAAGTAGTAATACCAGAAGGAAGGTGTGTGTATATTGTCAATATTTATTTAAAAATGTCACTCAATAGCAGAAGAAGAATTAACGTAAAATAAAAAAAAACACATTTTTCTTTATTATAATCAGTAACTTGTTTTTTAAACTCATCATCAGTTGAAACATTTATATATAAATGTCATATTTAACTTTAAATCAAACAAATGAATTTTAGTGCGCAAATGTTAACTATTCTAAATAATTTATTTATTTGTAAAAATTAAAAAGCATACAATAAAAAAGCAATTTTAACACTTTCATTTAAGCATAATTTTTGAAATAAAGTTGGTGATAAAATATTAATTTTTCCAGTTAATTCATTTATTTGTAATAATTCAAAGAATACGATAAAAAAGTAGTTTGTACAACTAGCTGAGGGTTTCACGAATAAAAAGTTTATTTTATATTACAAATTATAAGTTGTAATAAAATCACAATATAACTATAATTCGCTTGAACTTATTATATTTTAAATTAACAATTTGTACCATACAACACTACATACAATTCATTTATTGTTTATAACTTAAGTTTTAATTTTTATTATAATTGTTTTCTTAATTTTTTATTTGGGCATCGTAACATTACGTTTGGTTCATCTCACAGCACCAAATCACTCCAAATGAATCAATGGTATAATGTGTTTGGGCTGCTATTTGTTACGCCCAAATGATATATTGTTCGACACGGCATAGCCTCATGTGTTGTTTTCCACACATATAGTATATATACGTATAATTGATGCGGCGGATATCTTCAATGTTTCCCACACATGAAGGTTGTTAGTTTTTACAACATATTTTAATTAGCGGGGGATTAACGATACCAAAATAATGTCATAATATTGTATAATCAATCAAAACAAATACAAAGGTTAGAAAAATTCGATATTTTTTTTGACAAAAATTAAAAAAAAGTTTTAATTATAAAAACCGGTTAATCGATCAAAAAAACTGGTTTGTCGAATAATTCGAAAATATAAAACCGGTTAACCGGTACCCATATGCAATTAATTATTCTATAGGAAATCAATTCAGTTGATATAATGAAACTGTTTTCCATTAGCATACCTTATCGTGGGAACCGATTTCATATAGACGATTTTTTAGGAAATTTAGTTTGTGGTTAAAATTATTTAAAATAAATTCGTAGAATATTTAATATTAATATTTTATTATTTCATTTCGAATTGTTTATTTGAGATGCTAATTTACAATGTTGTTATTTTCAATTTATAAAACATTCTTAACGCCTTTACTCAGATACAGCATTCATTAACCCATATATAATTCTTAAAACAATTCCATAACAATTATAAAATAAATTTTTAAGCATTTGGATTTTAGATAAATGAGAACAATTTAAAATCTTAAAATCATGTTAAAACTTAGAGCCTCATTATTAAACTACTTAACATTCTTAGTTAATTATTAATAAAGTTTTAGCTAATTTAAAAACAAATACTAATTTTTATTTTCATGTTACTTTTCAGATATTTTTAAAGAAAATATTTAACAATGGCAAGTAATTGAAATTAAATAGTTTAATTCATTGCTAATAATATAGTTTAGCAAAAATCTTAAAATTCATTAATCTATTTTGGCTTTGTGCCAGTAAATTAAATTCAAACTAAATAATCATATTTTCTTAAAAAAAAATTTAATATTTTTATAAATATTTTTAAACTTGAATTCAATAAATATAGCCATTATCTTTGTCACATTTTTTCAAAGAAAAAATACTTACAAATCCTGAGTCATAGGTAGCTATTATCTTTCAAATAAATACATTTGTATTAGAACCCAAATAAACGTATGTACACTTTTCACTCACACAATATTCTTACATGTATAAATGAAATATTTCAATTTAAACTTTTTCAAGGAGTTTCATTATATTCTCTTTTACTTTTATATTACAAATGATTTTACGAGCATTTTCTACATCACGTATGAACAAATTCAAATACAGCCTTAAGCCAGAAATTACATATTAAACATGACAACAATAAAAATTCTGTGTATGTATACGTATACGAGTATGTGTAAGTATTTGAGTGTATTATTTTCTATTTGTATTTATAAATAAAAAATGTAAAAAAATATTCCCAAAACAACAACAGTCAACACAACATCATATTCATGTTAATTATACCCTACACCACCATAGTGGGGAGGGTATATTGTATTTGTACTGATGTTTGTAACGTTCCAAAATATTAGTCTAACACCAGCCTTAAAGTATACTCAGAATCAGTTTCTGAGTTGATTAAACGATGTCCGTCCATCTGTCTGTAAATAAAATGTAGCATAAGACTTTTGTTCGGATCAAAGGTTGGTATTGAATTTGGTTTAAATCGGTCCATTATTTCACCTAGCCCCCATGCAAATGTCCTTCCGAAATAGATTTTTATCGATCAGAAATGTTTGATTTATGCACTTATCCATAAATTAGTTGTACATGAAGCCTAATCACACCTACAAATTTTGTGCAGATCGGTCTATAATTGACCATAGCTCCCATATATAAGGCTCACTTCCGAAAATCGCTTTAAAAAGCACAACTCTCTTAAAAATCTTGATATTTAAATAATAATCAGCACAAATACGATTTACTTAAGAGGCAATAAATGTTAAAAATGTTGGCATCCAAATAAAATTCAACACAAATAAGTTCTATGTATGCAGAAATCATGACACCAAAAGCAAGGGCCATAACTAGTTGATGCTTCCATATAAGATCCCTTCCAAGATTCACTTTAACCTCCATAAATCTTTTAAAAGTGTTTATAACGATAGACAATTTAACACATAATAATTATATGCACAGAAGTTATGACACTAAAGTTTTGGATGATCGGTTTATAATTCTCTCGTATAGAGTAAATCTGAAAAGCTGTTTTTGTACACATATTGGGTGCAGGATATTATATGGTCGGGCTTGACCGACTATACTTTTTTATTTGTTTTATAGATTGACTTTGTAAAAAGTTCATGTAGAAAAAAAAAATACGAAACGATTGTGATTATTTCTAAAATTGAATGCTTTTGTTTAAATTCGAACACAGTGTAATGAGGGTGAGGGAGAAAAAGTTTATAAGCATAAGAATATTGTTGATTATTAGGGAGGTGAGGTTATGATAAGAGAGTTAATGAGATTTAAAAATATTACAAAAATATTTATTAGTAAAATAACCCGATATACTAGGCTGGACTATCACTCTAAAGTTGGAGGGTTTCGATTCTCACCAATGGAAGTTTGATGTCCACAGATAATCCAAAAATCTTCGCAGTTTGAGTTTTTTTTTTTTAAAAAAATGTTGTGTATTCAGTAAACATCTTTCACAATTTTGAAGGTAAGCCTTCTAAAAAACCACATGCATTTATGAAATAGTTTACATTTTTCACCATTTTTTGAAAAATTAAGGTTGATCACGTGTAAAAAAAAACAACTCAATATAGGAAACTGAATTTTAAACAGGATTTACAGCTAGTATGTTTTTGTCAGAGCACAAACCATGACAATATGTTTAAGTTGACAACTGAGTGTATGACAATACGTTTGAGTTGCCACAATATTCAATACATATTGAGATGTGCACGTCCTCCTTTACAGATTGTCTTAATATTCAGATTATATGAATCATTCATATTTTGCTTCAGTGCGTGATAGGCCTAACGAACATAATGCTGCTGTCATCTGTACGAGCATAGATGGGATCGGAAGTCTAAAGTAAAAGATCGCTACGTAAAATAAGGTATATATTATGAGAAACAGTTGTACTTCTAAACTAATCTTGAACTCGTATGATGGGAAATAATCTGCAGTACAATTTTTGAAAATTCCGGTAAAAATCGAACGCCTTGAAATATCTAGAGAAATATCTACACTTTACTTTTGCCAAACCGTCACCATTTTCCTATAGCATGGTAAGCAAATCTCTTGTACTTGCAAAACATCTTAGAAGAATATTTTTTTATCCAGTCTGTTTGCAATTGTTATTCTTTTCAAATTTCTTTTAAAACTCCCCTAATTGTTGTACAATAATTTTGAAAAATTTATTATAACGAGTATTGTTTTTCTTGTTTTTTTTTTTATCACAATTTGTTTTTGATATTTTCATAGTAATTGTATGTATGTTTTGCCTTTTGGTTATATTTACTCAAATTTATGTGCAAAAGTTCGATGGTTGCCTGTAATTCGTGAGCTGTAAACGAGGTTGTTTAGGTTGCTTTTAAATTATAATTGTTTTTCAAAATGGCTGTGTTTGTTAACCCTTGTTCTACAGCGGTAGGAATGGTAGCAAACAAAACCAGCTTATATGTATAAGTATATTTAAATCTACGGTGTGGAACACACAAATAACCAAATCACAAAATCAAACTGTCAATATTTGTAATAAATTGTAATTCTTAATAGATTACAAAATAATTTATATAATTTTGATAACAACAAACTCATTTAAATTTAATTTACAATCGTTTTTTTTTTCTTCTATAAATTACTCAATTTCCACATTTTCCGGTAGTTGTTTTAACAGTTTAATTTTTTACACTTTTACAATATATGACTTTATAGTTTAAAGCCAACATACATACAGTGTTGGAGAAATAATAAGAACAGCTTCTTCATATTCAATGATGCGAAGAATACTACTAATGATGTTATGGTGTATAAATACTGATAAGCTTTTTATGAATCTCTTTAAATGACTCAATTTTATGTTTATTTATCAATTTTACTATGTACGCTTATGTTTTCAATTGATTTTAGTTCGGGAAAGTGTTAATAATGGGTTATTGCAAAGTACAGCACTTTACACTAGAGCCCCGACTTGCATCGCTAATGGAGACCAGCGAAATGCGACGCAAATCGAATCACCTTTTTCTATAAAAATGTACTGACGTTTAATATATTAGGGAAAATATTCAAAACAAAGTAAAATATTTTTTATTATTAATAATATACAAAAAATAAGTTCTTGATGGCAACCGTTACCAAAAAATACCTGTTTCGTCGGCATTCCAAATCTGCTTAGCAGAATACCTTCCTTTTTCAATTATGGCTTTCAGCTCAAGCTTAAGCTACTGAATCTGCACTGGCTGACTCTCCTTTTAATGCCACATTATGTAAATTTACCCGTGTTTTAAAGCGGTTAACCAACCGTTGATAACTTCGAAATCAACAGAATTTTCGTTACTACTATATGCAGTATTTTTCTCAAGGTCCTTGCTCAGTGGCATTCTTTGCTTATTTTGATCAATTTATCCAAATGGAAAGAAGGGACTCCATCTTAACCAAAAAAGGATTTCTTGCTTAGTATCTTATTTAGATTGCAGTGGTGTAACAATTTCAGCTAATTGATTTATTTTATCACTGTCTATGTTGGAAATTGTTCTTACTGTTGTAATTGCTAGACCAAGAGCTCTTCCTATATTAACCGCCTATTTTCCCGATTTAAAACGTTTTATTACGTTTTATTTAATTCCAAATTTAATAATTTTTTTACTGTGGCTCATTTTTGTTTGTCCTTAAAGTATTTTGGCAAATCACACAGTAAATTCTTATCATAACCGGACAGTTGTTCTTTGAAAACTTCTTAACGTACAGATCGGCCGGCCGACATTGTGCTCAATACTACACTACAAATGCTAAAAATAATATTCCACGATGCTGCAGCAAAAAATTTAACCGTTTTTAGCGACGCAAATCAAACCGATGCAAGTTGAAATTGCAACGACGCAAATCAAATTTTTCCAGATTTTAAAAAGCAACGCAAATAGGGACGATGCAATTCGGGCTGTAGTGTATTTGAAAAATAAATGATTTTAAAGGTTCGTTAATGATATGAGGTTGTTTCTCTTTATCTGGAGTACTGTACATTTATGCGAACTAGTAAAGTCTTGGCCGTCACAGTCGCTGGACTTAAATGAATACCTTTCGTGAGTCTTAAAAAATAAACTAATGGGAAAGAAACCTAAAATATGTGGGAATAAAGCAAAAAGGATTGTAATTCCATATCTACCGAAATATGTTTAAAACTTGTAGGATCTATGAATTGTACGTGTGAAGATCTATTAAAAATGGACAGAGGTTCAACTAAATATTATTATGTAAGACATTAATCTAATCTACCTTAGTAGGATGTTATAAATAATTCTTATGCAAATATATTGTTCTTATTAAATTGATTGAAATATTTACAAAAATTTAAAACAAAAATGAATTAAGGTATCGTTCTTATAAATTTTTACGACACTGTATATATAAATATATGCAATATAAAAGATATATGAAAGTGTGTATGTGTACAAATTGGTCATCTATTTTTGTTTACATACACATTCATCTAATAGTAAAAGTGTGAGTACGTATTGAAAAATCAAAAGATCAAATGATAAATTCAATTAATTAATTGTAAACTGAATATATAATTGAACAAATACATACAAATAAATAAATACATTTCTATGTACATTGATTATACATATCCCAGCAAGCCATATGAGTCCGAAAAAAATCTTTTCTGACACCTTTTTCGGAGCGTTAACGCTCTTTACGAACTCAAAAAACAATCATATTTGCACCTTCAGAAAAGAGGGTCATTACATTCCAAACTGGTCCGTCAGAAAGAGCTCTTAGATAATGTCAGAAAAGAGTCTTTTATGAGGGGTTTTTTGGGCTCTGTGTAATCTTGTTTTTATCATTCTTGTGTGGTACAGCTATGTTTTTTTGTTCAAAGCACTAATAACAGGACGGACAACAACGCTTTGATACACACATAATTAAGTTGAATTTCTGAGTCATACTGCGTACCGACTCAGGACAGTAACAAGCAAATTCTTTTTTCGCTCCGAAAATGCTCTTTTGTTGGACTCTTTTCTGACTCCTTTTTTCGGAGCGCTCCAAAAATGCGCTTTTGTTGGAGTCTTTTCTATCTCCTTTTTCGGAGCGCTCCTAGAATGGTATGCTGGGTATAGTCGTATAAAAACAATTTTAACTGATTTGGAATGAAAGAAATAAATATGTTACAAATGTTCAATAAGTCCATACAATACAAGCAGCAATAAAATGCCGACAATGTCTAATGTCAAAAGTAAATTGTAAAAAATATAAATATAATTACACACTATAAAGTCATTCAGACTTAAACACACATACGTTTACACAATTATTTGTATAATGAATGCATTATACACTAAGTAAATCAATTAATTTTTTAGGAAGAATTCGTTTTATACTTGCAATATGTTTAAAATATACATCACTCTCAAACGTCTAGACTGATAACAATGCAATCTACCACATGTAAAAGAAATTTGTTCCCAAAAAAGTTCTTTTGTTTAAAATTTCCACGTAACAAAAATATTAAACTTTGCTTTTTTTATATTTTAGAACTGTTCACCAATTCAATATTCAACTTAATGGGAAAGAGAGAGAGAGAGAGAGAAAGAGAGAGCGCGCGCGATAAGAGAAATTTTATTGTTATAGGGAATTGATATTTTGGTGATGAATATAAATTAAAAATCTGCTAAAAAAATCGTGTAGTGTATTTACTTATCATAGTTACAATTTGCTTTTGTTACGCATAAATAAATAAGTCATAATTTAATAAATGTTTAAAATATTATTATGAAAGCGTAGTTTTTTTAGAAACTGAAAAACAATTGATGATAAACAAATACAATAGAGTGGTTCGAAAAAAAAGTTGCGTCGTTCACCCCCTAGGATTAAAGATAATGTAAAAACAATTCCAGAAATATTTATTTTTTATTTTTTTGCCACACCTGCAAATACCGCCCTTTTAGTATTTTGTTCACTGTGACGCTATTTTTAGTCCGATCGTAATATTTTGTATACCGGTATTCATGGCTCTATAAGGGCTACATTTCTGTCCTTAATCATTTTTAATCATCAAAAATCAAATTATAATCATGACTTTTAAAAATTCGTTCAAAAACATTTAGCATTGTTGTGGCTACGAACCAAGTTTTTAAAAGTCATGACTAGAATCTGACGTGGATGATTAAAAATGATTAAGGACAGAAATGTAGCACTTACAGAGCCATGAACACTGGTATACAAAATGTTATGATCGGACTAAAAATAGCGGCAAAAAAATATTTCTGGAATTGTTTTTACATTATCTTTAATCCTAGGGTGTGACTGGCACAACTTTTTTTTTTATGAAAGGCGAACCACTCTATGATACAATATTCACTAAATATTAATTCAGTTTAAAAAATAATTGAGATACAATTTATAAAGGATATGAAGATAATTGGTAAGAAATCTTAATTGTAAGGAGTAAAAAAATAATTTGTTTAATTAAACTACTTTAATAAAACAAGTGTTTTGGTAACACTACTACAACTAGTGGCAACTGGCAATTACTTTGCACTATGGCGCATAATAAAATAAAAGCAAACTCTAATAGAATTATAACGACTGACCACTTGTGAAACAAGCAATCTCACGAATAAATACTTAAAAAAAGAACTTTAAGGAAAAAAAATGGTTTTAAAACCGCATGTTTTACTGTGTACTTTTTTGTTGAACTAAACAATGGTTTTAACGCAAAGCAACAAGGTATAACTATGTAAAATGTGTACAAAATATATAGTTACATATGTATACTGATGCTTAGTTGCCTTTGTAATATTTTGCAACACAATGCCAATACACACATAATCATAAATAGTTATAAGTACTTGTTTGTTGCCCTGTATTATACACAATACCTTTACAATACATTCTGCATGGTTCTATAGAGATGGCTAACAATTTTGCAAATTGGTTTTTAAAATGAATATAAGTACATGAACACTACTACACAACACTAGCACAACAAAATATACTAAAATTTTAACAACTAACATCCATCCATAAGGTACTTAAAAGGGAACAAACTGACAAAAAACTACACAACACAAAAACTTAACAATATACAAGTACAACAGCAGTAGGAAAAACATCTATGGCAAAAGTAGCACCCAACTTTTTTAGAAAGTATTATGGAAAAACAAATATAGTGGGTCGTGCGTGCTTATGTAAAGATACTACACCTATGTATTGGGGTATTACATAACAATCCGAAAGGTTCTATGCAAAAAAACAACATCAATGGAAGTGTGCTGGGAGCTGTGAACAGTTATGACTAAATATGGACTAGGGAACATTTCATAACATGAAACTTATCTGTACAAAATTTGTTGAGATTACTAGAAATTTTGACAATCATAAAATTTAAATCATGATTTATCAGCATATAAAAGTGTAGCAAAATAGCTTTCATATTTACTGACTAATTATCCAGCAAGTATATTTTTGAAGATTAATTTTTTTGCACCAAAAAAAAAAAAACGAAAAAAAAAAACAATTTCACATGTTTCAGACACTAACACAAAACTTAGGATACCAAAATCTCTGATGTAGGGTTAACACAGTATACAAACATAGCAATAATGTAATATTATCAAAAATATATGTATGAATGAATAAAGAAATGAATATATAAGTGAATGACTCTCGTTTACATGAAACACCGTAAATGAAACATTTTGCTATTAAACTTGTTACTGTATACAGTAGATGTATTTAAAATTCTAACAAACTTAAACTAATGGATCACACGTAGAGACCGAAAATAACTCGTCCATATAATCAAAAATCAAAATTGTGATTTATGTTTTGTTGTTTTTAAAAATAAATCACTTAAAATAACTGCTATAAAATGGTTTTTGTTTACATGGTTTGGTATGACCTTGTTTATTTTTTCTTGTTTTTTTTTTAACGCTTTGGTAAGAGACAAACTATTTCAATCTTAATATAGAAGTAACAAAAAATCGAATTTTATATTCAAGCTTCATTGATTTGCGCTTTTAGCACTTTTTAACATTTATTTTAACATAATATTTATTTAATATAACATTCGCCACTGCAGGCTACACGACTATACGATTGCAAATGCCGCCCTGTAGCCAGCTACTTAATTATTTTGAAAACGACAACTACATAGTAAGCAGCTGATTCCGAATTCTGACATTTTAATAAAAAATAAATTTGTTCTTTGAACTTTTTAAATACCATAATGAAGTAATATATTTTAAACAATAAAACACTTACAAACTTTAAAAATATAAACAGCTGTTGCAGTAATCCAGTGCTGCCACTTAAAGCTTTAATTTTTTCAAAGTAGCATTTTTTTTTCATGAAACATGAAAAACATACATATGTACATGATTCCAGAAATGCTAATAAACTTCACTCAATTTTATAAATATAAAATAATGATCATAACATTTTAATTTTGTATTTTTCTTTTTTATGATTTATAACGTGACCTTTATGAAAAACAATTTAATTATAAATCAATCATCTTGATTATTTCCGTTATTTTCTTTTCTGTTTCTCTCGACCACAAACCTAAAATGGTCTCTTATAAATCACTCTCTAAGTGATATAAAACAAAAAATAAATTTTTAATGATAAGTGGTGCCAATTAACCACTAAAAGTAAAGTGATTTAACCTCTGATCACAGGTCAAATGGTCTAGCAGCATTTGTACTTGATTACAATGAGCTGTCATTTATGCATCGATTCTTCTGATTTTCAAAGCCAAAATTCTCTAAAGTACAGTGGCTCACATTGAAAGTTGGGCAAACTGTTTGTAAAATATTAAACCTAATTTGAAGAAAGAGAGACTTATTTATTATTAAACACAAAAACAAATAAATATGGTATTCTACCCTTAATATAACTGAAACAAAAATAAAATAATTAAAAAAAAACGTTAATAGTATGATCACACTGAAAGTCCGTCAGGTCATTAAATTCAATTATTTATAAGATATTTAGTATTTTGTTGCATATCCTTTTTGTGTATCGATGGCTTGGAGTCTTTTTAAAACCGATTTGAGTGCCCCGTTAGACTAGGCGATAGAGTGCCGCACTATCAGTGAAAAAGTTGCGGGTTCGATTCCCGCTAAATACTCTGGATGTTTTCTGCAGATAAGCCAAAAGCTACGCAGTTTATGTTTGTTATTTATTTAAAAAAAAATAATAGCCCGTAGTTGTGTTGCCATACAACCAATTTTTTGCACACATCAGGACTTATTTGGTTCCATTCTTCCACTAGCGCAGCTTTGAGCTGGTACATAATCTATTTTACATCTGTCGTCTGAGCTCATCCCATAAATGCTCGATTCCGTTAAGGTCTGAACTTTGCGCAGGTGTTTTCATATACCAGTTCTATGCTATTAGCGATGTGTCCTTCGGGTCATTGTCCTGGTAAAATTTAAGGTTATTGGCAATCCCCAATTTATGAGCACTTTGTTGTTATTCCTTCTATAAAATGAGAATTTCCGACACCGGAAGCAGCCATGCAACCCCACACCATACAATTTTTTTTTAGTATTTTTAGGGAAAAACTCCTCATTAAGTTTGCGCCACACATAACGACGGCCATCACACCCAAATAAATTGAATTTACTTTCGTCCGTGAAAAGAACTTGTAAATTGTTAAAGTAAATTTTTAAAATCATCTTGCTTGACTTTGAATGTGAGCCACTGTTCTTTTTTTTAAATAAATTTACACATTATCCTTTGTAATAACTTGAAAATTAGTACATATACATAAATATTTGGAAATATATTGGTTATTGTAAATGAAGCTCTCAATTCATATTAATAGAGATTTTTAAAATATAAACAACACATTTTTTATATTTTGTATTTTGATGATTACTAAAAGTTCTGAAATTTTTCAATCGAACTTTCATATAATTTTGTCAATCGAACTATTTATTTTAGAGAAACATATTAAGCATTTATGAAAATTTCTCAGATTTTTATTTAAAATATTTCAAAAAAGTTCATGAACGTCATAATTCATATATGATCTACTCTTAACTAATGCTGCTTGTTTTCTCAAAAACATTTTTGATGAGTATGTTGTGTGTTATTGTTGTTATTTTTCTTACGTAGTTACTACATGCTTGTAAGTAAGTACTACATCTGTGTATTTTTGCGTATGTTGACGTGTTACATCAATTGTATAAAAATTGCTACTTTTCACCAACCATTTTTACCCTATTGAGACTTTTCCGTCTAACGAATAAAAAAAAACATCAACACCATAATTGTTGTAATGTATCTGTTAGATTTTTGTTTTTGCATAAAGTTGTTTTAGTGTTTTCAACAACTTTCATAGCCATCTGTATAGTTTAATTCTATAAAAGATCATGTACGGTAGCAATAGCAAACGGCATCCGTGTTGCCGTCATCATTAGTAGTAGTTGTTGCTTAGCTTATTTAATAAATTAATTTTATGTTTATTAAATTTAAATTTACTTAATTGACCCCCATTCATTTGTTAGTTGTTTGTTTGTGTTTCTATGACATGCGCTTATTTACAGTTTGTTGGGATTGTACTTGTTTTCTTACAGTGGACAATGAAAGTTGAGCTATGGCATGGGAAATATACGATATACTTATGTTTTTTATACATATAAATTACTAGAAATTAATTAGGTATTAGGTACTTTTTTTTTAATTTAACTATTCAAATTGTTCGTACTTAAAGTAAAGTAACGTTAACAAATTTTTGTTTTTCATCCTTTAATTTTTTTAACGTTTGAACTACAATTTTTATAAAGCTTCCCGTTTGCATTGCATTTTTTACGCTTCTAACTTCCGGCACTCTTGAAAAAAGCCATAAAAAGCTTTTAGAATATTGTACTCAAACTGAAGCATGTATTGGCCCTAAAAAAATCAAATCTACAACTAAATACAACTAAAATAATCATTTGGCAAAAAACTGATATTGTGGTAAATAGTAGCAGGAAGTCTCTCTCATGGAATTGTACACATACTCGTATACTGGGTAATTCAAGTAGAGATACTTTTTTCAAAAGCCTTTTTTTGACAGATCACGTGTGAGTCGTGTCATGTTATTTTTGTTTGGCATTTCACAATGGAAAGCCTTACGCCAAAACAACGTTTAGAAATCGTTTAAATTTATTTCAAAAATTCACGTTCTGTGAGGAAAGTGTTTCATGCACTTCGTTCACCTAATGGTCAACAAAATCGGCCTACTGACCGGACTATTCGCAACACCATCACCCATTTTGAGACCAAGCATTTATTATTAGGTAATATTCGACCGAATAGACCACGTCCAGCACGCTATGAAAAAAATATAGCGGCCGTAGCTGAGAGTGTACACGAACACCATTGATAGTCGATTCGGCGCCGTTCGCAGCAACTCGTACAGCAAAGCGTACAAAAGTGAAGTCACTGGACCTTCCCAAGCGACAACACTTCGATGAGCACATAATTTCACGTTTTGGATCGATTGGCCACTAAGATCGTGTGGTATCACCCCGTTAGACTTTTTTCTGTAGGCATATGTAAAGTCTAAAGTTTATGTGGACAAACCCGTTTCGATTCAGGCGCGTGTCATTCGCTAGTTACCAGTCGAAATGCTCGAACGAGTCATCGAAAATTGGACTCAACGGATAGACCATCTGCGACGTACAAACGGCCAACAATTGATAGACATAATCTTCAAAAATAAATCCATTAAATTTGAATTTTCTGAGTGATTTTTTGAGAAATGGAGTAATGGCCAAATAGGTCTTACTTAGATCCGTTTAATGGGACCCTTTGTGGAGATATGGCCCCTGCAAAAGAGATATGAGAGATGAAAGAAAAAATAAATGGCATTAAACTAAAATAAAGTAATAAGTTGGATTAGACCCACAGCAGAATTCATGGAACCAAATTGATTGCTTCGACTCAAAAATATATAGTACTTCTGTTGTTTGTATTGTTTAAATGTAAACCAGAACGTTTTTAAATTTTTTTTTGTGTTTGCTGTTACTTGATGATGATTTTCATAGCATAAACAAATACTAGTAGAGTAGATACGAAAATAAAAAGTATTTGCTTGTACTGCGACCATTTGGATCAACAGATTTTGTTAGAAATACATTTTTCGTATACAATTGAATAAAATCTAAGGGTGGTTTAGTATTTTTCGGTTTTTATATAATAGCACTCTCATTACAAATGTATTTATTTGGAAGTCACCGTGCATGACTGTAGGTATTATGAACCCTGCAGATATTGGAACTAACTGCGCTTTCATAAATATTTTAACCACTTTTTAAGACTACCTATATGTATATGCAATACTATTGACAGGTCCATTTAACAAAGTGAAATCATTGCAATATAATCCATAACCAGCTGCAACACAACCTTTAGTTAGCGAAATACCTAACATAAAGTTTGCTAAAAAATCACCTACTTTTTTAATGAAAAAAAAAAACAGAGACAATTCAAATTTAATGGAGAATGTTTATTATCATTTGAAGGAATATTCTTTGGCATTTATTTTTTGAAGATTATGTCTATCAAATTGGCAGCTGCTACGTCGCAGATGGTCTATCCGTTGAGTCCAATTTTCGATGATTTGTTCGAGCATTCTAACGAAAGTCTAACGGTGTGATGTCACAGGATCTTAGTGGCCCAAAACGTGAAATTATGTGCCCACAGAAGTGTTCTTTCAATAAATCCATTGATTGATGCGATGTGTGGGAAGTGCCGCCGTCTTGCTAAAACCAAATGTCGCCGAGATCACGAGCTTCAATTTCAGGCATCAAATAGTCGGTTATCATGGCACGATAATGTCCGAATCGACTCTCCACGGCCTTCGTGTACACTCTCAGCTACGGCCGCTATATTTTCTTCACAGTGTGCTGGACGTAGTCTATTCGGTCGAATATTATCCAATAATGAATAATGGCTTTCAAAATGAGTGATGCTGTTGCGAATAGTCCGGTCAGTAGGCCGATTATGTTGACCATTAGGTGAACGAAGTGCATGAAACACATTAATCACAGAACATGAATTTTCGATTTGTAAACGTTGTTCAGGCATAAGTCATTCCATTATGGAATGCCAAACAATACTAAACAAAAATAACATGACAGCATGACACGACACACCCTATATGTGGATAATTTCGTTTAACCTTTTATGTTTGTTTCGGAACTTCAGAATTTCACGGTTGAAAAATTATTCTTTGATAAATACTCCTTTCAATATATATATATTTAATTTAACAGCCTGGCGTCCAACTCTAAAATAATACTAGTTTCCATCTATTCTTAGTCACGTCTTAGTCAGCCGACGTGTATTTAAGGATACAATGTTTATGACAAGTTGGATTTTAGAGGAAGTAGACCGCTGAAGAACCAAGACGGCTTAGGTATTCTCTGGATGGAAAAAATAACTGCATGACATGTTAATGAAAAGACTTAAAATATTACTACAGAAAGTAGATTGTTAATAAGTCTGAAAACTGCAGGATATTATGGCATGCATGCATACCTGCATGAGTATGTGTATATATCTGAATATCTGTGGATATAAATATATTTAAGAGAAGTTTTTAACACATAAATACTCGTATGTTGCGGCATTATTGCATTGTTATGAAACCCTTAAGGCGTTTGTTGTGATGGCATATTTTAAATATTCAGTGTTGTTTTCTATTGTATTTCATTGTTTTGTTTAGTTTGTTCTGTTTCCATTGTTTTTTTTATTATTTTTTTTTTTTGATTGTATTGTTGTGGCTCTTTCTATGTGTTTATATTCCAAGCTGTGACATTTTGTATAACTGTCTGTGGGTTTGGCTTCTATGTTTCTGTATTATTTGGTGTGTTTTTTCTTCTGTTTCATATCTCTTTTTATAAATGTCTGATTGTATTGTTTTAATATGTGAAAGAAAATAAGGATTTTGCACAAAATGCATTCATTTTTGTAAAGTACATATGTATATACTTCAAAAACTCTTGAAATGTGCGGCCATTCACTTGTAATGAGACAGCTGCAGGTGCGCCAACATGTTACAAGTTAAATACTTTTTGTTTATGCAAAAAGGGCCTTAAAGTGAACGAGTTTTTGCAATTTATATGAATAAAACGGTAAAAAGCACATCTAAGGGCCCCTTTCTGGTTCTTAGTTTTATGCCAACCCTTAAGCTAAGCGGCAGTAATAACCTCTTGCTTGAATGGTTATGCTATTATAAAGTTACTGCAACTGTTACTTTTATATCCTCATTTTCATACTTACCCAATCAGGTGTTGCATGTGAGTGTGCAATAGTAGGTCTGGTTGTGTGTCCTCATGTTCAGAATCACACAATGGGTAACAAGATATACTCCAGCCACACATCCATACAAACGCTGGCAATTACGAACAATGGCATCATAATTATAATTGCATTTTAATGGTTTACGTGGTGGTTAGCGTTCGTTACATTAACCATTTTTTTAAACTGCTTCAATTTCTGCTAAAAAAAAGGGAGAAAATAACAGGCTTTATGCATTTTTTTAAACAATTTCAGTTTTCTATAGAGATCTGTCTGCATTTTGCTTATTTTTGAAATATACAAGCAGTGACAAGGAATTTTGTTGGTTATAGAAATATTGAAATACAATTGGAATAGGGAATGTTACATTTGTTTTATAATTGTTTATAACTTCATATTGTATAAACCTTAAATAAGACAAATCTTTGAAAATGTTTTAAGAACTTTTAAAATGTGAATTTCCGTCACCGCTTGTATAATATTCGCTATTTATATTTTGTATGCAGATTATTGGCGATATCCATACTCCTCCATTACATTCAACAATCAACCTCTGGTATTTGGTATTTGTTTTACAAATTTGCGGTTTTATTGTTGTGAGAGTTTTTTCTACAAAAAAAAAAATTAATTACAACAATTATATGTAAATAAAAATTTATTTAGTGTGTCTAGTAGATATATATATAAAAAAATAGTAAAACAAATCTGTTTTTATGAATTGATGTAATAGGGTCTTATTTTGTTCTCTAAAGTAGCTAAAACTAATATTCTGATTTCTGAAATAATTTTGCTATTTAAATAACTGAATATAAATTCGGGTGGTTTTTCTGGAAAATCAGTTTTCAGACGTAGATCATTTTCATTCGTCTGGGTATGTTAACAATTAAATACATTTTTTATAAGGGAAGGTCTATTGTATATATATAGAAATCATTTTGCTATTTTTATACAAACTTATCTCATGTTTATGCTCGCTGCATTAATATTTTATAGTTGATAAAATAAACGAAATAAAGCAAGGAAAAACAAGTAAGAAAGTATAGTCGGTCAAGCCAGATCATATAATATCCTATCTATACCCGGTATATGTGAAAAAACAGTTTTTCAGAAATTAACGCTATAGGAGAGCTATAATCTATTATGGACCGATCGATATAAACACTTATACGTGTTAAACTGATTTTCGTAGAGGATCTTATATGGGAGCTATGACTAATTATGGACTGATCGTTATAAAGTTAGGTGACATGATATCTGTATATGTGAAGCTTGATGTGATATTCGGAAGGGCCGAATGATTTGTGTATAAATGAAACATATTTGTGTTGAATATTATTTATTTACCAACATTTTTAAGACAGTTATGCTTTCTAAAGTGATTTTAGGCAGTGGGCCCTATATGAGCATTTTATTTATGACCGATAAACTCCTCTTACGGCAGGAAATTTTTATGGGGGCTAAGTGCAGTAAGACCCCAATTTCAATAACAACCGTCCTTCGGCTGAAAAATTATCATGTACCAAATTGTATGAAAATATCTTTAAAATTACGACCGGTACTCTGAGCACAAGCTTTCCATGGACAGCCAGCCAGACGGTCACTTTGAAAGTGATTTTGAGTCGATCGGTATACTTTAAGTTGTATGTTGGACTAATATTTGTTGACGTTACAAACATCAGCAGAAATCCAATATATCCTCCCCTCTATGATGGTTTAGGGTAAAAATATATGTATATATATGTAAGTATATCTACATATACTATATATATATAATATTTAAATAACCCAATTGCATTTGAACAATAAACTTAAATATTTGAGGTCATTTATTGTTGGGGAATTGTGTCATTATTAAATTTTTCAAATAGTTTTGTTCCGAATCGATAATAATATTAAACATTTATATACATGTGTATATACACACATATTGTGTTTGTATGGGTCTATGCTGATATGTTTTAAAAGGATATTCTGCGTTTTTTTTAGCTCTTACTTGTGGAATATACTCGTACATACTACGTTGTTCGTTTGGCTATTATACTTTTGGGATTTTTCCGTTTTTTTTAGGTTTCATTGAAATAGAAAGTAGGTTATACTGTTGCAAAATTTCATAGCTAACTAAAATTTTATTTATTTTGTTTTGTGTCCGTGGTCTTAATTATTTAAATTGTTAAAGTTTTTAATGTTGCAAAAAAGTACAAAAATGAAGAAGGTATTTAAGTATTTTTTTTATTTTTCAAAACGGCTAATGAAAGCAATTTTGCTTTAGTACTTTCTTTTTATTTTCAGAATTTAGAATTTACTTCGAACTTAAGAAAATCTCACACTTTATTTGATATATTTATTTTTATTTAATTATTTATATTTTGTAAGCTATTAGGGCGTAATTAATCCCCGTTATTCATATGGCAAATACAAAAGTATAATTTTATATATACAAAAAAATCAAAAATGTCTGTATATATAATTTTAACCCCCCTGTTGCACAAATGTTGAATACTAAAAGTAATTTAAATTGTAATAAATGTTTACTGCCACCTTCTATAGATTTTCCTAAACAATTTCCATAATCTTGAAACTCGGACGACAACTGATCTATTCATAATCTGGGAAGAATATCTAGGCATAATTAATGAACTAGTTCTAGCTGACAAGCCAAAATTAAATCTGTTTAAAAGGTACAATAGCTCTTAAATTTCATAATCTTATAAAATTGCAACAATATTCTAAGTTCAAAAAAATTTTCAAAATCACATTGCAGAACATTAATAATAGAAGATGTTATATGTATATGAGAACCATATTTAAATCCAAAGATATAACGAGCTACATTATTAAAGCATTGTTTAAGTTTTTTGATACCATTCCGTGATATACCCGAATATACCTCCAAACCATATAATAATATAGGAAGACACAATGCCATAGCTACTTGCCTTTTTACTACAGCAGGTAAATACAAACCAATATTATATAAACGTTTGAGAACAAAATTAATCCTAGAAATAACGTGATTCACATGGAAGTCAAAATTTAAGTTGTTATCAATATATATATTTAAAGTCTTGTAATATGACCGTGTTTCAGAAGCATTCAAACATAAACAATTCATATCAAACCACTCCTTAATAAGTCTCAGATCCTAATTCACCTTCCGTTTCAAAAAATCTACAACACGTCCCTTATCATCTGCCAGTAAATGTTATGCATGTGTATAACATTTACAAAATTGTATGTGCCGGTACAATTTGTTCAAATAAATCATAAATAGAAGAGGTCCCAAAAGAGGGCCTTGGGGTACCCATCTAAAAGTTGTTGAAATAGTACCTCCAGACTGAATATATTGGTACCTGTCATTAAGAAAAGACCAGCTTAGCTTACAGGCGGATGAACCACAATCAAACTGTAGTAATAATTTATTACATAATATTTTATGTCTTAAGGAGTCGAAGGCTTTGCTATAATCAAAAATATAAGAACTTTATTAATTTTTTGGTCCCTCCGGAACCACAAAAGTGCAATGTTAAATTTATTGTCTAAATATTTGGTAATTATGTCTTGTTCTCAATACAATTTAATATTGTAAAATATAAAATGTAATATTTTTAATATTGCATATAAATTTGTATCATAGCTAAGCTAAAGATAAAGAAAGAAAGAAAAAAGTTAAAAATTCTTCCAGTTCTTTGTTGTTATTTTATTAATTATATTTATATTTTATTAATAATAATTTTCTAGACTACTGTTTTTTCTTAATGAAAAATGGTTGAACTTTTTATTAATTATTAGAGAAAATTTCTTTTTATTTCGGCTTGAATTCATTTAATTAATAACTCAAAAAATACCCTTGTAAAGTTATATTGGCACACTGGCATGCATTTTCTACCCTGCCAAGGATGACGCCCTTTAATTAAAATTAATAACTTTACAATAGTATTCTTTACAAATATAACTTTACAATGGTATTGCTTGAGTTATTAATTAAATGATAATAAGAAATTATCTCTAATAATTAATAATAATTATAACTATATTTTATTAATTATATGAAAAAGCGAATTTAGTTAAAACTTTGTATTTAAAAATCGCCTAAAAAATTAATAATGCAATTGTTTCAATTCACATTTAAATTGTTAGCTAATTTGTGGTTAATCAAAAGCATAGAAAGCATTCATATTCTAATTAACTATAACTGCAACAAGTTGTGGAATGTATGTATGTATGTCTTAGATTACACATATTCCATTGTTTTAATTAAATGACTGTAATGTTCAAAGGTTTTTAAACATCCCTGCTAATGAAAACAGTCAAATGTCTATAAGAAATTTCACTATATAGTGTATTGTAATTCTGTTTTTTTTTTTGATACATATAAATTTAATATCATTGACATTTACAAACAATATTTTTTTTTTGTATTTACTTGCAGATAAACAAAAGTTAAATATTTTTTAACTTTAAACTTACTTACAACTAATAAATAAAGTTTCATATTTTCTGATGATATTAAATTATATAAAAAGAATATTGAGCACATAACAACGTTGGAAGTTACCATGCCCCCGACCGCCATCCTGCTACACACAAATATACATATTTACATATGAAAAATCAAATAATAGCTGCTGAAATAACAAGAAGGGAATACAAAGCCAAATACGGCTTAATAATAAAAACAACAACAATACTGATGTTATTAAATATAAAGTAGCAACAGAAATAACATTGTTTTTCATCATCGTTATTGTCATTATTATTATTATTATTTTTATCAACATCACAGCCATTAACAACATAATCATCAGCAGTGAAATGTCAATAAAACAATTTATTAAGCCAACACAAACATGAACCGTAAGAATGAATACAAACACATTAAAGAAGGCATAAATACCTACATATGTATACTATATACTACAGCACAATGGGTCGGTTAAAAAAAATGTGGAATTTATATTATGAATGAGCAAGCTGTATTTCACAGAGTATTTAAAATCATAAACCGATAACCGGTTAACATGTTTTATTTTGAAAAAAAAAAAACGACCTACGCTGATTAAAATTCCGATTCTAATATGTTTCCAAAAAAGTCGGGGTTTTTAATATTCTAGTATTGAAGATGACTATTAGCAGTTGATTCCATCCTTTTGTGTGCAAAAATCTTTCATTATTGACATATTTATTCCATCCTTGACATCTGTGGGTGTATTGAAATAAAATGTCAGCATGATCTTGCGCCACTGTATATTTTGCCAATAAAAAAAACAATGAATTAATAAGCTACCATTCCAGTATGTGAGTATATAAGCCTATAGGTATAAATTAAAAAAGTGAAAAGAAATAAAATATTTTGATGAGAATGTAGAAAATAAGAAACCAACAATAAATATAAACAAACAAACAAATTGTTATAATAAAAGAAAAAGCAAAAAAAAAAAAAACACCAAAAATAAATACAATAGGAAAATTACCTAAAAAAGATTAAAATAAACAAAAACAGCCGCAACGAAATTAAGCAAACCTGGCAAACAAGTGAAGAAACAAATAAAAATCGTAATAAAAAAGAAAAAAAAAAACATGAAACTTTTCACATAAAACCAGCAATAACGTTTAACAGTACAGTGGATCTACAAGTGAGTCAGATACTCACACATACATACGTATGTATGTTTATTACACAACCCAGCATACCATTCTAGGAGCGCTCCGAAAAAGGAGTCAGAAAAGAGTCCAACTAAAAAGCATTTTCTGAGCGAAAGAAAAATTTGCTTAAAAAATTATTTTTTTTTCATTTTTATATATTTTATTTAACTGAATTCCATTTTATTTTTTTTTACGGTAAATACAATTTATTTAATTTTTTTCATTTATAATTTAGTTTATTTGTAAATGAATTCCCTTTTTGTTTAAGTAAAAACAATTAAAAAAAATAATAATAATAAATGCGACCTTTAAATTTGTTGTATTTAAAATTGCAATGACTCTTTTTTGACATGATGTAAGAGCTCCTTCTGAGCCCAAAAGACCCTCAGAAAAGACTCTTTTCTGACATTATCTAAGAGCTCTTTCTGACGGACCAGTTTCGAATGTAATGACCCTCTTTTCTAAAGGTGCAAATATAATTGTTTTTTGAGCTCATAAAGAGCGTTAACAAAAAGGTGTCAGAAAAGATTCTTTTCGGACTCATATGGCTTGCTGGGAACCCAGCATACCATTCTAGGAGCGCTCCGAAAAAGGAGTTAGAAAAGAGTCTAACTAAGAAGCATTTTCGGAGCGCTCCCAAAAAGGAGTCAGAAAAAAGTCCAACTAAGGGGCATTTTCGGAGCGAAAGAAAAATTTGTTTGTTAATGTCCTGAGTCGGCACGCAGTATGATTAAGAAATTCCACTTAATTATGTGTGTACCAAAGCGTTGTTGTCCATAGCTGTACCACACAAGAATGATAAAAACAAGATTACACAGAGCCCAAAAAAACTCATAAAAGACTCTTTTCTGACATTATCTAAGAGCTGTTTCTGACGGACCATTTTCGAATGTAATGACCCTTTTTTCTGAAGGTTTTCGGAGCAATAATGATTGTATTTTGGGCTCATAAACAGCATGAACGCTCCGGAAAAGGTGTCAGAAAAGATTCTTTTCGGACTCATATGGCTTGCTGGGAAGTTTATGGCTACGTGTGCATAAAACTTACACAAGCATACAAACATTTAAATACAGTTAGTTATCTCTGACTACAAAATTAATAGCCATAGGGAACATTTTTCGATGTAAAAAATATGTTTAACTTGTCGGTAGATAGGTATGTGTATGTCTATATATGAATTTCCGTTTCCGTTGACACACATACCAGTTTATGTAACAATCATCAAAACCACCATCATCATCACCACTGCCGCCACCTTTATATCGAGCATACATTTCAGCTAAACTGAACTGGCTTTGCTGGTTCGTTGGTTGCTGAATAGTGACCACATACACATTCTGTAAGTTCTAGTTAGTATTTAGTACTGCTGTTTTTTTTTTTTGAAACATCAAAAGCAACAAATATATTTGTAAATACTGGGTATGTAGCTTTTTTGAAATATGTTTTTTTGTTCTTGTTGAAGATCATTTTATTTTCACTATAGTTACGAATACAAATATATTTGAGTTCCAGGTTTTGGGTCTTCTTTATTCTATTTAAATTGTACATATGTTTGGTTTGTTTTAGAGCACAGAGACATGTTGTTTGCAGGTTTATTGATGCAAAATATATAGGTTGTTTTAAATGTATAGCACTTTAAAATTGAATAAAGCAAAGATGATCTTCTTAAATTGAAATGAAATTTACTTCATTCGAAAGATAATCTTCCGGTATTATAATTTAAATATGACCGCCACGGCTGACTCGGACTTAGTCTAATCTGGAGTTCCAATTTTCGATGACTGTTTTCAACATTTGTGGCCGTATATCGGCAATAACGAAGCGATTGTTGTTCTCCAAGTCTTGTTTATTTCCTACATGTTAAAAACCCCATATCCGCCTTTCTGTTTTCTTTTCGCGGAAACATACAAATATATAATGTGCAACTGTCTTAAATGCTCCAGGTACATTTTAAAACTTCAATTATTTTTAGGCGCGTGTTTACAACGGCATTGTATTTAATAGGGATTTTCTCGCTAACCAAAAAATAAAACAAACAGATACAAAAAGTAAATGCAAAATATATACCACGAATCAACATTAATTTCTTTATAAACAATATTCGTGCTTTAAAACAAACTAATAAATAAACAAAAATTCAAATATATAATAATAACTTTCAAGTCTTCTTGTTTTTTTTTGTCCATTTTTTAGGTTCTTATCTCCATTTAGATAATATTTATGCCTAACTGCAGTTACACGTGCTAGCTGGTAAGTATTCTATGGTATGAGTAAGTTGTACTTTAATAATTTTCCTTTTAAGGGATTTTATAATTTCTATATTTATTTAATTTTAAGTCTTTTAAATTCTAAGGATAACAATTTATGTTTAGATTTAATGTTTAGTAAATAGTATTTATTATGGTTCTTTTATTATTTTATAAGCTTGTTTTTTCTTAGTTTTAAGCTCAAAACGAAAATCACTTTTCTAAGTACTAGTGCCGCAGGAGATGGTACTTTTGATATAAAACTCCTGCTGCCCAAGTGCTTATCAAAGAGATTTAGTTGTCAACAAATAAAAGTAACTTCAGAGCAAAGTGAAAAGTGAAAATTTTAAAGAAAAATGTTTTATGTTTTAACTGCAGTGATAAAAAATTACAGGAAAATAATGTCATGTTATTATTGATTTGTTTAGAAATTTCTAAATCGGGCTTATTAAGGTCATGTTTTCTATGCAAATAAAAGATTATTTCATAATTTATTTTTCCGACGTTTCGTTGGAGATTCCCAACATCATCAGGGATATTTTATTAGATCTGGTAGCATCAAAATGAATATACAATTGAAAAATAATAGTTTAATAACAACAACGATACCTTAGTTCTACAGGAATAATATTACTCACATATAATCTTTCGTCAATAGTTTTGCATTTAGAATATTTTATATACATTTTGTTTTACATAAACACAACATAAAACATAAATTTAATTAAACAAAACAAATGCAAAAATATAAATAAAATAATATCACAGTATAATTAAATTGTATTAAACTAAGTATCACAGCAGTAAAATCAACCTAAAATATTGCGATTGTATAAATTGCATTCGTGTTGTTTTTGTCGTCTTTTGTATTTAAAGCATTCGTAGCTCTTTCCTGAATCCTCAAACTTTCCAGTGTAAATCGTTTATTTGTTCTCTTTTCCTTGTCCAATATTTTAACGTTTGTGAGATCGGGTAGATGTTTTTCTTCAACACAGTGTGTAGCCAGAGCTGTAGTCATTTTATTTCTCTTTATGTCTGTTCCGTGTTCTGATATTCTTGTACCAAGGCTTCTCTTTGTAGTACCCACGTAAACTTTACCACACTCTTCATCTGTTTTACCTAAACATGTGATCTCATACACAAGATTACTTTGCTCATTTTTTTCTATTTTTGTTTTTGTCTGTGTAAATAGAGTATTGATTGTTTTGCTAGCTCTGTGCGCTAATTTTATTTTGTTGTCATTTATTATTTCTTGAATTTGTTTGTTTTCTGTGAGCTTTGGTATGTATGGGAGGCTGTAATATTTAGTGTTGCCAGATGTGTTGTTTGTGTTTTCCCCCATTTCCCTTCCTGTTTGTGCCTTTTCTAATAGATTATTTATTAAATATGTCGGATAGCTGTTTTTTATTAGTATGTCCTTTACTTTGTCAATATTTTTAGATTTGAATTTGTTATCGCTTAATTTTAAAGCCGTTGTTATCAAATTAAGTGCAGTATTTATTTTCTGACTTTTTGGATGTGTAGAGTGATAATTTATTAGACGACCTGAGGCAATAGTTTTCGAATACCAATCCGTTATTATAATTTTGTCCTCCCGAAATATTTTCATATCTAGATATGGTATGCATTTGTCTTCTTCTTTTTCTATCGTGAATTTTATTTTATTGTGGTAGTTATTAAATGTTTCTAAAATCAGTTTTTCGTCCTTTCTTTTAATAATCGCAAACAAATCATCCACATATTTTGAAATTAGTTTTATATTTACATCTTCCTTTTTAAGATCCGTGGTAACTTGTTCTAATAGTGTATCTAGAACGATATCAGCTATTGTTGGAGATAATGGATTACCCATGGGCATTCCGTAAGTTTGGTTATAGTAGGTGTTGTCATATATAAAATAATTGTTGTCGTTAAGACAGAACTGTAGTATTTTAAGGAATTGAGCCCTTGGTATTGTGGTGTGATTTTTCAAAATATTCCATTGTGACATTATGTTATTTATTGCCAAGTGTATTGGTATGTTCGTAAATAGGGATACGACGTCCAGGGAAATAAGGATTTCGTCGTCTTCTATATTAATATTTTTGAATTTTTCCTTAAGTTCTAATGAGTTTTTTATATTATATTTCTCTAATATAATATTTTTTAAAATGTGTCCAATATATTTTGACAGGTTGTAGCATGGAACCTCTATCGAGGATGAGATTGGGCGGAGTGGCATATCAGGCTTGTGGATTTTCGGGAGTCCGTATAGTCTGGGTGCTGTGGCTGAATGGGATGTTAGTTTCAATTTTTCGTATCTTGTTATGTGTTCCTCCCTGTACAAATCCATGACTAGTTTGTTGTTTGTGCGTTGTAATTTTTGTGTCGGATCTGCTCGTATGGTTTTGTAAGTTGTTTTATCATCTAAAAGTTTGGTCATTCCTGATTTATAATCTTCCTTGTACATAACTACCGTTTTATTGCCCTTATCCGATTTGGTTATTACGATTACATCTTTGTGTTTTTTCAAAATTCGTTTCGTCTCTTCAAAAATGTTTAAAATGTATTTTTCTTTTAGACTGTTCTTAGATTTCCTTTTAAACGTTATGTTATGTTTTATTCTTTACATGTAGTTATTTTACACTAGCAATATAAATTTACTGCTTAATATGTAAAAATTTGTAAAAAAAAATGTCTAATTTTAACAATTTACACATTCGCCGCAGCAGGCAACAAGACACTGCAAATGACGCTGGCTATAAATACCGCCCAGTAGCCATAGTTGCCAGATAAATAAGGGTTCAAATCGTCAAATCTTGAATAAAAAATCGTCAAAATGCATTTTTCAAAATCGTCAAATAAAATAAAACTTTTTATCAATTCAATATTTTATTTATTTTTCAAATTAATTTGTTTAATACATAAAAAAAAAAGTAGAAAAAAAACAAAAAAAAAAAATTAAACATGTTTAAGATATCGATAAAAGTTTAAAAAATAGTTACAAATATCAATATTAAAATAAAAAAGCGTAACAAATAACAAAACAAAATACAAAAATTAATGTAAAAGGAACATAAAAATAAGTAATAAATCACTTTTCAAAATACAGTTTTTAAAATCAATTTTTTAACTCTTTCCCTGTCCTGTGCACATATGATTCACACTTTTTTTTTTAAAGAAAAACATAATTTTTATCAATGTTTCTTAAAAAATTTATATAATTTTTAATATAAAATAAACAAAACAATTTCTTCATAGTAACAATGTAAAACATAAAAAATTCTACTTCTAAATACAAAATATCACCTTTTTACAACACTATGCGTTGTAGAATTTTTCAATTATATTTCAGAATTTTATATTTAAAAAAATTTCAATTGCTTTTCTGTAGTTTCTAGTTGGTTTTCAGAATATTCTTATCGTATTTTATAAAAGTTAAGTTAAAAATATGTTTAGATTCTGAAATACAATTAAAAATTTCTCAAATGCATTTCAAAATTTTTGAAATACAATTTGAAAATTCTATAATATTGTTAGAAATTTCTAAAATATAATTGAAAACTTTTAAAATATAATTGGAAATTGTGAAGTTTAGTACATTTAATTTCCCTATTAAACTTTTTACTGCCGTATTTATGAAAAAATAAGGTTGACTTCAAATGCAATTTTTTGTATGAAAATTTTGTCTAAAAGCACACTTCCAGCCTACTTTATTTTTTATAAATACGGCAGTTAATATTTATTTTGTTTTAAAAAATCTTTAGTAAATAAAATCCTTCCCAAGAAGGTGTTCCTAGCCTATTCCTAATTTTTGTTGTGTTTAAATGACTAAATACTTGTTTGACATTTGCCGAAGAATGAGGTAAAACTAAATTTTTTTGTATAAATTTGGTTAGGATGGGAAACAAGAGAATTTAATATTTCCTTTGAATTTCCGAAATGTCTTTCCAAAATTCCAATAAACTCTTTTCTTTTTCCGAAACTAAATTATAAATTTTATATGAGAAAAAAGTGTTGCAAATTATTTATACTGAAAAATCTTCAAAATAGGGGCAAAAATCGTCAAATCGTCAAAGGGTTATTTTTGACACCAAAAATCGTCGAAATGACGATTAATCATCAAATATGGCAACAGTGCCTGTAGGCAGGAAATGTGACATTTTAATAAAAAATAAATTTTTTTAACTTTCTAAATAAAACAATGGCTGAAGACAATTTTGTTGATTTTATAGAAGCTATTACTAAAATACAACAAAAATTTTTTAATTTTTTTCAAGTGGCTTTTTTTCATTAAAACATATGTACATGATTCCTATACTAAATTTTATAAATATAAAATATAGTATTATTAATACATTTAACAACTCTTGATACATTAATAAACATTACATTTTAATTTTGTATTTTAATTTTTATTTTACAACTAGCTGACCGCCCGGCTTCGCTCGGTATTTACTAATGATTTGTATTTCATATCGAATTAAAAATTAAGATACAAAAATTTCAGTAAAAGAAAAATAACAAAAATTTTTTTGTCCCGGTTTACATTATGAAATTTTTGTCGCAGAGATTTTTTGTGGATGGATACATGTTTTTATATATTTTGTATCTAGCACATACAAGGTGGCTCAAAAGTAAACTTCCGATGTTTTTTGGCTGTAATTAAAAAAAAAAAAATGAAAAACTTTGATTTTTCTTGTGGATTAATTTTATTTGGTCTTTTAATTTTTTTTACATTAAGTCGAGAATATGATGTCATGTAAATGGCTGCCGCCACAGTTGATTGTCATTTGAGCCCTTTTTATGGCATTTTCCATCACCTTGGCCAAAACTTCCGGCGTAGGTCCTCACATTCTTGACGGATATTGTCTTTAAGAGCTACAAGAGTCTGAGGTTTGTTGATATAAACCCGCGACTTCAAAAAGCCCCACAAAAAGAAGTCTGGAGCGGTCAAATCAGGCGATCTTGCTGGCCAGTGCAAATCGCATATATACATGTATGAAAATAAAAAACAAAGAATGAGGGTACAAAGCGTGTCTCACGAGTACATGCATATGTTGTTAATATTGTTGAAAATATATTTGTTGAAAGTATATTTGTTTTTAAAATATTTTTCTTTTGTTATTTTGTAGAATGTACAACAGAAACATACGACTTTGCTTAAAATTATGTTCACAATCAGATAGCTGTATCATACAATGTACAACATACAACATCACTTGTGAATTTACCAATTATTTTTGTGTTTCAAAATTTGTTATGAGTTTGAGTTCATCCGAAATTTTTTTATGTAGCAGAACTTTTTAAAAATTTAAAAATCAAAAATATTCCGCATTTTTTTAGTTTTTCTTTTCGGTGGTATTTCACAATATTCAAATGATTGCAATCGGTTATATACGTAAACCAAAAACAAGTGCATGCAGCTTGTACTCACAAATATATGCAATCATACATACAGGATTGGAAAAAATTATAAGAACTTTATTTTCTAGAATGCTAGGAAGCAAAATTTTAAAAATGATTACTTTGTTAATTCTTACTTGATAAGCTTTCCGAATAATAGGTATTAAGTTATAAGCAATGCTGAAGAATTAATAAAATCAATTTTTTTGCTGACGAAGTGGTAATGTCATGCATGTTATGTGCTTTAATTGATTGACATATGTGTATATATATTTTTTATTATTAAAATATTAATATTATTATTTTTGCCAAGACTGTAACTACCAAAATTACCAAAATGAAACAATGAAGATTGTTTTTGTTTTTGTTTTGCAAGGAACAAACAAATTTTACATCAGCATACGCCAAGAGAAAGCTGAATCAGAAAAATAACAAGTTTTTGAGTACGTGCGAATAATGTGAATTTTGCGTGCAAATTATTATCAACTTGGGTTACAAGCAGAAATAGGACAGAAGGATGAGCGGATGGAGAGACATTTTCTAATTTTCTTGGCAGGATTTCTAAAGATAATTTGATATTAGTTGCATGTTACTTATATTTATTTTTGTTTTTATCTGAATTTTTTTTTTCCAAACATTCTGTGCGTGTGTGTTGTTGGTTGCATAAATATGTATGTATGTATGTGTGTTTATTAGACTGACTGAGTGTGTGTCAGCACAAAGGTTGCATTCTGTTCAAGATGTTTGTTTTGTAGTGGTGCTTTTTGTTGTCATTTTACAGGAGAAGAAAGTTAAATGTTTTAGTTTTAATTTTTTTTTTTGTTGTTTTACTTAAAAGTAATGTAATACCACAGAGTTGTTGTTGGTTGTTTGGTTGCTTGTTTGTTGTTTGGTTTGCAAAATTTTTTGTGGTTTAATGAAAATAAAGTTTTAAGTAAAATTACAAAATACGTGTAAACGGATAAACAACACTTCCTAAACCAGCCAACAACTAAAACAAAAATAGCAATGACAGCAGCTACTACAAAAAAACAAAACAAAAAAGTTTATACTCGGCTGTGCCACTATCAAATCACCTATTATGGGGTGATCGTCAGGCAATATTGTACCTTAATTTCTATGTATTTTAGGTTCATTTTGGTTGAATTTCATGCCTCTAACGATTTTTACAAGAATTTTACGCATATCCCAGTTATAATCAAAAAGTTGTTTATATTTTTGCAGCGTGCAACATAAAGACATTTACTTTAACACAAGTAAATTAGAATCTGATTTTGGCTTTTTTAAACGTCAAAATTATCTCTTCTTTATACTCTGTGGTTATTCACGGAAATAGAGCTTGTATAAAAAGTATCTGCAAAATATCGAGGTCGCATGAATCTTTGATCTATAACTCGAATTCTACTGCACCGATTTTGCCCATTTTCAATACCAAATATTTTGGTGACTCAAAGAATGTTTAGAAAAATTGTATTGTTCTACGACTTTTTTCGAAGCTCCATCATGCCTTTAACAGACGGACCGTCGTGGCTAGATCGTCTTAGAATCTTATAAGAACCCAGAATATGTAGACTTTTTGGTTCAACGAGCAATATTTCATTGTGTTACAAACGGAATGACAAACTGAATATATCTTCTTGGTGGTGGGTATAAAAAGATAAACTGTAACAATTTAAAACCAATGAAAACAATATTACGAGAAACAAAATGATGATGCTGCTTAGGTTTAACTTCTTGTGCTGCAGATAATGATAATCATAATGATGATGATGTTTTTGTTAGTAATGTCTGGGTCAGTAAATTGCAATTTACACAGTGGTAAACTTTGATTTTATAAGGATTTAAGTTTGTTGGTTACAATATTCGTGATGAATTTAATATTGCTGTGGTTTTAATAAAATCACGTCCTAAATAACAACTAAAAAACGTTTAGTTTTGTATTTAAGTTTATAATCCATGCTTAGTTGAGTGTATGTTAACAATAAATGAATATGTTTTGAAACATGTTAAGCATTTTCCTATTGGATTCAGTTATCTGTAACTAAATTTAAAATTTGTTTGTGAAGTATCAGCAGAGACATGTAAACAATTTTTTATTTACAACTTCAGAAACAGGACTTTTAATGAATTTTTTGTTGGTGTAAATTTTTTGCTGTAAAAAAATGTAAAAACAAAAAACAAATAAAATTACAAAGAGAAATCCACAATTAACCAAAAAGTAAACTAAAATTCCAAATTTGAGCATAGCTTTTACATTTCTTTCTGGCAAAATATATTACTGCGTCTTATAAAATTCTAAGAAGGCCTAGCTATGTCCGTCCGCATGTTGAAGACACGATAGTGTATCGAGAAAAGAACTGAGGCTATATTTTCGATTCCGTCAAACAGTGAGCATGTTTGCAATCAGATTTATTATTTCAAATTTTCATCCAGCAGTTTTCTAACATTTACATAATTCTCTGGGACAAATCTATTTAAATTGCACATTGAAAGGTGCATATGTTCCATTAATATTTTCTCATATGAAGTAACACAGCATATTGTTTACTTAAATATTCAGATGTCAAAACTATGTAACACTATTTGTGTTTGTACATACATATATGTACATAATAATATCTGCACAAACACAACCTATTGTTATGACTTATTTGTATTTGTGATCAATTGCCAAACTAAATAAAATTTTAACAAGCTTTTGGCATTTAGCTTAGAGGTTCAACTACTTGTGTTTTGAAGTTTGTTTGTACTTATACATTTACTAGTATAAATGTATTAGAGGTATTGTTAAATTTTTGGCATGATTCATATTGAACAATGATAACTAAACAAAAAAAACTGACTTTTCAGATTATTTTAAAACCAAATGTTTTCGAACCCAAAAATTTTTATATAATTTCTCTTTTTGTATGATTAAATTTCGTAAGCATACATATAAGTCACAGGACTATAGCCTTAATATGTATTAGAAAGCGTGATCCATTTTCAGATTTCCTAATTTAAAAAAAAGCACAAAAATTAAAATTTAATGGGGAATGTTTATTCATCATTTGAAGAACATTCTTTGTCATTTATTTTTTGAATGTTGGCCGTTACTACGTCGCAGATGGTCTATCCGTTGAATCCAATTTTCTATGGCTCGTTCGAGCTTTTCGACTGGAGGCCTGAATCGAAGCGAGTTTGTTCGCATAAACTTTAGACTTTATATAAAAAAATCTAACGGTGTGATATCACACGATCTGGCCAAAAACGTTATATTATGTGCTCACCGATGTTTCTCTAAATAAATCAATTGATTGATGCGATGTGTGGGAAGTGGCGTCTTGGTAAAACCAAATGCCGCCGACATCACGGGCTTCAATTTCAGCCATCGTATAGTCGATTATCATGCCACAATTTCCATTGACCGGCATAATTTTTAAAGAAATATGGACCGATGATTCTACCGGCCCACAAACCACACCAAACCATTGTTTTTTCTTGATGAAGTGGCAGTTATTGAATCTCTTCAGGTTGCTCTTTGTCCCAAATGCAGCAATTTTGTGTGTTTTCATACCCATTGAGCCAGAAATGAGCCTCATCGCTAAACAAAATTTCCCTGGAAATTTTCGGATCTTCTTGGAACTTTTCAAGAGCCTATAGAGCGATGCGATGTCGCTTGTTCAGAAGTAAGTCTTTCCATTATGAAATGCCAAACAATACTAAAATAAAATAACATGACAGCATGACATGATTCTGTGAAAAGAGTATCTCTACATGAATCACCCTTTATATATGTTAACTAAATACATGTACATATGTATGTTAAAATTAATCAATAACTAAAAAAGTAATTTTGTCTTTTAATTGAGGCAAGATTTCTGGCAAATGCTTTTCAAAATGTTGTTCAAAAATTATAGATTAATATAATTCTCATATAAATGTATTTACAAGCTAGCATTTGAAAATAGTGTTTATTTGATAGTGTTTCCTCTATTTTGAGTTAAAATATAAAGGTCAATATTTCCCTGTAAATAGAGAGCCTAGGGCCAAAAGGACAAAAATCAGCGATAACTTTTATTTTCAAAAATTCTTTTTTTTAAGTGAAAATATAAAGGTCCATTTTCTCTCTCACAAGATGCCCTAGTGTCATCATTCTTTTATTTTAAATGAAAGTATAAAAGTCCATTTGTCTCGGTAAATAGAGGCCCTAGAAACGAAAGGACAAAAATTGGTGATCACTTTTATTTCCAAAAATTCTTCTATTTTGAGTGAAAATACAATATTATATTTTCTCTGTAATGCAGGCCCTAAGGTCAAAGGGACAAAAATTTGTGATCAATTTTATTTTTAAAACTTCTTGTATTTTGCGTGAAAATATAAAAGTCTATTTTCTCGGTAAGTAAAAGTTGTAGGGCCATCATTCTTCTATTTTAAATGAAAATATAAAAGTCGATTTGTCTCGGTTAATAGAGGCCCTAGGACCAGAAGAACAAAAAATCGGGGATCACTTATATTTAAAAAATTCTTCTCTTCTGTTTGATAATATAAATTACATGTTCGAGAATTTAAAAAAATTCTTCTATTTTTAGTAAAAATATAAAAGTCCATTTTTCTTTGGTAATAGAGGCCTTATTACCATAACAAAAACATTAAATATAAACTTTTAATTTAATTCGTGGGTAATATTATTTATTTATAAAGTTAGATCATAAATATTTGCTACTTATCAAGATACAAGTTATTGACAAATATTATTCGATGAATCCAATAATAATAAAGTAGTCTCTAAAAAACATAATTTAACCCCGCCAAGAATAATTTTTTAGCCAAATTCTAATGGAATCTCTACACAGTAGCGATATCCAACTAAGATCAATACTTGCATCAATTAGTTTTACATACTATAGTACGCAATTAGACACATGAATAAACCCATACATATATGTATACATATGTACAGCCCGCTGTGTTGGTTCCTTCTACATACGTTAAGATATCTATGCAACATATCAAACAGATGTAAGACTGGTTAAATAAAGTAGACCACTCGAGCTACGCATAAGCACACAGTGTCATTTATAAACATGAAGATATATGTGTATATACTTACTTGTACGAGTATATTTGTACATACATATATTTATATGTATTTGTGTTCATGTTTACATTTGTATAACGATGCACTTAATTGAATTGTGGTCAAAAAGAACATGTTTCAATAGAGATTTTGGCTGCAAGTCCTCTTACCAGTACAATGTGAAGTTAAATTTAAATTTTTATTTTACAAAAAAATTTAAAAAGAATTTAATACTGGCATACAAAGTTGAATAAACTTTTGAGCTTTTTTTCTGTGAATATCTGCAAGTATTTTTAAAGGACAAATAAATTACGAATTACTACACTTTTAGCATTGCTACCGATATCTAAGGATTAATGAGTTTTGACTTCGCATAACCTCAAAGAAAAAAAATAAAGTCAGATATTACAAGTTCTAGGCGACCATTTGTCAAGTGTGGAGGAATCAAAATAGATTAATAATATAAAATATTTTATAAAATTGTATGATTTATTAAAGAAAAATTACGCAATCTTAAAATGTGTATCCCATATTTTTAAATCATTTATTATTAAATATATAAAAATATATGACAGTCCCATTAATTAAACAATCTAAAAAGGTTGAAGCTCCTTGAAATACGGTAACACTTGCTTGGATGAAGAATTGTAAAAGCTGTCTTCTTAGAAAATTCAAAACAAGTACAAATTTGAATGATCAAAAGAATTATTTTGTTGCTAGAAGTCATTACAACTTGGAAAATAAGAGATGCTATAACATGTACATAAATAAAATGAGAATGAGCATAAAAAAGAACCCTAAGTTATTCTATAACTTCATTAATTCGTAAAACGTAAAATATCATCTTTTCCGACTGCTATGAAAATGAATGGAACTGTGTTCTCCAATGATGCTGACATTGAAAATATTTTTTTCAATTTCAATGCATAAACATTTTCATGTAAAACGTTTAATAATACACAAAATCCCTACGGGATTCCACAATCTTCCCGTATTAGTATTTCCTCTTTAGATATCTCTATGATCCTTAAGAGTCTAAAGAATTGAAAGAGTTCATTCAATTCTGGACCGGATGGCATTCCCAGTTTTATGCTAAAAAATTGCACAGAAGTATTAGCAGAACCTCGCACCATCATATTTAACTATTCTCTGAAGTTTGGTAGTTTCCCAGAGTTATGGAAAGAATCCTTTATAATTCCTCATCATAAGTCCGGCAACCGTAACGATATAACGAATTACAGAGTTATAGCGAAGCAAAGTGTTATCCCAAAATTATTTGAAAGGAATATGACAGATATACTGTTTTAACAAACGTCATTCATAATCTCAAAAAGTCAACACGGTTTCTACTGTGGACAGTCAACGTTAACAAACCTTATGCAACTAAATTCTGGGTTTAGTAAAAATCAACAACCAGACGTTATAAAGATTTAAGCAGAGCTTTTGACAAACTTAACCTTGATTTATTAATATTGAAACTGGATAGTATTGGTTTCAAAGGTAACTTTCTTAATTGGATGCGCTCCTACCTGAAAAATAGTAGCCAATCTGTTATTTTCAATAATTCAAAATCCAAAGGCATAGGCGTCATATATGGAGTTCCGCAGGGAAGCCAGCTCGGATCTTTACTATTCCTACTATTTATTAATGATCTTCCCAATTCAATTGAACGAAATAATATCTTAATGTATGCAGATGATGTGAAGATATTTTCAGCTTTGACGAAAAAAGTTCATACAACTCATATTCAATCCGATTTAAACAAATTCCACAATTTGTGTTTAACTAACCTGATGGAATTAAACCTGAAAAAAATGTCAATTTATATCCTTTTCGAGATATATCCCGTTCATCCATGAATACATATCATTGATTTGATTGTCAATATTGTTTAAATCAGCTTTTAAAAAAAATAACTCATTTATTAAGTCATCCTACATCTGATTTGTTATTTTAGTGGAAAAGTTTGCAGTCTTTCGCATTATAAAGATGTTTTGTCTGTTTTAATTATATTAAATTTAAATTTCATTAAATTTCCAACAATATCGGTCTTTAACTTTACATATTTTTACTGCAAACCTAATAGAGTTTAAAACGGCAACTAATATTTTTAAATTTGGAAAAAGTTTATAAAATGACTGGATCATCCCCATCATTCTTATCTACCTAGTAAGTATGCACACAATTCCCAAGAAACAAAATTTCTTCAATAATGTTTCAAATGTTTGAATGTTTTTTTATGATTTGTTGTGTTTTATGAAATTTATTTATGTACATACATACATACGACTCTTGTTAGCGAAAACTTACATGTCTTGGACAAATGAATGGAAAACCGTGTTTTTTTCGGACGAAAAAATATTTAATTTAGATGGTCCAGACTACTATAGTTACGATTTGACACAAAATAATGTAGTGAGTCAAAAAGAAATTTCGGTGGTTGGAGCGTCATGGTGTAGGGAGCGTTTTCCTATAATTTTAAACTCCCCATTTATTTTATAACAACAAAAATTAATTCCCAAATATACCTGGAATTTTTGGAAGATGTTTTGATCACCGGACTGGATTAAAATGCTGATGAAGAATACATTTTTCAACAGGACAACGCCGCTCTTCATGTTTCTAGGTTATGTAAGGAGTGGATTTCTTCCATAGCCGGCATGTAGTACAGATTGTAATCCAATTGAAAATCTGTGGGGAATTCTGGCCTATGAAAAGGAAGATAATTTTCGACTGTTAATTACCTAAAGCGAAAATTAAAGAATGTTGGTGTAAAATTGACACCGAAATCATAAAAAATTTGTTAATTCAATACCCAACAGATTATTTGCTGTTATACGAAATGAGAGTGGTCACACAAAGTACTAATTTCTGAAAAACTATTGTTATTTCTTGGTTATTCTCATTAGTTTAGCAGTGCGTCTAAAGTAATGTCTCACAAAATTTACAAGTTTTCTTAGTTTGTTCTTATTATTTCTTTTAAATGCGGAAAATATTTTTAGTTTGTTTTTTATTTGTAAGCTTTTAGCTTAATAAATCATAATAAAAAAATAAAATCGAAAAGTTTTTTATTTTGTCTATGCTCAGAAAAAATCATAGTGCTGCCAACCGATTGTCTACCACTGTATATATATTGTAATTTATTCTCACATAGTTATTGAAAATTTTAATGTATAAATATAGTCCATCGGCATTTTTATCCGAAATTGGTTTAATTGGTTCTTGGCCTCAAAATATGAATTCCCGGCTGGGAAATCCCAAACCCCAAACTCTAGTCATGATGCACCTTCACGAATAATAATATTAGGGATTTCTATTGAAATCACAACCACTCTATTCTATTATTAATCACAAATTCTATTGTTAACTTAAATGTTCGAATCAAAATATATAATTTCGTTGTAACCTTCAAACACATTAATCTATTCATTGAAATGAAGTTGTCATACACAAACATTTTCTCGAAATAACTCACATTATACCGATACCCATTGTAGAAACATACTTACAAATATATTCTTATCTAATTTCCATAAACATACACCAACAAGAAAACACCTATTAACAATTACAAAAGCAAACAAAAGCTTGGTCAGAAGTCGTCTCCTCCTGCTACACACAAATTGTTGGCATACAAATAATTTGATTCATCATTAGAAAAGTTGACGAAATGGTAGTAAGACTGTGCTAATAATTATGGGCTTGTGATGATATATTTTATGGGATTATAAGAGAGTTTAGTAATCAACCCTATCGTGAATAAAAATTTCACATGAAATTTGTTCCCTTTTATTTTTTTAACATTGAATTTTAATAGGAAAATGTGAAAAGGGAACAAATTTCATGTGAAATTTTTATTCACGGTAGGGGTGAATATGTTTTACAAATTTAAAATAAAACAAAAATTCAACGTATACTTTGTTAATGAAATGGCATTTAGGTGGTAAAAAACTACAATATATTGGACATGACCTAAATGAATATGTTCCAAGCAGTTGTATATAAAAAAAAAACAAAACCCTAATGTGCATACTAGGGTATCTAAATTATTCGATTTCTCTTTTGTTCTAATAAGATATGATCATACATTTAAAATTAATCGATTTATTAGAATAATTGAATTTTTTAAATTAAATTTAATTCCGACTAGCTTTAAGCTAGATTGACACGATTAAAATTTTCTTCAAAATACTTCAAAATTTATTTATTTAATAGTTATTAGTAGTTATTAAATAAATGAATTTTGAAGAAATTTTGCTGTTTACACTTAGCTCTCAACATGAAAATAATGTGTCAAAACCTCAAAGCTCATAAGCTCTTATTAAAAATTAAAACTTTTCGCTATTTAAGAATTTAAATTTAATTTCATATTGTAGCTTCTATACACAAACATAATTTTCAAATTCTTTCAAGATCACTTCGTTGGCCCTATCGTGTTTTAATTGTTTTTAAATCACGGACGGGCGAATATTATATTCAAAAAAAAAAATTTTTAAATTGTAATATTGTGTTTAATATCGATATTTATAAGATAGAAATGTAGGAAAATGTGTGTTTCGGAAGTGGCCGTTATATGGCAGCTATTGGCCTATAATGGACTTTATATTGGAGATATAATCAGATATGGACTTTCTATTTTTATATAACATTTGCGGATTATTAATGTCAAATTTTAACTTGATAACGATATTCGCATGAGATTTATGCGTATTTAACCCTGGCCTGGCTATTCATTTTTGAACATTTTTATAGTTTTTTACTTAGATAACTTAGGCGGAGCCCCTTATCTTTTTATGAATACCTCAATAAAGGTGTTTTGTACAAAAAAATTTAAAAAAACTTAAAATTTTTTATCTCTAGGCGTGGTAATTACACTCAACATGTTCGTAACACCAGGGCCCTATTATGTAGAAAATGCAGCAAATAAAATAAAAACAAAAGCGGAAGAGATTAAACCGATTTATAACTATATATTTTGTGTTTTGTATAAAAAGCAGAATCAATGTACGTTTCAGAAATTAGTTTTTTTATTTTTGTGTTGGCAGTTAACAAGTGTTAATGGTGTTACAATGAGTACTAAATTAGATAAAATCTTTGAAACAGTTTCAAAATCTGACCCTATATTATGACAGATTGGCAGAGGCAATTGCCAATGAATGAGGTTGATGGAAATGAAGACAATGCTTCTGATATTGGTAACAAGTTAGAAATTGGTGATGAAATTAAAGATTTTTAATTTAAAGCCATACAAATTATAAAAAGTCCCAGCTAGGCTCTGGGGTTCGCTTATGTGAACACAATTTGGTGTTTGCTTAAGAGTTAAGTAATTTTATGAAGTGTTTCTTATATGCATGAGGACTATTCTAAATTCTAAAATTCTAAATTTTTAAGGTGATAACTCTTTATATAACAGATTTATGCGTGTTTAAGTGATTTTAAGAAGTGGACGTTATATGGTCAAATATGGACCAATCCAAACAAAATACAACTTTGTGATTTCTTTTCATTTGAAATATATTTTTAATAAATTTTGTATATATACTGCCTTTCTATTGGCATTTATATATCATAGACCCATATTCTGGGATACTTGGACGGAGGCTATTCGAATTCGTGAACCGCTTCTTACCATTTTCAACAGGCCTTGAAATAAAAAAAAAATATGCCAAATGTCATGTATTATTCATGATATATTTAAGGAAAATAGCAAAAAAAACCTTTAAAATAATTGAGGTTATCCCAAATTTTGGTCTATAACTCTGGTTCTAATAGACCGATTTAGTCTATTTTCACTACCAAATAGCCCTAATTAACAAAAAGTAGACGTAGCAAGAAAAGCAAAAACAAATTTGTAATAATAAAAGATTTGTAAATAATAATAAAGAATACACACACATTGTAAACGTACGTAAATTTCGTTCTAACTCACAACACGTAAAGAAGAAATATGATAATTCTCGAATTCTATTTGTCAGAAAATGGTGAGTTAAATAGATGATGTTTACAGATTGATCGTGAACAATGCAAATTGCTGATGACGCCCTTGGCAGGGTAGAAAATGCATTCCAGTTTGCCAACTGTTCCAGTACTTTACAATAGTATTCTTGAAAACTTGAACTATTAGCCTGAATAAAAAAACTTTTCTTTCAAAAAGAATATTTCTGTTGAATATCATCTTCCTAGGTTTTAGTTCAAGACGTGTGTGACGGGCTGAAATAGCTGGATAGTTTTATAATTTCATAAGGAACCACAATATATATACCTTTTGGTTCTACGATGTGTTATAAACTGAATGGCAAACATAATTATGAAAAATTCTGACAAAATTACAAATTATTTTATTTTTTTTTTGTTATTCGAAAATTCTAATTATTCGAATGACAATTCGTTCCATTATTCGAATGGTTTTCCTACTTTTTTTATAATTAACAAACACAAACTGCGAAGCTATGTGGCTTATCTGCAGAAAACACCCAGAGTCATTGGCGGGAATCGAACCGGCAAACCTTTGACTCATAGTCCGACAGACTATCGCCTAGTCTATCGGGGCACATATACATATATGTAAAGTATAGGAAACTCCCGGTATAACGAATCTGACTTTAATTAAAATTCGATATAACGTTTAGCTGAATGTTTAACATTAACCTAAGGAATGTTTCAAAAATGTATGTTAAGCCATAGAAATATAAAAATGCTTTCAATGTTGCAATTCTGAATTTGTTTCTATATTCAAAGAAAAAATACGATGTGAGACTGAAACATTTATAGTTAAATCCTAACTTTATTTTCAATACAACTGGTCTCTGTTGGAAAATGAGGTTAAAAACGTTTTTTCACGCTAAAGAAAGCTATTTTGCTTATAACCATGCCTCCAACCGTTATAACGACATATCGTTCGTTACGCCGGGATTTGCCTGTACTTTGAATAAGGAAAATATCATAGAAATTGTTTGTACAAAATTGAAATGAATTTCACTTTGTCGATAACTTAATTAGTTAATTTGTATGTATTACCACGTCAGTGTCGATTGTTGTTCAAAAACATAAACACTAGTTGTTGTTATTGTTGTTGGTGTAATTGTATTTAAATCCTTGGCATAAAATGGAGCGAGCTACTTGTACAAAAGCAAACAATATGGGTAAATTATGTAGTTAAAGTAACTAAAAATAATATTTTAGTAACATGCATATAGTGAAGCATAAGAGCAAATGTACAAATGTCTAGGATGAAGTCCATATATACAGACACAAATACCCACTGAATGTTACTCATACACACACATACACAGTAAACATAATTGGTGCGAAACTACTAAATAAAGGATCTTATGGAAATTACAGTAATTACTTGGAAAGCATGAAAATAGATTATCTCAATTATAGAAATGGCTGCAAATATATTGCAGGCTAAATACGTTTATTAACGTCGAGTACTTGGGTTGAAGCTTGAATTTTGAAGAGTTAACATATGTGTAGAACAGTCAGTATTGCTATTTAGAGTCTTTTCTTGAGCTTAATGTTGTTCAGCTATATATTGTGTTAAATTGTTTCTTAATATTTTGAAACAATTTACTATCGTTGTTATACAAAAACAATTATTGTTGCATACTTTGCATGTAAAAACCAACAACAAAACAAATTTTTTTTACAAGTAATTACAATAAAAAACTTCCATCTGTGCTATGAATAAATGTTAAACTTCATTTCGATTTCACAACTCCTTCATATAGAAGCAGGTGTTAAAAAAGACGCTTCCGCGATTTTTTACAATGCAAAAATTAGAAATTTGTGGTGTCACTAATATTTAAATAAAAAAGGTTTATCGGGACCAGAAATTCATAATGATATGGTGAATGTGTTAGGTGAAAGTGCTCCTTCATATGCAACAGTAAAACATTGGGTTGCTGAATTTAAACGTGGTCGTACAAGCATTGAGGATGAACCAAGTAGTATACGTCCATAAACAGAAACAACAACAGAAATTGCAGCCAAAGTGCATGATATGGTATCAAATAATCGACGAATAAAAGGGCGTGCTGAAATAGCTAATATCATGGACATTTCAAATGATCGAGTCCATTTAATTTTGAATGAAGAATTACTAAAACTTTCTGCAAGGACTTGTTAACAGTCGACCAAATCATACAAATTTCTAGGCGTCGTTTCATAACTGTTGATGAGATATGGATTCACCACTATACTCCAGAGACAAAAAAAAACAATCTAATCAATGAACTGAAGCTGGAGGAAGTGCCCCAAAGAATGCAAAAACAATTCAATCGGCCAGTAAAGTTTTTGGGACTTCAAATGTATTTTATTGATTGGCTATCTGCAAAAGGTTAAAACAAAAATTAATTAAATGTAAAAATTCGGGAAAAACGTCCTGGCTTTCAACACAAAAAAATAGTTTTTCATCAAGACAACGCACCAGCGAATAATAGTGTTTTAACAATGGCTAAAATCAAATGATCGATTCCATTTAATTTTTCATGAACAACTACAGGGGGCGAATTCTCGCATTCGTATGCGAATAAATTTTCATTCGAACTTTGAAATTTTTTAATATTTGGGATTCCCTGATTCGATAGCGAATAAAATGTATCGAAATTTCTAATGATGGCATTCGATAACGAATGATCATTCGACCGCAACCTTGCGAGTGTTTACTCGTAAGCAAAGAAGCATTCGAAATAACGTTTTTTTAGGCAAACAGAAGAAAAAAAGTAAATGTAAGTAAAACAATTGTTACTTACTTTAAAAAATAATAATATATTATTAATAATTTTATTACTTTTAGGTTTTTTTGTGAGCCTAAAACGTATTTTGAATCAAAACACAAAAATACATTAATACAAATGTATGTAGTATGTACGTACATATGTACTTATTTATACTTATTCAATGTTTGTCAATTTTAAGAGGTCGGAGGTGTTTCTTATGTCATTAATGTTTTCAATATCGTCAGAATCAGAAGACGATGAGTAAAAAAACATTTTTAATTTAGAATAATTTCTTTACAAAATTTTGCTCAAGTAATTTTTTTGCAGATCCATATGTTTTTTGTTTACATTTTCTTTTATTTTATTCAGTGTTGTAATACGTACTTATTTAAGTTTTTTACAACACTGAAGCAATGAATCGATTCGATTCGTATCGAGTACCATCATTATAAAATTTTGCACTGTCGAAATAAATTTCGATTCGAAAACAATTTCGATCACGACTGCCAGAATTAGCCCCCAGATGAAAAAGCTGTCTGCAAGATGGGTGCCGAATTTGTTAACAGTCGTCCAAAAGCATTTGGAAAAAAAAACATTGCGCTTGGAAGAAAATTACGGCTGGGGAAGAGAGAGAATCAATTTTGTGTTCGGTACTCGGTGAACATGCTTTGTTGACATTTTCTTTGCTGGAATTTAATACAAATTATTACACAGCACAAATAAGAAAATTGTTAAAAAACCAAATAATAATAAAATGTGTATGACAACATTGTTCGACAGTGTGAGCGCGAATGAAAAAACAAAAGAGAATTCCAGATGTTTTTCTTCCAAATGTTCGACTGTGTAAACGGGGACTAAGAATGAAAATTTCGCAAGCTTGTTTAGATCGTTTTAAGAAAAATAAAACGGATTTTAAGCGTCGTTTCATAACTGTTGATGAGACATGGATCCACCACTATACTCCAGAGACAAAAAAACAAACCAAGCAATGGAATGAAGTCCTTCAGCTTCAGTGCCCCAAAGAAGGCAAAAAGAATTCAATCGGCTGGTAAGGTTATGGCAACGTTTTTGCTTGGGGACTTTATTGATTGACTATCTGCAAAAGGGTAAAACAATAAATGCAGAGTATTATTGCAACAGTATGGACCATTTTGAAATAATTTTTCATCAATACAACATACAAGGACACAAGATTGTTTTAAAAATGGCTAAAATCAACGAATTAAAGTACCAGTTGCTTGCCCATCCTCCTTATTGTCCTGTTTTAGGTCCCAGTAACATTTACTTGTTCCAAAATCTATAGAAATTCCCAGCTGACAAGCGTTTTATCTCAAATGAAGATGCAATTAAATTTGTAAACCACTATTTTGAAGGTCTTGAGGAAAACTATTTTAATCAAGGGATAGAATTGCTAGATAAGCGTTTTACTAAGTGTATGGAAGTTTCAGAAGATTATATTGAAAAATAAAAATGTTTTTGAAAAACTAACTATTCTCTTTCTGTGTACGCTAAGAAGTTTCTGAACCGCCCACGTAAGCACTTAAAATGTTGAAATTGTTATTATTGCCTGAAGGACCTATTTTTGACATTAGCTTTTTGCAGATAATTTCATTCAAATATTCTATTCAGAAGCATTGATTTTTGATTACTCTTTCCAGCATTCCGATAGCAATCTCATTACTAACAACTTTTGACTTTACATAACCTCAAAGAACGAATTCAAAGGTGTTCTAAATGCCCAGTTGGTAGCTGCGAACAGTCAAATTAAACCATTGGTCTTTTCACACATTACTCAAGCTGATTTTCGTAATACAACTGAATAGTTTAGAGACGTAGTTGCGATGTGAGCCTTTCCCTGGGTATAAGTATATCAGCACATCAGTTATATGTATGCAAAAATCAAACTACACTAATACCTCGCTTTGCGTCGTTTCGTTTTGCCATTAGTTAGTACGCATTTGCACTGCCTTTCGAGGTTGCGTTGTTTGGGTTCAAATCTTTAATTTTTTCACATTTTTGCAAAATCTGCAACATCTTTAGATGCTAAAACGATGACCCATATATGAAGAGCTTTGATGATCGAAATGGAGTCCTTGCTTTCTATATGGATTGAAAATCAAGTTGCGCAGAGAAAGCCATTAAGTAAATGGTATTTCAGACAACAGCAAAAAGCCTATTTGATGACATAAAAAGTGAAGCATTATCCAACGACAATGCTAGCGGTAGTAATAAAGACAATTGCTACAAGGAAATTTATTTTACGTTGAAAAAAGCTGTTCAGCAAATATTGGACCAATTTTTTGTGAGAGAAAGCCGACGACTTAGTATTTTTGTACTTCTAGAACCTATCTTCGATCTGTACATGGTTTAGAAAATCTTTGCGTCGTGTTTTTTTTTTTGGAACGTAACCACGATGCAAAGCGAGGTATTGGTGCCCAGCAAGCCATATGAGTCCGAAAAGAGTCTTTTCTGACATCTTTTGCGGAGCGTTAACGCTCTTTATGAGCCCAAAAACAATCATAATTGCTCCGAAAACCTTCAGAAAAGAGGGTCATTATATTCGAAAGTGGTCCGTTGGAAAGAGCTCTTAGATAATGTCAGAAAAGAGTCCTTTATGAGGATTTTTTGGGCTCTTAAAGAGCTCTTAGATAGTGTCAGAAAAGAGTATTTTATAAGGTTTTTTTTTGGGCTCTGTGTAATCTTGTTTTTATCATTCTTGTGTGCTACAGCTATGTTTTTTTTTTGTTCAAAGCATAAATAACAGGACGGACAACAACGCTTTGGTACACACATAATTAAGTGGAATTTCTGAGTCATACTACGTACCGACTTAAGACAGGAACAAGCAAATTTTTCTTTCGCTCCGAAAATGCTCTTTAGTTGGACTCTTTTCTGAGTCCTTTTTGGGAGCGCTCCGAAAATGCTCTTTTGTTGGAATCTTTTCTGACTCTTTTTTCGGAGCGCTCCTAGAATGGTATGCTGGGTGTATTGGATTAGGCGAATATGGCTGACTTCTAAACGTATATTTACAATGTATCAATACAGTATTGATACCAAGTTGATACATTGTGTAGTTACTTTTTAAATGCATACTAATACTTTGCAACCCTATAAACGTTTAGGAACATTTATATACATTGTAGGTATTACTATTCAAAATAAAGTAAACAATGGCGGAGGAAGAGAATATTTTATTGCAATATTTTTTTTGTTCTGTGCAGCCATGGAAACTCTATCTTCCAAACTGCTGCAAAAATAATCAAAAGAAAAAAATAAACGACTCTGTATTACAAAAGGAACCAAAAATTACAAAGAGAATTCCAAAAACACGAAATTGCTTTTCCATTTCCAATCTGGAATCTATTAATAGGTTTTTGTAATTATGTGTAAATTTTTTCCTGTAAATAGATAAATAAGTGAACATGCAATTGAAATATATTAAATTATAAGAAAATTCGCTTACTTATCTTCGTGCGTCGCCATTGTATTGCGTGTTGTATTTATTTTGCATCTACATGTTTTTGGATGCCTTTCTTGCATTATTAAATACAATAGTGTTGGAAATAGGAACAAAATACATTGTCATAATTTACACGGTTGCATTTACGAACACAATGCAATGTATTACTACAAAGCAACATGCGTTTAGGAAGTCAGCTTAGCCTGTCTATACAAATTTATTGACAATGTCAAAATACACATTATTTATTTAAACAGGTTCAATTTGTTTTTACACTTCAATCCATATCCGCAATGGCTAGAGGTAAAAAAACATTTTTCAAAATAGTTATCACAGAACAAACCTGATTATCTCGCCTAAGCAATCTGTAAAATTCGCATGACTTACTAGCTTATCCCCAGTGAATTTATACATAATATATATTTAAATTGGAAATAATTAAATAATTAACATTTTGTATTGTTTTTAGTTTAGAAGATGGAAAATTTATATTGCTACATGCTTTTAATATAGAAATAATCCCTTTTAATAGTTTGAATTAATTTATAATAATTACCTGAAAGCAATAATTAATATAAAAATTAAAATTAAAACTAGTCAAATGCAATTCTCTCAGATTGTTTTGTTCAATGAACTCTAATTTAAATTACACATACATATTTATCTACATACATACATATATGCCTAGATACGTTTAAATTTGAAATGAACGATTTTCATGTAAATTTTGTTTCCTACATTTGCTTCCAAGTCAGTCATGATGCCAGGCATCATCCATGTAAGCGGCACATACAAATGTTGTTTGTTCCTTCCTTAACTATTTAAACATGCCATAAATAAATTGTGCTCATATAGCGGCAAATAGTTTACATTGTTAAATCCTCCATTTAAATTGCGAATCACATGTGTGTGTGTGAATAAGGGTAAGTATATCCTTTATTTGCTAACAGAAAATCCTAGACATTAACATAATTGAGCGTATTACGAAAAGAAAAATAAACAAACTCACAATAAATGAAAAAAAGGTTAAAACAAAAAACATTTACAAATTATAATCCCAGTTATACACGCATACATTAATACATGTTTTGTTACACAAATAGTACTTTACTTTACTTTACATACATTCTTTACTTGAAGATAAAGTACAAAACCGGAAAGTATACTTAAGGTTATCTTCCGTTTTGTTATTTTGCTTACAACGTTTTCTACTTTAAAGCTAAAGATACTAAGCTTTCTTTTGCTTTCATATGTATGTATGTATGTATAAGTGTGTGTATATGTGTGTGTATATATTTTTTAGTTTTGGTAAATGAATACATAAATACACAAGTATACATGTACATAAACATTCCTTGATTTAGGAGAATGTGTGTACGAGTTAAAGTATTTTTAAATATTTACCTGAGGTCCTTTAACAAATTGTTCTAATGTGGCTCCTCCTGTTTGTTGTCATTGTTCATATTATTATTATTATTGCTCTTGAGATGATGCTGTAAAATCTTTGTAAGTGGTCCGCTGTACAACAATGTTGTCTCATTTTTCGTCTTTGGCTATGTATGACTGACTGTATGTGTGTTTCGTTTTGTAATGTCTACTGGTAGGTTTGCTTGTTACTTTGTATTATACCACTCTAGTATAGCCAACCTTAAATAATATAATTGTAAGCAAATGCACTTACCACTAGAAACTTCATTTGGAGGCTGCATTCATCAAAAAACATATCCTGACCTTTTGTTATACATTCGAATGAATATTCGCAGCACATGTATAATATTTTAAAACGATAAATTCGATTTAATTCAGGTATGGTGCTTAAATTATCCATATTATTAGATTTATTTTTAAAATGCCATTCTAAACATTTAGATCACTATATTGTCATACAATTTCCGCTTCGACTAAGATTTATAGTTTCAATTGCTTCTCCGATTTGTAGACTGCATTTTTAGACTTCTGCAATTTCAACAAACTAAAATTGAGTCATTTGCAGAAATCAAAACCGAACCCTTCAGATGGGTAGTCCAGCAAACTATCGTCTAGTCTATTAGAGCACCTTTTATCCGCTTATTGCACATGTTTCATTATTTAAACAAATAAAACGTAATAGTGGAACAGATATTGTTCAATAATTATTTAACCCTGCTGTTAGGTCAAAAAAACTTACAAATCTTGGGTGTAGGACCATATATAATAACGGCCGAATTTTGAGAAAAGTCTACATATGATACATGTACAAATTTTAGGAGTAAGCCTGTAATAATATGGAAATATATATATGTTGCACCCAGTTTATATTAAGTGTTTGACTTGTTTTCTTTGCTAAAACAATGGAAAATCAACGATTTTTTCTTTACCTTTATATAAATAAATAAAAAAAGCAATAACGGACCAAAATGGTCCTAAACCCAAGATTCGTAATTTTTTTCCTAACTTTTATTTCATTATTTATGGTTACAAGTTTTTTTACTTATTTTTTTTTTATTAATTTTACTTTCACAATATCAAATTGGTTTCTTATTTCTAAACAATTTTAAGTTACTATCATTAAGATACTACAACAAATATATACAAGATTTACATAATTAAAATAGTTTTTACAAAAATATTCCACTGTAGAAGAAACCTATATTAAATATCTCAAAAGTATAGTTTTGAAAAGTTTTTTTTAAATCACAAACTTATTACACATAGTGTTGTTGAACTGTTCGGACGTGTTATTTTTAGTGCGGCTGAATTTTCGGTGAAAAAATCGTAATAGGTGAAAAAGTGTAATAGGTCGAAATAAAACAAAAAGTTAAAAAATAATTCGTAATAGGTAAAAATACCTACGGTAAAAAAAAATAAAAAACATTAAAAAATAAAAAACATTAAAAAAAAAAATAATAAAAAACATTAAAAATCGCATAAAAACTGTATGAGTGTTCCTCTCAGATGTAATTCTGAGAAAGAGCTTAGCTCGACTAGAAAATCTTTATGGATCTCTGAGGAAGAATCCTTAAAAAAATCTGTGGAGAATCTTCTCACTACAAGAGCCGTAGAACGGCGCCGTTCCTGTTCGCCCAATATAGTGATTTCATCAGATGATAAAACATCAATATCTTCTACATCAAATAGTGCAGTCAAACCTAGAAAACAAGTAGGTATGGATAAATACGTCACAGTTCTTAAGCGACAGAGGAGCCCGACATCTGCTCAAACGTCATCAAATTCAAAAGCTCCCAAGACCGTGAGTATTGACAATCCAAATGATCAAAACAGGTTTGCCCTCCTCCAGACGGATGATCCAGAACTTCCTAAAAAAACGTTTAAGCCCCCACCAATTTATCTGAGAGAGCCCACTTCCAGTAAATTGGTACAAGGAATTGTTTCGGTAATAGGTGAAAATATGTTTAGCGTAACCTCAATTAAACATGGAAATATCAGCGAAACCAAAATTCAAGTGAAAAAGGAAGATGACTTTCGAAAATTGTCCAACCAGTTGGAGAGGGAGAGTAGGGATTTCTATACCTACCAGCTGAAAAGCGCAAAAGGACTCCAAGTCGTTCTAAAGGGTATAGACCCAGATGTTGATCCTGCCGAGATAAAGACTAGTTTAATGGAAAATGGCTTCAAAATTAAGAACATAACGAATATTAGAAACCGTGAAAAGATTCCTCAGCCTATGTTCAGGGTGGAATTGGAACCCGGAGATATAGTCTTAAAGAAAAACGAGTCCCATCCCATCTACAATCTGATTTACCTTCTGCATCGTAGAATCACCGTGGAAGAACCGCATAAGCGTCAGGGACCCGTCCAGTGTCTTAATTGTCAAGAATTTGGTCACACTAAAGCATATTGTAAATTGCCGTCAGTTTGTGTTGCGTGTGGGGAACTACATACAACTGCTCAATGTGATAAGTCGAAAACCGACTCAAAAATCAAAAAATGCAGTAACTGCGGAGGTAATCATACCGCAAATTATAGAGGTTGTCCAGTTTACACTCATTTGAAAGGCATAAGGACCAACAAGACGTCAGTATTACCTGTTCATCCACAACAGCCTAATTTTGCATCGAGTAACAATTTTCCTCAATTGTTACGGCCCACTAGTCATGAAAACGCGCCTAGTTCTAGACAAGTTTCTTACGCTAACGTGGTTAAATCTAATATGCCAGGTTTGGAGCAGGAACCTAAATCTCAATATTACGAGCCTAATATTAACACTCTAGAGACTACTTTGCAGACACTTGTCCAAACTATGAACACTTTTACGACCACTATGACATCCATGATGCAGGAAATGCTGAAAATGCAATCCACTATCTTACAAGCAATTTTAAAGAAATGATTTGTTTAAAAATTTGTTTTTGGAACGCGAACGGCCTCCGCCAACATAAAAACGAACTGGAACACTTCCTGATGGATAAGCAGATTGATGTCATGATGATTGCTGAAACTCACTTGACGGCGACAGGGTACTTCAAAATTAATGGCTACGTGTTGTATGATACTAAAGATCCCCGCGGAAGAGCATGTGGAGGTTCGGCAATTCTTATAAAGAACAGAATAAAACATTATTTAATGAACAACATATGTGAGGATTACCTACAAGCAACAAACATTTGTATTGAATTCTGTCAATACAACTTTGTTTTATCATCAATTTATTCGCCGCCTCGATTTTCAATAAAAGAACATCAATACTACAGCTTCTTCAATTCCCTTGGAGCTAGATTTTTGGTTGCTGGTGACTTTAACGCCAAACACACATTTTGGGGTTCACGTCTAGTGACCCCGAAGGGTCGTGAACTTTTCAACACCATTGCCAAAATGGGCTTAGATGTACTCTCAAGCGGGCATCCCACCTACTGGCCGACGGACCGACGGAAGATTCCCGATATTATTGACTTCGGAGTAGTGAAAAATATCCCTGTAGAATCGATACAAGTGGAGCCTTCATTAGACTTGTCTTCAGATCACTCTCCTTCTATTATTTCAATGCGTTTCCTTCAAGGGTATGGCTCTCCATTTCGGGACATGTCTAAATCCAGAGTAAGTTGGATAAAGTATAAAAAGTATTTAAGTTCCCACTGCACGGAAAATGTAGTGTTGAGAACTACCGAGGATATTGATGGGTCGATTGGCAAGTTTACTGAGGACATACGAAGAGCTGTGCATCACGCTTCCACATATGACGTTGAATGCAGAAATAGGACAAACAGAACTTATTTCGCTGAACTCGAACATCTCCTGACAGAAAAAAGAAGAGTTAGAAGAGAGTGGCAAATTCACAGGTCTCCTCAACTGAAAGCTAGGCTACGGGAATGCAGAGATATACTAAGAAATTTCTTAGAAACCCAAAGAATGGCTTCACTTAAATCATACTTGGAGGGAATTGACAGTTCCCCACAATCTGACTATTCGTTATGGAAGGCGGCACGAGGTTTAAAAAGACCAGTTAGAGGAAAGCCTCCTTTGCGAAATCCGATTGGTGACTGGGCTAGAAACGATTCCGAGAAAGGGACTTTATTTGTTAACCATTTGAGAAATGTGTTTACTATAAACAACTCAAATAATGCAACTGAATTGCCACCACTCGTTATTAGACCTCCTGTACCTCTAAGACTTAGCTTTAATGATATTCAAAGCGCTATTGGTACTCTGAACCTTAAAAAAGCTCCAGGTATGGATAAAATCAGCAACAAAATGCTCGTGGAGTTACCTCGTGTAGTTAGAAGAATTATTCTCTTCATCTTCAATGCTATTTTACGCCTAGAATACTATCCTGCAGATTGGAAGGTATCTATGATTACCATGATTCCTAAGCCAGGGAAGGACCTCACCAAAGTAGAGTCATATAGGCCAATTAGCCTACTGCCGACAATTTCAAAACTGTTTGAAAAATTGTTAATGGCTAAGTTGATTCCAATTCTGAACGACACTCATTGTATTCCAAATCATCAATTCGGGTTCAGAGCTAAACACAGTACCATCGAACAAACACACAGATTAGTAAATGTGATAAGACGGTCGTTTGAAGAGAAAAAATACTGTTCCGCGCTTTTCATTGATGTTTCCCAAGCGTTCGACAAAGTCTGGCATGAAGGTTTAATGCACAAAATAAAATTAGCTCTGCCTGCTAACACCCACAAACTTATGAAAAGTTATTTATATGGTCGCAAATTTACAATCAAAGAAGGCGAGTTTTTAAGCCCCGCTCAGCCAATTGAAGCAGGAGTACCCCAGGGTAGCATACTGGGTCCTACTTTATATTTGATTTATGCATCCGATATGCCGTCAGACCCCAATATACATACTTCAACTTTTGCTGACGATACAGCCTTTATTAGCGTTCATAAGGACCATCAAATAGCATCACAGAATTTGCAGAATTATATTTATAAACTAGAGAATTGGCTTGAGCTTTGGAAAATCAGGGTTAACGAACAGAAATGTATTCATATAACTTTCACATTGCGAAAAGATACCTGCTCGTCCATCAGAATAAATAACCAAATTATTCCGCAACACAATGAAGTCAAATACCTCGGAATCCACCTCGATCGTCGTTTAACCTGGAAGTCTCATATTGACGCAAAACTTACACAGATGAGATTAAAAGCAGTGCAACTTAATTGGCTAATCGGCAGAAATTCTACATTAAAGTTGGATTGTAAACTTTTGTTGTACAATGCAATTCTAAAGCCAATATGGTGTTATGGAATTCAATTATGGGGTACTGCCTCAGCATCCAACATTGAAAAAATTCAAAGAGGTCAAAATAAAATTCTACGTATAATTACTGCAGCTCCATGGTACGTTAAAAAATTCTCGAATTCACAAAGATCTAGGCATTCCTTTGGTGAAAGACGAATTTACAAAATACGCCTCAAAATATGTCAGCAAACTTGAACACCATCCAAACCCACTTGCACGAGACATCCTTAACTTTAGTGGCCATGTTCGGTTGAGAAGGAGGGATACCCTTGCTTTAACTCAAACGCAAAACAGATGACTGGATCAGTGGATGTAAATTTTTTTGTAGTATCATAATATTTTGTCTAGCACTGGCTGGACTTACTATTTTCTTTTAGTATTAAGATTCGAAAACTTATTGTCATTTCAATATCTGAAGATTCAATAAATAAATATAATGTATTATAAAAAAAAAAAAAAAAAAAAAAAAAAAAAAAAAAAAAAAAAAAAAAAACAAACTTATCGAATCTACACCAGTATGAACAAAATCAATTAGTCAGTGTTTCGCAAACTTCTCAAATGTGCAAAATTTTATCTACTGCATTTGTTATTAAATGTCAGAGTCATATCATTTATAAATGTTTTAATAGTTCTTTGGCGAGACATTCTATGTTGTTCCAATGTAGGAAATCGTTTTGATAAATTATGTGATCTGAACATTTTTTTTTTTGAACTCGTTGCTGTGGGTCTTCGCACAATTCTTTCAAACAACACAACCGTATGTCAGATTAGTTCGAATACATAGGTTATTTAAAAGAAGTTTGTTTTTAATACTTATATTCGCTATATCCCCTCTGTACAGGGTACAGAGCTCGACCACAACGAACCGCTCCTAAACCTAAAGTTATGCCTAAATATTTTATTGACTTTAACAAAGGAATTTGAGTTCCCTGGGCAAACACTTCAATAGAGGGAATGCTTTTAGGAGATCTGTTAAATGGAAATAGTGTCGCCTGAGATTTTTCTTCATTAATTTTTATTTTCCACTTGACGACATAATTATTTGTGAAAACAAAGCCTTTTGCAAACGCCAAACTTTCCGATTAGCGATGAAAGCGCTGTCATCGGCCTAAAATGCCACATCAATACCCGAATATATATACAAGTATATAGATTATATAGCAGATTATATAGCAGTGGTAATAAAACGGAGACCTGTGGGACTCCTGCAGGAATGCTCTTTTCAGGTGATCGTGCACATGCCACTTCAACTAAAATAAACTTGTCAGCAAGAAAACTACTAATTAGCTTTATTAGTAATAATATATATGTGGGGACGGGTAATAACGGACGAACGACAAGAAGTGGCAATACTTACTGAGATTGCAACACTGTTTATATTAACTGACGATTGGGAATGGGCGAGAAAAAAACTGACGAGTAATAACTTCATCGACAGACGCAAAAGAACAGACAGTACAGTTGAAGTCTGGAGTTTGAACAATTAACATTAAATATTAAACTTTAAAATTAAGTATGGCACATAAGCCTGAATTTTCTTTTAAATAAACATATAATTAACTAAAATTATAAAAACAAAGCGTTTTCATTAAAAAACCTACATTTTTGGGGGCTCAACCGGGATGTGCTTAGAATTGTTTAAAGTTTAATTTTAAATTGTGTATAGAGTACGGAGAAAATATTAAGTGCTGAGTGCTGGAAAATATTTTGATGATTTGTGCTTCTAAAACGGACAGTTTAAGTGTTGTGGACAATTGGAAAGTGGCCAATTGGAAAGACATAAGGACGACTGAGTTGCGTCAAATTAAACTTTTGAAAAATTCTGAGTGAATTTGAGAAAAATAATAAAATTAAAACGACTGAGTGTCGTGGTGCGAAATTCTGAGTGAATTTTATTAAAAGAACTATTAAAATTAAGACAACTGAGTGTCGACAAGTGAAAACTTCTGAGTGAACATAATGCAAGATAAATATAAAAAGTAAAAGACTGAGTGTCGTAAAGTGAAAATTAAAATTCTGTAGTTGGACAACTGAGTGTTATTGAGTGCAACAAAATATACGATAAAATTAAATTCATTAAAATTTGTACAAAACGTAATTTCCGTAAAAGAAAATTGTACTAAAATTGGAGAAACTACAAATAGATGAAATGAACGTTATTTTGAAATTTATAAAAAAAAATTCAAGTTAAAGAGTGCTATAGAGAGTATAGTACAAAATTTTAAGTTCACTAAAATTTAAAATAAGAGAGAGAGAAGTAGAATTAAAACTATACAAATCTAGTTAAAGAACACAAATTTATAATTGTTCTTGTGTGAAAGAGATGACAGTGCATAAGAGAAAAACTGAAATAAATTTCATTGAATAATTAGTAGAAACAACAATGTTTTCGAGAAAATATGAAAAGAGTACTGAGTGTTAAAAGAAAAAAAAAAATAATAAATAAAAAGCAAAACTACAACAATAACTACTAAACAAAAAGTCGTTAATTTGAAATATGAGTAGAAAAGAAAAAAATGAGATGAAATAGAGAGACTAGTTCAACGAGTTGTGTATATAAAAAACAGAAAAAAAATAATAATAAAAACAACGAGACAGCTAAACAACGAATGTCAGCAAGTGCAAAAACGTAACTATAAAATATTACAATAGAGAGAGATAATTGAGAGAGCTTAATTCTTGAGAAAAAACAAAGAAAGAAAAAAAAAACACACAATATAGTAACAAGAACATTAAGCTGATAATTGATCGAATATATGTACATATCAACAAAGAAAATTTTCAACATAAAGTTTTGCAGCAAAAAAAAAAGTTGGAGTTGTGCAGTGCTGACGAAGTTGCTAAGAGAATTTATGTATGCCAATGAGTTGGAAAAGGGTGGAGCTGAAGCGGAAGAGAAGATCGCTGAATGTTAAGTTATATTTTTTTTATTTATATTGCTTTTTGTCTTTGTATTTTTTTAAACCAAGAGAGTTGATTTTAAATTTAGTTTGTAATGCTTTTTTTTTGTTAAATGAGATTGTTCTGTTAAGAAGAGAAGCAAATTGTAACGTAGCGTTTATATTTTGATTTTGGAGTAAACATTTTAACGTAGAGATTTAATTGCTTCTGTTAAAAGTAAAATCAAATCGTAACGTAACGTTTTTATTATATTTGAATTTTGGAGTGAACATTTTAACGTAAGATTTATTTGTTTAGTGATACAATTTTTGGATTAAAATTTATTTTGTAACGTAAACTTTAGTTTTTGAGAGTTGAATAACTTTGTGAATTTAAAAAGTTTTGTCAGTTTAAAAGTATTTAATTGATTTTGCCAGTATATATTTTATATAATTTAAACACTATTATTATATTGATAAATTTTTATACATATTTTATATATATTTTATTGCTGAATATTATATTATTTTTACCGGACAATGGACAGACAAGGGATTTTAGGATTGAATGTCGACGGTTTAAGGGAGAAATTGGGTGAGTTAGGTTTGAATACAGTGGGACGGAAGGAGGAACTTAGGAATAGACTAATGGACTACTTCGGCCTGAATGCAGGGGATTCCGGTTCGGAGTACCAGGATGTTGGACCACAGCAAGTTCCTTACAATAACGTTGGTAGAAATGTATTCACACTTAGGGATATTGAGGATTCACTTTCGACATTTTGTGGTACGGATACTTTAGAAGTTCGTGATTGGATCAATGATTTTGAGGACAACGCAGATGCAGTTGAGTGGTCGGAATTACAAAAATTTATCTACGCCAAACAATTATTGAAGGGAGCAGCTCGAATGTTTATTCGTAGCCAGAGCGGAATAAAAAGCTGGAGCTCCCTTAAGGAATCCTTAATAGAAGAATTCGGCACTAAACTACCAGCCATTGAGATCCATAGAATGTTAGGAAATCGCAAAAAGAAGAGTAATGAAACTTATAGGGAATACCTTTACACGCTAATGGAGATGGGAAAACCCATAAGAATAGATGAGGAAAGTTTAATTCAATATTTTGTCGACGGAATTCCTGATTCTAAATTCGGTAAGAGTATTTTGTACCAGGCGAAGAATGTGAATGACTTAAAGGAGAAATTGAAAACGTACGAGAAGATTCGCGGATCTGTCCAACAGGCATCAACCTCGAGGACGACCCCAACATCAAAGTCACCACCAGAACCGGTAAAGGAAGAGCAGTCAAAGCAGGATTCAAAGGTGAAAAGAAAATGTTACAAGTGTGGTAAGGAGAATCACATCGCCAAGGACTGTAAGTCGACCAGTATTAAATGTTTTAAGTGTGGAAAGCAGGGTCACAAATCTTTTGAGTGCAAGGACCAGAAAAGTTCCAATGTGAAGACTGAAGGGGACAATTCGTGCATGATAAGCAATTTTTACAATACTGATGAATATAAGTCGTCGGCAAATCGTAATTTCAAAGAGATTGAGATTAATGGCGTAAAGTTTTCAGCGATAGTTGACTCAGGCAGTGACATTTCTATAGTAAGACGTGATATTTTTGAGACTTTAGGGGACGTGAATTTTGTTGGAGATGAGCGGTGTTTTATTACGGCTGGAGACTACAGATTATTTTGTATTGGTAGTTTTGAGAGGACAGTCAGTATAGATGGTGCTGATTTTAATTTGAAGTTCTTCGTAGCAGAAAATTTTATTTATCCGGCAGCAATCGGTAACGATATTTTACAGCAGGCTGATATCATGATGACTTCTAGTGGTGCAACATTTGTTAGTAGGACAGAATTGGATGGACATGCAGGAAGTAGTAACTCGATTTCTTGTGGAGTTGAAAATGAGTTCGAACAATTTTGTTCTACGGTCATGATTGATAACTACGATGAGGACTTGGAATTATGCCATATGAATGATGAGAGAGCAGAGGAGATTAGAACTTTAATTAAAAATTATACTCCAGATAGACAAGAACCATCGCCGATCCAGATGAAAATTATTTTATCGGATGATATTCCTATATATCAGAGACCTCGACGATTATCATACGAAGATCAACATATTGTGGAAGAACAGGTGAAAGACTGGTTGCGTGACGGTATCATACAATTAAGCAACTCAGAGTATGCCTCACCAGTTGTATTAGTTAACAAAAAGGACGGAAGCAAGAGATTGTGCTGTGATTATCGTAAACTAAACGAAAAGATAATGAGGGATAATTTTCCAATGGTGTTGATAGATGACATCATGCACAAATTGCAGTACGCAAAGATTTTTACGACTTTGGACTTAAGAAATGGATTCTTTCATGTACCAGTGGAGGAGCAGTCGAGAAGGTATACGTCATTTGTAACGCATAATGGGCAGTACGAGTTTTTATATGTGCCGTTTGGTATTTCGAATTCGCCGGCAGTGTTTTCCCGATTTATTTTTTCGATTTATAGGGAATTAATACAGGATGGTACTATTATAATATATATCGACGATATTATAATCCCGTCACTGAACGAGGAAGAAGGTGTCATGAAATTGAAAAAGGTGCTAAGTGTTGCTGAGAAACATGGGTTGAAAATTAAATGGGAGAAATGCCAATTTTTACAAAAGAGGGTTAATTTTTTAGGATACATATTGGAAAATTCTACGATTAGACCATCGACCGAAAAGACAGCTGCAGTCGCAAATTTTCCAATTCCAAGAGACAAAAAGTCACTTCATCGATTTTTGGGTCTTACATCCTATTTCAGAAGATTTGTGTTCAATTATGCCATGATAGCAAGGCCTTTGACTGACTTATTGCGAAAAGAAGCAGTTTTTGAAATGGGAGATATGCAAATGATAGCCATTAATCAACTAAAGTCAAGTCTAATGAATGCGCCAGTTTTAAATTTGTACAATCCCAGGGCTATAACAGAGGTACACACAGATGCGAGTATGTATGGATACGGAGGAGTTTTACTTCAGAAAAATGCAGAGGACCAACAACTACACCCAGTAGAATACATGAGTCGTAAAACAACAGACGCCCAGAAAAAATATCATTCGTATGAGCTCGAAGTTTTGGCCATAATTGAAGCATTGAAAAAGTGGAGGGTTTATTTAATGGGTAACCGAATAACGATAGTTACAGACTGCAATGCTTTTGCGATGACAATTAAGAAGAAGGATGTGCCATTGAGGGTGTCCAGGTGGGCAATGTTCCTTCAGGAATTCGATTATACAATAGAGCACAGATGTGGAACTAAAATGCGGCACGTAGATGCACTAAGCCGAGTATCTTGTCTTTTAGTAGAGGATTCCATAAAACATCGCCTTAAGGAGGCTCAATTAAAGGATGAATGGATTAAGGCAATAAGAAAAGTTATGGAGAAGGACACTTATGAAGATTTTTATTTGAAGCATGATCTACTCTACAAGGATCCAAACCTGGAACAAATAGTGATCCCAACAAATATGGAAGATGAAATTATCCAAATTGCACATCGTGAGGGACATTTCGGTAGTAAGAAAACTAGAGAATTGGTGGAGAGAGAGTTTTATATACCTAACATTATGAAGAAGATTGAAAAGGTTGTCCGCAGCTGCATCGTATGTATGGTTAACGAGGCGAAAACAGGAAAGAGAGAGGGTCTATTAAATCCCATAGACAAATCTGATAGACCATTAAGGACGTACCACATTGATCATGTTGGTCCAATGGATCAAACGCCAAAGCGCTATAACCATATACTGGTAGTGGTCGATTCATTTTCGAAGTTTGTCTGGCTATACCCTACCAGAAGTACAGGTACCGAAGAGGTAGTAGACAGATTGAAGCGCCAATCAGCTATTTTTGGAAATCCAGAGAGAATAATCTCGGACCGAGGAACTGCCTTCACATCGAGTGCATTTAAGGAATATTGTGAGGAACAGAATATACAACATCTACTAATTGCAACAGGGGTTCCAAGAGGTAATGGTCAAGTTGAACGTATAAATAAAATAGTAGTTTTATTGCTGTCCAAATTGTGTGAGGAAAATCCTCAGCAGTGGTATCGTTATGTAGAGAGGGTTCAACAGTGTATTAACAATACACCACCGCGAAGTACCAAGGTATCACCATTTAAAATACTCACAGGTTTGGAAATAAGAACAGAGAAACATGAGGATATAAGGAAACTTATTGAAGAATTTTCGATAATGGAACTAGATGCAGGAAGGAATGAAATTCGCAATGAAGCTAGGGATAATATTGTCAAAATACAAGCAGAAAACAGGAAAACTTTTAACAGGAAGCGAGTAGAAGCGCCTGTATATCGCGAGAATGAATTGGTAGCCATTAAGCGGACCCAATTTGGTGCAGGGCTCAAACTTAAACCCAAATATTTTGGTCCATATAAAGTCGTGAAAGCATTGAAACACGACAGATATGAAGTTGAAAAGATTGGAGAAGGTGAAGGTCCAAGAAGATCCAATACAGTCGCAGAATATATGAAGAAATGGAATCCGTCATTCGGGGCGAATGACCATGCAGGACGGCCGAATGTGGGGACGGGTAATAACGGACGAACGACAAGAAGTGGCAATACTTACTGAGATTGCAACACTGTTTATATTAACTGACGATTGGGAATGGGCGAGAAAAAAACTGACGAGTAATAACTTCATCGACAGACGCAAAAGAACAGACAGTACAGTTGAAGTCTGGAGTTTGAACAATTAACATTAAATATTAAACTTTAAAATTAAGTATGGCACATAAGCCTGAATTTTCTTTTAAATAAACATATAATTAACTAAAATTATAAAAACAAAGCGTTTTCATTAAAAAACCTACATATATAAATACCCCAATAGCAAACGTTTTAAGTTCATATGTTGAACCATTTCTTAGCCAAAGCAAAAACAATACAAAAATTGACCAAAATGCTCCAAACCTAACAGCAGCGTTAAATTGAGATTTGTGATGATTTTTCAGAAAATTATAAATTAAATCAAGTAAAGGTACGGTCACATTTGGCAAATATTTTAACTCGTTTATTTATTTAAAAACCACAAAAAATATTTAGTTTTAATTTATTTGATTCTATTTGGTCTTGCAAAACTCTTGTAAGAGTAAAGAACGTCAAACAAATTTGTGCTAAAAGAAGTGATTACGCTTTTTTGAGTAAGTATTTGCCAAATGTGGCCGTATCTTAAAAAACATTCGTTTTGACATTTGGTTTGACTATTGTAAGCATTAACTAAAAAAACTCGTCCACAAATCCTTGTCTTTGAAATAACAAATTATTTTTAGATGATTTTTATACCCACCAAAATATGGGGGGTATATCAAGTTTGTCATTTCGATTGTAACACATCAAATTAATGGTCGTAGAGCCAAAAAGTATATATATTCTGGGTCCTTATAAGATTCTAAGACGATCTAGCCATATCCGTCTGTCTGTCCGTCTGTTGAAATTACGATACAGCTTCGAAAAAAAGACATAGAATAATGAAATTCTTACCAAACATTCTCTGATCTACCGAAATGTTTGGTATTGAAAATAGGAAAAATCAGTAGGATCCGAGTTAAAGATCAAAGCTTCAGACTACCTCGATATTTTTCGGATATTTTTGCTGTTTTCTTCAAATATAATGCAGATAATATCATTCAAGTTTGCACACTTAATTTTTATTACAGAACGACAAGTCCTCTTGAACATGGTAGGAATCGGTTCACGATTTCTTATAGCCGCAATACAAATGTCTTCCTGGAATATGGCTTTATGGTACATAAACGTCTATGGAGAAGCCGTATCTAAACAAAATTCTGCAATAAAAAGTTATGTGCAAATTGAAATCTTAAAACAATATTTTGTTTGCGTCGGTCCATAATTTCACTTAAATGAACTTAAATATTTTTTCAAAATGACTATCCAGTTAGAATTTTACAACTTGATTTACGTGATTTACTACTATATATTTTAATAATTTTAGTATTTTACTGTTATATAAATACATTTAAGCACTCTAAAACAAAATTTATTTTTAACATATTTATAAAAATACTTTTCTTCAATTGACCACAATATTGGACACTGCTGAATTTGAAATACTTATTAGGAATTGTTGTTGTCACTGTTTGCTTAATTTAACTTGAAGTCTTAGTTAAACATAATGGTTTGTATTCAACATTTGGGTTAAGTTTTTCTAATTGTGTTTATTTCATTCTACTTTTAACAAGCTCTCTCCGACATTACTTACTTAGTTCACATAAATAAACTCACACATTCATACATCATAGGATACACACATACCAAAATAAGAAAAACCAACACAAACACAAACTAATAAAACACAAAAACAATATAATCCACACATTCAACGAATGAACATGTGCAGGAGACAAAGAATGTGAAAGAAAAGAAAAACAAACATAAACGAGTGATATTATTTGTTTTATTATTCTAAGGCTAAAAGTGCAGTTTGCAACAGCAACAACAACAACAGAAACAATAACAAAAACAAAATATAGTCAAGTATTTTGCAATCGTAGAATATACACACTAATGTAAAAACAGTTAAAATATAAACACACACACTTCGCTATACAAACAAATGCATTTTGTACATAGACAAATTTATAGATATAAAAATAAAAGACAATAGAAAAATAACATTAAGAAAAGTGATAAAAAGTTTGTATATGAACGTATCTGAATATACATATATGTACGAGTATATACATATATATAAACAAAATCATGCTTTTTTACAGGGTCCTTAAATGGCAAAGATATAATAACTATGAAAGTTACAATTTTCGACTGCAGAAGATAGAATGTTGTTTGTAGCTAAAAGGTTGATATCACAAGGATTACCAACAAGTACAAGGATATCGAAAAAAAATATTTGTAGATGTAATCGGTATATATTCTGAATATTTTAAGAGCTTGATATATTCCGGAGTTTTATCAATATGATCCTTATAGATTTGTCGTGGTCAGAGAAAAAATAAATTTCTAAATGATCACAGCAATCATAGTAATTATCATCATAATTGTGAAGTTGGGACAGCCGAAGTTAAATATTTATATGTTTATGGCAATCAATTGAAATATGAATGCTTATAATATATTATATTACTTTCTGACTGATGTTTATTAATTCTGAGAGCCAAATAAAATGATTAGCCAATACCATATGGAGTTCATATGAAGGCTTTTTAGTATTTTATAAAGTTTTGTTCCGCAATCATAGTTGAAGAGGTGACTAAAGTTTTGCTCATCAGACATCAATTGGAAATTGCTTGTCAATCTATAGCCCTCTATTAAATTTATAAATATTTGTATATAGTTTCCGGCAGCTCTTTAAGGTTAATTTTTTTCATGTGTCTCATCAGTATTTTGTTAAAACTTTGTCGCAAAGAATGTGTGTAAGTTTTATAGCAACACTGTTTTTTTTCATTGTGATTTTAACTTTTTAACCAGAGTCCACAAATATTCTTCGAAGGGACGTTGTATTTACTTTGTATGTTTACGGTTTCTTTAAATAAAATTCATAACATAACATCAACATCTCTTTGTTTGCGATCTCTGACTTTTGTACTTTTTCGAAGCTTTAGGTTTTTTGCATGTATGGAACCTGACAATTTTGGATTTTCAAAGAATTAGTGTATGATTATTCCATTGGTAATTTCCCGTTTCTGAATTTTGCACATTTAAAATGTTGGAGTAATTTCTGAAATAATATCCTTGAGAAAATAATAAAAATTAAAAAATAATAAACAAATATTTTCTATAGGTGCTAATATTTATACCCTACACCACAATTGTAGTATAACATATATAATATATATTTTCATGGAAGTCATGACACTAAATTTTTGGATGAACGGTCCATAATAGGTAATATATCCTATATAGCGCCCATTTCTGAAATACTGTTTTATACTGGGTGTAGGGTATTATATGGTCGGGCTTGACCGATATACTTTCTAACTTGTTGTAAATGTATTTAATGTTATACATTAAACTTATCTACAAAATATTGATTTGATTTTTTACGAGTGATTTAAATAAAGGACTTAATATGAGGGTATTTTGTTAAGAATGCATATCATTAAAGACGCCGTCAGTGACTTTGAATCGATTGGTATATTTTTGGGTGGATGCGTGATTACTAGGTTACAAACGTGTCTCTATCCACTGTAAAATCAAGAAAGGACTTAGCACTTTTGCAAGCTAAGCTAACGATATTTGTTTATGTAAATTGTTGATTTATTTTAATAAAGTATTAAAAAATTAAACAACCATGAATTACCCTGTACCATTAACCCAGTACTTGCATTTAAATGCGAGCGTATATACGAAGTAAGTACATATAAATATATATGAATATATTTTAAGGTAGAGAAATTGTAGTAGTAGTAGTAGCATCATTTGTTAAATGGCTTATTTGTTGTGGTTTATTAGATGTTTGTGTGGTTTCTGTTGATATTATTATTGCCAAAATGACTTCATACGAGTATAAAACTTGCTAACGCTTGATGCTACTGTTGTTTTTCCTATTGTCTGCTGAATGTCTTGTTACAATTGCAGTATGAATGAATTAAAAATCACAATAAACAAAAATTTTGTTATACAAACTTACACCTATACAAAATCACAAAAAATACGCATGCATAAGTATAAACTTATACGAGGACAGCATAGAAATGTGTTACATTTTTTGACATATTCGTTTTCTAATATGATATATCAACCTTTACATTTAGGATTTATAAAATTCTGCAGTGATTTTTGAGATAAAAATGAATCCAGAAACTATTCGTTAATACTGTTTTTGTGCTTATGTTTCCATCGAAAATTGTCTATCTAAATTAAAAGACGTGCTTATGGAAAATGTGAATTATCCAATGTCTTATTTGATAGAAAATTTACATGTTTGATACATTTTTTAAGAGATGGCAAATCTGAATAGTTCAGTTTTCTAAGCGGTTCAGCAAAGATTGCACAATACAAGGCGTATAGTAGTTTCTGTAAACGGATTTGTCGAAAAAAGTGTTGACATTTTTATTTTCAGTTTGTCAATGTAAATTATTACCTATAAGTTTAGTCATTAGAAGAGCCTTTTTATTTGACAAACTATATAATATTAATACATTTTTAAATCTAATACATTTTTAAAACTAAAACAGAACAAAGTTGAGGACCTATAAAATAAAATATATTAAAAGCTGATTACAATGTCTATATAATATTTAAAAAATGCATTTCTATGTGGTAAAACAATTGTACACCAATACCTAACTTTGCGTCGTTCCAATAAACAGGACGCATATTGAAACGACGCAAAGTGAATTAACATTTTCTATAGCAAATCATTTCAAGATCGAAGATAGGTTCTAGTTCCAATGTTTGCTGAACAGATTTTTTTTTTTGAACGTAAAATATAAAGTTCCTTTACATTTTATTTTTATTATGTCATCAAATAAGCCTTTTGCTTTTGTCTGAAATACAATTTTACTTAACGGTATTCTGTGCTCAACTTGATTTTCAATTCAAATAGAAAGCAAGGAATCCATTTCGATCATAAAAGCACTTCTTTTACGGATCATCGTTTTAGCATCTAATGATGTTGCAAATTTTGCAAAAATTAAAAAAAAAATTAAAGACTCGAACCCAAAACAATGCAACCTCGAAAATCTAATGATGCACAGGGAAAATTAGTACTAATTAAGCAGCGACGCAAGTTCGAAAAAATGCAAAACGAAACGAAGCAAAGTAATTTGTTCAGTTAAGCTTTTTTTCAAAAATTGTGATACAAAAATATTTTAGAAAATTATGAAAACTTTCTAAGAAAGACATCAAAGAATAACTGTTTTACATTTCCATGCGACCAATTTGTTATCCACAATTATAAAAGTTATATTTCGTTTTATTCTAAAGACACATCTTTTATGCAACAATTTTTTGATTAGAATTGAACTATGACAACCCTTTCGGATTTAATATATTTAAATTCCATACAATTCTAGGATTTTGGCAACAATTTACTTGTGTAGAGTTTTTTGTTTCTTCAAATTTATTTTTATTAATAATAGCTATGTTATATACAGCCATGTCACAGAATTTAATTCCGTTCAAAAGTGGAATTAATTCCGTATTTTGATTCTATAGAAATTTCGGAATGAAACCTAGAAATGCTTAAAAGTGGTTTTATTCCGAAAAATTTTTCGTTTTGCCTTTTCTATGGAAAATTCTGTGACATGGCTGATTGTAATCGACACTAACTTTTTGTAAAAATTTTCTAATTTGTTAATTATTCTGATGTGGCTATTTAACAGTTTTTATGCCCTACACCACCATAGTGGGAATTATACCCTACACCACCATAGTGGGGAGGGTATATTGGATTTGTGCTGATGTTTATAACGCCCAGAAATATTGGTCCAACACCCACCGATCGACTCAGAATCAGAATCATTTTCTGAGTCGATTTAACGATGTCCGTCTGACTGGTTGGCTGTCCATGTAAAGCTTGTGCGCAGAGTACAGGTCGCAATTTTGAAGATATTTTGATAAAATTTGATACGTGATACTGGTGGAAAGCGGTCCACTATTTCACCTGCTCCCCATACAAATGGCCTCCCGAAATTGGTGTTTACCGATCATAAATGTTTGAACTATGCAAGTATCCAAACAAATTTCATCACAAATGAGTGGTAAATGAAGCCAAATTACATCTACAAATTTTGTGCAGATTGGTCCATAATTACTCGTAGCTCCCATATAAGGCCCAATTCCTAAAATCACTTTAAAGAGCATAACTCTCGAAAAAAATGTTGGTAAGTTTCTTATATACAGAAATATTGACACTTAATGTTATAATGGTCGGTCCATAATTAGTCGAAACTCCCATATAAGACCCTCTCTGTAATTCACTTCAACCTCCATAAATATTTTAACCCCAATAACGCATATAATATTTATATCACAGAAATCATGACACTAAATTTTTGGATGATCGGTCCACAATAGGTGATATCTCCCATATAACCCCCATTTCTGAAAAACTACTTTATACATACATATACTGGGTGTAGCGTATTGTATGGTCGGGCTTGACCGACTATATTTTCTTAAGTGTTTTTTTTATAAAATATGCATTATTATGTAAAAAAGTTAATATTTTTAGTTAGAAATAATGGAAACAAGTATTTTTTTAATCTTAATTGTTAAAATAAAAAGCCGAACAATGATAAAAGAGATCTTAAAATTATCATGGAGATCATTTTGATCAATACGCTAAAAAGTTTGAAGAGTTTGAATTACTTTCAGATATTGTTAATTATGAAATTAATTAAAACTAATAAAAACTTTGTAGATCGACAGGTTTTTCAAAACTAATATAACGGTAAAAATGTTGAAAACGTTACAAAAACGATCTAACGTCGTATCCTTACCCATCCTTTTGAATCCTGTATTAATCAAAATCTTTAAAGTATATGTTCGAAAATAATAAATAAGTAATAACTTTTCAGACTATCTTTATAAATACTCGTATACACACGTACAAATAAATTACCACAAGCAAACATGCAGAGTTCATTCCTCGTACTTGTGCCTGCATAATGATATACAGGAACATATTCATACAAATGCAAATGCTAATGAATACATAGAACACCAAGATGAAGGAGACATAAAAGTATAATAGAATCATAAGAAGAACGCCACTTCTGTGTTAGTCACAAAATGATCTTAAATGTCAACAACAAAATTTTGTTGTGGTTCATATGATTTCATTTACATATTCGTACATAGTTATATTTACGTGAAACAACTAAAGCACGTATGTGTGCACACACACACACCCATACACAATCTGTATATAAATCAAAACTCTTGCACACATACATAAATGCCCATAGATAGTATATCTATGTATGTATAGAATCTATTTATAAATCTATATATAGATTCTATATACATAGATACTTGTGTGTAAGTGTTTTTATATGTATGCAACGTTTACAAAAGGTATTACTAAAATGTTACCATTAATGTTTTTTTATATTTGTATATTTGTAGGTTATTATGCATATTTTAAAGGTTTCGGTAGTTTTATTTTTGTATGCTTATGTATGCACGTTCTTACATACATACATTGCATTGTATGTTAAGCCTACCACAGATTGTGTATGTGTGTTATTACAACAAAAAAATTCACTAAATAGAAAACCTCTAGGTTTATTTAATGTATTTATTTGTAGATGTTTATTTTTTTCTGCATCATTTTGTGGTTTTATATTTATGCATTGATGTTGTTATTTATATGGTTTCCCATAACAACATTAATTACGAAACAAATACGATTGCAGGTATATATGTTAACTGTAAATTTGTAAATATATTTAAAATTTTTAATTTTATATTAAAGTCTCTACAAATCGAATGAAAGCATTCTTTTAAAATATCCAACAAATTGTTTTAATATGCCAAAGCATAAAATTTGTTTAAAATTTCAATGAATATTCTTTGTAAAAATAAATTTTAGGCTGTTATATGCTATAATGTTAATATACATAAATATAATAAATATCATGTGTTATATATGGTCTAAGTTTTAATATGTTAACATCAGGAAATACCACTTTCATGATCGCAATATAACATACATCCACTCATTTTAGTAAGCAACAAATGCAGACAATTATTCAATAAAAACAAAAATTATTTATTAGTTTTCAGTCACCGACGAAGACTCAACGTGTACAGACGTCATTCTTTTTTTCTTTCGCCAGCAAATTCTTACAATATTATCACAGCGTGTGTGTATTAAAACATAATAATAAACATAATCCCTAGTTATTAATTGGCTTGTTAAAAAAATAAATAACTCTCAGAGTTTACCTAGTTTACCTATACAGTTAATTCTACTATTTATTTTTTCTCTTTTCACTCTTTTACACCACAATTTAGCTAAATAAAAAAAAATCAGTTTACAAAAGTGATATAATGCCCCGGGCACCCTCTCTTAGGGGATAATAGGTTTGCTCTGCTAGCCGACCGTAGTCGCCAAAGGAAAAAGCGAAATAGAGGAGACTTTCTTATTGAATTCCCCGCTTTACCTGCCCAAAAACAGTTTAATCCAAAATACATTGTAGTTGCTGCTGAGAACCGAGTTAAATCACTCTCCCATTACTCTTGCTTCGCGATCCATAAATCACTACATCTCATTAGCAAAGAAATGTTATTTATTTCTGAATTAGGAAATGGTAATTTATTACTTCTCGTTAAAGATTATTTAACAGCAAAAAAATTCTTGAATTCTACAGAACTTTTTGGTATATGCAAAATAAAATGTAAATTACACGATCAGCTTAATTTTATAAAAGGAACTGTTAATGCCCCTTGTCTAATATATTTACCCGAAAAAGAAATAATTGATGAACTAAGCTCACAAGGCGTCTTGAACGTTTATAAGTTCACTCAAATGTATGACGGTAAAAGTATACCTTCCGCCGTTATGCTATTTACTTTTGATTTATACAACCTGGCATATTCTCCCCAAATCTCATGGTACCGGGTAAAAGTACGTAACTACTTTCCTAACCCTATGAGGTGCAAAAACTGCCAACTACTAGGCCACACAAAAAACCGCTGTCAAGGTGCTGCATCTTGTGTTAATTGCAACCTACCCCCACACGGTGAAGAAAAGTGCTCTAAAACATACTGTGCAAATTGTACAGAAGAGCATGCTTCATCTTCAAATAATTGCAAAAAGTTCGTAGAACAAAAGGAAATTCTTAAAATCAAAACAAAACGTAAGTGTCCAATGCGAGAAGCTATAAAAATTTTTAGAGAACAAAACAAATCTCAGTCAACTAAATCATTTTCTGCAGTTGCATCTTCATACCAAATTAACCCTAATTCATCTAAAAACATAATTCAACGAGAAAAACAACTACAGCAAACGAAAATACAAATAAAATTAAAGAGACTCCTTCTGGTATTTTACAATGCTCCAGTAAAGAAACTCAAATATATAAAGATAAATAAACAATATCAGTACACAACAGAATCTGTAAATTCTACAAACAAAAATAAATTCAATCAATCTCAAACAGTTACAACAATTAACCCTATCTCTGCCTCTCAGAGTAACAATAATTTATTCCCCTCCTCTTTAAAATATACTGGTAATTTATCAGAACCTAGTTTTGATGTCGAAACGCAAGAAATTGAATTTATGGCTACAGATGACGAAGAGTACGATAATCTCTCTTAACTTATATTTATATAAGTTTTTAAGAATATCTCCCCTTCTATTAGATGATCTTTAATATTTTACATATTTTACAGCGGAAGGTATCAAAACAATTTTAGTAACTTGCATCTGCTTATATCTGAAAGAAATCCGGACATCATATGCCTTCAAAAAACTGAATGTAAAAACAATTTTACCCCCATTACTCCAAAAGAATATGTTGGCCATTACTTTAATCCAAACTCAAATTCAAAGCAAGTTTCAGCAATTTTATTAAAAAAATATACCCTATACAGTCATTAATACAAACCAGTTCTTAAATGTAGTAGGTCTGGAAATACACACCACAATAAGGTTTTAAATTTTTCTATTCTATCAACCCCCTCACGACTCTTTTTAAATTTCCAATCTTAATAATCTTATTGCCAACACAAATACACTTCTGCTATTGCTGGGGGATTTTAATGCTTGGAATCCCATTTTAAGGTCTATCACGGTTCGGTTATTGAAACATTTTTAATGAACAATCATCTTTCCACCCTAAATAATGGGTCTCCAACCCATCTTATTACTCATCATACTTTCTCACATATAGATTTAACAATAACATATATTTCTATTGTACCACTGTGCAAATAGTATGTTATTGACGATTTCCACAATAGTGAACATTTTCCTATTATAACCGAACTTCAAACAAGAGCATACTTTCAAAACATAGAGCTAACTGGACCGTTTATCAGAATAAAATATTACAAAACAGTAATTTGCATAACGTTTCTGATAACTTAAATAAGGGAGCTGCGTCTATCAGGAAGATCATTATATCAGCCGCCAATGAAAGTATGCCGATTTCTGCCAACAAAAAGAAATTCAGAACGTTGCCCTGGTGGTCCTCTGAATTGTAACCGTTAAGAAATGAAAAACCAAACAGCACGGCAACAATTTAAATGCAATATGTCAACACAAAACTTTATTTTATATAAGAAGAAAAATGCAAGGTTCAACAGAGAAAATAAATTGGCAAAGACCAGATCTTTAAAAGAGCTAACAGAGACACTTAATCCCTCAACACAAATGGAACCTTTCGGCAAAATATTTGTAAAATATCAGGCAACTATAGGCCAAAGTAGCTTCAATTTCTATCAATAATTTCATAATTACTGAACCCTATGACATATCTGAGTCATTTGCCAAATACTGGTCGAACAATTCAAACGATGACAATTTTTCCCAAAATTTTCAAAATGCAAAAATACAATCTCTTTCGTCATTCGACGTTAGAAGCTCTTCCAAAAATTCTATCTATCTGAAGTTACCTTTTAATATGCATGAATTAAAGTATAGTCTAAGAACATCTAAAGGAAAATCACCGCGGCTAGATAAAAAAAACATACCCAATGCTGAAAAACCTGCCGTGTTCCTTCAAAACCCGTATTATTAATATATAACAATATATTTAATTCCGGTGCCATTCCGCAGTATTTTAAAATTGCTTCAGTTACTGCAATACATAAAGAAATTAAACCTCTAGACCTCCTTCTCCCCTGAATATCTGAAATTTTAGAAGAAATGATTTCCAGACGCTTTATGTAGTATATAAAAAAAAACACAACCTTCTTTCAAAGCATAAAGTAGGTTTGCAATCAGGCTTGGGTACAATTGATGCATTCCTATTTCTAGATTACATAATTCTGTCAATTGACTTTATAAAATCATTTGACAGCATCGGCATTCACATAGTTCCACACAAATTTGCTAGTTGATCAATTGGGCCAAAAATGTTTAAACTTATCAAATATTTTTTTCTTAACAGAGAATTTACAGTTCTTGTAAATGGTGGGTTTTCAGGAATATTTCCGCTCTACAGCGGTATCCCACAAAGACCTCCTTTATTGGTAACCCTTTTTATTATTGCTTTTGACGATTTATCTCGAACTATTGACGATAATAACAAAGTTGAGCATTGCATATATGCCGATGATCTTTACATAATAGCTAAAGAACACGAAAATAAAAATATTGAGTGTGATTTGTTAAAAACCATTTCTGATGTTGACAATTGGTCAAATACTGCAGGTATTTCTGTACTGCAGGCATCTGTAAAAAAACATAAATATAGTATTCAATAACAAAATTGTTAAAAAGGTCGAATATTGTAAAATTTTAGGTATAAACATTAACTGTAAATATAGCTTTAGAAATCATTGTAACTCTATCAAAAAGGACTTAACTAACAGATTAAATATAGTTAAATACTTATCATCAAACAGAAGCCAAATAAACATCAACAGTCTTCTGAAACTTGTTAAAGCTTCAATACTTTCAAAAATATATTACGATCTAGCTATCTACAGCAAAGCCGCAAAATTTGTTCTGAAGAACGTAGAAGAACGCCATTAGAACAATTATTAGAGCCTTCAAGACAACACCTATAAAAAACGTATTAGCTGAAGGAGGGTTTGACGCACTTGCTACCCATGCCAGTAAGATCAAGTTTCGTTTGATGCATAAACTATTCTACACAAAATCATCGCTGTTATACCGGCAATCTACGTTACTTTTGAAAAGAAAAACAGAACAAAAATATCCCTCCACCTTGACACATATGACAAAGATTGCAAGGAAATTCAACATAAATAGACTTAAAACTCCCAATGAAATCCATCCTCCCTGATAAATTGAGTCAAATATTTTTATGAACAATCTTAAGCAATATAGCAAAAGTTATACTGCACCAATGATTTACAAAGCAATCTTTAATGATGGAAAAAATAGAAATTCGTATATATATTTAAATTAAACAGATTTATCGGCACAAGAAATTCATAATGATATTGTGAATGAGTTAGGTGAAAGTGCTCCTTCATATGCAACAGTAGAAAATTGGGTTGCTGAATCTTAACGTGGTCGTACAAGCATTGAGGATGAACCACGTAGTGGAAGTCCAAAACAACAACAACAACATAAATCGTAACCAAAGTGCATAATTTGGTATTAAATGATCGACGAATAAAAGTGCGTGAAATAGCTAATATCATGGGCATCACAAATGGTCGAGTTCATTTAATTTTGCATGAACAACCACAGATGAAAAATCTTTCTGCAAGATGGGTGCCGCATTTGTTAGCAGTCGAATAAAAATTTCTCAAGCTTGCTTGGATTGTTTGAAGAAAAGCAAAATGGATTTTAAGCGTCGTTTTATAACTGACGTTAATGAGACATGGATCCACCACGATATTCCAGAGACAAAAGAACAATCCAGGCAATGAACTGAAGCGGGAGGAAGTGCCCCAAAGAAAGCAAAAACAATTCAGTCGGCTGGTAAGATTACGTCAACGGTTTTTTGGGACTTTAAAGGTATTTTATTGATTGATTATCTGCAAAAGGATAAACAAATTAAATTCAGAGTACTATTGCAACATTTTGTATCAATTAAATGTAAAAATTCGAGAAAAACGTCCTGGCTTACAACACAAAAAAATAATTTTTCATCAAAACAACGCACCAGCGCACAATAGTGTTTTAACAATGGCTAAAATCAACGAATTAAAGTACGAGTTGCTTGACCACCCACCTTATTCTCCTGCTTAAGCTCCCAGTAACTTCTAAATGTTCCCTAAAATTCTAGCTGGAGAGCGTTTTACCTCAAATAAAGATGCAATTACAGTTGTAATGCTCTATTTTGAAGGCCTTGAGGAAAACTATTTTAATCAAGATATAGATGTGCTAGATAAGTCCTGGACTAAGTGTATTAAAGTTTCAGGATATCATATTGGAAAATGTTTTTGAAAAATTAACTCTGCTCTTTCTGTGCTAGGCTAAGAATTCATAAATATTTTTACCGAAATTCTTTTATTTTATTTTCCTCTAAGATTGTTTGTAAAGTTTGTGTTTTGGTAAAAATGGTGCTTTTATCATATATCTCAGTTATTTATTGAAGTATTTGCCTGATTTCTTAATTGGCTAAAATATAAAACTGCAAAAAACTTGTTAAAATTTATATCAATACTTCCTCCATACCTGTATGATAATTACAATTTTTACTTTATAGAAATATTTGTAGTCTTTAAAGTAAAGCTAAAACTAAAAAGTCAGTAAGTCAGTTCCCTTGTTAACTATTTACTTACTTAAACAACTACCAAACTTACTTAGTTAATGGCTAATATAATTGAATAACAAACATGCAGAAGAAATGTTTCACACATCATTAGTCAGTCATAAAAAAAGGACTTATACCAACAATAAGGATAAAATCAAAAACTCATAAAAGTCACAAAAAGACATGTAGAATCCGACAAAAAAAAATAATAATAAAATAAATGTACAAAAAGAAAACGCATAAATATTTCTATAGTTTTTATATGCGTCTGTAAATAAGTACGCACAGTGACTAACAGAAGTAAGCAGTTGTTAGAGAAAGCGCAAGATTGTTTTTAAGTTTTCTCATACATTTACAAATACGTATGGTGATGTATAGTGAACAAAATTTTTCATATATTTTGAACCAAAACTTTTGAGCAATTCAGCCTATTTAGTAGTTCTTGTACATGATATTAGCAATATCTATTTAAAGTTGTTTTTTGAACACTTATGTGGTGGCATAATATAATAAACAAATAAAATATAAATGTATAATGGACCGATTGTTTAATGCCTTTGTACCATAAAGAGATATTTCATTTGTATGGAGGCTAGAAGAAATCAGAGACCGCTTCATACCATTTTCAACAGGACAGGAATGTAATGTTATAATTTATTAATATATTGAAAGAAGATACTAAACTATTTTTGTAAATTATCGATAATGTCTTAAATTTTGTCCTTACTAAACCGATTTGACCCATTTTCAATACTCAGCAGACTTGACAATATTTAGTGAAAGTTTCATCCGTCTATGTACTTCCCAAGAGGCTCTATCGTGCCTTCAACAGACAGAAGACACAGCTAGATCGGTTTAGAATTTTATAATAACCCAGGATAATACTTTTTGTTTCTATTAATTAAGGTGGATGCACCCATTTCTTCCGAACAAATATTTTATTCGTAATTAATTATTATTTTTTTTATGTGTTACAAATGGATATAAGTGTATACCTCTTTATATATTGTAGTAGGTATAAAAAGTAAATGCATTGTGTGATAACACACTATTTAAATGATTTTTCTGGAATTTACTATAAGCATTTTGTCCTTTTAGTGACTGAAGTATATAACACAAAATATTAATTTATAAGTTAGACTTTCATTGCGTACTATACATTTGTAGAAACTGAAATGAAATAAGTTGTAAGAAGTGTCTGCCAAAAGTTTATTCTATACCGACATACATACACAAACAAACTCACACTACAAATTATATAGTTGCTACATCACAACAAATTAAACAACAATACTACAATACAATACAACAATACTAGTACATACATAGGTATTATAGAAAATTTTTGGGAAAAAACTTACGCCACACTACTTACTGCTTATATACATATTTATATACTTATATCATATGTATCGAAATCTATTGTATCTATGTTTGTAAGTGCGTGTTTAAGTGTAGTCAATTTTATGTATCACGTTCGCACATAGCCAAACGCATTAGAGACCAAAAAAAACAATAACAAACAAAAACAAAAATGTATCTAACGATACAATAATGCTCCAATGTTTGTATGTATTTATGAAGTATACACAAGTATTGATGTGAAACTTATGTCCTGGTTATTGCAATATTATGTTTGCTTGTTTTTATTTTATTTATGAATTGTGTGTATTGGGCTAGTCCTTACCCAAACATACACACACACGTTTATAGTATATTCGTGTTCGTATATTTACATGTGTATGTGTGTTTGAGTACGTGTAAATGTCCATGCTAAAAGTAGTGCGTAAATAAAAAATCGAAAGCAAATATAAATACTACTTAACCCATCACCATTATTCTTGGATTATAAAATTTAAGACGACGTCTTAAAATCAAACAATCTTTGCATTTAAGTAAAACCCCCCAAAAAAAAAAAACAAAATTCTCTAATAATAGTAAAACCAAAACATAAAAAGTGAAAATAAGAAATCACACTTGTGCAATTCACAACTGATGTTGTAGTGTCGTAGGAGTTGTACGTCTTCTGCGTACAACACCAGCAACATTTTTACATATGTTTTTCGAATGTTGTGTAAAAGTTTGAGTTAAAATGTGTATCTCAGCATAAAAGTGACTCATTTTAGGTTAAAAAAAATAACCAAACGTTAATACTCAAATCATAAACTGATTGAAAAATTTAAAACAAGTAAATAATATTAATAAACAAATATAATAAGGCATATTTCTTAAAATTCTACGGTATATTTTAATTTTGGAAAATATTCATATTTTACGTTTTGTACATATATTTGTTTTTAAAATATTTTTCTTTTATCATTTTGCAGGTTTGACAATATAAACTTATGCACGACTTTGCTCTTACTTGTGTTCACAACAAGATATACAATTGATTTTCTTTAAATATTTTGTTTAATATTGTTACGCGCACTTTGTCAAATAGCGAATTACTTTGAAATCATAGGTATATAAAAACATCTTAAGTCAATGGCATGTAAATTAATGTTTTGAGTAGCTCTGCCATCAGTGGCATGGTTCTTGATCCGGATGTTTTGACGCGTAATCATAGCAAAATTCATGCCATTATTATTTGCCACACACACAAACTATATAGAAAAGAGCTTCAAAATGTTGTTAATTGTAAAACTGTAAAAGACCAAGGAGATTCAAAGAGGACAACGCCAACATTAAAGTGACATGGTTTTAGTCATTTGTAGTGCACTTTTCCCACCCAAATGGTCAATTATGACTACGCCTGTGGTAACCTAAACACTTATATTTTATAATTGCCCCTTTTTATTCTACCACTGTTCATCCATACCTACCAATTTCTGTAGCCTTTGTCCTTTTTTTATGAAAAGAAAGTTAAATTATTATACAATTCATGTGGCTTATTTATTAGTAATAAGGGTTATAAAAGATGATCATAATGTAAGAAATATATTATAAATATAATAAAGTATAATTGTAATTTAATAAATATAATAAAATAACAGTTGTAATATCTAGAAAAAATGTTATACTTAATTTTAGGAGTTGATGTAGCTGATATCTTCTTGGCTATTGTTGTTTTTATTGATGATGAGTTGTTGTTTTCACTTTTGATGTAGTTGTTGTTGTTGTTAAAATTGTAGTAAGTATTGATTCGTAGTAGTTTTGTATGATTTAAAGTTTGTAGTAATAATAAGGTGATTCTTCATTTTCAATATTAAGGAAAATATTACTTTCACTACTAATGGAAACATCGCTTCCATTTTCAGAAAAACTCTTTTCGTTGCCTGTGTCGTCTACGTCTTGTTCTTTTTGGGAACTTTCTGTATAATAACTAATTTTTGGCCTTCTTTCTAGATTCTTTTGATTTTTTGGCTGACATTACCTTATCGTTTTTTTCACTTTTTTTAATTTCTAACTTTTTAACACTTTTTTAATTATATCCACACGCGAGGACACAAAATCTACTGCCTTTCAAATAACAAATGTCCCGTTGTAAAAAAAAACAGCATAAAAACAGTCATATTATGAACATCTGTGTGATTAAATTATGATTACGAATATTCATATTGCTTTTATTTGCAAGTTTTCAAATAACTATGTAATTGCCTCAGCGTTATAAGATATTATGATTTTTCGATGTCGGATCTTCTTATCATTGTGAAGCAAATTCACCAAGCGTTGGATTGTTCACCCATGCAAGAGAACATGAGTTGGGTTTAGAACGTCGTGAGACAGGTTAGTTTTACCCTACTAATGCCAATATGTTGTTGCGACAGCATTCCTACGTAGTACGAAATAAACCGCAGGCACGAACCTATAGCATAATAAGGTCGTATCCAAGCTGGACTGTAATAATCAAAATGGAGCAATTTGCATTGTATGGCTCTTAAACCATTTAAAGTTTGTCTTTTAGGAAAGCGACAATGTATTGTGATGCCAATGTTATTTGTAACATAGCAAGTGCAGTTATTTACAAAAACATTATTTAATACAATGATAATGTCTAGAATCAATTCTAAACGACTTTTGTAACGGGAAAAGTGTTGTAAGTGATAGAGCAGCTGTCATACTGCGATCCACCCAAGCTCATTTGTAGCTTGACAATTCGATCAATTATATTGTATATATAATGATATTTAAGAATGATGAAATATGCGTATGTTCTGTATTTTGAATATGGTTCTACATATGCTATATAATATATCCCTCTCCACATTCATATTTAAAATATCATAATAATAATAAAAATAATATAAAAATACATAAATTGTATTATTTGAATCAATAAAAAAATAATATATATTATATAATTTTTATTTATTAAAATTGTTTTTATTTATTATTTGATAAAGAAGATGAGATATATGCATACAATTTTTTGTTTTAAATATTTGATTTTATTGACAAGTTTTCAAATAACTATATAATTGCCTCAGCGTCATAAGACATTATTGAGGCGAGTTAGCATTTTACAATTCAATATAATATAAATTTGTTTTCGTGTTATAAAACATACATATTTAAAATAATAAAAACAATTAGTTAATTACATAAAGATAGAAATTTTGTCGTATTTAAAGACGATTTTATGTTAAAAGAATTTCTAAATTATGAAGCAAGTAGCTTTTGAAATTGTTCTTAAAAGTTGATATTTTATTAAGAGCGTTCAATTCATGAGGTAAATTATTATATTCCAAACAACTAATGTTTTCCATTCTCTGCTTTGTAGTTTCTAGTCTGCACCTTGTTGTTCTTAAGAATTATTTCTTGTACTGAAAACTGTTTGATTTCTTGCAAAATTTATAATGTTATGACCTATATTGTTCAGTGATTTGAACATAAATATCAGAAGACTTAGTTTATACATTTCTTTGATTGGTAAAATATATTTGCAAACTTCTTTGTACAGTGTTATTGGGAGTTAATTAATTGGAAGATTAAAAACAATTTCAATTGCTTTGTTTTGAGTTCTTTGGAGAGATTTCAATTCCGTATTGTGTATATATCCATAATATATCATTATTAGATACTTCAAATGGCTCTGAACTAATGCTTGGTAAAGGATTAGTTTAGTTTTTTCATGAAACTTGTATTTAAATTTATATAAGATTTATATAAGATGCTGGAGAAATTTTTGCTTTAATTTCTTCAATCTGTAGGTTACATCTCAAGTCACTCTGCAAAACTATACCCAAGTATCTTATCAATATCAGTATTCACATGTGGCCTGAATCTTATAACTTTTGTTTTTAATAAATTTACAACTAATTTGTTTATTCTTGTATATTCGAAAATCATGCCGTCTCATGTTTATATGGATAAAAGAGGGAAATATCATCAGCAGTACACTTTACAAGATTCACAATGTCAAGATTCACAATGGCATTTAGATAAATGACAATGGACCCAACACGCTGCTTTGTGGTACACCATGCTTTATGTCCCTAATATAACTTCATTTGTTATTTAAATCCACATCTTGTTTTCTGTTTGATAAATTACTTTTTAACAAATTTAGTTCTGTACTTCGAATTTCATAATATTGTAGCTTTTCGACCATAATATCATGATCCAAAAGGTCAAATGGTTTTGAAAAATTATAGAAAACTGCACATACTCCACTTGCCATATGATATTTACAACATTTGTTACAGTATTCTCAGTGCCGCTACCTTTCCTGTATCCATATTGACATTTATATAATATGTCATTATGCTCTAGATAGAATAAATTAACATGTGGCACCCTTGTGTTGAAACCATATTTGACGGAGAATATTTACAAAATTCTTTAGTTTCAGGAAATTAATATGCCTATATACTAATTAATTAATTGTGTTGAAATGGATAGGTAGAAGAAGAATAGGTGGTGAAAGGAGAGAAAAGCTTTTATTAATATTACATTATTTCAGCGCCTCTGGTGGTGAGTAGGCGCATTGATCAAAGCTTAATTTATAGCGATTATTTTAACTAATTTACTTCGGTGGCGTTTAAATGCTATACAACCGAAGGATGGGGCTGTGATAAATATTAGTTATGATACGATAGAAAAACTAATAATTATCAGAAACTAATGTTGTTTTGAGTGGCAGCGCCTGTGAATCGAACCCACGCCACAAATACCAATTCATGCTTAATGATCAAACGCGCTAATCAATTAAGCTACAGCACCCTCTTTATGTCGAAATATAAAGATTTGGTAACTAATATAGTATATACGATCGCAGGTTTAGTGCACCTTATATGCATTTATTTATGATTTAGAACTTTCTGTGTTATACTAATTTGATCAGTATAGAAGGAATAAAATGTGGCAGAGTAAAGTTGTGTATCCTGAACCACTTCTAGCACTACTACCTCTACAGAGACACATTTCAAATTTCAAGATTCATATGAAAACAAATAATAAATTGATTTTTTGCAGATGCTTTTCTTTCTACCTACATATATAGGATATCGACAATTTTGCTTTACCAAATATAAAACTTCACCTGCAAGAAATAAAACAAAAAAAAAAAAACAAAAAAAAAACAATGAAAAAGGATTCCAAAATCAAAATGTTCTTAAATTTATGAACTAAAATTAATAGTGACTTATGATGTTACGAAATGGCATTGTGTGTGTTTTCAGATTTTTGTTCATGTATTTCTATTTATACTTCTAACTTTTTGTACTTTTGCCATTTCTTCTGCATTGTTTGTGCTTTTGTTGCTTTTCGGTTAGCTTGTTTTCAAAAAACACATAAAATAAATATATAACAAGAAAAATGACTTTAGTCAAGTTCTAACTTACTGTGTTTGGAACTCTTTTATGGAGCTTAGTAAAGTAACTAATGATGTTCAATATCCTGTTCTCCTATACAAATATACATCCTAACATATGTGTGCGTGTGTGTGTTATGTAATTGTGTGTATATATGTATATAAAACAAACATGTGTTAGTATGTTCACTCGTTTACTTTTACTTCTTTTTCTTCGATATATAAATTGTTGTGATAATTTACTCACTGATATATATCTTAAGTTCTAGTTTTTAACATATGTTCTGTGTGTCTGTATTCTTATGAATGAGTGGAACAAAGTAGGAGATTGCCACCTAGCAATTAGTTGCAAAAAAAGAAATAATAAAAGTAAATAATATATGATGCTGTTATAAATTTACAACCATTACAAGCTGGAAAGAAATATAAGAAATTAGAAGCAAACTGCAGTAAATAAGTAACACAAACAGAACTTATATATTAAATCCACAAATGATTTGCAGTTTACTTAGTATTTTGCAAATAAATTTTGTTTTGAAATTTTAATTCAGCAATTTGCGTATCAAAAATAATATATAAATACAATTTGCACAATTTGTATGTGATTTTTGTGAAACGGCTTTTGTTTTAAATTGCTACTGGTGCAAAATAAAGATCAATTATTTGAAACCATTTTTGAAGCAGACATGTACAGAAAACTTTCTAACAAGTTTATTGCATTTTAAAATTAAAAAAAAATATATTTCCAGTTCTGTCAACAATATTCAGATCTAAATCTGTGGTCCTCGTAACAGCGATTATAATAATATGTTATGAATTTTCTCTGTAACCTAAATAAACGACCACGTTCACCATCTGATATAAATGTTTATGAATATATATACTTATGGACAACGTTGACAACGCTCAACTTGGTGGGTTTCGCATCATTTTTGGTGCTTTTTAAAATTGTTGGTGCGAAAAAGGACCCCATTGAATGCACTTTATATACGAATGTATGAACATGAGGGTTATTGCTAAAGCTGAATAGGATGAACATTTTTCTCTGAAAATAAAATTAACATTTTATAAATGAAAATAATAATTCTTTTAGCCTGATTGGTCTACTGAACTGTAGACGAACACCAGGGTTAGAGTCCCAGTGAATTTTATTGAATAGGGTCAATGAAGTACTAGAAGTACTTAAAATAGAAAACAAAAATATTTAAAAAATATGTACTGAAATTAGCCCTTTTTAGCAATTAATTCCGAATAGCATATTGTGACTATTTTTCCTAAGTTTAAAAAATAACCCCCTTATTCAAAAACGATTATTAAATTTAACAAACGTTTATTAAGACAGATTTGCATGTAAAAATTTGCCTAATAAACGTTTGTTAAATTTAATAATCGTTTTTGAATAAGGGGGTAAGAAGTTAATTACATATCTATGTAGTACGGGGAATACAAACAAATTTGCTTAGTTTATTTTTTATTTTTGTTAAGTTTTATTTTTTTTTTTTTGATAAAAACACTGAACTGTTGAAGACTGTTATATTTATAATATAAAATATTATATTTTTTATGTAAAATTATTTCAATAAACATTTTAAATAAAAAAGAAAATCTAAATTTGGTGCAATTTTTTTCAAATGGCGCGTTTTTTTCTCCATATTGGTGCGTTTTGAAATTTCAAAGTTGACAACGCTGCTTATGGATCTAAAATTTAGATTCTAATTTTTTTTGGATTCTAAAACTGTTGTGGGCGTAGATATAAATATGAAATATGGAGTATAATAACTTGTTATATACTTTCATTGTTAGTAATATTTGTTCTTTATTTGGTAATTTTCCAGAACATTTTATTTACTTATTAAGTTAATGGATTAAATCCCTAAATACTATTATAAAAGCATATACATATACATATGTATGTATATACTTTCATAATATTAATTAATTATTTATTTACTAATAGCATAATAGATTAATTATTTAAGAAACTAATTATTTTATGTTTAATTAAATTTATTTTAACAGAAAAATCAATGATTACATATACATAGATTGCTAAATCCACAATATAATCTCCTTAATGCGTCAGCTTGGACATAATTAGTTCTAACATTTTTGACACACAGTGGCTTGAAAGGCCATGAAAATCGTTGAAAAACCGTTTCAAAATCTGACCCTAACTATTATGATAGATTGGCAGTGGCAATTGCCAATGATATAGAAAACTAAATTCAGAATGAAGTTGATGGAAATGAAGACGATGCTTCTGATATTGGGCACGAATTAGAAGTTGATAATGAAATTCAAGATTTTTAATTTAAATACATACAAAATAAAAAAAAGTTCCATCTAGGCCCTAGGGTTCACTTATGGGAACACATTTTGGTGTTTGCTTAATGGTTAAATTTTGTACAAAAAAATATAATAGAATAAACTTAAAATAAACTAAAACTATAATAGATATTTCCTAAACAATTTAATGTTCCACAACATTAATTACCAATTATTTTCATTGTTTAATACTAGTATCTTAACTCATAATTGTAAAAGGATAAGGATAATTGTAAAAGGATTGGATGCAAGCACATAACATAGCCATTCATAGTGAGTTGAATTATTAAGTTTAGAATTTAGTACTGACGTTAGTTAATACGAAGTGAAATACATATTGTGAAGTTTTAAAGTACGACTTGACAATTAGTGGAATAATACAAAATTTTTGTGTTCGAAAGAAAGGAATGGATAATTTGCCCAAAAAATTAAAGTGAAATGCAGTCAAAATATTGTAGCTAGATGTCCAAAAGAGTAAACATATTTCACAAACTAGACAAATCACAGGTACATTACAAGTCAGTAAGACACTAAAATTTAGCATAATTAAACTTATATTAAATAACTCCGATATAAAGCGTGATCCATTTCGAGGTTCCCTACCTCGAAATTCAAATTTAATGGGGAATGTTTATTATCAATTGAAAAAACATTTTTGGGATTTATTTTTTGAAGATTATGTCTATCAAATGTTGGCCGTTGCTACGTCTCAGATGGTCTATCCGTTGAGTTAAATTTTTTATGACTGGCGAATGACACGCATGATGTTTTCCTCCAAGGCATGCCCGCATAAACTTTAGACTTTACATATCCCCACAGAAAAAAATCTAACGGTATGATATCATACAATCTTAGTGGCCAACCGACCGACCCAAAACGTGAAATTATGTGCCCACAGAAATGTTCTCTCAATAAATCCATTGATTGATGCGAAGTGTGTGAAGTGGCGCCGTCTTGCTGAAACCAAATGTCGTCGAGATCACGTGCTTCAATTTCAGGCATCAAATAATCGGTTATCATGGCACGATAACGGCCGAATCGACTTTCAGCGGTCTTTGTGTAGACTTTCAGCTTCGGCGGCTATATTTTCTTCACAGTGTGCTGGACATGATCTAATCGGTCGAATATTACCCGCTGAGTAGGCCGATTATGTTGACCACGAGTTGAACGAAGTGCACGAAACTCATTTCTCACAGAACGTGAATTTTCGTTGTAAAGTTGAATAATTTCTAAACGTTGTTCTGGCGTAAGTCTTTCCATTATGAAATGCCAAACAATACAGCATGACAGCATGACACGACTCAAACGTGATCTATCAAAAAAAGGCCATTCAAAAAAGTATCTCTACTTGAATCACCCTATACTTATATATATCTTAGTTTCAAAAATCGTATTTATTATGAACAACTCCACGTAAATTAAAATCATTATTAGAAATTTGCTAAGGATTGCTTTAAAATTCAATATCAATCCTCCTGAAAATCAATGCTTAAAAACTAACTAAAACTAAATATTTTTAAAGCAAAATTCTATGGTATGAAAAGTGTTTAATCTTAAACAATCAACTTTATATTGAACAGAAACTTTTTTACTTTCAATGACTTATATTCCAATATTTCTTAAAAATAATATTTTATGTTGTAGAAGAAATAAAAATGCATTTATGCTGGAACAACAAAGACGAAAGGACAACACTTTTATACTTTGTAACTAGCGTATCTCTAAAAAAAATTGTTGGCGAATTTTTACTGACAAAATACACCATGAAATTGTACAAAGTTCACAGACAGCAACCAGCATGTAGGAATAAAAGATAAATTATTTCTTCCAGCTAGATACATATTGTTATGAAAATATTACAAACTAAAAAATAGAGAAAATTGTAGATAGTTTTTTACATCTTTATAACATTATTTCCCAAAGGTATGCTGTACATTTATATATTTTCTTTTTGTGCTGTAACTTTGGTTGCTTTTAGCAAACCATAGTTAATTATTAGTTAATTAGTTAACTTTATTGAGACTTCTTTTTTTTCATAATTTAAGATTTACAAACATTAATTATAAGAAAACTTAAAACTATAGCGTATTATTTTAATTACATAAATATTAATTTGGTTATGCGACAGGCTTATCAAAAGTAAAGAAAACTTAATTATATGAAAAATTAATTTGTAGTTAATAAATTGAATGTAACAATGTTTGCTCCCGACATTTAGCTAAACTTGCAGAGTTATATCTACCTTAGTAAACTTAAAACTAAAAAACACTAAAACTAAATCTTAAAATTAATTTAAACTAAAAATAATAAAACTAAATAAAAATAACAAATTTACCCCCTGTGTATTCCAGGAGTTGTACATGAGTAAAAGTCTTCACCAGGAAAATTATTGTGTTGTTCATATAAAATTCCAACCGAGGAAAGGTAATTAGTGTTTGACCAACTAATTCCTTGCTCGTCTGACAAAATATCTTGCATTATATTGCCTTCGAAGAAAGACAGTCTATCAACAAAACATTTCATCAAATGTAGAGCATAAAAGGAAATTGGAGATATTTTGGCCTTTTCATAAATAAATTTATTTGAAAACCTTTTATTATAAGTTTTAAAATTTTTCTCTATGCATTTTCTTAAAATGTGGCGTTCAAATATTTCCCTTTTCCTCATCATTGTTTTTGAAATGCTAAACCATATTGGAAATGCATATAAAAGTATTGGTCTAATACTTACTTTATATAAAAGTAATTTAGTCGTAATTGGCAAAGTTCTACTATTAAATAGTCTTGAAAAGGCACCTTTAACCCGATTAGCCTTCTCCATATTATATATAACATGCTCGTTGAACTTTAAAAGCTTACTAAAATTTACTCCTAGGTATTTTATATTGTCCTTAAATATGATTTCAGAACCATTTAATTTTAATCTCAGATTTTTGCTCTCCGGAACAACAGTATATTTACACTTTCCGGAAGCATTTCTTAAGCATATAGCATTACTCTTCGAGGCGTTTATTTTTATTCCCCAATGAGAATAATATTCATCGACATATTTAAGATGTGCAGAAACATTTTGTAGAGCAATTTTTGGTGACTCATTGTGAGCATAAAGTAAAGAGTCGTCAGCATAAAGTATACCTTTGGAATTACCGAATTCATGTGGAAAATCATACATAAATATGTTATATAAATGAGGTGCCAATACAGAGCCCTGCGGAACACCACAAAAAACATCACCATGAGAGGATGAAACATTGTCAACCTGGACGCAGAATCTCCTGCCATCGAAAAAGCTTTGAAAAAGTTTAACTATTGACGCATCAAAACCGATCTGAATCATTTTGTATAGTATGCCGTTTTGGTATGCTTTATCAAATGGTTTTTCAATGTCAAGCGAAACCGCGACAGTGCACTGACCATTTCTCAAATGTTGTACTACATCAGTATGGAATTTTAAAAGAGCATGTACAGTAGAATTACCCTTCTTAAAGCCAAACTGACTTTGAGGAATATACTCTTCATTTAAGCCTGTATTCATTTTATTTCGTATGATACTCTCAAATAGCTTTCCCAGATTAGAAAGTAATGAAATTGGTCTAAAGTTATTTATATCGTTATTATCTTTATTTTTCGGAATTGGAACAATTTTTGCTATTTTCCAAACATTAGGACTAGCAAACCATAATTTGTGCCGCATTCTAAAATTATTGTGATATAGTAAAGGTATTCCCATCAGCGTTTTCTTCGTAACTTTAGAAAAATGCAAAATTGGAAAGCTTTGACAAATACAACATAAATAATTATTTCAAAACCTGGTGCTAATACTCTCATTATTTTCAGTGATTGTTTTTTAAACATAAATGTTATTCTGACGACAAATTTAATCAGTTTATGAGAATGCTAATTAAAAAAAATCGTGCAATGTTTTTTCCATAAAATATAACTGATTTTAAATCTGATCATCTGTTTTAATTGTGAGAACAATGAATGAAAATGAAAAGGATAATAGACTAAAAAAACTCATATTTTTTATATTTGTATTAAAACTAAATATAAAACATTATATTTTCACACTTATTTCCCAATTTTTTTTTTTTTTTTGAAAACTCTTCTAGCACACTGCATTTATTTTGCCGACTTTAATCATCATTTGCAACAAAAGTTGAAAGAAATTTCCAAAAGATAGTGTATGCTAAAGTATCAGAAAGAAGGAGAAAAACAAAACTGAAAAAAAAGTAAATAATACCAAAGGAAGGAAACAACTGTTTTTATGTTGCACAAGAAACAACAGCAATACGAACAAGAACAACAAACATCAGTTGCAGTAGCAATAACAATGACAATTTTATGCATGTTGCCAACTCTTAATACAATGCCACTATAACCTTCAAGAACCGGAAGTATAAAATAACGATCGTAAAAAATACAAAATTGGCTTTTATGATGTTGTTTGTGTTCGGTTATTTGGTTCGTTAGTTTTTTTTATGCTTTTATTGTCGTTGTTATTGTTGCTTGTATTGTTTGGCAACTTGTTTTTCATGCTGTATTCTATGTGTTGCTGCTTTCTTGTTAGCTATCAAAAATTATACGAAAATAAAACCAAATGCATTGCAACATAAATAAAACTACAAAATAAGGAAGCAATACATAATGTGAATGAATAAAAGCTTAAATATCATTGTACATCAATTGTCAATTTATTTGGGTTAAATGTTTGTTTTTAAAATAATTTAAACTAAAAGAAATAGTTTTAAATAAACTATAAAATAATTTACATACATACACATGTACATATGTATATTAAATACGTTTGTACAGGGTACAAATTTTTTCATGTATGAGCTCTACAAGACACACATTTTTGATATTTCTCATTAATGAAATTTTATTCACATTCATAAATGAATACAAAAAAATTAATACAAAAATTTGTTTGCTTTGGTAACACATGAGTGTTTGCATATTATTGTATTTTTTGAACTCATAACACATATGAGTGAGAAACAAGAAAATAAATGTTACACATATCTGATTGTACTCATTACTGCCATTTGACATTAATGAATGTGTTTGTGTATGGATTGAAGTTTTCCTAATATTTTAAGTAGAAGTGTATTCAGTTCAGTTCAGAATCACTTTCTGAGTAGATTTAACGATGTCCGTGCATCCGTCTGGCTGGCTGGCTGTCCATGTAAAGTTTGTGCGCAGAGTACAGGTCGCAATTTTGAAGATATTTCGATAAAATTTGGTACGTGATATTTTTCGGCCCAAGGATGGATGGGATTGAAACTGGTGAAAATCGGTATATTATTTCATCTGGCCCCCATACAAATGTCCTCCCGAAATTGGGTTTTACCGATCATAAATGTTTAAATTATGAAAGTACCCAAGCAAATTTCATCACAAATGAGTGGTAAATTAAGACAAATCACATCTAGAAATTTTGTGCAGATTGGTCCATATTTACTCGTAGCTCCCATAAAAGGCCCACTCCGTAATTCACTTTAACCTTCATAAATCGTTTAAAAGTATTTATATCGACACAAAATTTAACACATATAATATTTATATTAACAGACATCATGACTCTAAATTTTTGGATGATCGGTCTATAATAGGTTATATCTCCCATATAACGCCCATTTCTGAAAAACTGTTTTATTTATATACTGGATGTAGGGTATTATATGGTCGGGCTTGACCAACTATACTTTCTTACTTGTCATAACTAAATACATAAAATATCTGTTTGTTTCTTTCATACATACATATGATATTTGTATTGACTTATGTATATGCGAACACCAATTTATATGCGATCTTTTGAGTCATGAAAAATTATAAACATTTAAATTTCTCATAAATGTTCAAATAAGTGCAAAAAAGTTGGTTACCCATTTTTTAACTTTTGTATACATAGCAACAAAAGAATTCAAAGAGAACGTAAGCAAAATGTTTTTTAATGTTATTTTTTTCAAGCTAAAATGGCCTAAATTTATTCAATGTAAATAAAAATCCAATTTTAATTACAATATTTTCCTGACGTTTCGTCGATTGTTTGTCGACTTTTTCAAGGGATTGTAATAATAAATCTTTTTTAACACATTTAAGAAGTCCTAGATGTATCCAGGAATATATGTAAAATAATTTTAGTACTTAATATTTAAACTTTCACTGCCGTATTTATAAAGAAATTAAAGTAGACTTCAAGTGTACTTTAAGAAAATTTTGTATGAAAATTTTGTTTTAAAGCACACTTCAAGCGTACTTTATTTTTTATAAATACGGCAGTCAATGTATAACAGATCAAGTGATGGCAACCATATATGTGAATAAATTTAGGCCATTTTAGCTTGAAAAAAAAACATTAAATTCATCACTCTGGCCAAAGAAACAACTGCAAAAAAAAAAAAAATGTTTTTTAGTTTCTAAATCATGTATGAACAGATACAGCAAAGTCTGAAATGTACGTACACATACCTGATTAAGCGACGAGTGAGTATTTCGATACCCTGCGTTTGTATTTTTCAGTTATCGGAACGTATTAGTATTATTATTTAATATTGCAAAATTTATGTTAATCATACGCATTGGGTATATGAGGAAATATAACTAAAAGATATTAAAAGAAAAAATTCAACACAATTCTTAGGTCCACAAGATGTTTTAGATCATAGATCGGAAAAATGCGTTTATCACATATATTTCGTTACTTCGTAATAATTAAAGAGACAGAGAAAGTGAATACAATTTGCTTATCTTCGATTAACTGTCATATTCAAGTCTAAGCTAAAAGATTGCATAAAAAGACTTAAAGAACCCCTTGTGAAATTTAAGCGGTGCTTGGTCAAGAAAATGTTTGTTAGTCATTTGTATAAAGTATTTATCCCAAACACATCAAATAAAACAAGTGACTTGTGACCACGTTTTGAGATTCGAGAGATCAAAAAGGCTATTATTGATAAAACTCTAATTTAGCACTTGGTATTTACAAACTCAGTAAAAATGGAATTAGGAATTACCTCGGATAGCAATAAAAATAATACTTCTTATTTTTAACGATATATTAAATCTAGAAAAAACTATCATCTAAAAGTAGAATCATATAGACCCATCAGCTTATAGTCGAATATATCGAAGTTAGTAAAAATCTGTGATCACTTTTTTTCAAAAAATTGCATGTATGAAAACAACTGTATGATGATGGCTTAATATACAAATTTAAACTAAACACACAAGCCGTTGAAAAGCTACTTAAGCTATTGTAGCAGGAGTACCCCAAGGAAGTATCCTGGTAAAAACTGAGATCCAAAAGTATGCAGACAAATATTGAAAAAAGCTTAAGGTACATAAACCCACACAACACTGTTAATAAATTGTGGCAATATTCGACAAGGAATATGGTATACAGCAGATATGAGACAACGACAATAAGGAAGAATGTCAACTTAATACATATAAACAACAATGGTTAAAAGTTTTTTGTCCGGCGCTGGCTGGACTAAATAATTAAAATTCATTAGATATTAGATAAGATCTGGAGTAAAACAAGTTCGTGTGCTATATTCGGCTGTGCCGAATCTTAAATACCCTCCACCTAAACGTACTAAGAAATAGAAAAACTACATTGGTTATAGGACAGAATATTTTTATTCTGTGTTTTCTATTCAGTCTTAGTGCAAATTTTATTAGTATTTGATATTCTATTGTTTAAAAGACAATTTTACGACCAACATAATTTATGTTAAATATTTAAAAATTTTATCAAATTTTTTGTAAAACAACAAGTAAAAACCACGTAGTATATTAGAATGTAATTTCACATAATTAATAATTAAATCAAAACTCTTGCGTCCATAATAACAAGAAAGAGTGCATTTTATGCAGGACATGTCTGCCTATATGGCTATAGAAAAATATTGTTGGTTTTGTTATTGTATCTATTATTTATGAATTTTATTTTGTCATGTATTCGGCTATATCTCCAAAACTATTGAGGGGAGTAAATATTATGTTATGGCAACATAATTACCTTCATTGTAGCTAAATTTGGGTTTATTCTTTTCACTTATGCACGAATTCACAGTCTTGAGTTAGCTAATGACAAAGGCTTAACTAGTGATTTTTTATTCGCAATGCTTAGTTTGCCAAAAGTATAACAAGTAATAGTTAACTAATAGTTAGTATTTTAGTTTACCAATGTTTAACTAATTAAAAAAAAAAATAAATCTGGAAAACTAGAGCTGATCCAAAAAGTGAACTAGAGGAATTGGAGCCCTATTTAAAATGTATACAAATTGATTAAAAAATGTAAGGCACGATTTTTCGTGTTGGGCTGTGTTATTTTAAACTAAAGCATTTTCACATGCTTAAATATTATATGCTATTTCTTATAGTACTGTCTTTGCTTCTAACTTTTTAATTAAGCATGTAAATACTGCAAATTTTTAGACCTAAATTTTAAGGAAACCCATTGCATTAATGTTTCTTGTGGCAACAATAACAAGAAAAGCTAATAAACAATATAAATATGAAACAATATAAATTTGAAATTTACTTTATTTAAACTTTAGTTTTAGAATTTTAGTTAAAAATACACATATACTCACAAGGACTTTCAGTCTTCATACGTGTACATTAGAGTGCTCCAACAAAATAAAATGCCAAATTTTCAGCGTACCCTAGACTTATTCTATGGATTATAGAAACATGTTCTGTAAAATATTAGTATTATAGAATAACATTACTTATAGTAGCATCGGCTCTAAAGTTTGGTGGTGCATATACAAGGGAAAACATGCCTTTTTTCAGTTTTTGCAAAATGTTTGCCACATAATAATTATTTTTGCACTTTAATGTAAAAGAAACAAAATGTGTGCAAAATTGGCGTTCTAATAAGATAAAATCGATTAAACAATTTTGAAGCTATTAAGTATTTCCGAGGACATTAACAAGTTTCATACCACTTAAATAAAAAATGTAAGAAAAAAATTAACAAATTTTTTGAAATATTCGAATAAAATTATATTTTTACTTTAAATATACATATACGTATTTTCATGTAGAAATTTAACCTTTTATTAAGTATGGTACATTTTTTTGTTGATATTTTAACGACCGTTCCTAAACTATATTTTTATATTTTTTAAAAATTTTTTAAACAAAATGTAGAATTTGTGGAACATACGTTTGGGTTTTTTTTTAGGATATATGAGGGAACAAAGCAGTAGAATATGGTGTCAATAGCTCTCATTGTTTTTCTGTGCCCGTGATTTTAATTTGGTGGATTTCGGGAAAACTGGTTTTTTTTGCCATATTTTAGTGAATAAATAAAATTCTTCTAGAATTGTATACCTATAGTTCAGATACTGTGAAATACTTTCCGAAAGTTTTACTCAAAATGGACAAAAATCAAATTTTCTATATTTGGGATTTTTAATGAAAATATAGCACAACGTTATAAATTCTTAAGTCGACTTTTATGAAACTTGAACAAAATATAAGCGCGTTTAAGGGATAATTTAGATTTTTGCTGTTATTGTAAATTTTGTAGTTTAGAATATATTTTTTTCACGATTTATAAAAGTCGACTCAAAAATCCTTAGCATCCATAGAACAATTGTAAGGGTGGTGGCGGCCTGTAGCTTGAAATTTGTATTCGTCCATACAATCTTTGGGGATTCTAATGTATATAGGTAAGCACACGTATATTACATTATAAGCATATATGTTTATTAGGATGGTCCGAAATTTCATAATATGAAAGAATTTTATTTCGATTGTAATAAATGATTAAAAATACCAAGAGTAATGCTCATAATTATTTTGAGCTTGATTGAAGATTGATTTAAAAAGGACTGATTTCAAGAAAATTTAATTTCAAATTGTGTATTTGGGTAGCAAAATTACAATTTTGCAATTTTAAATTCTCAGGACATAGTTAACTCTAATATATGGTGTCAAAACTGTCCATGAGAGCAAAGTTAAATATCTAACTAAAAATAATTTCAATTACAAGACATGCAATTTGATTTAAGAATAATAAAAATGTGTTTTAGAGGACCTTAACCATGACTGGTAAGAATAATTAGACTTTATTAACGCTTGTCAGAAATACAAAAAATTTTAAAAATATTTTTCTGCCAATAAAAGGCCTAATTCCGAAAATCACTTTAATTGGAAATTGGTATGTATGCAAATCAAATTCTATACAATTAAGATTCCTATGTACATCAATCACGAATCTAAATTTTCTAACGACCTGTCTATAATTAGTTATAGCGGCTCACTTCCGGATAAAATTTAAATAAAATTGTTTTTGTTTTTACACAAGCTACAGGGTGTTATATGGTAAACTTTGCACGACTATAATTTCTTACTTGTTTAAAATATTTTTTTAAAAGCTCTATACATTCTCTTTGCATTATAAAACTTTTAAATATAATAAAATATAATATAAGTATTATGTAAGATTTTCTGATATTTTCAAATAACAAAAAAAAATATACAAATTATAAAATTTTTCTCTAAAATTTATATTAGTATTTTATAGTAAATATGAAATGATAAACATGTTAGATTTAAAGGTTTTTTGGCTCCACAGAAACGAGGTCACCCTAATCTATTTGCTTGCACTGTTACGTAGTCAAACGCACTTTGCGCATTTTTACGGCTGATGAGTTTTCAGAAGCAGTGCAACGAAATTGAAGAAACTGTAAAAAGTTAAAGGACAGTGTTGCTCAAACTTTCTTTCGAGTAAACATTTTACTACAAAAAATGTCTGATATGAGCAAAATGATATTTATTACTATGCAGAATTTTTTCAAAAGTGCGCAATCATTGAAATTATGTTTATGTACAATAATTTTGCCAATTAGAACTTTAGTTAAAATGAATTACAGTTTGAGATCAAATATGAAATGAAATATAGTCCTGCATGATTTAAGATAATATTAAAGTTTATGAAATTGTACAATCAACATCTTATTATCAGCCATGTCACAGAATTTAATTCAGTTCGTTAGTGGAATAAGTTCCATTTTTTGCTTCTATAGACAAAGCAAAACGAAAATTTTTTTTCGGAATGAAACCACTTTTAATTTGCTATGTGGAATTGTAATTTTAAGCATTTCTAGGTTTCATTCCGAAAAAATTGTTCTTTTTAATTTTTCTATAGAAGCAAAATATGGAATTAATTTCACTTCCGAACGGAATTATATTCTGTGATATGGATGCATATTTCAAATTCAGAAATTCAAACATAAATTTTAGAAAGTTTCGTTAATCAACATGATATGCAGATTATAAATTTAAGAAACACTAAATTATGATTTTGCAAGTACATTATTTTTTAAAACCATTCGAGATCTTGTATATATTATATGCAATGTACAAATACAAATATACATACAATGTTGGAAAAATAATAAGAACAGCTTCTATATTTTTATTCTGAAGGACTGGATTTAAAATATTGTTATTATTATTTTTCCCAGCTAGTTTACAATTTAAGGCAAAATTAACTTATAACCGTTAAAGGTATTTAAAGAGTGCCAATCAGTATAGAGATTCACCATAGAACTATTGAAGAATAGTTTGGCAGTAAGCATTAACAAAGCTATCTTTTTGTTTTTTCTTTTTCTATTTTGCATAATTGAAAATGAAGTCGCCGTTCTTAATATTTTTTCCAACACTGTAAATATACATTGTATGCATTTTGCATTCTGTCTTTGTGCTCCCGCAGCAGTATATGAGTAGTAAGGATGTGAAAACTGCTAATATGACAATGTAAAATTTAGTAGTAAATTATAATATGTATATGAAAATACATTAGTGTTTATGGTAACTGGAAATGTTTCAAGTTGAATTTGTTGCAACATAATTTTCTATGAAAATCGTTTTAGTTTACGCAACATGACAGCACTTGTAGTGAAACATGTTCTACTACTATACGGCATAAAGATTTTCTATGAAAATAAACTTTATACAAAGTTGAACATTTAGTTAAATTAAAAATTATTTATTTTAGACAAAATAAAGTGAAATTATTATAAAAAAAGAAACACCTGCAAGTTCCAAAGAAAAAAATATCAAGTTAAATATCTTACGGGTCATTATCCTTTACCTAAAGAAAAAAAAATATTGAAGAGACGAAGAGAAAAAATTACCAAACAAAATAATTCTCTAATGGCATCAGTTTTTATAGAAAATATCTAGACAACAAAATTGAAAAGTATGTTTCTGACATTTTTTTCCATCGTTATTTGCTAAATATAGATTTGCAACTGTCTGTAATTTTACATTCTACGGGCGGTTTTTTCTTTGAACAATCTGACACTTAGCAATTTGTTTTCATTCCCAAGACACTAATTTGAATGCAATTTCCTGTAGCTCATAAAATTCACTGCTCATTAAACGCGATTTTAACGCAAAATCAAGCAGGAATATATTGTGATTCCTATCGAATAACGTGAGTCGTTAAGACAGTAGATAGAAATGGTGAAATAAAAACAAGCAACTGAAGTAAATAAATTAATGTGCCAAACGAAGAAATTGTATATCTGTGTGTAGATATAGAGTGATTTATTTAGACATTTTTTTAATTTTAAATAAAATAGTTAAAATAAAACTGGATGTCGGAATAGCTATTTACTTTTGTTAGAAAGTACAATCTTTGATATTTTCTTTTTAAAAATAATTTTATTCAAATGTTGAACGGGAACGGCATATATTTTCAATTACACTTTTCAGCATTGCTACCGGTAACTCGCGAATTGTGGATTTTTTGATCATTGCTACCGGTATCTCACGAATAACAGCTTCTGACTCCCCCCAGAGCTGTGAACTGCGAAACTAGCTGCGCACCTGAATTATTTACCAATGAAGCCATTGTTTATTTCATACAATTATCACAAAACAATGGTTTTCGTAATACAGCTGTATAATCCATAATAAATTGTTAAACAGCATAAAAAAATTCTTTGGAGAAAAACTATTAAAAAAGGGTCTTAATGGATCACCCATTACATTAGAAGATGAAAACATTAAACAGAGTGTAGTAGATACCAGTCTATAAGAAAGCAATGAGTTAAATGCGACAAATGTGTTTGAAATAATACTTATGTAAATTTAATTAACCATAAATTTAATAAATATAACATTTCCTTTATATTTTCTACAATAATCATTTATGTTTTTTTTTTACTGAAATAAATGTCTAATAAGAGGTACGTATAAATCGCCTTATTAACGAGTTATTACAAATGCTATTCAAAGTAATGCGGGCGGTTTGCAGTAGGCATTACTAATATTTTGCTGGACATTTTTGAATATCTAATGTAATAAAACTACAAATGAAATTCCAAAAAGAAACCAGAAACTTTCAATGAAAATAATACGTAAATTTACCTTGACAATAGGTTAATATTGTTTAATTAGCCGAAGCTATGGTCAGTTTTTATATTGCATCGACATGATTTTTTTGATGCGAGTCCATTGTAGGGAGGTTACGGGAGTGCTTGCGGATTTTCAAGGAATTTATGTATGCTTTTCTTTCTACTTCGTAAAAATATATATTCCAACTGATATTTTTTTGACATTTTACACAAAACTTATTAACTGATAAAATCGAAATTCTTGCCACCTTATGTGTTGCCTCCGGATTTTGTGTGACAATATTTTACGTCTATAAAATTTGAAAATATTAGTTTAACCCTTAAGCAAACACTAAAACTCTACTGAACCAAAGGGCCTAGCTGGAACTTCTTATATTTTGCATGGATTGAAATCTTCAATTACCAACTTTTAACTCTTCCCAACATCAGATTTCCATCAACCTCATTCTGAATTTCGTTTTTTTTTATCATTGGCAATTGCCACTGGCAATCTATCACAATAGTTAGGGTCAGATTTTGAAAATGTTTCAACGAATTTGTCTACTTCAGTACTCATTGTAACATTATACAATTTTTAACTGACAATACAACACTAAAAAACTAACTTCTGAACAATACAAGCACATTGATTCTGCTTTTTATACAAAACTCAAAATATACAGTTATAAATTCTTTTGATCTCTATCTTTTTTGTTTTGATTTTATTTGCTGCATTCTCCACATAATAGTATGTGGCCTGGCTGGGCCCTGGTGTTACAAACATGTTGAGAGTAATTACCACGCCTACAGATAAAAAAAATTTATGTTTTCTTTTAATTTTTTATTTTTTGTACAAAACACTTTTATTGAAGAACTCATAAAAAGCTAAAGGGCTCCTCCGCCTAAGATATCTAGGTAAAAAATTATAAAAATGTTCAAAACTGCCTTGCCAGGCCCTGGTGTTCGCTTAAGAGTTAATTCACAGTAACGTTCCTGCACTCGTCGTCTTTAAAAAAGTACGGTCTAATGATATCACTGACCCATAATTAATACCAAAGAGTGAATTTTTCGGGACGTATTGTCAGATTCTGCCTGGCTGCCCTTCACACTAAATCCGACAATTTTGCTCGTTTACCACTGTCTAGCTATTCATCTAGAAATGAGCTGCGTCGTTAAACACAATTTGTGCACAATGCACTTTCTTAACCGAGCTGAATTTTGATAATAAAATTCAATAATCTGTAAGCGTTGTTCGTTTTTAAGTCCATGCTTGTTTCAATAATAGACCATACTCAACATGGTTAATAGTAACATGTTACACAAAAACATCTGAGCAGCCAAAAACAGTCTTTAGCAAACAGAAAGTTGCTAAAAATCACCCTTTACTTACTTTTGAAAATATATTTACAAAACTTTTATTGAAATAATTAGAAAGTACAATAACATTGATAATATTATGAAATTAATTTACTTAATTTGGCTTTACTTTGAGTGAGTTGTGATGGTAGAATATTTCTATACATAATTAGTCTAATTTTAGGTTCTTATAGCTATGGCAAATAATTAATATGCAATGTTTTATAGTGAATTACTATTTAAAAAACAAATTTTATTTTAATTTTTTTTTTAATTTAAATATGCGATTTAAAATTAATTAATTAGTTTTTATATCAATTTTATCCCAAATATTTTAAAATTGTATTGCTTTTGAAAACACTAACCCAAAGATCATTAATTGAATTGAGATCGGGACTTACGGCTGGTCACTATTATACTGGTCTATTATGGGTGTTTAAAAAATTCTTTGTTTTACGTGCGACATGAATCGGAGAGTTATCGTGTTGGAATGTCCAATTAGCACTATATAACTCACCTCCATAGTCTACTTAATTTTTCTAGAAGATCTATATATATTCCAGCATTCATTTTCTTGGCAGTATACATATTCGGCACATTTCTCGAGCTCGAAATACAGAACACACCATCAGAGATTCACCAGTGTGGCTTCGCCTAAAACACGCCTCACGTGGGCATCTTGTATCACGCCAATGTTTGTGGTGAGCGTCAGGACCAAACAAATTAAACTTTTTTTGTCGCTGAATATAACCGTTTCATGCCATAATTTTAATTCTTCAGCAAATAAGTTTCGCAATTTTGTTTTCATATTTAAGATCATTATTCTCTTTTAGCAGTTGCTGTCGGATAACACTGAGGTCAAGCTCTACTTTTCTTTGACTGCAGCTCATGTCTTAATCTGCTGCTCAATGTCGAATTCGCCTGTTGTCTATGGTTGATTTTATTTTTACCAGCATTTTATGGATCTGTTAATTGAACTAGCGATCGCACCAATCGGTTTCTCAGCAAGCTGCATTCTCTCAAATTTTCCGCGTTCCTCGTCAGTTAATTCAATTCAACTTGGTATTGTTTACTGCAAGCATTGCCGAACCCATTTTTCTAAATATATATGTATATATACATTTATGTCTATGCAATATTTATATCAGAAAAAGTATATGTGGGGACGGGATGTAACGGACGTACAACCAGAAGTGGCAACTCTTACTGAATTACAACACTGTTGTAGGTATTTGACTATTAGAAGTAGCGAGTGACAAACGGACGAATTATAACTTAATCGATGAGCGAAGGCAGACACAGGGGAGTTGTATTTTAGAGCTCGGACAGATAACACTTTAAATTTTAAGCTAGCACGTAAGCCCGATGAATTTTAAATAAATGAACTTATAATTAAATAAATAAACTTGAAATTAAAAAAAGGTGTTTTCATTATAAAACCCTACATTTTTGGGGGCTCAACCGGGATCGTGCGAAAAGTGTTTATCAACCGAGATTGTGAAAAGAGTTTTTATGGGAAGAGAAACTTTGGAAGTGCCTATAGGAAAGTGTTGTTGCATAAACTAAATGGGCAAATGAAATAACTTGAGTGTTATGGAATAAGTGAAATCTACTGTGTGTAGAAACTTCGTTTTTTTTTAGAAAGAGTCTAAAAAAACAACAAATAAGAGATAGTATTAAAGTGCATAAAAATAATACTGAGCTACTGTGTGTAGAAACTTCGTTTTTTTTTGAAAGAGTCTAAAAAGAAAAGAACAACAAATAAGAGATAGTATTAAAGTGCATAAAAATAATACTGAGCTACTGTGTGTAGAAACTTCGTTTTTTTTTAGAAAGAGTCTAAAAAAAACAACAAATAAGAGATAGTATTAAAGTGCATAAAAATAATACTGAACTACTGTGTGTAGAAACTTCGTTTTTTTTAGAAAGAGTCTAAAAAAACAACAAATAAGAGATAGTATTAATACTGAGCTACTGTGTGTAGAAACTTCGTTTTTTTTGAAAGAGTCTAAAAAGAAAAGAACAACAAATAAGAGAAAGTATTAAAGTGCATAAAAATAATACTGAACTACTGTGTGTAGAAACATTTTTTTTTAAGAGTCTAAAAAAAAAAAAACGAGTAAGAAGAAAAAAAAAACTGTCAGTGAAACAGACATACGAAAATAGAGAAACGACGGTTATTTTAAAAGCAACTAATGTTTAAAAGGAAAATATATAGAAAAACGATTATTTGTGGAATGTTCGAAAGTTAAAACGAGTTCTCTGAGTGAATATTACGAGGAACAAATTCGTTAGATAAAGTGTGAAAAAAAAGAAACTGACGGTTATTTCAAAAACAACGAATTGCTATCCATCAAAGTGTTTATATTAGATAAAGAAAAAAACAACGAGTTATGGAGAATAATAACTATGAGACTGTATACAAAATAAATCTTGTTTGTATGTGAGAGAGAGAACAACAACAAAAAAACTAAAAAAAAAAACAAGACAATTTCGAGTGTCAATAATAAAATAAAACAAGACTATAAAAAAAAAACTGAGAACAACAACATTGCACCAAAAGACAAAATACGTTGCAAGTTATTGAATGAAAACACAACAACAAACCTACATATATGTGTGTACCAACAATCTACAAATAAAGTCAACCCTTATTTTGATATTGAAATGCTCGTTGCCAAAAGAAGAGTAGCGGAAAATTGCCTAGTGAGAAGCAAAGCTGTGAGTGAGTGCTGTTTTTATTGGAATCATCATAAGCTAAGTGATTTGGTTATTTTTATGATTTTTTTTGTGAGCATTTTGCAATTTGATTTTCTGGAATTTAAATTCGAAGAGAGAGTCCAATTGGATATTTATTTGTTTGCTTATTTTTGAGAGAATTAACGGGAAGATCAGATTGGAATTTGTATTAGTTTTTTTTTAACCAAACGTATGTACATACATGCATGCATATGTATATATGCATATGTGTATATGGATGTAATTGTGTTATTCTTTTGTAATTTCTGGAATTTTGTATTTTGTATTTTTTTTTTTGAATTTTAACGTAACGTGAATTTAACGTCTTTGGTTTATTTTTTTTGATGATTTAAATTTTATGATTAATTTTGGAACAATTTTGTAATTGAATTTTTACTTTAATAACTTTTTTAGATTTTAACTATTGATTTATAAATTTTATTGATTTTTGAATATTATATTGTATTGTTGAGAATTGTTACTATAATTGGACAGAATGGACTCACAGGGGATTTTGGCGTTGGGTGTTGACGGGTTGAAGGCAAAGTTGACTGAGTTAGGTTTATCGACTACAGGACGGAAGGTTGAGTTACGGGAGCGACTTTTGGGACATTTTGGTCTTAATGCAGAGCATTCAGGTTCAGAATATGACGAAGTTGCATCGGCGAGGGGAGTAAGCGCTGTTAATTGGGAGAGGAGTGTGTTTACGTTGAGAGACATAGAAGATTCTTTGACATCGTTTTGTGGCACTGATAATATTGAGGTTAATAATTGGCTTGAGGATTTTGAGGATAACGCTGAGGCGGTTGGTTGGAATCAGTTACAACGATTTATATATGCCAAACAGCTTTTGAAAGGTGCAGCTAGAATATTTATTCGTAGCCAGACAGGAATTAAGAACTGGAGTTTGCTCAAGGAGTCTTTGGTTGGAGAATTTGGTACTAAATTAGCGTCAATAGATGTGCATAAAATGCTTAGAAACCGCAAAAAGAAGAATAATGAAAGTTATAGGGAGTACCTCTACACATTAATGGAGATTGGTAAGCCCATAAAAATCGATGAAGGTAGCTTGATACAGTACTTCGTTGATGGGATACAAGATTCAAAATTTGGAAAAAGCATTTTATATCAAGCCAAAAATATTGAAGATTTAAAGGAAAAACTGAAGACATATGAGAAAATTAGAGGATCCGTGCAGCAGGCATCAACCTCAAAGGCACCATCCGAATTGAGTAAGGTAGACCATGAGAAGCCAACAACTAGTATGAAGAGAAAATGTTACAAATGCGGACAGGAGAATCACTATGCCAAGGAGTGTAAATCGACAACTATTAAGTGTTTCAAATGTGGAGGATCTGGTCACAAATCTTTCGAGTGTGGAAAACAACAAATGAACGTGAAAACTGAAACCAACAGTACATGCATGGTTAAAAATTTTGAGGACATTGGAGAGGAAGTAAAGTCGAAGGCAAATCGCATTTTTAAGGGTATTGAGATTAATGGTTTGAGATTTTCGGCTATTATTGATTCTGGAAGTGACATTTCAATTATTAGATATGACGTTTTCCAATGCCTAGGTGAAGTTCAAATTACTTTGGAGGAGAGAAATTTCATTACCGCTGGAGATTATACATTGACGACGATAGGGTATTTTTACAAAGTAGTCAGAATCGATGGGAGTAATTTTAATGTGAAATTTTTCGTTGCTAAAAATTTCGTCTATCCGGCAGCAATTGGTAACGACATTTTGCAACAGGCTGACATTATTATGAGTTCTGATTGCACAAGATTAGTGAAAAAGAATATGTTGGAAACGGTTAAAAATGTTGAGTCGTTAAATGAGTTCGAGATATTCTGTTCTACAGTGGTGATTGAAGAATTCAATCAGGAGTATAATTTGGTGCACCTACCAAAGGAAAGGGCAGATTTGGTAGAGTCTTTAATTAGAAACTACACTCCGAGAAAACAGGAACCGTCACCAATAAGTATGAAAATAATTCTTTCGGATAACGTATCTATATTTCAAAGGCCTCGTAGATTGTCATATGTTGATCAACAATTTGTGGAACATCAGATAGAAGAATGGTTACGTGATGGTATTATACGACCAAGTACTTCAGAATATGTTTCGCCTATAGTGATAGTGCCTAAGAAAGATGGAAGTAAAAGATTATGTTGTGATTTCCGCAAATTAAATGAGAAGATAATGAGAGACAATTTTCCGATGGTACTAATTGATGATGTTATACACAAGTTGCAATCCGCTAAGATTTACACTACATTGGATTTGAGGAACGGTTTTTTCCATGTACCCGTCGACGAGGAATCTCGGAAATATACTTCGTTTGTGACCCATAATGGTCAGTACGAATTTTTGTATGTACCTTTTGGAATCTCCAATTCCCCTGCAGTGTTTTCCAGATTCGTATTTTCAATATTTAGGGAATTGATTCAAGATGGTACGATTGTTGCATACATGGACGATATAATTATCCCGTCATTAAACGAGAAAGAAGGTATCGAGAAACTGGGAAAAGTTTTGAGTGTTGCAGAGAGGAATAATCTGCATATTAAGTGGGGAAAATGCCAATTTTTGATGAGTAGGGTAAATTTTTTAGGATATATTGTAGAGGATTCAACTATTAAACCGTCGTCGGAGAAAACATCTGCGGTTGCAAATTGTCCAGTACCGAAAGATAGGAAAGCGCTTCAACGTTTTTTAGGTCTGACATCGTACTTTAGGAGATTTGTATATAATTTTGCGACAATCGCGAAACCACTTTCGGACTTGTTGAAAAAGGACGTAGAGTTCGTTTTCGGTGATTCGCAGCTGATTGCATTTAGTCAATTGAAATCGAGTTTGACAATTTCACCTGTATTACGATTATATAATCCAAGAGCTGAAACCGAGGTTCATACAGATGCTAGTATGTTTGGGTACGGAGGGATTTTACTTCAGAAGGATGCAGAAGATAGACAATTTCACCCGGTGGAGTATATGAGCCGAAAGACTACTAGCGCACAGGAAAAATATCACTCGTATGAACTAGAGGTTCTTGCAATTATAGAAGCGTTAAAGAAGTGGAGAGCGTATTTAATGGGTTCAAGGATAAAGATAGTGACTGACTGTAATGCATTTGCAATGACCATCAAAAAGAAGGATGTACCGTTAAGGGTTTCGAGATGGGCAATGTTCCTACAAGAGTTTGACTTTACCATAGAGCATAGGTCTGGAAGTAAAATGCGACATGTCGATGCACTTAGCAGAGTTTCGTGTTTATTAGTAGAGGATACGATAAAACATCGACTCAAGGAAGCACAGCTAAAGGATGAATGGGTTAAAGCTATCAGAAGAGTGGTAGAGAAGGAAAGTTACGAGGATTTCTATTTGAAGTATGATTTACTATATAAGGACCCCAATAAGGAACTAATGGTAATCCCAACTCTAATGGAAGAGGAGATAATAAAAATTGCACACAGGGAAGGTCATTTTGGTGTGAAAAAGACCACAGAGTTGTTGGAGAGGGAATTTTATATACCAAATATAACACCCAAGGTGAATAACGTGGTAAGAAGCTGTATAGAATGTATCGTTAATGAAGCGAAAACCGGTAAGGGAGAGGGACTTTTAAATCCAATCGATAAATCGGATACGCCCTTAAGAACTTACCATATTGATCATGTTGGACCTATGGAGTTAACACGAAAGCGATACAATCACATTTTTGTTGTTGTGGACTCATTTTCAAAATTTGTGTGGTTGTATCCTACAAGAAGTACTGGATCGGAAGAAGTTATTGACAGACTTAGAAAACAATCAACGGTTTTTGGTAACCCAGAAAGGATTATTTCTGATCGAGGAACTGCCTTTACATCAAACTTATTTAAGGAGTATTGTGAGAAAGAGAACATACAGCACTTATTGATTGCAACCGGCGTTCCTAGGGGTAATGGCCAAGTTGAGAGAATAATTAAAATTGTCGTGTCGATGCTCTCAAAGTTATGTGTGGATGATCCTCAACAGTGGTATAGGCATGTCGACAGAGTACAACAATGTATCAATAATACCCCACCACGGAGCACCAAGTTTGCACCTTTTAGGATACTAACAGGATTAGAGATGAAAGTCGCCGGGCATGAGGACATTAGAAAACTAATCGAGGAATTTACCATTCGGGAATTAAATGATGAAAGGGACGAAGTACGCTGTATTGCCAAGGAGAATATAGCCAAGATTCAGGCAGAGAATAGGCGAAATTTTAATAGAAAGAGAACAGAGGCACCAATTTATAAAGTTAATGAACTTGTGGCTATCAAACGTACACAATTCGGAGCAGGCCTGAAATTAAAACCGAAGTATTTTGGACCTTACAGGGTATTGAAACGCCTTAATCATGATCGTTATGAAGTTGAGAAAGTCGGTAATGGTGAAGGTCCTAACAAGAAGAACACAGTTGCTGAATATATGAAGCGATGGAACCCGTCATTCGGGGCGAATGAATCTGCAGGACGGCCGAATGTGGGGACGGGATGTAACGGACGTACAACCAGAAGTGGCAACTCTTACTGAATTACAACACTGTTGTAGGTATTTGACTATTAGAAGTAGCGAGTGACAAACGGACGAATTATAACTTAATCGATGAGCGAAGGCAGACACAGGGGAGTTGTATTTTAGAGCTCGGACAGATAACACTTTAAATTTTAAGCTAGCACGTAAGCCCGATGAATTTTAAATAAATGAACTTATAATTAAATAAATAAACTTGAAATTAAAAAAAAGGTGTTTTCATTATAAAACCCTACATATATGTTTAGGTAAAACTTAGGAAAGATTATATGTCATAAATTTTTACCATCTGAAGCTCTACTGCCAAGCAATGCACATATACCTAAATGTTTTCTATGTAGTTTTTTTTTAATATAAGATCACAAGTTTCAAATAACAAAGTTTTTTTTCTAACAAATTGAATATGTTGATTTTCATTTGCAATATTTTAATTAAATTTATTGTTTATACATATTTCGTTTTTGTTTAGCATTATCTAAAATATATATACATGTATGTATGTTCCTGTTCTCACCACCATACATGTTTTACGTTAATATTTCATCCTTAAGTTGTTACTTCCGCTTTGAAATCTTAGTAGAATTACATTAAAGTCTCAAGTTGCGGCGTAAAAAATCTAAAGTAATAGTTATAATATTAAATAAATTGTGCTATAGAAACTTATAAAAATCAGCCGTTAAACAGGTGATTGCTGTGATTGATTTGATGATTTCCTTTTTTGTTATTTGTGTTTTAGCATCTCACACGTGCACTGCATTTGAATGGCAATATCTGAAATGATATGAAAAAAAAAAAATAATATAAAGAACAAAAAATATCTACATTGCCAATAAATTGAAAAACGGAAATATTATTTGCGAATATGCGTCGAGAAGGCGATATAAAAACACGTAATCTCTTTATATCTTTTGATAAAATATATTAATTTTTCCTGGTCTTTTTTTAGTTATTGTTTTACTTTTCTCTTTTATTTAAAACAATAAATTGAAAACGAACAAAAACATGGTATTTTCGATTAAGCTGTTTTTTTGCTATGGTAAACATTTTTTAAAAATAGTATAATAATTCATCTTTTATTTATACCTATGATGTTTATATATCTAATAATAGAAGACACAAAACGAAAACTACGAAATACATAATAAATTTTGTTTAAATGTTTTAAAAGTTGTATAGGAAATAATATGTCTATAACGCAGTAATTGCCACAAACAAGTAAAAATTTACATATAAAATATTTTTTTATTTTATTTCAGCCTTCATAAATATTTCATAAAACTTCTAATAATTATGAATAATTATTTAAAGCTGTAAAAATAAACAAAATATCTTTAAATACAAAATTATACAAAAAATTCTAATTAAGCCAAGTAAATTTAACTTTACAATAATAAAATTAACAATATTACTTCTACCTAATACAAGTTATTTACATTTTCCTGACCTTCGCCTAAATAAACTCATATTGTAATGTAAGACTTTATACATAAGAATTTACATACCGAGTACTTTATTCGAAATGAAAACCATTCACAAGCCTTCAATATTTAATTTAACTTTACTCTACATAAATTTCTCTTCATGTCTTAATAAAGTCGATAGCAGCATTTATAGTTTCATAAAATCAAACTGAAACTTAGTTACAATGAAATATGTACATTGTATGTAGTACTAACTGACTACGCACAGCATTTAAAGCACTTGTGTATTTGAGATTGGAAAAACAACAGATGTAGTAAAATATTTACTTATACATGCATACATACAAACTTACTAAACAATATCAACAACTTGAAACCAGCAACATAGTTTGCTGCTAAAGCCAAGTTGAAGACAAAACTTGAAAATCAAATAATGAAAACGAAACAAAATGCATAGAAAAACTTTAGCTATCAATACATCTTAAATACCAGTGTACTAAGAGTGTTACAGATTCTACATATAACACAGAAGTTTATACTTACATACATATACGGCATTTACATTAAGGATGCTCTTAAAAAATAGATTTATTTTGAATGTCTCGTATTTCGTTATTTAGTAGCTTAAACTGAATGCTGTAAAATTTGAAACCAATTTAATAAAATTATACTTTTTGAATTATTCAAAAATGTTTCTTTTTAACACTAGAATACCTAAGTTATTATACCCTACACCACAATAGTGGAAAGGATATATTGGATTTGTGCTGATGTGTGTAACCCCATTAATATTGGTCCAACACCCACCTTAAAGTATACCGATCGACTCATAATCACTCCCTGAGTCGATTTAATGTCCTTCCGACCCTCCGTCTGGCTGCCTCTCTATCTAAGGCTTGTGCGCAGAGTACAGGTTGCAGTTTTTTTTAAATTTGGTACGTAATATTTTTTCGGCCCAAGGACGTATGCGATTGAAACTGGTGGAAATTGGTCCACTATTTCACCTGGCCCTCATACAAATGTCCTCCCGAAATATGAGTTTAACAATCATAAATGCTTGAATTATGAAAATATCCAAACAAATTTTACCACAAATGAGTAATGCATGAAGCTAAATGTCATCAACAAATATTGTGAAGATCGCTCCGTAATTAGTCGTAGCTCCCACTTCTGAAAATCACTTCAAAATGTATAACTCTCTTGAAAATATTGGTATCCAAATAATAATAAACACGAAGCATGTATACATAAAAAAATATGGTGGAATTTTATAATGATCTGTCCATAATTAGTCGTAGCTCGTATATAAGACCCACTTCCCAAGATAACTTTAACAACAATAAATATCTTAATAATATTAGCAACCGAATAAAATTTAACAAAAATAAGTTTCATATGTACAGAAATGATGACACCTAATTTTATAATGGTCGGTCTATAATTAGTCCAATAAGACCCTCTCCGTAATTCACTTTTACCTTCATAAATCTTTTAAAAGTATTTCTATCGAGATAAAATATAATATACGAGTATATAGTATTTATATTCATGGAAGTCATGGCAATAAATTTTTGGATGATCGGTCCATAATAGGTCATTGCTCCCATATAGTTCCTATTTGTGAAAAACTGTTTTATTTATATACTGGGTGTAGGGTATTATACGGTCGGGCTTGACCGACTATACTTTCATACTTGTTTTTTAATACGGTTATACTACCGATACGCAAATTGCGCGTAGTTTAGAACTTCCTTTAAATAAAGCATTGAACAATTTATAGCCAAAAAAGCTAATGAATGCTTTTGAAACACTAATCGGTGGCTTTGCTATTATTCAATAGAAATTAATATTGTCTACATTACTATTTAGTAATATGTATAAATTTTATATAAATTTTCAACTTTAAGATTTATTTCTGGCGTCTAAAAACTGACATTTACCCCCTGGCCCATGATGTCGAACGATAACGTTCGCTTAGATAAGACTTAAGACACAACCTTGATTTTGGAATAAACAAACTTGATTGCGTAAAAAATAGATACGATAAAAAGTTTGTGTCTTAAGTCTTATCTAAGCGAACGTTATCGATCGACATCGTGGGCCAGGCGGTTAAATAAGAACAGTTTTGAAGAAATTGGAAAGACAATTTCAACTTTCCGGCACGGTTTCTCTTTATCCGATTTTTGTAAAATTTGTACCAATTAGTTTTAGTTACTACAGAACAAATTACTCACCATCTAATTACATTTTATAAGGACTTGCCTAATATATACACAAACGTACATACTTTCATAAATAAACATATTTCAGAACAATGCACAGACTTCATTACAAAACAAAAAAATATATACAAACAATTGAAACTTAATAAAACTTGTGCTCAAATTTATACCTACATCTGTGCTTAACAGTAGTGTTTCAAATAAAAGAGTTGTAAACAAAATAGCTTTGATCTAATGCATAATATTATTATTACTATTATTATTGATACAAAACGTTAAGTCCTGCTAGTATTTTGCTCTTTGCTTATCAAAACTGTATTGCCATTTTAGAATGTGGATGGTCTTCGATAATTTTATAAGAAAAACAAAATATCTACCGCCAATAAAACAAAAAATACGAGTAAAATAAAATAAAATAAAAAATAATTTTTCACTTGACTTAAAGGGATCCGTCGATACAACTGTTATTATTTACTTGCGTAAAATAATAGAAAACTTTTTACTGTGAATACGAGTGTAAAAACTTGGTTTAGTGAATTTTTTCACATCAACAGATGCCGCTTAAAGGCTTAGGGGTTTTCATATAGTTTATATTGGTTCGTTGGAGAGTATGATAATTTCTTGACATGAAAATATTGTAATTTATATACTTACTCATATGGACCTTTTTCCCGGGTTTTTTAGATTTTTTAAAAAAAAATCAGATCAAAAAATAATTTTGCGAAATATATCCATATAAATATGTCATGTTACATACATATCGTTGGACAGTCTAATAAAAAATGTGGTTTTCAAGATATAGCTAAATACATTACAAACTTTGATGCCCTGCCCACTTGATAATAGGCTTGACCGCCCCAATTTTGTTTCTCTATTTTATTCAGAATTAAAAATTCTATTAGTGGTAAAATTTTGATAGTGATTTGAAAAAAGATACTAAAATCGACTTAAGCCAAATTTATTGACAGAATGTCATCAGCCAAACACTTTTTGATCGATTAAGTGATACTATCTCGAGGCTAAATAATTTTATTTAAACAATTCTAAAAAAACAGTTTCCATGAGTATTTTAATTGAAGTCATTAAAAAATATTATAACGGCTGCTAAAGAATATTTGGGTAAATTATTAATTTAAAGTGTTTTTAAGATTTGTGCTTTTTTATCTTTCTTTTATAAAACACCATTAGAGTTGTGGTGTTATTTTACCAAAAGAGCCCATTCCGGTTTTCATTTGTCTTCTATTTACACTCTATTAACCACAGGTGCTTTAATTTATACACAATGTTCTAATATTTTAGCATAATTTAAATTGAACATGTATGTATATAAATATATGCAATTGTCTACACAAGCGTTTCCTCTTTGTTTATTCGAGTCGCCCGGAAGCCAATAAAGTACTAAACGTAATGAGTTGCAAAAACAATATCATAATTGCAAATGTATTGTGATCAATAATTTTGTTCATGCAAATGATTGATGGCTGTGTCTGTATATGTTACTCGTATGTATGCATATAACGTTTAAATTTTGAATAATGTTTTCCTTATTTGCATATGATGAATAAATATTTATTTATTATGGTCTAAAATTAAAGTCTTCATTATTATTTAGTATGTAAAGAATAACAATAAAATAATAGAATGTGTTTACATTGAACCAACGTATCTTACAAATAAAATATATCGGCTGCAATCATAATCATGATTGTAAAACGTTTAATTTAAAAGCAAATTCTTTTGGGTTTTTGGTCTTATTCTTTAGTTTTCGTTAGATATAGTTGGTTATACGTTTCTAAAATATGTACAAATTAACTGAAAATTAATTCTAATGAGTAATATATATAATTGCAAGAGCAGTTTTCTATATTTATTTATTTAGTTTGTTATTTTGATATTCGTATACATATGTATGTATATGAAAATAGTTATTTGTGAATTTTAGAGAAATAATATTAACTAAAATATTATACATTATTATTATATTATGCACACAACAAATAGTTATAACAAAGTTACCAAAACTATTCATCGTTTACACGGCGTGTCATTGGTAGTCAAGACCATACACGCTCGCTACTTGTAAAATGGCTGATAGAAGACATGCTTGAGAAGGGTATTTAGAATGTATTCTGTTGATGGCCTGTAACACGACCGTCTCATAGAAATAGTACTTAAAGGTTTGCTGTAGGAAGAATTGTATAAAGAATATTATTAAAGAAGGTCATGTGTATTTTTGTATATAAACTAAATTGCTTCAAGCGTTCTTTATCCTTTTCAGACCTGACGCAAAACTACCAGGAATTGTTTTTATATTTGTTGGAATATGTCAGCTCTATAGCGTTTGAACAAATAGGTCTTATAATTTTTATATCCTTCAAAAATTTACAGGACACGCACACTTGATGCATCTCGGTCGATTTTCTTCAATATTTTAAACACTGTTTTATTGCATGAAACGATTTCAATTAGTTTGAAATATTAAAATTTATCATTTTTCAGTTAATACATGTATATGCACTTTATTATTTATAAACGATTAATATTTTTGTAATTAAAGACTTACTTTCACGGCTCATTTTGCTAAAATTCGCAATAATTCAAGTAATGGTAAATCAAACAGACGAGAAATGTGAGAAGCAAATAAAAAAAACAAGCAGCCCAATCGATGCTGGCCAGTATATTTCAAATTGGGTTAACAGCGGCAAAAATATTGAAACCGAAACCCATCTTCACAATCGATGCATCACGGTCTGAAAGGGTAATACCACAAGCTTTTTTAAAATACTAAATTTAGTGGCACTTTTAGAATTTTTTTTTTTTATATATAATATATTTATTTAAATTTTAGTTAACAACAATTTTAAGTTGGTCTCAGCGTCACTTGGACATAGTTGAGACGACTTGGCAAAATAAATATTACAATGAATTCTTCTTAAGTTATACAATTTAAAAATTAGAATTAGAAAGGTTGCTAAAAGCTATGACTGCCATATCAAAAAATATATAATCCCTTTTTTGTATTGCCATATTATACTATATACTATACATGTTTACTGGTTTACACTCAATTTTTATTATAGTCTGAATTTAAAATTCATTAATATATTTTGTTATTGTTTTGTTCAAAATAACAGAAAAAACACGTTGTTTAGCCAGAAAGAAGAAATATGGCGGAAATATTTCTAAATTATAAGACTAATTTAATTTTTCAAGTTGTAGTCGTATAATAATCGTTTGTTTTGATAGTGGGTATGTAAGAATTAACAGATCGATATAAAACTGTATTGTCTGTTAAAAAGGAAGTTATATGTGGGAATACACACACACACACACAATTTATTTTCCGAAGTCTAATTCACAATAATGGTATTTACACGTAGATCTCGGACAACAAACATTGCTGATGACGCACTTGGCAGTGTAGAAAATGCATTCCAATGTGCCAATTGTCTAGCAAATATAACATTACTTTTATAACTTTTAATGATATTCTTTGAATTATTAATTAAAATTAACTGATTCCGAAATAATAAATTTCTTCTAATAATAAATAGAAAAGTTCAACGATTTTTCATTAAGAAAGATATATCGCTGACACACTCTTGAAAATTAAAAGGAATAAAATCTATTTTTCCTGCTTGTAAACGCTCAATTATCTTACTTATGAATCTATATTTGTATGTATTAATAAAACACAAACAGTTTGTCAATGTTTGTAATAGACTTTGTAACCATTCAACCAATATGTCCCAAACCAGTTTCATTAGAGAGAGAGAGAGAATACTGCTAAAATGGATGTCGACCACTATAAATAACATTGCACTAGGCACACTAGGTTCAATTCTGAAGTTGATTTTTGTATTCTTTAGTAATTTTTAAACATATAGAAATATACATATATTGTGAATCTCTTATCCGCTATCACGTCTATATGGCTAAACTGACTCTATTGCAATTTGGAACGCAGATAGATAGTCCCTGTTTACATTATGAAACTTTTGTCGCTGCGATTCTTTTCGTATCTTTTTTAAAATTGTATTTGCGTCTACATTGTGAGATTTTTGTTGCAGCGATTTTTTGTGGATGTATACATGTTTTAATATTTTTTGACAATTCCTTTTCAAAATAAACAAAATAATGATAAATTTGTGGTAAAATTAAATTTTTTTGAAAAATTATAGAAACCATTAAAAATAAAAGCTCGTCGAAACACCATAACTTGGGTGCATAAATACCAGATGTGCCAGCACCACTTTTTTTTTAAAGATTTATCATATTATATTTTTTATTTAGTTAATTTAAAATAACCACATGTAGTTGATTGTAGCTAGCACATATGTACATACATACATACATGTATGAAAATAAAAAACAAATGTCATAATGAACTTGCAGATAAATTCACGTTTAAAACTACGAATAAGGGAACAAAGCGTGTCTCACGAGTCCATGCACATGTGTACCCCTTTTAATATGGCTCACCGCAATCGCTTACAAAGCAAGAATCGCAGTGACAAAAATTTCATAATGTAAACTGGGGCATAGATAGGAAATTATTTACATTTTCACTTACATATATGGAATTTAATGCTACTGTTGTTTTTTTTTTGTTAATGTATCTATTGAATTTGCTTATTATTTTAATTTTAAATAGATTGCAAATAAAAAAAAAACACAAAAAAAAAACTTACATATATAAAAGTACATATTACAAAAAGTGAAATATTTATATATATTATTTATATTATTTATTAACAACGACTTACTTTACAGTAAAATATATAACAAATGGTTTAATCAAACAAAATAGAGTTGTAGGTATTGAAAACTGAAAGGCAATATATCCTTTTTGATATCTCAGTACAAAGTAAGTGAAAATATATTATTTTGTAGAAAAAATTAAAACAGAGTAAAACTAGATTAAATATTATTATTAAAGTAAAGTATAATTTGATAAAGTACAATAGTAAGCATTAGAATAACACAGGATGATGTAATTTTCAACTTCACGCAAATATATACCCCCTTATTCATAAAACTTATCAAACGTTTATAACAGGCTTATAAAGCAAATTTTGTATGGATATTTAATTTATAAGCCTGTTATAAACCCTTAATAAGTTTTTATAAATTAGACTGTTAATATATAGTTTTAAATGTTTTCATTTTATTAACATCTATTACACTGCGCATTGGTTTGTTTGTCTCTATTTCTAAAAATTAAGTAGAATAATATGCAAATTATAAAATATATTTATATATAGATATATCGCACATGTTCCTCAAAAGCGGAACAACTCAAAATTTTTAAATTTTCACTTTTTGCAAAAAACCACAGAGGTCATATCTACCCATTGCAAAAATCTCTTTCGTGAAAAAAACGTGTGTTTTTAGAATAACTACTTTAGTCTCAATTAAAGGGAGATATTTTTAGTTGTTTACAAGTGCTTGAGCAAAACAGATCAAAGTTTTTACATACACAGAGCGATATTTCGAGTTGTCATTATTTTCGAGTGTCAATGGTTTGCATAAGTTGTGTTTTAATTTTGAATCATTACTCTTTAGTTTATATATGTAAATTCGGCGTTTAAATTCTTGTTGTTGCCATTTTGATTAAACATTTCTTTCTGAAAAGTAATAACAACTCAAAAAGTAGCTTTTTTTTTTAATTACTTAAGCAATAAAAAGAAACAAAACGTTATATTCTTTTTTTATGGGTAATATGTTGTTTGAATAAACAGAAACAGTTTTTGTCCTCTACTGAAAATTCGTGAATTTTGAGTTGTTATGCTTTTGTGGAACAAGTGGGATAGTGTTAAATATTAATTAGCATAAAATTGTAATCATATGAATATATTAAACACCTTGCGTATAATTAATATTTAATTAGTTTTATAGATCATACGTCTGAATGTAAAGCAGGAGGTTCATAGAAGTTTGTTGATGTTTTTAACTATAATTACAAATTATTTAATGCTACGAAAATAGTTTTTCTTGCTTCAGCTAAAAAACAAGTTTTTTTTTTAATTTTTTCCCATATTTTTTTATTAAGGAACTTACTTTTGTATCCCATGTATTTCAAGAAAAGTATATGTGTTTGACATAATGTAAATAATACATTGTCGAGGAAATAAAAATGTCAAAAGTTTAACTGAGTAGAGTTAGTTTTGGATTACTTTGTATGAATTTTGCTTAACCAAACCATATAAAGTTTGTGCAAAAGAATTAAAATAAATAATAAAATTCCTTTTTAAACAGCTTGTTAACTTTATCTTCACTTTGCAGCAACTATTTAAGTTTTTGGCTTATGGTCTAACCCTAATGTACCTAAAGGTAATAATTGCAAATTTATTTAAAAATTACCACTTTGTTAATTTTATTTTTAATGTATTTAAATTTCAGCTAAATAGATGATGTTGAATCACATTTACTAAAGTGAAAATATTTAAAATTCAAAATAAATTTTGAATTTTAATTTGCTTTGAGACACAGCCTTTAAAAATCACTAGTTCTAGTACGACTATAAACAAAACACTTCAGATTCATTGATAACATTCGTAGAACATATAATATCGCAATTTCTTCTAGAATATATTGTGAATATGATATAATTTTCTTTTAAACAAAATAAATGTAAAAAACTCCATTCAGTTTTTATATTAGAAATAACAAATGGTATTTAATTTCTTTTAAATTCCTCTCAACGACTACTGCAAATAAATATAAATTCTATGTTTTATAGTTTCACTCCAAATATTTTGATTACACTGGCAAGTAAAAGTTTTCCGGTTACCACTTTGTGTCAGTTTGTCAGCCTGGTGGTTGTTATTTTGAACATAACTATATTATTGCCCAGAATAACTTTAAAATGTTTATGTTATTCAACGTGTTCATATTAGTAGGTACATCTGTTAGCACAGTTTTGACCATACTTATAGCAGTAGCTCTACAATAATCATAACTATTGTTAATTTTTCACATTTATAGAAGATTACTGCCACTATTGGGAACACAACTGTATATCATATGCCAGTTTCATGCTTTTAAATGGCACAATAATGTTTTTGTTAAGTTTTGTTTGTAACATAAAAATTACATACTGGCTTGTATGTAATTTTGTAGAATATTTATATGAAAGCCCATGAATGAGTACGAGTTTGAACAAATTCATGAGTTCATATGTGAATTGCTTTATTTTTCTTTTTTGTGTTGGCGAGACGCCATTTGTTATAAATATTAGAATTTTTATAAGTTTTTTATATGAATACTGTCCCATTTATTACACTGAAAAATATTTTTATTATTCGAAAAGTTTACTCAATTATATGTGTTAGGGTTTGGTTCATTTTGTTCAAAATTGGTTACTTGTTAAATTTCAAATTATAATTCAAATATTTTTAGATTTTGTTAATTAAGTTACCTTTGATTTCTGGAAATTTATAATAAAATTTTTCCTTTGGTATACTGTTTAAAAATTGCATGTTGAATTTTATGTAACATTAAAATATTTAAATTTTTTTAAAAATTTCTATCTAGTTAACTTTGCTTTTCGAAGATAATGTAGAAAATGTATGTGTAGGTAAATTGTTATTTTAAAAAAATTTAAATTAGAAATTTATAAGTGTTACTTGTTTAGGATTTTTATTTTATCACGTAGGCAATGATATTGGAAATTTTTTTTATTAGATTTTCTTGAGGTTGAGAAGAAATTAATTCAGTATAGTTTTGATTGCTGGTTTGATATTTAAAAATGAAAATTAGTGAATAACGGATAATATAAAATTTTGTGAAATAAAAGGATATTCTGAATATGAGAATATTATATAAATTATAATTTGAGCAAAATAAAACGAACTTAGTGAAAAAGTAAGAAGGTTTGTTTTATATTGAAATGAAGATTTAAATAATTAACCAAAAGTTATTGAAGGAGAACATTTTGAATATACATAATTACATAAAATCTAATGATTCGAATAACACAATCGTAAAAACAAAAGAAAAATTTATAAAAATATCAAAACTTAACAAAATGAATGTGGAAATAAAATAGAATGTATAACATATACAAATGAAAGAGAAAATGAACAGCAATGAAAATTAAATACAATAGTAATGTGAAAATAATTAAATTTTTCAAATAAAAAGAAACTGATTTTTTTAAAGTAATATTGAAAGACAAAAATAACAATGATAATATCCAAAATATAAACATTTGTGAACAACTATAATGATGTCAACATAAGTAAATATATTAAAAAGATTGATATTATTATTTGAGATTTGTTTACGGGATCGAGAATTTTTATTCAAATACTGAAAAATTGGATGGCTTTAATTAAATTATAATTAGAATTGTTAATGATTAAAATAATTAATAATATTTTGTGGTTTTTAACTTAAAAGAATGTTTAAAAGTAGATATTGTTAATTTTTGAATTTAAATTTTAATTTATTTTAATTTTTTTAATTTTCTTCGAGATGCTGATATGTACATATCATCGTTGGAGTCAATGTATGTAAGTTTTAATTTTGTTTGTGAATATTTATAATTTCTGACTTTCTTTGTGGTAAATAATTTATGAATTTCTTAGTTTCTATAATTATAATATGGAAATAACTTTAGATTTTTATTAAATAATTGAATTCTTTGTTTATTTAGAATATTTGAAAACAAATATGGAAGACTAAATCTTTTTATTTGAGTTGTGGAAGTATAATGGGATAGATGAATTAAAATTACAGCAAGATAAGTATATTGTTAGGGGATTATAATTTAAATTATTAAAATATAATCATGGTGGTATATTTTACAAAAAAACTAAAGGTGGGCATTTAACATGGGTATTAACATCTAAAGCCTAGCAAGTATTCAGATAATTCCAATAATAGTAACTCATTGATCAGAACCCAAATGAGAAGAAAACAAAAATTCATATAGCAATGCCGTTACATATGAGAGTTAAAAATGTTAGCTGGCCTAAAAATTGGTTACATATGAATATTGTTTTTAAAGTCCTCGCTTTAAGGTTAAAGAAAATAAAGCCAAAAAAATTAGTTTCAAAATTTGTGGTTACACGTTTTAGCCAAGATTGATTTAGTTTTGTGTGAATTAGATCTTCATTCATAGCTACTCAAATGAAAAATTTAATATTACACTTTTGAGCCAAGAGTGATTTAGTTTTGTGTGAATTAGTTCTTCATTCGTAGCTACTAAACAAATTGTATATACAGGAAATTAATGAAATAATGCTGTTACATAAATATATATTAGGTATTGTCCGTTTAAAGAATTTGGTTTCTTAGGAATATATAAATATTATTTTTTGATTTTCTTGCAGTGTATATATAAAAAACAGGATAAAGTAAGGCTATCACACAAAAGTTTTCAAAAAATATTTGTTTTTTTTTTTTTGTTTGTTTGTTTGTAACCAGTTGAGTTTTTAAACTCAACCAACCGAAAACGTTGTGATAAGCTTGAACAAAATAGATGTAGAGAAAAAAATTAAAAAAAAACAATTGTGTAGCAATTTAGAGGAAATGCTTAAAACTGATAAAAGCAAACAAACAAATAATAAAAGCTATAGTTGAGGTATAAAAAATTACTAAAATTGTGTCTAAAACTATTGTTATTCACACTATTCTGAAGCATAAGAGAACTGCAAAAACTAACCAATAAATGGATTTAATAGGGCTTTGCAAAATACAGCAATTAGGTTTTAAATGGAATGATATTTACTTACATTACCTTACACCCACTCTTAGTCATACATACCTACATACACATATAATTTAATTAATGCCTTAGTAAATTCTTTTGTACCCGAATTTTTTTTTAAGTCGAGTACAACATCGCCCTCCTTCACTCTTTTGATTACACTGACCATTACAAATGTATACTGTTATTTTTGTAATCTCCCTTAATGCTATTTGATTTTTCATTAACATTTTTTTTATTATACTTGATGTATGAACATCATCATGTTGCCATACAATAATACTCATACAAATTCGCATCCATATGCGTAACACGAATTAATAATATCAATAGTAATCAATACATGTCTAATAACCAGTAAAGATTAAGTGCTGCTATTACACCTTCATACTCGCATTAGGCAAATAGGATTGCCAAAGCTTATCAATATAGATTCCCCTCAATTAGATGATTAATAGTTTGTCAACAAAACTTAAAAAAGTTATTCGTTTTTAAATGGAAAGTAAAGAAGACTTTCCCATTATTTTTTCCAACACTGTACATTTCATATTCTAAAAATGTGTGTTTTGGTTTTGATGGATTGCATATATAGTATAACAGATTATATAAATATATTCCTATCGATTTAATTTGTTGATAAAATAATGTCAGTTATGTCACATACTAAATATGTCATGCTTTTTATATGAACAATCTTAGTAACACTTTAATTGTTAAACTCTACTTTTTTAAAAATATTAAATAAAAACCAAATACCTGGCAATCACAATCATTCACACTTGTAAAATAAAACATTTTAATTTTATTAAGGTTATTGTTTTTGTTTCTCTACAAAATCATTCTAATGTTAATGTAAGTATGTGAGGCTTGAGTTTGCTTTTATGTATTGTATAATCAATATAAGCTCATTAGGGTTTTTAGGCGAGATTTTTTTTACGACTCGTAGCGTTAACAATACTAATGTTAACGATTTCAGTGAATGATAATCATGTTAATGTCATTTCATTTGAGTATTAGTGTGTGTGTACATTAGGGTGGTCTTTACGCGCAAAGAAAAATTATAATTCTACATGTTCACCACTATCATTGAAACATTTTTAAAAGTTTTTTTTAACTATGTTATGGCCACTGTAATTAGTTATATGATTTCGGCAACCATAATATATTAAAGTTACTATAATTGTAGTAATTTTGTATACGTTTTATACATAATCACTACAATTTTTTTTAAGAATAATTGAAATCCGTTAGTATCAAATCATTTCAAGCGATAACCACCAATGTTTCATATACATATAGGAATATTTAATTTTTTTAAATTATTTATTTATTTATTCATAAAAGACTTTGGATTCGCAAAATATTCTTACAGACTATTCGCCAAAGCTAAGTAAAACAAGTTTTTTAAATATAGTTTAAACTTCACTTTAGAAAAACTAAAATCTAAAACACAGCTTAATTTGAATTATTCAACTTTTTGTGGTTCTAATCAGTGGTTCATTCAGAATAAAAAAGTAGCCATTATATATTATTTATCTTGAGAGTATATATATAATATACAGTGATGTGGAATGAAATAGAGCCAATCGCTTCACAAAACTTTTATCCTTTATAAATCCCTCATACAGTAAAGCACGTACCAAAAAGTGGTTGCACTTTTTTATGCATCTCTAATAAAAATAATCTCCTTATATTTTAAATTACGTCGGCGTCATTATTGTCAGTATAGATTTTGATATAAAAACACATGTGCAACAAAAATAGAGCCAGTTTAAGAATAAAATAAAATTTTATAATTTTAATTTTAAGTGAATCAAAAAAAAATTAATTTTCGTGTCCAAAATGGGCAGAGCGCCAGGAGACAATAAAACAACTCCGTAGCACAGGAAAAATATACCGAGAAATTGCCGCAATTGTTATATGCTCCAAGAAAATGTTGGAAAACGCCATAAAATATAAAAATAAGGCAGAAAATAGAGGTAAAAACTTCAGCTATGATGGAGCCCTTCAAAAGGATTATAATATGGATGTTTCAACCATATGAAGACTTCTTATGAATAATAAATAAAAATAAATAAAAATAATTTGATGGCTAGAATAAACATCTACAAAAGAGATTAAAATTTGCCCAGAATCATGCGGATTGGCCAGTGAACAAATGGCGAAATATTTTGTGGCCGCACGAAACTAAGATTAATATGTTTAATTCTGATAGAATTAGTTTTTTCGTGCGAAGACACTTTAACACTGACTTCCGCCCCAATAAACTCCAAAAACTATTAAACATGAAAGTGGCAATATAATGGTATTTTTATACCCTACACCACAATAGAGGGGAGGGTATATTGGATTTGTGCTGATGTTTGTAACGCCTAGAAATATTGGTGCAACACCCACCTTAAAGTATACCGATCGAATCAGAATCATTTTGTGAGTCGATTTAACGATGTCCGTCCGTCCGTCCGACTGGCTTACTGGCTGGCTGGCTGTCCATGTAAAGCTTGCGCAGATTACAGGTCGCAATTTTGAAGATATTTCGATAAAATTTGGTATATGATACTTTTTCGGCCCAAGGATAGATGGGATTGAAACTGGTGGAAATCGGTGCATTATTTCAACTGGCCCCCATACAAAAGTCCTCCCGAAATTGAGGTTTATCGGTCATAAATCTTTGAATAATGCAAGTATGCAAACGAAATTTACCACAGATAAGTAGTAATTGAAGCTAAAGCACACCTACAAATTTCGTGAAGATCGGTCCATAATTAGTCGTAGCTTCTATATAAGGCCCACTTCCAAAGATCACTTAAAAGAGCATAACTCTCTTAAAAATATTAGTATCCAAATACTATTGAACACAATTATGTTTCGTACATATGCATATAATATGCTAGAATTTTATGACGATCGGTCCATAATTAGTCGTAGCTCCCACATAAGGCCCACTTCCGAAAATCACTTAAAAGAGCATGACTCTTTTAAAAATGTTGGTATCGAAATAATATTGAACACAAATATGTTTCGTACACATACATATAATGTGGTTGAAGTTTATGATGATCGGTCAATAATTAGTCGTAGCTGCCATATAAGGCTCACTAAAGTTTAACACATAATTATATTCACAGCAATCATGACACTGAATTTTGCTCCAAAATAGGTGATATCTCCCATATAACGCCCTTTTCTGAAAACTCTTTTATACATATACTAGGTGTAGGGTATTATATGGTCGGGCTTGACCGACTATACTTTCTTACTTGCTTTTTAAGTAGATCTTATATAGGAGTTTTGACTAATTATGAACCGATCGTTATAAAATTAATTGTCATGATTTCTGTGTATATGTGTATACGTGTGACCGTACCTTTAGTTTACTATCAATATGGAATGTATCGAATATTAAAAAAAACTGTGTGTCTCACTTTATAGAAATGTAGACAAAAACATTTATTAACATTAAATAGTAATTTTAGTAATTTTTTTGCGATCAGATCATGATCAGATCATTACTCATTAATTTTTATGTAATATTTAAGGTATTTTTGGTACACATATTCATAATACTAATTACTTTTTATAATTTACTAAGGACCACCTTAATGTACATGTATGTATACATGAACATTCAGAGACGTCTGTTGAAGTATAATGGATGCTCTTGATTATACACTATGGTTTTGTGATAAGCCTGGGATAATTGATTGCGTTCCAACGTAAATGACTCCTTTGGGAAAATTCTAAATCATGTATTATTTTTACGACTCTAAGCAGTTTATAGAGATGATTTTATTTATAAAAATAAATATGTACGAGCACATATATGTTTGTATGTTAGTATATAAAAATTACTAAGTATAAGTGTTTTCACCTGGTTTTAAATATCTAAATATACTTATATACATATATATATATATATATATGTATGTAAGTATGTGTCTTATTAGTATTTGTTATTTATATGTTGCTTTTGTAATTAGATTGTCATTGCATGTATGAGTCTTGTATTTTATTGATTACGCTGTTAAAATTATTTAACGATATATGTACAATGTACATATGTTACGTATGCACGTACATATGTATATAGGGAAGTGGTAACATTAACCTAAAACAAATTTGTGGAGCTATAAATCAGTAATTGTTTTCACGTTGTTTTGATATCCTATTTTGTTCGTAACTTGTTTCCGCTTTATGGTAATAATTATGTTCTTTACAATTTAGGTTTTTTTGTTGTTATTTTATTACGAACGTATAAAATATTGAAGACATGTTAAAATATAAACAAACTAAAACTACTACTATCTGTATTTGTGTATCCAGCAGATTTAGTTGATAAAGATGTAAGCATGCAATCAAATATATTTGTGGACTAAATATCAACTCTTCAACTATGGCTTTGGATATTTGTGTATATAAAAGAACGCATGTAGAATGTTAGCTGTCATCACTCTTGAGTAGAGTTTTGCCCCGATCTTTCTCTATATCATCAGGTAGGAATAATATGAAAATAAATGAACCCATCTAGTTATACAAAGCTTTAGTCAATTAAACAATATTGAGCTATTATCAAAGGAAAAGAAAAGTAAGAGGTGCAGTACTGTAATACTTGATAATCAAAAATGTAATCCATTTGGAATAAATATGCAGCAGCTAATGTTGTGCAACAAGTAATGCAATCTAAAAAAACAAAAATGCTGATTTTTGTAAGAGGAAATTAATTTCTTTTTTTCATAAATTTTACTAAATACGTTTCAGTTTTAGCTAACAAGTTTTTGTTCAATTTTGTTTTGAATCTGCCATTCCGTGCACAAGCGTATCTTAAATTATCGTTTTCTTTACCATCAAGCTTCTGCTTTTTCATGTAAAACAATGCTAGAACAATTTCCAACAATTTAGCGTAAAATAAGACGTAGAAAATAAAAGGAAGTATGAAAATTGACTAGTACCGTCAAGTAAGGGGTACATACATACATACTTATTCTCTTATTTCTTCTCACCCAAAATACTTGCCTTGAAGAGTCAGAATTGAAACGTGTTAAAGCGGACTAAGTACCAATTTGTAGTTCAAAACTATTTAATTGTTTTTTATGTTACATTTATATTTAAACATTAAACAATGCTTTAAATCGTTTATAAAGTCTTGTATTTTTCTATGTTTGAATTGTATCAAGTCAGCTAATTGGGCCTATATTATTTAATGTAAATAAAAAACTTCTTTACATGTTTTCCAACGTTTCGTCAATTTTTTGTTGACTTCATCAGGGTTACGTCTATTTAATTAAAAATTATAATACATTAATAAAAAATAAATACACCAAATATTTTTTCCTTTTAGACTTACAAATTTAACAGTAATTTTCACATTAAATTAAAATTAAATAAATTTTACAAAAACCAAAGAACATATTAAACACAAGCAATAAATTAAACCACAGCTTAAAAATTAATATCACAGTTTGAAATTATATTGCAACTCTATAGCTTGTATTTATATTGTCAATATCCTCCTTCTTGTTCATAGTCCTTTCTATTTTTTGTTGTATACGTAAGCTTTCTATTGTGTACCTTTTCTTTACTCCACCCTCTATTTCTAAAATTTTTACGTCATCAAAGTTGATTTTATGTCCAGATGACATGTATTTTTCCAAATTTAAAAGAGTTAAAAGGAAATGTCGAAAATAAGAAGATCCAAGTATAAGCACTTATTTTTTTATTTGTTCTTTGTGGATTTTATGATTTGGACAACACTAAGTGCAATATGATAAATATTTTTTTAAATTAAATTAAATTATTTTTTTTTTTTAAAACATAAGCTTAAGCCCTAATTTTGTAAATAACTTGCCTTCAACGCATCACCAAAAATATGAAATTTTTTATATCACTGCATCATTGTGTTTAGCGAACGCAGAAATATTACGTTGTTTCTATACTGTCCAATTATTGCGTGGTTAATGTTGCCATTATAAATGTTGATACTTAAATTTAAAATAAAAATTTACATAAAGCTACACTTATTTTGCATTAGCAATGCTACAAACCCATCAGCTGTACAATAATTTTGTTTGATTATTTCAATTTGCAAAGAAAAAAGCTTTTAAAGCAAATAACTATAAATACAAAGATAAAAAGGGGTATAACAAATGTTTGCACTAATGGAAATGTCTTCTCCATCGGATAATGAAGATTCTTCAAGCGTCCTAGACATATCTATTGAAAAAACCCGATTGGGCTCTACTATCAACATCATGAATTTAACGAATAATGACAATACTGGTGATTTACAATATTTTAAATTTACGTTTTAAAGATTTCAGATGAACTTTCGAATGAAAAAGGAAACGTTTTCATATATATATTACGTTAGATAGGCCTGTTTCTAAAGGAACCTCATCGTGTCAGAGCTATTTAAAAAGAAGCAAAACTTTTAACAACAATAAGGTTTTTGGTAACGGGAGGGTATTAGAAGGGAAATGGGAATGTGCTTATAACATCTCTTTCCATTTCAGCTATCAACAATTCAAATTGAGCTACCTTGTGGGTTCTCTTTTCGCCCTAAGAAAAATTTTAGTAGTATTTTATTCTAAATTAATGTTTTTGTAAATAATTGCATTAATGGTATTAATAAAGTTACTATAAAATATTAAATTAATTAATTAATTTTGTTTGTAAAATTTTTTTATTGGAAGTTGCCTTCTAGTTAAATATAAAAATTTAATTTGAAATTTATTTTTGTATACTTCATTTACTCGTAAGAGGAACAAAAATTCTCATTTAGTATATTAGAAAAGTTAAATATAAAAATTTCAAAATAAACAGTATTAGACACAAAGAATGCTGATGACGGCTTTAGCAGGCCAGAAAACGTTACATTTTGCTAGTGTCTCTTTGTATATTTCTGTATGATTTTACATTTATGCTTTCCAAAGGAAAGCTAATGTAGAACATATAATGAAGTATACAAAAATAAATTTCAAATTAAATTTTTATATTTAACTAGAAGGCAACTTCGAATAAAAGAATTTTATATAACAATTTTTTACTCGTAAGAGGAACAAAAATTCTCATTTAATTTTGTTTGTTAATAATATTTTAATTCAACTTTTAAATCTAACGCCAAGAAAATGTAGGCGTTAAATTTGACAATGCAAATGATAAAAAATTCAGCGTTGCGTTTTACAAAATACACAATTTCAAACAGTTATATTAACAACAACGTAAGAATCAGCTGTTATAACGCAAACAATCACTTGCTTGAACGCTGTGATTTGCAAAATGTAATTTAACGCAACGCTTAGTAAATTGGCCATGTGTGCGTATGATTAATATGTAATAATTATAACAAGTATACTCTTCATTATTTCACATGTTAAAAAATTAAAATTCTTTGCTAGTTTTAAAATTTCAAGAAATATGAAAGTATGAGTTAATTAATTAAACTGTTTTAAATAATACCTGTCTGCAATATTTTTAACACTAAAGTAAATCATTATATTTTTGTGCAGTCGCTATATGGAAACAAATACATTGCGTAAGTTTTATTTTTCACTGCACAATATTAAAAGTTTACAAAAATATAAAATTTGTTTAAAATATTAACTCTTGAATTTAACTTTTAATCTGAAATAGTAATGATAGGCTGAAAGTGAAAACAAATTTAAAAACGTAAAAGCACATAGAATTACGTCACATCTTCGTGAGTTCCCAGTATTACTAAATGATATTGTTTTCAAATACCAATCTTTATTTTGTCAACAATAACTCTTGTTTAATTGTTTCCTGCTTATTACTGTACTTTTTTAATATCACAGACCAAAACACAATACTTGAATAAATTTTTCTCTAATTTTAAAATAGTTTCTTTAAGATTTTTGTGATAATTTTATTCAGTACTTGTAATTAATTTTGAACTTTCACTCTTGCGAGTTCATGAACTTTTATTTTCATCTCTTGAATGAACTGCTCCCAATATGCGCATATGCACGTGTACACAAATGCACAAGTTTGAAAGTTAAAAAACGAAAATGCATTTGTCTGCATACTCCATGTTTGAGTTTTAGTATTTTAAATATAGAAAAATAACAGCAAAAGCAGCAACAACAATAATAACAAAAAAAAAAAAAAAAAACTACATCTACAACACCAACAATACTGAAGTCCTTTCTATTAAAAACATGTCAGGTGGAAGCACGTAATTAACTAAAGGAAATAATAAAGAAACATGTTTTTATATTTTTTTCTTTTTTGGCAGTTTGGTGCTTGAATTGAAAATGCCAACTAGTTTTTCTTTACGCTTTGATTACGAAAGCGAAATAGTAGTAAAATTTTATTTTTATTATAACGAAAGCAAAAAAGAAAACAACTTTAGTTATTTTATTTGGAATTTAACAAGAAAAAAAATTAATTTCCCGCTATATTGCCATTTCCACCAACATCATCACCAACAGCATTGGAATAAATGCCGCAACATAGATTTGGTATTGCGTCTGTGTATGCATTTCTTATGTAAAGGTTCTTTAAATAATAAGTGTATACTACAAATTATATACAACTATTGATATATAAAATTAGATTTGACATCAACATGGGTCAAGAGTATAAGAAAAAAAAGAACTATGAAACAAATTTGTACCATGTGACAAAAAGTCTTGTTAAATGATTAAATAACAGCATCTGTTGAAACCCTTTGTACTCTTTTATATGTATGTATGCATATGTGATTTCATACATATACTAGAACATATGTAAGTATGTTTAGATGCATGTAAGTTCAACATCTACAAATTTCAGTGCACGCGACTCAATATGAAATCGTTTTATTTGTGTTGCAAACAACGAAAAAACAACACATGTAGCTATAACTACAGCTACAAATACAACAACAACGCCACCATCATAATTTGCAAATTTTGAAAATGCAAAGTATAATTAAGTTATTATTTTGTAGCAATAAAATTCACCAAGCATACATGTATCATGGCTCTCATTCATAAATACATTCATACAAATACACTACACATCTGTATGTATATATTCATAAATGTTTGGTGATTCATTTAGACGGTTTTCTAATTTTAAGTGAAATACTTAAAACAGAGAACATTTATTGCTTGAAAGAACAATCTTTGACATTTTTTTTTAAATAATTTCTTTCAGATATTATCCTCGACTACGCTGCAAGTGTTCCATTCGGAAGGTCCAATTATCGATTACTCTTTCCAGTATTGCTACCACTAACTCGCGAATTACGACTATTAAGCCTAGTACTCTGTTTAAATTTGGGAAAAATGTTGAGCAACATTAATTATTTCATACGGAAAATTTGACGTATAGCCAATGTGGCCTATCACGCGAATTTACATAATTTGACGTTTTTTTTAATTGAAAGTACGCCACATTGTTTTACTTATGTAAATAAAACACATATGTTTTGCTTTTTTGTGAATTTAAATCGAAAATAAATAAAAGTTAAAATATTAAAAAATCTGTGTTGAATCGAAATCTTTAAGTAAAAATGAATAAACAAATATTACTAGCCGCTTGTGCAGCAGAACAACAAGTAATAGATATTGTTGTTGCGACAGAAGAGCTTTTGGATACAAATTCCACGTGAAACAATTGCTACTTTAATTATTTCGCTGTGAAAAAATAATGTTGCCAAATACATTTCACATGTTTTTCACAAAATGAACAGAGTACTACTTCTGCAACATTTTTTCATGAAAATTTCATGTTTATTTTTTTAACATGTATTTTGACAGCATTCCACTTGAAATTTTGAACAGAGTACTATGCTTTATAATTGAATTTAGCTGCATAACAAAATTATTTTCTTATAAAGCCATTGTCTATTTCACACATTTCTCACTGGTCCATTATTTGCGTAATACAGCTGAATTTATAAACGTTGTTGCGGTGCGGAACCTTGTCAAACAGTACTGAATAAAAAAGTACTGGCTAATAGTCACTCCTAATCTGTGAAAAAAAAACAAATGAAATAATGTCTAAATTGATCACCCTTTACAGTCACCTACACATATAGATAGACGCAAAGAAATATACTAACGACATACATATTTAACAAATCTATGTATATGATTATTGGAGTTTAGAAAACCCGGTAATGCAGTATTTGTAAGCCATAATAACAGTCAAGGTATGTTGCTGCAAACTGCTATAAAATCTGTAACAACTGCATCAGCATTTTAATTTAAAATCCAAAAAATTACGACTAAAACAACTATTGAACATTGTGCTACATTTGGAAATAATAAGTTTCTACATATACAGACATAAACAACTGGAAGTCATGGCATATTTATAGAGGCTTTTCTAAGTACAGTAGTTAGCAAACAATGGCAAAGTTAACTGAATTGTTTTAAATTGCATCTTAACTATTTGATATTCTATTTAACTGGTTTTAATTAAATTTTTACTAAACATATACCTTTTTTAATTAATTTGTTTTTGTGACCAATGTTTATAATTATTATAATTTTTAAGGAGTTTCCTTCAGGCTAATTTGGTCAAATGTTTGCTTCCAAACGTAAATAAAAAACTTGTTCGATTTTTATTTTTTATTTTATTTACCCAACGTTTCGTTAGTTTTATTCTAACTTCTTCAGGGGTCTCGTTCTAAATAATAGCTTTGATGTTTTTCATCATTGGATATTAATTTTTATTATTAATTAGTTCCTAAAATACTAAAAAACGGGACATCACGAACAGAATTTTGGTATAAATAATCAAACAATTAATAAAAATATAATATACAATAAACGACCACAAAACTTAAGTCAAGTTTAACTTAAAGCTAATATCACAGAACCTTTTTTATTTAAGTATTTAATGACACAACGAAATTCTAATTTGTCGATTAAAAAAAAATTGCGGGTGCGTCTTTTTTAACACCTGTTTCTATATGAGGGAGATGCCAGATCGAAAAGAAATTTAACATGTGTTCATTGCACAGATGGAAGTTTTCAAAATACTTAACTTTTTCTGTTTATACCGCGCTATATGCTTATATATTAATTAATTAATTGTGTTACTTTCTTTGGAAAGGGATAGATAGAAGAAGTACAGTATTTCAGCGCCTCTGGTGGTGAGTAGGCGCATTGATGAAAGCTTAATTTATAGCCATTATTTAACTAATTTACTTTGGTGGCGTTTTAATGCTATACCACCTAAGGATGGCGGTATGATAAATATTAGTTATGATACGATAGAAAGAAAAACTAATAATTATCAAAATCTTCTGAGTGGCAGCGGCTGGGAATCGAACCCAGGCCACAAATACCAACTCATGCTTAATGATCAAACGCGCTAATCAATAAAGCTACAGCAGCCTTAATATTTCTAATTTACTCGTATGTCATAGTAAATCAGCATTAATTTTTCTAATCAAAAATAATTCACACTTCTAAATTTGTATGTGCATCGGTCCACGATTAGCGACAAGTCTCATATGAACTGTTGTTCCGAAACTTTTCTCTTATAGATATTGTGACGAATTCAGCAAAAATAATTTTCGCTTAAAAAGAAATTACATTTTTCAACAACTTTTCTTTTAACATTTTACTAAATTAGTTGTAAGGTGTTATATTGTCGAACTAGTCGGATAATTCTATGTTACTAATTTTATTATTTAGGTTTATAGAGTACTTTAAAACCCTTCCTTTTTTTTCAATAATTTTTTACTGCAAACAGCAAATCAAATACAAAATAGTTAAGTGCAAAAAATAAAATAAAAATAAAATACCTGAATAAACACTATTAATAAACATGAAATTTACAATGTCTACGTCAACATGCCAGCCAACCTTCAAAACAATTCAAAAAGTAATCATGTCAAATATGATTTACAACAAGTAATAAACGTATTTAGTTTCTTCTTTTTTTAACTAACTGAACTAACATTTGCTAACATACATACATATAAACTTATTTGGTTTCTTAGATAACGAATTAGCAAAATATCCTTGTACAAACGTATGTCAAATTCTATTAAAAAAATTTAATTTTGTTGTAACTATTTGAAAATTGCTACGAGTTTATAGCAAGTGATTACTAAACCTTGTGAAAGAGTTTTATGTTGCAATGATTTATTGAAGGAAAATAAAATTACTGGCATAAGCTAGTAAATAAATATTATACATTGTTGGAAAAAATAATAAGAACGGGTTCTTATATTTTAATGATACAAAGAAGAAAAATTAGAAAATTAATAAATGTGTTAAATCATACTGTAAAACTAAAATACGCTGACACTCTTATGTCGAATCTAAGCTAAAGTTTCTAGTAATCTCTGTAATGATCATAGGTCAATTGCCTAAATTTCATGAAAAAATAATTATTTCCTCAAAAAAAACAAAAAAAAAATAGTCAGACTGACATTTTCAATTTATTATATAATATCTTATTGAATTATATTTCAGCAGGAAAATAATAGACTTGAATCCATACCCAGCAAAAACTTCACTTACATTATTTATATTAATGACTAATAGAATTCATTATTCCGTGGCTTTATTCGCCACTTTTTGTATTACTAATTATATATTAAAGAACTACTTTATATATATATATATATCTTAAAAAGATAGTAATTATAAAATCCAAAAAATTTACTTTAATTAAATAGATTTAGAGGAGTTAGTCCGCTTTCACACGTTTCAATTCGGACTCTTCAAGGCAAGTATTTTTGGGTGAAAAAGGAAAAGAGAATAAAAGGGGTACATACTTGAAGTTAATAGTAAATTTTCTAAATTTTCTAAACCGAATTGAACAAAAACTGGGCACCTAAAACTGAAATGGGTGAAACAACACTTAGTATATGATTATAAATTATTATTAATATTATTTGCAATAAGTTTCCCTAATATTTATTATTTAATTATAGATTAAAGAATTACTTTATATACATATGTATGTATATCTTCAAAATATTCTAAAAAATTTACTTCAAATAAATAGATTTAAAGTAGTTATTATATGACCATAAATTATTACAAGTTTAATTTTGCAATAGGTTTCATTAGTATTTGTTAAGCTTGTTATTTATTCTACAATATTTTGTTGTAATCACTCAGCAACTACATACTTTTAAATATAAAAATAATTTATTAATTTTTTAGCTAAAAGTTATAAAATTATAACGGATTAATTTTGGACTTCCCTTATAAAAATAAGTAATTTTTCTAGTAGATTTGTAAGCAGCCTGCTTTTCAATTTGCTATTCCTTTTTAACATAATTTGTAAGTGAACTGTTTGCTGTGTAGTTAACACCATTTTTCCCTTTGTTTCTTATGTTTTCTATTGCATTTAGAACTACACTACACTTTATTTGAAAAATATTTGAGTGATGAGTGAAATTATGATACTGTGGACTGTTCGAAGACAAAGTATTTTTAAAGCTATTCATCAATATGGTTTGATCAGTGTTTAAAACGTAAAATTGATAGAGATCCATTTTGGTTATATTAAGAGCTTTCTTTAAGTGCATCCGCTGCAGTTAGACAACTAGAAATAGGCTCAATTCACAAGTGATGGTGTATTTTGTACATTGTATCATACAACCATCTGATTGGGAACACAATTTTGAACAAGTCGTATGTTTATGTTGTCAAGCCTTCAACATGTCAAAAGTATAATATTTATTTTTGATTTGTTTAGAAAATTCTAGATCGGGCTTATTAAGCTTATTTATTATTTATAATAGAAGTGTGAAAAACAAAATAATTTCAGCATTGTGCGAAAAATAAAATGCAGACATTTTAACAATTTAGTCAGGTAAGTACAAATGAATAATCATTTTTCTGAATGACAATTTTTCCTCTTGCGAGTATTTATTGTAAAAATTTTTTATAACATTTTTTATTCGAAGTTTACTTCTAGTTAAATATAAATTTTATTTGAAATTTTATTTTGCATTTTGCTAGTGTCTGTTTGTATGTTTCTATATGATTTTACATTTATGCTTTCCAACGGAGAGCTAATAATAAATTTTATATTTAACTACAGAAGTAAACTTCGAATAAAAAATTTTATAAAAAATAATCATTTTTCATAAATTTATTACAATTACATTACATTATTTAAACTTGTTGCTTATTCATTTTATTTTCTTGTTTTAAATTTGTCAATGAGTTTATGATTTGAGTGTTACCGTTGGAGTAAATGGAGTTAAACTAAAATCAGTAACATTTGCATCACTAAAACTTTCAGACAACATTTGAAAAACATATGTAAAAATATCATAGGTGTTGTACAAACTATTTATATAGAAATTACCACCAACATTTGTACAACTATTGTAAATTCAGATGACGTACAACTCCTATGACACTACAACAGCACTGCTGAATTAAACATATGTTAAAATTAGATTTTTTTTCCACAACGGGAATATTGGGGAAATTTTCTTTGTCCAGATGAAACGAAGATAAATTTGTGTGGTTCTGATGGAAAAAATTGACCAAAGGTACTTTCAAAAAACAACATGAGGCATGGAGGAGCTACGTTAATTTTATGGAACATTTTTGAAATAGGTGCGCTGTGGGTTACTTATACAATTGCAAAATCAAATGCTACCATATACCAGAGAAGAAATCTAGCTCGTATGTGATATAATTCAGGACAATAATCCTTAGCTAGTTAAATCCTGTTTTAAGAAATATAAATTAAACGAATACCTTTAGGGAATCCTTGAAAATTAAAAAAACCAGAGCTGTTCGGTCTATTTTTAACCGTATGCCCCATATAAAGCCCTCTTCCCAAAATCACTTTAATGCTCCTAAATCTCTTATAAATAACGGTACCGATCCAAAATTTACATAAGTGCCAAAACAAACTGGTGGATTTTGTGAATATCAGTCCTATATTCCCCATATAAGGTCGACTCCCGAAATCCACGTTATTAGTAATATATATCCTAAATATAGCGTTATAATGTTGAAATTCGATGTGTATTGTCCTCATATGCATAAAAATCACTGTTTCAAAATTTATGAAGATCGGCCCATGATTTATCATAACTGCCATATAAGACCATTTCCAAAAAAATAATTTAACCCACAATAATGTCTAACAAATGTTGATATCGAACCGACTTTTATACAGATCAGAAATTTTAATTCAGAAATCATACTAATATCAATTATGCCGCAATTATGCTACTGGATATTGTAGCTGTCAGTCAATAATTGGCAATAGATCCCGAATTAAGTCCACTTCCGAGCTTACCAACCAACCATACAACTCTTGTAAATAACGTTATTGAGATGAATTTCAACCAAATCACATTACTAGATACTGGAATTAGAAGCAGTCTATAACTGGTCCACTTCTACTATGCCACCCATACATCTCTTGTAAATAATGTTATTGAGACCAAATTCAAACAAATAAGCATCACCTTATATCTCACTCTTTTTTATACTCTGTTTGTTAAATTACACTCAAGATTATTATGAATATCTGAAAAACTCTTTAAATTATAGAAAGAATTTGTAATAACATCAATTATAAATGGTCAAAATTAGATAAAATTTAAAAACATTTAAAATAAATTATGTAAATTTTGATATTTTTTTTTAGTCGGGCTCGAGTTCTTTAAATTTAATTTTCATTAAATTATTTTTACTGAAGGTAGGAATTGTTTTACAACTTGAAAAAATTTTTTTATGTTGGTGGTAAATTTGTCTTAAAAAAAATATATAAAATAATAATAAAATTTTCACTAAGACTGAATAAAAAACCCGGAATAAGGATATTCTAGTCCTGTAATTATTCAGGCGGATGGTATTAAAGATTCGGCACAGCCGAACATTGCACTCTAACTTGTTAATATTAAAGTATAATGTTATTTTTGTAATATGATTAATAAAGTTCCTATTTTAAGCTTAACTACTATTTTACAGAACATTCTTGCTGTAAATAAATATATGTTTTTCTACAACTTCTTTTACCATTGCTGTTAAAATGATTTGTTGGCACTTTATCTTAATTTACTAGATATTGAACGTAGTTTGTCAAGTGTCGCTTAAAATGAAACTGCTCAATCTATTGTAATAGTAATATTATATGACTGTAATTTGTTTAATAAAAAGGATTTTTCAAATACCCCCACATACACGGAAAGTCAACATGAATAATTTATTTAAATCTAGTGGTATGAGAGAGTTTGGGTCTGTATAAATGTCCTTTCACTTTCTTCAACCTCACATCAGGGTCGGTGTCTTCGGTATCACTTTATATGTCCATAAATAATTGTATAATAATGACCTTTTCTCAAAAATATTTTTGATGTGTAAAATTTATAGAAAATTTTATAAAATTTATTGCTACAATTAATCACATATGTATGACGACTAGGTATTTATGTGTGTATATGTATGTGTGCATATGAAAAGGTATGAATATTTGTATATTGCAGGTACTAAGTTGTGTTTGTTTGAATCTCACTCTTGTGCACACGTTTATAATCAAAAATATTCATTCACATTGAAATTTAGGAGAGTGAAAAGGACACGTACATGCATAAAGTACTAAAAGGAATGTGGTAATAAAGATAAAATACTATTATGAATTTCACATTATTGTTTGATAGATTGTATGTGTTTTTCATATTATGAATGGCTTGTTTTTTTTATTATTAGTTAGTTTGTGCTGATGCAAATATATGTTTGACTTTTTCTGATACATATACACCTGAAAGCAATGTTGTAAATAATGATTATTGAGACAGCTTTGGTGAACGAATATGTATTATAGTTTCATTGGATAACCTTAAATTATGCCAACTGTCCGTCATATGACAATGGAAGAAAATATTAAGGATATTAAAGAATTAACGAATACTACTACTATTTACTTTTTATATATACATATATTAAGTAAGAATTTCTAAAGTTCGACTATAAAGTTATGAAAACATATGCCATTATTTCTTTATTTAGCACATAATTATTATTTATAATTTTTCCTTTTTTCGGCCATTGTCATACAATGCTTGCCTTCATTTTTGTTTGAAGGTTAATTTTGGTTTTGATTTTGGTAACATTGCACGAATCATAAGGAGAAAAATTTGTATTTTACTCTGAGATATTAAAGATATGTAGAGCACTATATGACATTCTTAAGTACATTGGTCCATTTGTCTTGATTTCTGATTGTCTATCTAATATTACTCTACCTGAAAAGAGATACTTTTTCCAAGAGAATTTCTTTGACAGATCACGTGTGAGTTGTGTCATGCTGTCATGTTATTTTTGTTTAGTATTGTTGGACATTTCATAACAGAAAGTCTTACACCTGTACCAGATTTACAAATCGTTCAACTTTATTACAAAAATTCACGTTCTGTGAGGAATGTGTTTCGTGTACTTGGATCAAGTTATGGTAAACATATTCGGTCTACTCAGAGTACTATTCGCAACACCATCACCCATTTTGAGACCCAGCATTAATTATTGGATAATATTCGACCAAATGGACCACGTCCAGAACGCTGTGCAGAAAATATAGCAGCCGTCCATATTTCTTTAAAAATTATGCCGGTGCGAACGTAAACTATTTGGTGCCCGAAATTGAAGCTCGTGATCTCGGCGACATTTGGTTTCAGCAAGACGATGCCAATTCCCACACATCGCATCAATCAATGGATTTATTTAGAGAACACTTCCGTGAGCACATAATTTCACGTAATCTTCATAAAATAAATAAATTCCAAAGAATGTGCTCACAAATGATAATAAACAAACATTCCCAATTAAATTTGAATTTTCTGTGGTTTTTCTTTAAAAAAGTGGGGAACCTCAAAATGAATCATGCTTTACTAATGAGTTTTTATAGGAGACAACGCTGAATATTTCTTACGCATTAATGGTAAAGTTAATCTTCACAAACTTCAACTTCATTGCAACCTTTAAATTGGTGACAATATGCGTAGACGGCTAAATGTGTATTTCGAGAACAATATCAATGCTAGTGGGTAATGGGATGATTAGTTCAAATCTCCAGTTTATTGTATAGAAATTTACTATCTGTTGCTCAATGCCCAAGGATTAGGTTTTGTTATAATAATATTATCACCATATACGTCTATTCATCACTATTCATCTTGTGTTCACCCAAATGTAATTGGGCAAAATTATTTATAGGAAGGTTTCTAAATATTTACTTTAATTATTACTTATATAAAAAATGCAATAAATTAATCTGTTGCTAAATATACTGCTAAATTGCCTGTATCAATGTCCTTTAAGCTTATATACGATTCTGTATGTAAAATCGTAAATTACAATTACTAATATTTATTTTTATACTAGAGTGGATTTATCTATGTTACTGTATATATTTTTTTTACCATTATTTTCACTTACTTATGTAGACACGTGTTACTACCTGCATTACATTGACTGGCAGTTGTTCGTTTCTCTTTAATTTCCTTCAACCTAATGTTGTATTTCATGTGTCAGAAAGGTGATAAAAATATACACATCAAACCATCTACACGTCTCTTACAAAAGCCTAGAAATTATATGAAATAAATGTTGTTCATAACAACTATATAAGAACAATAAAACGAAACAAAACAAAGTAAATGTCAGAAATAGAAAATAGAATCAAATAAACAGAAAAAAAATGTATATTGTATAGTGAATAAAAAGCAGCTAAAGTTATTAACTTCAGGTGTGAAAGAAGTGCCAAACATAATAAAAACTCAAATCAACCAACATTAAAATTAGAAAACAAATATGACATGAAATGTTGGCAGCTGAACTCAAAGAAATAAAATTGCTTTCGTTTCACACAGCTACGCTAACAACTATTAGAAACTACATAGAATATAAAAACACACATTCATTAAATAAATAATAAACAGATGGTTGTAACAATCAAGTAATATAGTCAAGTAGTATAATTACAATTGTATTATATATATTTATAGAAACTAAATAAATCAAGTGCCAAGAATAATCAAAATAACATGTATTTTAATTGCACATGTTTACAAGTGTGGGTGTGTGTAAGTGTTTGTGTGTTAGTGCATATATTTATAATTTATTATATGTATGTAAATAATCTTACTAGTAAATAAAAAGGGTGAACAGCTTAGTCTTTTGATCTAAAGCTACTCTTGTGATCGACTTGAAGTGCGAAAAAATTACAAATTTTTGTATGCATATAAAGACATTTATAAAAAGATTATGACATTGATTTACAAAAGACAATTGTCAGTTAATTAGGTTGTATAAGTTTTTAGTTCCATACAACCATGTACAACAAGTGTTTTGCTAAATTTTTCACATTTTCATATATTTATATGTAAAACCTTTAGTCCAGATGGCTGAAGGTAAAGTTATGAAAATTAGACTGGTAAAATGTTTAAATTTGCTAATATTTAACTACACAAAATATCAAGCACTATTTACCTACTTACCACGTTTATGTATACTAACAGTGAATTTTTATATGAAAAATATAATTTGGGCTGATAATACAAGTAATCTCCGATTTTCATAATTTTTCCAACTGGACACTATTTATTTATTTAACCAAGGTACCCGGGTACCTTTGGCGTTTCCAGTCAAAGTTTTTTCATTGAAATTGATAACTTGTATATCTGAAACTTTTTAAGAACTACTAACTTTCAAAAAATTTAGTTTTTTTTTGCAGCCGTATGCCTTGTAATGAAAACAGCAGAAATAAAATTTTAGCGCAAATTTATCAAGCAGTTTGTATATATTGGTCGACTAATCGAGTGTTGATTGCAGATTTGCTTGGAGCAGTTAGTACAAGTCGATAACTTACGACTCTTTGTCTGCTGCATAAGTAGCTGCGAGCACTCCTAACAACATTCTATTACTGGAATGCGTCCGCTTCTGTGAATTATTTGTAAAGGAGATGTTGCAGTTTCAAAGTTTGGTATATAAAAAATTTGTATTGCAGATGATGTTGATGACTGTGAATTTATTTTTGTATTTTTAGCCCGATGCTCAATATTTTCCTGACAAAAATCAATGCATGGAACTGTTAAGAATATTTGACGACGATTACTAGACTAATATTGCGTATTAAATATAGTTCCATGCTAGTGCTAGCATTTAAAAATAGTGACAACGCCCATCGACTTGTTCTCCGTTTGCACGTGTTTTCAATGTAATATTTCTTCCTGAGTTTTGATAGTTATGGGAAAACCAGATCTAAAACAGTTTTTGCGCCTATTTTAGTTTGCGCTCATCTTTCGATGGTTTACCAGTATTGACCATGCAAAGAGTAAGAGTTACGTGCACCGCTTGCCCAAAATATTTGTATGCCATACTTTTCTGGGTTCAAAGGCATGTACTGAGTAAAACGGGTATGAGCGCGGTATCCATACAGCTGTTTATCAATAGTGATACATTCACTAGGCTTATAACTTTGAGCTAAATTGGCGTTAAACATCATCTAAAGGTCTGGAAAGCTGCAGCTTTGTCAGGCGTTAGGAAAAATTATATAAAATATATGTTAACTACGCTCTAACAAAATATTTAGTGCGAAAGTGCTTTTTCTCTACTTAACTTTTATATAGGCAGCCAGGTACTTTGTAGTGCATTAGAAGGTTTTTTAAGGGTTAAAGACTACTAAAAGATTTTATGTTTTAATAAGTTTTCATATGAAAATCCATTTTGGTTGAACATATAAATGACCACATATTTTTGTTATTTTTTTATTTGGACATCATTTACTTTTATATTTTAATTAATTTTTATACAGATTATTCCATATAAAAGATCACACTGGTATTTTTCAGTTAATTTTCATATCAAAATACGTTACTGTTTAGTAATTATATCCCAATTTACAAGAAGCAATTTTTATTGAAAAGATTGATACAATTTTTCCTAGAAATAGCTTCGGTGTTCACACAGCACAATATAATTGCTTCAATCACTCGTATTTTTATTTAAGAGTATACACACATTTGTGGACACATATGTAATACAAATAATGGAATAACAGGAATTGCTAGCACAATCAATTATGTACTCGTACTATCTTCCCCTCAACCCCATGATTAAAAGATAATCAGCTTAGCTCAAAGAATTGCTTGGTGTAATTTGAAACTAATGACAGTTTCTAGACCGTTTCGATTTTGGATTGAAAATATAAGTGAACGCAAAGGCACCAAATATAATAAAGCGTGATCCGTTACGTGAAATTATGTACTCACCGAAGTGTTCTCTCAATAAATCCATTGACTGATGTGATGTGTGAGGAGTGGCGCCGTCGTGCTGAAACTAAATGTCGCCGAGATCACAAGCTTCAATTTCAGGCATCAACTAGTCGGTTATCATGACACGATAAATAAATATGATTCTACGATTTTACAGCTTGCTGGACGTGGTCCATTCGATCGAATATTATCCAATAATTAATGCTGGGTCTCAAAATGGGTGATGGTGTTGCGAATAGTATGCTCAGTAGGCCAATTATGTTGACCATAAGTTGAGCCAAGTGCACGAAACACATTTCTCACAGAACGTGAATTTTCGTAATAAAGTTGAACGATTTTTAAACGTTGTTCAGGCGTAATTCTTTCCATTATGAAATGCCAAACAATACTAAACAAACATAACATGACAAAAAAAAGGCTATTAAAAAATAGCTCTACTGGAATCACCCTTTACAATTATGTTAAACATCAATAGTCATAATTTTTAAGGAGAATTATTTACCCAAAAACTCTTTTGTCTGCAATAAAAATAATTGTTATAATATAAATTAATATCAAAATCTCCAAAAAAATTTAGCGTATACTTGTTGAAGATGAAACAATCATACGTCCTGTGTAATATAACGAATAAATAAAAATATGTAAATTATGAATTACATTTGACATAGTTCGAGCTGAGGTGTTTTCAAGTTATTGTACAAACGCATGTACATCTATTGGTTCTAAGAATAGTATGGACTAATTTAGAAATTTGTTTGTTGAAGCAGTTTATATACATTGTAAAATATTTTATTTTTATCATAAACTAATTCTATTCTGCGAAGAAAATTATTACAAAGAAACTTAATAAAATTTCAACAGATACTAAAATATTTACGTTTACCTTTAACTTGTCTACTTAAAATCACAAACCTTAATATGTTAAATAATAAAAATACTAAAAACCATTTCACACGTCTGCATTAAAAATAATTTATACAACATACAAACAAAAAAGAATGCAAATAATTAAAAATGTTCATGAATAATTTAAAACTTTAAAAATTCTTTTAAAGGGTCTGATTTCAACAAAAATTTAAAACAAAAAACACCTTGTTGACTCTCACAAAAATAATGTAAAACAAGTAAGAGTGATATATTCGGCTATGCCGAATATAATATACCCTTCACCTTTCTTGTGAATACATAATTATATTATATATATATATACATATATATATATTATTATATTGTTACGTTTTTACCTTTTAAATAAACCGGATTCGTTTTAATTGCAAAATAAAAGCGTCAAGTAGTTTGAAGAAAATATAACGAGTCTTTATTTATTTAAATGTACACAAACACAATTAAAAATGAACACACTGTCTTTTTACGCACTTATATTACGGTTTAAGAACACACTTAAACACTTTGTTTAATCAGCGCCATCTGTTTATGAAATTATTTGTAACAATATTAATACACTTTGTGTGATCAACACCATCTGTTGATGAGTTTATTATTTTTTTTGATGAAAATTTTAGAGGTTGTCTCGGATTTTTGCTCATATCTCCGTTATTTGTTTACGGATTTTGCTTATTTTAAATAGCAACTTTTCGAAAGCATGTCTAAGAGAATTATTGAAAAGAGACAATGCTTAACGAAAAATGTATAACGGAATAAATGTGTTGTTGGTTTGAGGTATTAGTTAATGCATATTGAAAAATTAAGAGAAATTTTTTTTAAACAAAAATTAATCTCATCAATGAAAATGCATTTTTGATTGATTATATTTTTGCTACTTAGTCAACAAAACCACTTACTTCTACTTAAAATATGAAAAGAATAATAAGATATATATTTTACAGATTATATGTATGTAGCTATATGGTATCTATAATTTCGTTTTCCTTAATCGTGCGAAATAATTTTATCTCTTATCCAAGTAAACGTTATTCATTTAAGCACTTTTTTGCACACACTTATATTAACACAGATTTATGTAAATTTTAATCATTGTTTTTTTTTGTGAATATTTTCAGATACATAACTTTAATAATGGAAAAAAAGAAATATATATATATATATATATATACGTAATGAAAACAAGTTAAAATATAACTGCTGAAGATTTTATGGCAACATAAAATTAAACAAATACCTTCTGGCAAATAACTTCCTAATTATAGCCTAAATACTCAACTAACACATAATAATTACCCCTTTTGCTTTCATTATACACACAAATTACGGGCAAATGGGTTTCACAGGCCACCAAATACAGTATTCGTTTTATTGAAGTTTTTTTTTAAACCTTTTTTTCGTTGTATGTATGTATTTTTTAAGTTTGGCATCCCTCACAAATGGTTTTTAAAATATGTTAAAAGAAAAAATAAAATGTATGTATATTTGTACATACACATATATGTTAATGACCAGCAGACTTGACTTTTAAAATTGTATGTGGTATAAAAAATATATGCTCATAAACACACAATTTACATTTATATCAATTTCATGAAGTATGTATTCAGCAACACTTTCATAATAATGAATGCATTTAATGTGTGTGCACTTTTTTATATAACTTTGCTTTATATTTCCATTTTATAAAAATAAATAAATTTTTACCTTTTCGTATTTAAACAGTTTTGAGAGCTCTTAACAAGTGATAAGAATACTTACATATACATTTTTGTTTAAATAACGCAGTTGTTACTTAAACCAAAATGTTTGCATGTAATACTTAATATTAAATATATATTAATACTTAATATAAAGTTGTTACCCTGTGTATTACTTTATATTTATGAAAGTTTAAAAGTCAACACAAATAATTCTCCAAATTTTATGATGATCGGCCCATATTTGCTTATAGCTCCCAAAATACAACCGTACAATACATTATTATTCATATATAGTATATCTTATAAATGTCGATGCCGATCCATAATTAGGCACAGATTATTAATCTATTTGCAAAAATCTTAATTATATATTAAACAATTACTTTACATACGAGTATGTCTTAAAAGACCATAATTTTAAAAACCAAAAAATATGCTTCAAGTAAATTGATTTAAAGAACGAAATACTAAACGTATATTTATATTAAGAAAGATAATTTTTAAATTATTGATAAGAAAAAAGCTAAATATTTCAATTGTTTTTAAGAAATATTTGTAATAAATAAATTAACTTACCTCCTTATTCAAAAACGATTATAAAATTTAACAAACGTTTATTAAGACAGATTTGCATATAAAAATTTGCTTAATAAACGTTTGTTAAATCTACTAATCGTTTTTGAATAAGGGGGTTAGTTTTTTAACTCAAACAGAAAATCGGAGAAAGCGGGAAAATTTTAATAACATGAATAAAAACGAACAATAACAAATAAAAAAAAAAATAATAAAGAATGAGCTATAACCATAGTAACAAAAAAGTGTACTTTAATAGTTAAAAAGTTGACTTTTGTTAAAAGTACAATTTACTTAACTTATAGATACGTAAAAGTATACTTTAACCTCTAAAACATACTTTTAATTTAAAACCAGCTAAAGTTGCTTTTAAATAATTTAACATCACTTTAAAACAGAGATGATCATTTCATAGTGCAATTGCTTATTTGCCCAACGCACTACTTTGTTATGCTCTTTTAATTTAGTTGTCTTTCACATGGCAAATGGTACACATGCTTATCGGATTATGGTACCATTACGAAAATGTTTCGTAATAAAAAATGCATTTGTTAATTCTCAATGCCTTTTGTGTTATAAAATATTTAAAGGTCCCTTTTTGAAATTTGCTAGATAGGTTTAAAGATTTTGATGCCTTTAAACCCTTTCTTGATCTTTTTAAAGTCTGAAATTACAAAATATGATTTAAAAATGCGAAGCGAGATAATTTTTTATTATTTTTTAAACCGAAACAATTTTTTACGTTTACTAATTTATAAAAATCTTTCGTTTACTTTTTCGTTTTACTGTACCTTTAAATTTGTCTCATTTTCTCACCAATACATAAACTTTTTAATTTTGATCACCTCTGCTTTAAAATCAACCAGCTGTTTCTGCAAAGAACTAAAACTGGATGTATACAAAAATATAAAAAAGTAAAAAAAAAATATCTTATACACTCCCGCAAATATTCTCTTTCTGAAGTAGCCCAATTCGTCTCTCTTTCTCTTTGTTTTTTTTTTGTTCCTGTAAAGAGTTGTCAAAAAATCAACGCCAAAATATCCTAATTATGATATTAATATTACCTTCTCCATTTTTCCACCGCATACACTTTTCTTAATTTTTTTCGCTTAATTTTATTATTTTGCCGATTTTTGTTTTTTTTTTCAAAGTTCAATGACAGCTGTTTAAAGCTGCCACTTGCTCATTTTTCTTTACAGATTGTATGAAATAATTTTCTACATATGAGGTGGAACCCAGTTAAAGTCGGTTTAACTTAAAAAACGACCTTAAATTTTGACTATAGTTACAAAACAATTAAAAGTAGGTTTTAAGTTTAAAGTTTTTTTTTTTAAAAAACCGACTTTATTGTTTGTCTATGATTATGGCCCAATAACTTTTTGCAGTGTTTTTTGCATAGAATTAACTAAATTTGCACACACTTCTGAGGATATTTTACTTCACTCTATTTTTAAAAAGGTTTTTAATTGACTAATGTTGTTAACTGAGTTTTTATAAACCCTACGCGCTAATTCAGCCCACAAATGTTCAATGACATTCAGGTCTGGCGATTGTGGTGGAGGTGTCAACAGTTTGGGGCTGTGATGTATGAGCCATAACTTGCAAACTTTGGCGGTATGCTTTGTCTTGATACATAGAAAGCAAAATTGTTATGTATACCCAGTTTTTCAGCGCTTTGTTTGACGTTGTTCTTTAGGATGTTTGAATAGACATGTCTATCCATTTTTTCATCAATAAATACTAAATTACCTACTCCAGCGCTAGACGTACATACGTTACAAAACCTCCCCCATGTTTAACTGGGGCTCTAGTAGTTTTTAGGGTAAACTCAGTGTTTGATTTTCGCCAAACAAACCTTCCTCCATTCGACCCATGCAGATTGAACTTGCTTTCATTTGTATACAGAACCTACATCAAAGAGAACTGGAATGTACTTTCTGAAGAAATCTGCGTTAAAACGGACTTTACCTTATCCAAAAATCTTGTTATTTTTAAATATATTCTTTAGCAAACTTCAGGTGTAATGTTTTATTTTTAGAGCTTATAAAGGGTTTTTTCTCAAAACTCGACCATGAAAATAATGTTTTCTTAAGGTATTTCTAATAGTCTTGCAACAAATTGAGTTTCCTATATGGGTTTCTACAAACTTTTGTAACTCAACAGCGGTTTTTAAGGGATTTTTCTTCACATCAAATAAAATCCGTCTTTAGTCATGATCATTTAAAATCTTTCCAAGAATTTCTTTGCTTTTGTTTTTCACTCTATTTTCATTTCTGTATCTTTTAATAATATCATGAACGGTTGATTAACTTCTGCCCACAATTTCAGCAATGTTTCTTACAGTTTTGCTTTCACCATACAGTCGAATAATAAGATGCCTCATTTCCACTGTTGTTTGCTTACCACTTGGAGCCATTTTTATATGTTTGTCGACAAAATCACTCTTAGGTCACAAATGGAACCAAACCAAAAAATTTTCTGTCTAATTTTGTTTGCAAAAATTTAGAAAAATCTTGCTTGTCCGATTTACCGTTTGACTTCCATATGTTGGTATATTTATTAAAGAAGAATTTTTATGTAATGGAATAGTCATTTTTGCACATGTTTTTAACTATTTTAACTTTAACACATTTAACTATTTTTTTAAATAAAACAAACACAAGAAAGCCCATGTCCAATTTTCTAATTGATTCACTGTATAAAAGTAAATTATTAATTTTTTTTTTGAACGTGGCAAAATTATAACGGATTACTTTTAAGATCTCGAACAGAAATAAGTACTTTTTTTTAGTGAATTTGTAAGTAGACCTATTTCCTATTACTTTTTAATTAAATTTGTTAGTGATATTTTTGCTAAGGGTTACATAGTGGTTCAGCTTCATATGATTGGTTGCATTAAATATAATTTTGGTACAGATTAATATTGGATTCTGATAAACAAATATTGCAAAAATACGAGCACAACAATGTCTGCTTTTCATATAACACAAAAGTTAAAAATCATCGTAGAGTCACAATTTTTTGCTTATTGCAATTTTATGATAATATTAATGAATGGTGAAAAATAACCAAAATCTGCTAACAGCCACGCCCACCTCTCACATAATATGAGAACATAAAATGCAATATTTTTCTTGTTAAAAAAGGCAAATCCCCTAAAAAGTTATACAGTTTTAAATTATCGTGTTTTTTATTTGATTAAAATATTTATAAATATAGCAACAGTGTCATGTCAATACTTAATGGAAATATCGTTAAAAAAATGGCAGAAAATATAAAAAAAAATTAAAAACAAAGTAATTCGTGTACCTTTATTAACATAACAAATTTTGTACTTCAAAAAGAAGTTATTGCAAGCGCTACTAAGCAGTGATATTAGATGGTTTTTAGAAATAGTGAATTTTAATTTGGTAAAAATTAATAAATTGTAAAAAAAATCATCGACAAAATAGCCTAAAATTATTTCAAAACGGAATCAAAAGATTCCACTTAAATGCTTGCAGGTAGCAGGCCAACACGTACACCAGCCTTAAATTAATTTTTAATTGTTTCACAAAAACAATTTTCTTTAACTATCTTGGTTTTTATAGAAAGTATTTCTAACAGGCTTTTAAGGTCATTTCTACTTTCGACCAAAAAGTTAAAAAAACGAAGGGAAATGTAGGGAATAAAATTTAAAAAAAAGGGAAAGTAGAAATTGTTTTGCAATAATTTCTATGTTATTTAATTAGAAAGCACATATTTGTAACATAGTAATCAAGTAAAAAAAAAGGTGTTTTTGCCTGCACAATAGCATGCTTGTGAAGGAAATTTTTCATAACTTTTTTAAGTTTTTTTATACCAGAATTGCTTACGAGCAAAAGCGAGCAGCTGAATTTCTAATAAATCGTTAGCTGAGACTTCAAACTTTTACGTGATATAATTTTTTGAGAAAATAAATATTTTTGAACAATTTTTAGTAGTAAAGCAATTTTTTTTTTTTGATTTTCATAATTTTTTTATGTGTATATACTTACATATATAATATATAACATCCAAGTGTATATAAAAAACTCATTATAGTGACATTATAACACTATTTTAAAAGCAGTAAGCGATAGAAAGAAGCATATATAATACGGTCGTTTAAAATACATTCACTTAACTCAATTTTCTATGTTTCTGGATAAAAATATAAGAAGATAAAAGCCTAATATTTTTGGTACATCTTAAGTAGATTGTTTGTTACACACTGTAAAAAATTAAATAAATCAGAGGACATAAAACAACGAATTAATGCCGATTTTGAACCAATGCACAGTGGTTCAAGTTTCTAAGGAAGGTGGTCATACGTAGTTTACTCAGTTTTATTCATTAAAACTAATATAAATATTTATGTTTACGGTATTTATGGGCCAATTACGGTAAAATAAGATTAAAAAAGGTCTTTAAATATAATACTATAATAATTTATTTACACAAAAATGTTAGTTATTAATTAAAGAAAAAATAATAAATTTTATAACGGCAATTTAATACAACATTTGTAAATTATTTTCAAAAACTTAACATACGTAAAGTCTCTGGTGAGACTTCTTCTTTTGTGGTAATTAACGTAAAGAAGAAATCAACGGGTCCGAATATATAAGAAGTCTATGCAAAAGATCAGTGTTAGTGACAATACGAGACATTTTTCGCGTGTCGTCAGCGACTTCTTCAGAGGACTCGCCTATAGAAACTAGACTTGCGCTCCACGAATTAACACTTTATGAACTGAGGCAAGCAAATTATATCATGGATACGTACTAATAAGCATTCGTGCGGTTCCTAACAAGTAATCTCTAAATTCTACACTATTCATTTCGTATCCCGACAAAAGACATTGCAAAAGATGAACCTAATCGTGTCCTAAAGTGCTCTGAACATATAGTTTTTTCTGTGCAAGAAGCTCCTTTTCATCTGTTGAACGAGCCTGCCACTTTTTAAAATCTAATCGGTAAGATAAATGTATAAAATATTCAAAAAATCTTATACATGAATGCAGAGGAGATAACCCAAATTGATATGTAGCAGTATCAATAACGGGTTTACTTAACCACATGTTAAACTGCTGAAAAAGATAAGGAAAGTTGTTTTGATTTATTTACTTCTGATGCACAAAAGTAAATGTAAAAAACATCTGATGGTAAATCTTTTTGCATGTTTTAGTAGTACCACTAATAGTGAGTATTAGAGCGAACTAACGGTGAAAAATCGAACATCGTCATTTGACCACTATGTCCTACTACTAAACCACTGTGCAATGTGGGTTATTGAGATAAAATTCAACCAAAATATGACTCAGAAATCAGGTTACTGGATAAGGATTTTTTTAGCTATTAGTCCAGAATTGGTACACCCATAAAATTCTTAGAATTAACTTTACTAAGATTAAATTGAACCAAAATAAGCCAAACTTTATAACCTCACGTTTTTTTCACTCTTTTTCTCTTGTGGTATATATAGTTGGAGGCTATTTTAGATTCGAGACAGCCAAATAAATAAAACTCTAACTTGTATTTTATTCTAGTTATCTATTACGATATCGTCTTAAAAAATGAGATGGGAAGATGCAAACTGCTACATGATGACCTTCAAAACCCACAGTGCCAACTTTTTTAACAAGGATATAAATAATAATTATTGGTAAAATGTTTAAACATTTATCTACATATTATTATTTCTTTTATTAAAATGCAAATTACTAAACAATTAAATTGATTTGTTATACAGACAAAAGCAAATGTATGCAGCTTGTATGTATAGCATGTTACTTTTTGGTTACCATCACTTTGAGTATCTTTCAATATGTCACAATATTAAACAATACATTACAGCGTTGATAAATATTAAAAACTGCCAAGATTTTGTACTTAAAACTGTTACCGACTACACGCAATTTACTTCGGAACTTCGAAGGTCCTCCTCCTCATTAAATATAAATTCATGTTAACAAAGCAACTGTTTCTGTGATGTCATCGCAGAAGTTGTCCAAGCTACAACATCATACAGTACGAATCTCCCCCAAAGCATATCATAAAGAAACTTTGTTTTAGATTTGAGCAGGATCCGTGATAGTGGAAAAAATGTTTTATTACAATGCCTTAATGCATTAGATAGACAGAGTCATCATGTCAACATCCATACACTTAAAGTTCCATCTAAGCCAGCAAATTAAAATCCTTCGTCTGAACCTTGATTTAAAATTCATTTTATAACTGACCAATATTTCTATAAAAAAAATTATGAAGTTGTTTTAATATACTATTCAAATCAAAAATTTTATTTTGGTTATTTGTATTTTAATTGCTGCAAACTTGCTTTCCCCAACATTTTTTTTATATTTAACTTTCCTACCTACATTCACTCCAACCCAAATATCAAATTATTTTTTTATGTTGTCATCAGTCTAAAAATCTCTGTTGAAATCAACACGATATTGCTTTCTTCACTTTGCATTTTTTTTGTGCTAGTGCCGACTATTTTATAATTTTTTACTTTTTCTATTTTATATGCCATCTTGCATTTGTGTCCAAATGCTGCCTGTCTGTTTATCTAACAATTCAGTATCTAAGCCAGTGTTATGTGACCATTCAAATCATGACATCATTTCACTTGCCATCTTGCCTAAAAAATAAAAGGAAAAACTTTATGCCCAAACTACAAACAAATTTAGAATAAAGCACACTAACTTTTCTCAAGTTCTAAATTAGTTCCCCAGTCGCGTTTGTTATAAACTTTTAACTTTATATTATTTGTTTACCAGATAAGAGTAACGAAAACTTTTGCACATTTATGGGAAATGTTACTGTTTTGAGTTCTCTTTTTATTATCGTTATTATTTCTCTCAGTTTGTTCTGTTCTGCATGGAAATCAATTTGAAGGTGCTTTATGGAACAACAAAAATTTAATGTTTCTAATTGCATAAATGTCAAAAGAAAATATTAATTAAGTATATTTGCAACTAAAGAGGTGATAATGTTTTGTTTGGAAATTAGCTTTAGAGGGAAATATGAAAATGTTTGTTATTGTATAAATATTTAAAAGGTATAGATTTTAAATAATTTTCAGTTACAGTTCCTTCAGACATTATTGTCTACTGATATACATATTTACTACATTCATCTTGAAGGACATATAAATAATTATTAATCACATATTTTATCCAAGTTTACTAATTTAAAACGAATTCCGAAACTTGTTTTGGTTATTCGATTCTCCTCAATTTAGAAATATAGTCCACTTTCACACTTTTCAATTCTGACTCGTCAAGGCAAGTATTTTTTGATGAGAAGAGAAAAGAGAATAAAACGGGTACAAACTTGATGGTACTGGTCAATTTTCTCATTTTCTTTTGTTTTTTTTTTTCTTTCAAGCATGTTGATTTGCATGAAAAAGTCCGAAAACTGAATTGACGTGTGTGAATGAAATGGCAAGTTCAAAAGAGAATGGAATAAAAACTGGTCAGCTAAAACTCAAGAGTTTGAAATAGGATATACATATATATCGGGTGATTGAAATAGAGATACTTTTTTCAAAAGAATTTTTTTTGGCAGATTACGTGTGAGTCGTGTCATGCTGTCATGTTATTTTTGTTTAGTATTGTTTGGCATTTCATAATGGAAATGGACTTACGCCTGAACAACATTTACAAATCGTTCAACTTTATTACGAAAATTCACGTTCTGTGAGGAATGTGTTTGGTGCACTTCGCTCAACTTATGGTCAACTTAATGGGCCTAGTGAGCATACTATTCGCAACACCATCACTCATTTTGAGACCCAGCATTAATTATTGGATAATATTCGACCAAATGGATCACGTCCAGAAGGCTGTGCAGAAAATATAGCGGCCGTAGCTGAGAGTGTACACGAAGGCCGTAGAGAGTCGATTCGACACTGTTCGTAGCAACAACGACTCACACGTGGAACGACTTGGCGCATGAAATTGAAGCTTGACGGCAAGACGGTGTTTTTTCTCACACATCGCATCAATTAATGGATTTATTGATGGACTTAATGAGCGTATAATTTCACGTTTTGGGCTGGTCGATTGGCCACCAAGATCATGTGATATCACACAGTTAAACTTTTTCCCGTGGGAATATGTAAAGATTAAAGTTAATGCGGACAAACCCGCTTCAATTTAGGCCTTGTAGGAAAACTTCGCGCGTGTCATTCGATATGCTCAAACAAGTTATCGAAAATTGAACTCAACAGATAGATCATCTGTGGCGTAGTAACGGCCAACATTTGAGAGACATAATTTTTAAAAAATAAATGGCAAAGAATGTGTTTTCAAATGATAGTAAACATTCCCTATTAAATTTGAATTTTCTGTGTTTTTTCTTTAAAAAATTAGGGAACCTCGAAATGGATCGCGCTTTATGTAGTTATTCATATTTTGAGAACTGTGGGAGTATTTTTAATATAAAGTGAATTTATTTATAATTATATAAGAGCAATGACAACATACAACTCCATAAAGTGGGAATAATATGAATATTACGATATGGAGAACTATTTCGCTAATCATGACTTAACAGCAGACTAAAGTACCATTTGCTTCTATGTCTAAAAGGACGGTAGTCTCTAATGCAGGCAAAATATTGTATATTGGTATTTATAATTACACGAAATAAATATACAGTTTAAATATAGTAGTTCCATAAAAAAGTGAAAAGTAATGGAAAATTAAATCTTTATTAAGTTAAATACACTTATTAGAGATTTTACTTTGATAGTGCATTTGTTTTTTGTTGCACCAGATTTTAATGAAAAAGTACTCTCACACTATAGATGTTAGTTGATTACTTATACCATATTTTAAATTATATATGTTGCATGTATATGGAATCCCACTGATCATACATATGTGGGAGTTTGTATAAAATAGTTGGTCAATTTCATTACATACTTGGGTATATTTTTTGTACTTATACTTTTATAGCTGGTGTAAATGGGATTCATTTCTCAAATGTTAAAAATAAAGTGCCACAACAACGTGAAATACTTTGGCAATTGTTGTTGACACTACCGCACAAAACTATTACAAAACTTATGTTGCACACGTTCAGACAGCAACAAAAAAAAGAAATACTTAACCCCAAAATAAAAATACTGCTACCAAAATTATGTAAGTTCTTTTGATGGTGGTTTTTGTGTGAAAAATAAGAAGATTTGCAGTAACAAAAATGAAACTTTACTTGGTTTAAAAGTTTTAACTATCATCTCCGCTGACCAAACCTATTACAAACACAAACACACAATTCTTTTGCTTTTGGTATGACATCGTAGTTGAAGGTTAACAAGTTCTGTGATTTTTGTTTATTTCAACCAGATACTTAAGTGTGAAATGTTTAAATTTTATGGAATTTTTAATAGTTGTTTAAATCTAAACGACACTTGTTGAACATTTTAACAAATTTCGTTTGCTGTCATTTCTGCATGTGACCTTTTGTGTAAAATAAATGAAGAGGTATAAATTTTCGTTGAGATAACTGGTAGTGACATTTTACCCATATATCAAAAATCAGTTAACCTTGTTTCAAGATTAAAAAATCATTGAAATTGTTTTGTTACAAGCTAATTGTTATAGTTGAACTGTTAATTCTTGATATATTTATTTAATTAGGCATGAGTTCATTAAATTTAATATTAATTAAATTAACTGAAGGTAAGAATTATTTTTACAACATGAAAAAATGTTTATTAAAATTTTTATTGATAATTTTCTTTGCTGAGCTGGGGATCGAACCTGGGTTGAATTTACATGTTTCGAGAATCACCACATTCTCTCATCAGAATTCTTTGCGTTCTTACCTCTGCAGCACTGCGGTGCCTGCTAGCCAACAGTCAAACATCAACCTTTAACCTTCGAAATTTGCTGTAATTATCATTTTTCTTTTTCAATTTATTTTACATGTTGTCTCCTTTTTCTTCAGTTCGTATTCTTTCGTCAAGATTTTGTTACTTTTAAAATTAAAGGGGCGAAAAAAACTTTGTATTCTTTGAACTGGCTTTTTCAAAATTTTAATAAAAACTTCTTTTGATTGCTTATAGTTGTTCATAGATTTAATTTTCTAAATTAATATTTATATCAATTTAGATTCATATTGTAACTTATTAGCGGATTATAATTTAAATTTAAATTAACCCTTCAATGTATTTGGGTTTGACACCATTTGACACCATATATAAGGCGTAAATCATGCTCATACAAGGTGACTGACTTTGTTTAAAAATTACTTATGTCAAAAGTATTACTTTTTCAAGTGGTTTTGACAGAAGTACATTATTTTACATAAACAACATGCCTGCTGTTTCTGTATTGTGTTTTATATGTTGCCGATTTGCACTCACCTTGTATAATTACACCATGGCATAAATTCTTTTAATTTCAAAAAGTTTATTGACACATTAAAAATAAAATTAAATAATAGACACCTTTTAAATGAAATTATCTTTGTTTAAAATGAAGAATAAAGTTTGTCATTCAGTATGTCAAACAACGTTGTCGTTGAATCAAAAAGTAAATTTATTCAGGGTCCTTTACAATTGGAAGACGAACTGTCCCTCTGTTGTATATAAAATAGTGCCCCAAGGGAAAGCCTTAACAAAATCAAATTTTCTCCAAATATTCTTTATTAACCGTTGTGTGTGCGGCAAAAAACACCTACTAATGCGCTGCAAGATACCTTGGTACCTATATGAAATTTAAGTAGAGAAAATGTATTTTCGCACTAAATATATCCTAAATTATATATTATATATATTATTTTATGGGATTTTATACGCAACATCAGCCTAGTGATCTAAGTGATCTAAGCATTGGTTTGTGTGAGGGAAATATTGAGCAAATACAAATTTTTTATATACCAAACTTTGAAACTGCAACATCTCCTTTTCAAACAAAAGACACAAAAGAAGATACGAGTGCCCGCAGCTACGTATGAAGCAGAGAAAGGCTCGTAAAGCTTGTACTGACTGATCCAAGCCAATCTGTAATGAACACTCGATTATTCGACCAATATGTAAAAACTGCTCGATAAATTTGCGCTAAAATTTTATTTCTCTTGTTTTCATTACTTATTGAATTTTGTGGTTTTTATCGGCCATGTCACAGAATTTAATTCCGTTCGGAAGTGGAATTAATTCCGTATTTTGCTTTTATAGAACAAATACTTCCGAACGGAATTAAATTCAGTGACATGGCTGTATGTTTATGCTTCCAAATAAGTTGTAATAAATTATTTTTGTTTATAATTTATACAGACTTCTATTTATTCTTCTATTATTCGGTCCATGATTTCTTCTGCTCTACATACAAATATCTTCTCCGGAATATGCATATATGGTACATAAATGCCTTTATAAAAACCTGTATCCATAACAGTTCAGCAAATATAAGTTTCATGTGAAGAGAAATAACGAAAAGTTATTTTGTTTGAATCGGTCCATACTTGGCCATAGCCCCATATCAAAATTTGTTTAAATATCTGATACATCCAGTAACTTCGTAAATAATTTGTTCGTTGGTTATCAAAATGAATAAAAGACAAACCATCAAATAAGCAACTTTCTCTGTTAATATTTAATAAACGACACTAAATCCTTCCACCAAATATTTACACATACTCTGAAATACACAATTATATGCCTTCGTACATGCAGACATTTTATGAAACATATGTTTAATGCTAATTAGCAAAATTCATTTCATTTTAATTTTTGCAGTGTGGTCACAAAGTCATAAAGACAGCGTGTGAAATAGGTGTAGAGTGGGTGTAGGAGAGGTTAGTGGTAAACATATTTATAAAATTTATGTAATACCAATGTTATGTGCAGATGTTACTGGTACTTTTGTGTGATCATGTGGATAGTGTTGTAGTATGCTGTTTTTGCTGGTGTTGTTGATGTTGGTTGTTCTTTTTTTTCTGTAATTATGTACATACTTGTTTTTAGCTATTTACGCTACTATAAACACAAGAGTAGTTTACAGATAATAATCCCATCCCTATCCACGTACACATGCAGACACAAAACCACCCAAACATAAAGAAGTATTGTTTATACTCCTGTTTTTTTTAAGCTTTTTTCTGGTTTTATAAAATGAATAACACTATTTAAATATGTGGCAGTTTTTGTGCATAACTGTTTGTTTGTGGTTGCAGAAATGAAACCAAACTGAAAACATTGCTCTAATAAATACTCCTTCCTATATCAATTTTTAGTATTTATACATATACGCAACAATAGCCACATTTCTATATAAATAAAATTGTTGTTAATACTTACTAACATAATCCACAGTAACAAACCACTGTTGTCGTATGTATATTTTTCTTTATCAAGATGAACAGAGAGAGAGAGAGAGAGAGAGGAAATTTTTGTTTGTATGTGTACTGTACAAAATAAAGCACGTGTTAATATGCAAATGAGGATATTAAAATAATGGTAGATATGTAGAAATGTACCTCTATATTTTAAATTATATTTAAGCACAGTGTCGCATATTATATACATATTGTCTAACATATACAAATTGATTTTCAACAGTTTTTTTTTTTAACAATAACCGAAATTTATAAATTTCTTAGAACTCGATGTTAATAAAATATCCTAACACCCATTGTTGAGATGAGACACTGTTGTTTACTCGGCGAATAATTTCTTGTCCGCGCAAGAATTTGGCTCATGTGGATCACTCTCGTCGATGTTATGTTCTCGTTCGAACAACTATGTCTGCCATCAAATATAACTTTCACACACAAAGGCCGCCATTTTACAAAATTACCAAAAAAAAAAAAACTATAACCTTCGGCACTGGTTTCCTGAAGAGAATATCATGAACGATGTCTTCCCAAGTAAGAGAACAAATTGTTGATGTTTTAATACTATCAACATATAGTTTACCAGGTCTTGTAAAGTGATATATCTGAGTCACTTTATAATTACTCACGGATTATCAGTTTTGTTTCCAACTCATTGATCAACTTTTTGCCACAAATATACACTTGATACACTGTCTCCACGTTAAGAGGCAGTGTGATTAAAGCAAAACACAAATTTCCCAACTAGTGCTTCGGGTATTTATATATTTGCTGTTTCTTATTAAACATTACTGCTTCTCGTTTATGCACATAAAGACTATTCTAGAATCGAATTATTATTGAAAACTTTCCATTAATATTTCAAATTAAAATTAAATCCAAACATTACTCTCGATAGACTTAAAAACAACAGAATCTATGTTCAACAATCATGATCAACTTATCCCTGAGGTCCAAACTTAGCCTACAAAATAAGTCAAAAGTTTTTTATTTATTAAGATTTATTTTACGATTTGCACCACAGTGCTCTGCAGTATTTATGTGTCTACTCGCGTGTGTATCTTGTGGCGAATTGTATTTATGACAATTTCATTACAATATCCAACAGACATGATTTCATATTTTTATGTGCGTAACATATGGTTATATGTTGTTATTATAAATAATATAGAGGTCTCTGACAATGAATTTGTACTAAATAAGAGCCGTATAATATTTTTAGCTTGAAATTTGCAAGCTATTTCGTAAAGTACACAAATTTAATTTGAGTACTTATTACAGGTAACAATTAATCTTAGTTAAATATCCTACTTAAACGTTTTTTTGGCAGAAAACTCACTCAATTATTAACTACTCGACGTATTGAAAAAATTATTAAAGAGGATCAGAGATTTTCCGCAATTAAACATATCATTTGAATACAGTCAAAAATGTAAGTATATTTTTGGAACAAAATCACTTATAATGAGAAATGGATTTTTTTTTTTAACCAAATAACTGCTGACAATAAGTCGCTTTAAAAAAATTATCATTTGAACACACTACAAAACGCATTCACACATACAGTGACTCTCAAAACTCTTGGTACCCCTTAGTTACTTTTTGAACACTTATTATTATACGAAATAAAATAACTAAAGGATATTATCTGTTCATATCTTATTTATATGTAATAAAAAAAAAACAAAAACAAAAAAATTACAACTTATAACAAAATTATATAGAAACAATATGCAACATGATATAAACTTAAAATATTTTAAAAAATAATTTACACCAAAATGCAGAAAAGCTTGGAATTGTTGACCGATTTTACTTTCAGCAGGACAACGGTCCAAAATATACTGCCGGTATTGTTAAAATGTGGATCATCTACAACACCACCCATGTCCTTGAAACCACTCCTCAAAGTCTTGATCACAACCCAATAGAACAATTGTGGGATTATCTGGAGAAACAAATAAAAAAACATGAAATTAAAAACAAACCTGACTTGAAGAAAGCTCTTAATAAAGAATGGAATAAAACTTTACCTGATTTGACCAGTAAACTAATATATTCCATGACAGACAGACTGAAAGCAAGAATAGCAACAACAAAACTAAAGGGAAACCCTACAAAGTATTAATCAAGTAAAATTTGCACTGCTTGTGTAAAAAAAAAAACTATTATTAAATTTAAAACTTTGTAATGGTACCATGACTTTTGAGACTGAATTTGTTTGAGTTATGTCATGTTGCATATTGTTTTTATATAATTTTGTTATAAGTTATGATTTTTTGTTTGTTTTTTTTATAATAAAATCCTTCTGTTGTTTTATTTAATTGTCCGAAACATTTTGTTTTATAATAAGTGTTTAAAAAGTATTTAAGGGGTACCACGATTTCAGAGAGTCACTCCATTTTTATATAGCGGTAATTTTCATCTATACACTCATTTGATTTTCTACAATGAAAATCGTGGTTAGTGTCAAATTCACAGCACTATCAATTTGTTGATGCTTATAAAAATTTTAGACATTCCCTATCTGTGGAAAACTAATTGTTGAGACTTGCCATGTTTCCAAATAACGTTTCCAAATTATGTAGTTGTACTACAAAAATAAGGGTTCCGTAAGATATGTGTATACAGTATACCCCGGTTAATTACCCCACGCTTAATTGCCTTTTGCGTTTATTTACCTCGCCTTGTAAATCCCCGTTTATTTTTCATATTTTTTCAAACAAAACAATACGTTTTAAAAGTCAGCTTTCGCTTAAATACCCAATTCGGGTAATTACCTAATTAATTACTCTTTGAGAACTACTAACTTTCAAATAATTTAGTTTTTTTGCAGCCGTACTTTTTTTTTGTAATTTGCCTGAGAGACCAATTTACTTTTAACACCCTTTAAAGTGCATGAAGGTACCCGGGTACCTTAACGTGTTTTATATGTGAGAGCGGCCATTGCAAGTACATTATTTGAAGTTGTTAGTTAGGTTTGCAAGCTAAACCTTAAGGCGGTAAGAAAAATTTTATAAAATATCTCTTAACTACGATCCAACAATGTATTTAGTGCGAAAATGCTTTTTCTCTACTTAACTCTCATATAGGTACCCAGGTACCTTGCAGCACATTAGAAGGTGTTTTTTTTTCCCCGCACACATAAGGGTTAAGTAAATTCGTTAATTGTCTTTATAAGGTAAATAACTGTGAACGCCTAAATGCTTTCCGCGGACAAGTACACAAAAATTTTGGATTTTTTAGTGATGTATTCAACCGGGGTGTACTGTAGCAAACAAGTGACCGCCTTTTGTAAGTTTAAAATTCGCTTTTCGCGAGATATCGGTAGCACTGCTGTTATAGCCGAAATTAGCTAGTTACCGGTAGTAATGCTGAAAAAGGTATTCCATAATGAACCATCTATTCCATAGTTGCAGCCAACTTTTCAATGAAATTATTTTTAAAAAGTAAATTTTAAAGATTGTTCTTTCCGTTCGTTATAAAGATTCAGAAATCCAGTGCTATTTTTAATGTTTTCTTTAAAATTAAAAAAGGTTTAAATGAATCACCCTGTATTTTTTTAATGACTACATTCATTAGATCAGTTACTGTTTAGCACTTGCTATGCAATTTCTTAAATGTTTATCTCTTTTTTAATATAAAAAGCCAGCATTGTCAACTTTGAAATTTCAAAACGTATCAAAATGGAGAAAAAAAACGCGTCATATAAAAAAAACGCACCAAGTTTAGAATTTATTTTTATAAACAAAAGTTTTATTACGTTTCATTTTACAGCACTTTATATAGAATTTTCACAACTTTTACTACAAAAACAAGGATCAAATATCATATAATGAAGTATTCTTTTTATTCACATAATACAGAATATCTACTACAACAAGACCGTTTTACTCTGTACATATGATTTGTTACGTCATAAACATCATTATTTGTTGTTGTTATTGTGGTCTGTAAAATTAATTGTAAAAAAAATTTTGAACTGTTGAATGAAATCGTATTGAAAGAGATTTATTTTATACAGAAAGTTGTGTTGAATTTGCTTTGTCCAGCAGGAATTAAAAAACGCACCGAAATTAAAAAAAACTGCATCGCGCATCAACTAAGAAATTTTTCACACAAAAATTTAATAAACACCAAAAATGGTGCGAAACGCATCTAGTTGACAATGCTGCAAAAAGCTGTCTGCTCCTTAATTAACACAAATATAAATCATCATAGTAAAGAGTGATTTTTGAAGTACTTTGGGATTTGATGTGAAAAAAACATACAATTTAGAGAATACGCTGATTCCAATTTTGCCATACTCTTTCCAACAAATCGGCGGGTATCTCACGAATAAAGTTCCTAATAGTAGTTTATATTGCGTCAACCGTTACGGGCTTTTCCCTACAGATATGAGACTTAACACAGCCCCAGAAAACAATAGTCTAAGGGCGTCAAATCTCACGATCTAGGCGGTTATTTGACCGGCTCCAAATTTTAAATAAACTGTGCACCGGACTCGCCTCTCTTGCTTGCTGTATGGCATGTGGCACCATTTTGTTGAAACCTCATGTCATCCTAGTCCAGCTCTTCCATTTTGGGCAAAAGAAAAATTGTAAGCATCGCACGGTAGCGCTCCCCATTCACAGTAACGTTCTTGCCTTAGTCGTCTTTGAAAAAGTACAGTCCAATAATGTATCGGCCCATAATCCACACCAAGCAATGTATTTTTAAGGATAAATAGGCAGTTCTTGCAATGCCACTGGCTGCTTTTTACACCAAATACGAAAATTTTGCATGTTTACGTATCCATTCCACCTGTAATGAGCTTTGTCGCTGAACACAACTTTCGATAAAAAAAAAAAGTACATGATGCACTTTCTTAACCGAGCATGACTTTGGATAATAAAATTCAATAATTTGCAAGCGTTGTTCGTTTCTAAGTCAATTTTTGGTTAAATTAGAGACTATAATGAACATTTTTAACAGTCACACGTTGCACAAAAACAGTCTTGCCAAAAAGAAAGTTGCTACAAAATCATCTTTTATGTGTTTATGTGGACTGCAATTTTTTCAGGGATTGTTGCAATAGTATTCATTGATAAAATTTTTTAGTAAGTAATAAATAAATACTATTACGTTTATATTTAAAAAAAACCAACTGGATTTTAATTTATTGCAAGGTGTCAAGCTGATACCAACAATAGCCCTTTTACTCTCAGTGTAGTTTTACAAATTACTCTTGTCATTTTGGGGCGAAATTAGTTTCACCTTAAATGTAAGTTGCTTCTATGTTCAATTAAAATAAAGCTTCTTTTCAAACTTTTGTTTGCTAGGATTAAATATGTTTGCTAAATTGACAGTAATTTCATAAATTCTCTTAAAAATTCCTTCTAACCCTATTCAAATAATATTCGGTATTTGTTGTCTGAATACTTTTGCATATTTGAATATTTGTCTATATGGTTTACCTGAGCATTAAGCCAGGACATGTAGGTACATATATTTTTATAGTTTTTGCTATGAATACATACATACATAGTATGTATGTGTGTGTGTTTATATTTCTATCATGCGGTTATAACTTATACAAATATGACACTTTATTCATGTACTTGTTTTGTACATGTTACTAACAAAACAAACAAACCAAACAACAAAACTAACGCAACGACAACAAATTTATAGACGTGAAATAGTATGGCTGGCTTATGTTGCTGTTGACGGATTAGTGTTATTTGTTTTGTAAACATAAATTTTATTTTACGGCTCTAGTTAGCCAGTAAGCCGTTGACAATAATGCGTATGTATTTAAACAAACATAACTTGGTTAAAAATGGAAAATATATTTATATATTAGCTATATCATTATGAGTTACTGGAAAGTTACGCAATAGAAATAAATTTGTTAGATTTTAGTTAAATTAAATTAGTAGATTAGATTTAATGTGCATTTACCAAGAATTCAAGTACATAAGTATGTACAATTGCCACTTCTTGTGCATTTTATATAAAAATATTTTTATGGTAAATTTTAATGCTGAATTTTTCTTTGATTATATATTCATACACTTATGTAAATGTAGGCAAAACCTTTTTTGAAAAAAATACCACTTATCCACCAATTTTATCTATTTTCAAGTCCAAATATCTCTGTTCAACAGGGAATATTAAAATTGTGTCAATTAATTATCTAACATAAAATGGATTTAGTTCTAAAATAGTTGGTGATATTTTTTATAAATATTTATGGCAACTTCAGTGACATAATTTCAAGATTATGTTCTAACAAAAACATGTCCTTAATTAAATTAGCAGACACAGTTATTTCTTTTTTGCAATATAAAAGAAGTGCATATCTATAATACACACAAATAGCCATAGTTACAATAGAATCTGAAAGAAAAACAAATAAAATATAGTTAGAAATCTAAGTTGCTGAATGCTAAACTATCAGAACCCTTCTGTAACCAAAAATACAGAACTAACCATAAATACCAGCATGTTAAAAGGAAGAGTAGTAGGGAGTAGCAAGAAAAACTTTAAACTTAAGCTGTATTAAATTTTGTTGGAGAAAATTTTTCAAAACTATGGCAAACTAACTTCAGTTTTTTCAATTGAATACTCATGTTCAATTTATTTTATAATTACTTACAAATTGAATTGAATTTAATAATATGGTATTTAAAGTTCCTAAAATGTATCTAATTGAAATATAAAATATGTTGTGATAAATAGGGTGGTAACGAAACCAGGTTGTGTACAGATACAATAACTTGCAAATTCAGCAATTAAGTAAGTTTAGTTGAATTCAGTAAAAGATTCATTTATACATTTCTCTTTATGTTTAATTAATGAAATATTAATAAAACTAATGGTATAATTACCAATTGAGGTTGCTATTTTAATAACCGATTGCGAATATTTCAATTTGTGTTGTAAATAAAATAAGAATGTCGTTGAATCACCATTGAATTTCATTCTTTAGTGCACGGGTAGTCGTAGGCTTTTTGGCATAGATCTTTGGCACAAATGGTGTCAATTATAAATCGTTTGTTTCGTATTGGAACACCATAAATGTGTTAATATAACCTTAACGTACGATCACACTTGGCAAATATTTACTCAAAAGAGCGTAAGCACTTGTTTTAGCACAAATTTATTTGACGTTGTTTACTCTTACAAGAGTTTTGCAAGATCAAACATCATCAAAAAAAATATAACTAAATATTTGTTGTGTCTTATTCTAAATAAACAAAGTTTTTTTTTTTAATAAATATTTTATTTAGTAGTTACGTCTCTTTCGGCAAATATTTGCCAAATGTGGACGTAGCTTTACACTCAATTAATTATATACCAATAGATTCACAATCACTTCCTGAGCCGATTATTTCAGTCTATCAGTCCATCCATTATACCATCTCAGATCTTTTTATATTTTATAATTATCCAGAAATATTTTCATCTGCTTGAAATTTAAAATTTAATTTTTCTCTTATACCCACCACCAAAAAGTGGGGGTATATAAAATCATTTCGTTTACAACACATAGAAATATTTGCCGTAGAACCAAAAAGTGTATAAATATGTACATTCTGGGTCCTTATAACATTGCAAGATGATCCATCACTCTGTCCATTTGTTGAAGGCATAATAGAGCTTGAAAAAAAAGACTTAGACAATAAATTTTTTCCCAATCATTTGTTGTTTCACCGAAAGCTTTGGTGTTGAAAATGACCAAAATTTGTCCAGCAGGATGAGTGTTATACATTAAAAATTACAGACAACCTCGATATGTTTCACATATTTTTTTACTATTTTCTTCATATATAATGGAGATAATCATACAATTTTGCCCACTTTATTTATATTACAATAGGAAAAGTTCTGTTGAAAATGGTAAGGTCTCCTAGCACTCATATAAATGTCCTGGCGGAATATGTCTCTATGCCAGCAGAAAAAGAGTATCAATACAAAATTCATCAGAAATAAGTACATATTTCACCATAGCCCCATATAAAGTCGAATTCCAAATATAACCTAAATCCTCATAAATCTCTTTTAAAACTACCATCAAGTTAAAATTTGACACAAATAATTGACATATATATAAATACCATATATATATTATATATTAGTTATTGTTACGAGCTTTCTGATGACTTGCCCATAATTAGTCAGTAGCTCTCTTTATGACGACCACTTCTGAAAAACACATTAACCTATGTAAATATCTTATAAATAAATATAGAACTGAAATTTTAAAACCACATCAATTGTGAAAATGTAACTATTGGATATTGTGAAGGCCAGTCCATAATTAACCATAGCTCAAATATATGGTGGATTTTCGAAAATAACTGGAATGAAATTAATCACAAACCAATACAATACCAATACATAGAAATCACGTTAAAATATTTTATGATCAATTTCAAAAAATAAAAAGAATTCTTGAGATTCTGATGAACAATCAGTTCTTAGATTATATGAAGGATGGCAGATTTCTATCTGAGGGCCAATCCGGCTTTAGAAAGAGTCATAAAGATACTGGTCTGGTCACAGAAGAGGTTCGAATTGCAATGAACTGATAATCAGCCGTGACTTTTGTAGCGCATTTGAATCTATTTCGCACGAAGTGTTACTAAATTATTTTCATTATATGGTTTGTCGACCTCTGCATGTCGCTTGATTAATACGTTTGTTAGTGGCAGATCGCAGTATGTTTAGTTTGGAAATTCAGTATTATCGACCAACAATCTTTTTCGGGGTGTACCACAGGAATGTATATTGGGTTCATTACTAGTTTTGTTGCATATAAACGATATATTGAACGATTTACATCCATTAAGAGGTTTTCTGTATGCTGATGATTTACAATTATTGGCAGTCTCTAATTCAGTTCATCAACTGAATTGCACAACTAATATTTGTATGCAGACTATTGATTCCTGGTGTGTGGAAAATTTTATAATTTTGAACGTTTCAAAGTCGAAAGCGATTTTAGCGTAAATGGTATATTGATACCAGTTATTTCAGTTAATGAAGGACTTATTGATATAGTTTCATGTATTAAGGTTTTAGAAATTTATATTGATGATGGGCTTTCGTTTTCTCAACATATTAATTTTATAATTTCAAGGACTGCATTTGTATTGAGAAGAATTTACAACACTTGCCATAACTTACCTACGAAAATTAGAAAACTAATTGGTCATTTACTTCTTATGCCATTGTTAATTTTTTCCAGAACAAACGCCATGAATTTATTAAGATCACTGTGAGACAAATGGTAGGGGTCAGTGATGGGGATGGGATGAAATCAACGGGAAATGTTATATCGGTAAAAAGAAGTTAGGAATCGAGATATATCGATTTGAAGTTAGTAACTATCATAGTCTTATTTTGTTCATAGGTTATGCGACTTTAAGTGAAAGTAATAGGACTTTACATTTTTTTTTACCGTTTTGGATTTTTTAATAAATTAAAAATAAAAAAGTCAATTTTTTAGGCAAAAAATATTTTTTTTCTTCATATATTTATTTATAACTGCAAAACTGTTGCTTATGTAGTGAAACGTAGTATGAAGAGGTTAAAGGAATTGTAATTCCTATTTTTTTTTAAATTTGTTTCAGTAAAATCGGACTAGTGGTTCTAGAGTTATGTCACCACCAAAGGTGACAATTTCCCCTAGTTATATGATAGTTACTAACTTCAAATCGTTATATCTCGATTTCTAGGCGTGACCCAGCAAGACGCCGGGACAAGTATAACTTCTTTTTTACCGATATAACATTTCCCGTTGGTTTCATTGAATCCCGATTTTGACTGTCGCATAGTGGATTGAGACGTATGTATGTGTTTTAATAGGATCATTCGTTTTGTCTACCGACTGCGACCTAAAGATCATGTATCTGAATCTGTTTTTGACTTCGTGGATTGCCCTTTTGAGGATTTTATTAACGTAAGGTGGCTTATTGTTTTTTATAAGATATTTAGGCTAAATTCTCCATCATATCTATTTGCTAGATTCAGTTTTTCGAATTCCTCTCGAACTTGCTCCATAATTTGTCCCAGGTTTAATACGACTATTATGCAAAAATCTTTCGTTGTACGTGTAATTCGTTTATGGAATAACTTAATGCCATATAGTGATCGAAATTTTTCAAAATCGATTGAAAGCTTTGTAAGAATGGTTATTGGTCGCATGAACTGATATATGAAATTGTCGTTGTTGATATTAAATTTTGTTAGATAATAATTTTTTCTAAAATTTATTACCCCTTATTCGTGTTTAGAAATAGAAGTAAATATAATTTGAATAATTAAATACTTTTAATATTAGAATTTTAGTTTTAACATAAATTCTTGTGCTAAAATTATGTTTTAAATATGTAATCAGCAAACGAAATAAAATAAATAAATAATATTAATTAATAATAATATAATACTGAAACACTTTAATCGACGCAACCTATTAATAAATATGTTTATTCTTAACCCTAGTTTATGTTAAAATTTTAAACAAATAAACATTTTAATGAAAATTTAGGTTCAACTGAAATACATAATCTTGCTTGCCAAATTAAAGCTTATAGAAAACCAGCGTAAAGTGGATTAATTTATTTACTCAAAATACATTATATTTAATAATATTATATGTCTCTACATATACAAACAATAACACCTACTAGTTAAATATATAATTTAAAATTACTTTTTTTGTTCTACCTACATATGTATCTATATAGAACTTATTACGTAGGTTTTTTTAAAAATACAAGGCATTTTTCACATTAAATCCGGCCATAATTTAGGAGCTTAAAAACATTGTAAGGATCGTTCTGCTAAATGTCTAATCAGTTGGAAAGAACGCTGAGCAATAGAAAACTAAAAACAAAAACACAAATACCCAGAAAATCCGTTATTATCAGGTTCAATGATTGAAAAAAAAACGACAAGCGTGAAAAAGTATTGTAAGTTATTTTACAAAATAATACCAGCAATCTTTAATCACAATTCTTAACCCTTATTTTGTATTAGTGAGTCAAAATTGCCCAAACAGTTTTTATTGCTCATTTATTCTTTAAATACTTAGCGGATTTTTTTTAAACTTTTGTACAATTATTTTTTAGTGAATACTATTGAAAGGTCATTTCACAAAGCGTATGTGAAAAAAGTTTGTACTTTTGGGCCAAAATTGTCGAATGCAACAAAATCAATTTATGCATGTGATCACCTGCTGCAAAACAGAGGATGTCTGCTGCTAGTAAAAATCTGAAAAAACCCTTCAATTGGAAAAGGATCGCAGAAATAGAAATTACATTCAAAGTTTGACAAATACAAAACACACAAATTTTTCCCTTTGGAAGGCAACGAAAAATATCAAGCCACCGGTAGAGGGGCAAAGTCCTTTAAGGAAAACTGACGGTACTTGGGCTCGTAGCACAAAGGAAAAGGTTACAATCTTTGCTGATCATTTAAGTCCAGTCTAATAATGACATATTAGCTATAAGCCCAGAAGACATTAAAGAAGTAATCAAGGATAATATAATATTAAGAAAATCACCTGGAAATGATTCAGTTACACCTACTATGATTAAAAACCTACCGAGTGTGGCAATAATTGTGTTGTCTATAATATTTAATGCGATCTTTAAACATGGAGTTTTTCCGACAAATAATGATACCAAAGCCAGGTAAAGACTTGACCGTACCATCCCCCTATAGACCAATAAGCTTACTTCCTTGCTTATCTAAGCTATTCGAAAAGGTGTTCCCAAAGAATAGTTCATCAATTTGAATTAACGAAATATTGTTCAGCAATATTTTTGGATGTCGCTCAAGCCTTCGATAAAGTATGGCACAATGAACTGGTATATAAAATAAAATGCTTGCTACCACCATGTATCCATAACCTATTGGAATCTTATCTATTGGACAGCTTATTTACAGTTAACTACAACGATTAAGTGACAAGAGAATATAGGATTAGAGCAGGAGTACCACAGGAAGTGCTCTTGGACCTAGCCTCCATTTGATTTACACCTCTGATTTGCCTACGAACGATATATTAACTATTTCTACATTTGCTGATGACACCGCAATTATTAGCTCGCCTGAAAACCCATATATAGCATCTAGTATACTAGATAGCTATCTAAGATGTGTGGAAACATGGTTAAATAAATGGAGAATACGAGTAAATGAGTTAAAAAGCAAACATGTTACGTTCACAATGAGGAGGGTGCTGTCCACCTGTCACACTTAACAATGTAAATATACATCAGTCCCATTATGGTACATACCTTGGTATTCACTTAAAAAGAAGACTTACTTGGCGTCGTCATATAGAAACCAAGAGACTTCACATGAAGTTAAAAGCATCTAGCCTTCACTGGTTAATCAGTGACCTATCTAAGCTAAGCCTGGACTATAAAGTCACCCTGTATAAAACCATTTTAAAACCAATTTGGATATATGGAATCCAATTGTGGGGAACTGCTAGTAATACCAGTATTGAACTTATACAAAGGGCCCAATCAAAAATTCTTAGGACTAAGACGGGAGCACCATGGTACATAAGAAATGAACACATCCACAGAAATCTAAAAGTACCATTGGTAAAGGATGAATTCAGAAGGGTCCGCGAGAACTACATCGAAAAGCTACAAAACCACCCGAATCCGCTTGCTAGAATTCTAGCTCAGAGCCAGACGGAGTCGAGGCTTCGTAGAGCTTAACGGCCAACAAGAAATTAATGCTCTGTTAGAGAGTAATTAGATTTATTTTAGTTTTAAGATTTGAATACTTATTGTTAGGCCTAAGGAAATAAGGCAGATTCAATAAATAATAAAAGAAAAGTATAAAAAAAAATGCATGTGATAAAAGCATTACGTGGTAGTTCCCTACGTGCGAAGACTTAAGTAGAGTCGAAGGGACCCCGTTTTAAAACAATAAAGCATAGTAACAATTTTGTTTGCCTTTGCAACATCATACCTAGCAACAAAACAAGAAATAAATAAAATCACAGCTATTTAATAATGCACACAAGTTAGGTTAATCACTATTTGTTGATAATTGGATTCCTGTAGATGACATAGCAATTGAAGCATATTTTGGACTACTTTTGTTGGCGGGTGTATTTAGATCTCATGGTGAAGTTTTATAATCTTTATGGCACGACCGCAAAGGCAGACCGCTATTCAAATCCACGATGAGTTTGCGCCAATTTCAAGATATATGTATCTTGAGTAATACGGTCTGATAAAAAGTCGAACAGAAGCTAAAGACGAGTTCGTAACAAAATTGTTCCCATAAGAGATTTCTACGAAAAATATATAATCTTGGCGAATATGTGGCAAGCAATACATACCATTAAAACCAGAAAAATATGGTATAAAAATTTGGGCGTTGTATACTGTAGAAACAAATTATGCGTCGCATATTATTGGAATGCTTAGTAGAGTGGTTCGAAAAAAAAGTTGTGTCAGTCACCCCCTAAGATTAAAGATAATGTAAAAATAATTCCAGAAAAATTTTTTTTATTTCTTGCCACGCCTACAAATACCGCCCTTTTAGTATTTTGTTCACTGTGTCGCTATTTTTTCCGATCATAACATTTTGTTTAGTCATGTCCTTTAAAATGTTTTCAAAAATATTCAGCATTATTGTGAGTACGAACCGAGTTTTTAAAAGTCTTGACTAGAATCTGACGTAATAGTAAAAAATTATTGAGAACAAATATATAGGCATGGAGCATATAAACGGAGAAACATCTCGTAGATCAAACATGCCACAAAGTAGTCCTGCTAGAGCAGTTGTGAAAAGCCTTTAAAAGGATTCTGCTGAAGTTCCGCAAACAAAAAATTTTAAAAAGGACATTGTTACTTCTGTCCAGCACCAAATATGCAAATAAATATTCCGAATGTCAAAAATTTATTTTAAAAAAGTATTCTGAGATCAATATTGTATGTAATGAATGTAAAAAAAATAAAAAAACTGAATAAATATTTGATTTTTTTTTTGTATTGGGCAAATTTGACTCACTAATGTCATATGCATTTTATTTTTGAATTACGTGATAAGGGTTAAGCAAAAATAAAACTTAAATATTATTAAAAGAAACCATTTACTTACATATACCGTACAATAAATACGGCATGAAAAACATGTGCGAATGACGGCTTTGACCTCTCCTTCAATTAAATATCCAAGTCGTAGTGAAATGCCTTCCACTCCGTAAAGTTTCAATAAATGATTGGTATCAAAAAACTAAGGTCGCCTTTTACAAAATAAATTAATAAATAAACGCTCTAATTTGTACTCACCTTCGGCTAATTGAACAATACAGGGATATTGTCAAAGGAAAGTTAAAGCGAAATTCAACTATAGTTCGTGATAATAAAAAATGTTATAGATTTGAAATAACTATGCGCAGGTCGATGGAAATCTTGTACAACTGTGCAATGCGAACCATCAAAACATTACAGACACACCTAATTCTGTTTTTACACGGTTTTGATTTAATATCGTTTGAAAATAAAAAAAAAATTATTTTTTTACTCGACATTATTCAATTTACCACGATTCAAAATCGTTTAAGCTTAATTTTTTTTTTGGTTAAATTTAATATTTGCGAAATATGTTCATATCACAAATTTAGGCGAATTAGCTTATTGTGGATATAAGTGATTTTACTGGTCAGAAAAATTGTAAATAGCATATATTTAGAGGAATTCCCTTTTAGTAGACACAATGAAATGAACTTGTCAATGACAAGTTGTCACAAGTTACCTTTTAGCTTAGCGTGAATATCTTTTTTGTTTTCTTTAATAACTATGTTTGTGCAAAAAACACATTGTATATGTGATTTAATATTTTAAACCTGAATAGTTGTTCTTAAAAAATCCTTGTTTTTTTTTTTACTAATTACAGTAGGTTTTAGAGATAAGAAACCAATCAACTATTTTGCATACGATCAATGTCTTTTTTTTACACGACATGTCCTGGAACCAATTACAGTGTAAGAAAAGAATTACGTGTGTTCTGCTTTTAGCTATTGTTTTCTTAAATAATGAGAAAGTATTAAATCTGGGTTAAAAGTATTAAATCTTTTATTTTGTTGATTTTATGCGAACGATTTTTTATTTTTAGGTCGGCCCTCTTATTCAGTATAATAATGCATTTAAAAGATTATGAGTGCAATAATTGGACCATAAAATTTGTATGCCATTGTGCAAATATTTTGTTAAATGTCTACTACATATTTGAATTTTCTGTAAATCCATGATACACGACATACATTTCAAAACTAACTGCTAGTGTATGAATTACTTACATATGTACATATATTTAATATATACAATTTTATAAAACCTAAGTATATTTAAATTTTTCAAAAAACAATAAATTTATTTTTGTAATATTTTAATTTTGTAGCTTATCAAGATAATGCTCTAAAGACTTTATAAATTTTTAGAGGATTTTATTATTACTATATTATTTATATACGCAAAATCAGTTTAGTTCAAACAAATTCTTAGTATTTTTTTTCAATTATTTGTCTTAATTTAAAATAAAAAACGAAATTGTAGGTACATATGTATGCAAGTTAACACATATGCCGAATACCCATATTATATTCATTTATCATATACCTTACGGTGCACACAATGCAATAACCCAAATACTTACCAAAATACAAAAGCACATCCGGCACACTTAACAACAAAAACAAACCCAAATTCAGACACAAACAAAAGCATCAAATTTCAGCCTAATTTAAGTTATCAAATAAGCATATTTTCTTTCAGTAACCTTTCTCACACAATTATATTAATTTTAAATAGTAAGCAAAATTATATTTAGTATAAGAAAAAGATATTGTATAAAAATTAAAGAATTTTGTCAATAAAGTTTAGTTCAGTTTCGAAGTGCAACCAAACGCATTTACTTGTATATGTAAGATATCAGAAGCTAATTGTATTGAGTATATTAAACAATAACTACAGTCAAACCTCGATATAACGACCATCACCATAACGAATTCCTCGATTTAACGAATTTTTTTAAGTCCCCTACAACATTCCAAAAGATTTAATACAAAATAAACCTCCCTATTACGAATGCATTTGTCAATAGCCTCGTTATAACGAATTTTCATTCACTGAAGACTAATGAAATAGAAATAATTATTTACCTCTTTTTAACGAATTTTGTCAACTTACAACCTTTGCATAACGATTTCCATCAATTAATCCAAATTATATGAAACAGATACACACAAAATTATTGTGTTTGCAACGACAACGTCTCCATCAAACCTACCATCGTAGTCGCACAGCGGCATGCATTAGACTAACGGCTGAAATCTTCGAAGAAAAATTTATTGTTGCCAAGTGTTTGTGTACAGTGTTTTCCTTCAAATGTGTTTTGAGTTATTAGCGGATATCGTTCGCTATTACATAGTAAGCAGATGTTGATTAATATATGTACAAAATTTTTTATTACCTCGTTATAACGAATAGAAGTGAAACTTCACCTCGATATAACGAATCCCATGAAACGAATTATTCGATATAACATTTTTTTCTAATCCCCTTATGATTCGTTATACCAAGGTTAAACTGTATATATATTTTTTTTCTCTATAATGCTATTATTATTAAAGAATCATTTTTTTGAGCCAATATTTAAATAATATTACTGTATAAATATGGCTACTAATATATTAAACATACATATATATTCGTAATAATATATGTATATTGACAAAGCAAATGCCAGTAATTACCAATAATGTTATTATTATTATTATTAGAATTATTAATTAGGATAATTATAATAATTGACAATATGAATATTTGTTAGGAAATTGGGAATTACTAAATTTGCAGTTAGATTCTTATCACACTTGATTGTCATAGAATTGTTAATATTTTAGTCCAATAGTTTAATATGAACCTATTCTTATTATTTATAAAGTAATACAAAAATACCTAATTTTGTTTAATTGTGAGTTGAAGATTTTTAGTAAAATGCAAAGTCGTTTCATAAAGCAAATTCAAAACATTTTTGCTCATTATATGGGAAGAGTATGGTAATGATTTAATTAAAATTGTAAGACCTTTTAAACAGTGAGGCGTATGTAATTGATTTTGTTTGGATATAAATCTGGCATTTCTACACTACTGGTCCGATCACGTATTCGAGCATTTATGGTCTTATGGTTTTTGGTTTATGTGCAGATGAAAATTTTAAGTTTTCAGCAGATAATTATTATTTCATAATTGAACTGTTAATTTTACTTCTTGATAATTATAGTCAGGCTTGAGTTCATTAAATTTAATTTTCATTAAATTATTTTTACTGAAGTTAGGAATTACAACTTGAAACATTTTTCTCGAAACATATGTAAATTCAACAACCCAGGTTCGAATCCCAGTCAAGAAAAATTATCAAAAAATTTTTAATAATAAAACTTCAGTAAAAATAATTTAATGAAAATTAAATTTAATAAACTCAAGCCTGACTACAATTATCAAGAAGTTTTCAGCAAAATTTTCTCAAATTTACATTGTTAGTTAGACAATAAAAGCTTTCATCAGGTACAACATATTCCAAAGCAATATCTTATCTAAGTCCAAATTTGAAAATTAATAAAATAGCAGTTATTCGCATATTTTCCTTTTTTCTTTCTTTGGGAATATATAAAAACTTTATATTTTTCTCAAAGTTAACTTTACATTAATAATTTTACTATAAAAAACATTTGATTTTGCAAATATATTGTCTCTATGACGTTTCGATTTTGAGGTTTTTTTCAAACTTTCAACTTTGAACTATATGATGTATGAATCCAAACCTGGGACTACAACACGGAAAGCAGTTTCGAAAAACTTCATGTATTCTTTATCAAGCCTTGAAGTATTTTACCAGTCGCAAAAGAAATATGTAAAAAATTAAATTTTTGGTATTATCGTCTCATTTCTTGGGCATATTTTACAAAATAACAGTCTGTTTTTATAGAAAAAAATTGATATCTGAATGAAAGAATTACCTTTGCATATATGTATGTTTGTAACAAATGTCAAAATTTTAAGTTTCAACTAATTTCGTTTAGAAATTACACACAAAATTATTTTAATAAAATCTATTTTCTACAACCTATGATCGGACACATCCAAAAATTAAGTGTCATGATGTGTGTGAATATAAATATTATATGTGTTAAAATGTATCTCTATATATATACATACATTTAAAAAATTTAAGGACCTTAAAGTGAATTACGAAGAGGGGTTTATGGAAGTTTCGACTAATTATAGAACGACCATTATAAAATTAGGTGTTATTATTTCTTTGTATAAGAAACTTATTTGTGTCAAATTTTATCTTTAAGAAAGTTATGATCGATTATGGGCCGATCGCAATTAAATTGTACGGTATTATTCGTATACATATGAAATATGTTTGCGTTCAATATTTTTAGATACCAACATTTGACAGAGTTATGCTTTTTAAAGTGATTTTCGGAAGTGGGCCTTATATGGGAGCTACGAGTAAATATGGGCGGTTCTGCACAAAATTTGTAAATGTGATTTGGCTTCATTCACCACTTATTTGTGATAAAATTTGTTTGTTTTTTTTAATTCAAACATTTATGATCGGTAAACCCGAATTTTGGGAGGACATTTGTATGGGAGCCAGGTGAAAAAATTGATCGATTTCCACACAATTTCAATTCTGTCAATCTTTGGACCGAAAAAATAGCACGTACCAAATTTGTATTCTTTGCACAAGCTTTACATGGACAGCCAGCCAGACGGACGGACGGACGGACATCGTTAAGTCGACTCAGGAAGTGATTCTGAGTCGATTGGTATACATTAAGGCGGGCGGTATAAACCTCAGCACAAATCCAATATACCCATCCCTCTATGGTGGTATGGGGTATAAAAATCAACGGTTGAAAGCAGTTTACATAATTGAGATAGGCATTGATTAAGAACCTCATGTGTTTAAATTTTGTTATTCACTATTCTGGATATTGTATTCCGGATATTCATATAACCGAGCGACTACTGTATGTACATAATAATTTTTTTGTTTTTGAGTAAAACTTGCATTATTAATATGACTAATGTTTACGAGTATAATTACGTACACATGTATCAATTTTAAAGTTTTGTTTTTAACACGTATTTTTAATAATTACTATTTATTTTATAATTATTTGTTTTGGCATTTTTTAGTTGTATTTCCAACTAATTATTGTAATTAAAAATGTAAAAAAAAAAATTTTAAATTAGACGCAGTGTTAAGCATATTAACATTTTCATTGAAAATTAAAATTAGAATTTTTAGGATTAAAAAATAACAGAAATGTTCATAAAATGTTAATGTATAATTAAGAGTATTTCTTTTTTATGCATCACACATAGAAAATCAAAAGGTTTTAATTTTTATTTGAGAAGACATAGTTGGTAATGAAAACACTTATCTTGCTAAAATTTATCAGTCACAACTAAAAATAAAAATTATTTAAAATCCAAAACTTAATAATAATAATGGCCGTAACTCATGGACCAGATGCTTAAAAAAATATTGATAATTTTCTATATGACTAGTTCAACCACTTAAACAAATCGGGTATGTATGAAGTCCATACATCTTTAATACTTTTCCATTGTATTTGTTCTTACATCTGTGGAACTGTTAGCACTAAAAAATAAATTTTTATTATGTTTCACCCTTTTTAGCAATAACAACAAACCAAAATTTATTGTAATCAAGCTGATATAGAAATATAAAATATTTAAATTTCAAATGCCAATTTGTGGGCAAAGTAAACCGCTTAAAAAAATTTACTAATTAATATTGAAAACTGCAAAGCCTGTTTAGTTTTTTCCCTCCTTAGTAGTGTTGCATTCCAAAAGTATCTCTACAATAAGTATTAATAGGTTTTCAATTGCTTGAGAAAAGAAATTATAGAATATTGAAAAAAGGTCGAATAAAAAAACTAAATAATTATAATAGTTTTTATTAAAAATGTTATTTGCACATTTTTTTTTTTAATTTTCAATCTCAATTATTATTTTCGTTGTATATATAGCCTTCATACTAAACTAGGTTAAGTGGATTTATCATGTTTTTGAGGTTTCATCTGTTTATAATTCTATAGTCTTTAATTTGGTAAATATTGGGTTCTGATCACCCAATCTGCTAAAAATAGGAAAAACACGTTTAAAATTGTACCTGATGTTTGAAATATTATCAAGAGATTCAACATTATGTATTTGTTATATTTATTTAATAAAATAATACAATAAGATATTTAATAAAAGTTCAAAGCGAATTCTCCAATTTCCAAAAAAACCGGACCAAAAACCCAAAAAATTTAATTTTTTACAATTTTGCTGGTAAAGTGCACATTTCAATCGGGGCTGGTAAAATACTTTAAAGATAAATAAAGAATACCGCCTGGGTTCTTCATTTGTAAAATGTCGTGGAAGTGAAATTTTCATTAAGTTTGTGTTTTAAATTTTATGAAAATGATTTCGAAAGTAAAATATCATTTTCAGTTTGGTTCATCGTAGAATAAACATTTTATTCATTTTGAGAAATTTTCCTTGTGAAATTGCAAACGATTTCAGTTTCACTTCGTAGTGAAGTATAGAAACTTGGCGTACATGTAGGTTTTCGGAACAGCTTTCCGTTTGGCAATTCAGTTTAGTCGATCCCGTGTTTTTTTTCAAAGTTTTTACAACGAAAAACTTATACTAGCGTCGTTCAGTGTTCAGTGCAAATGGCATTGTAAAACAGCAAATGCAAAACATCGTAGCTCTTTATTGCAATCCAACAACAAAATACACACATTGCGTTCATGCAATACTAAAATGGTATTATTTTTCGTTACTTGTATTGCGTTTTCAACTCTGACATTTAAACAGCTGACAGATATAAACACTAATAAAAGCAATAAAATTAAAACAATGGAGCAAACAATTCCACAGAAGAAATTTAAAAGGGAAAACCAAACAAAAAGTGGACGCCTGAAGAAGTATATACTAAAACATTAAATGTGTATGTACCCCCATTCCAAATTGTTTCTTCAGCAACTTCTTCTTCTAAAAATTCGACAATTTTTTCTTTGGCACTTTTTCGTGGCATTTTTCAAATATGTTTAGAAATTGCTATTTATGTAGATCAGCTGTTTTAGTGCATAAATTGTATTAGTATTGCGAAGTACGAAATAAATGGAGTGATCACAATTAATGTCAAAACATTTGCAAGTGCAAACTTTTGTAATACAAAACGTATCGAACATCGAATACCTCTAATGTACATATACATTTAGTTTTCATATATTCTAATATGAATTGTAACAAATTTAAGTATGTGTTATCATTTCGATTCGTTAAAAATAACGAAAGAAAATAGTTTAGATTTTATTAAAATAATTTCATATGTAATTTCTAAACGAAATTCGTTGAATAATTAAAATTTTGACATTTGTTACAAACATATAGATATGCAAAAATAATCGAAATTTATTACGAATTCATTTGTATTGAATTCTTTCATTCAGATGTCAATTTTTTCTATAAAAACAGACTGGTGTTTTGTAAAATATGCCCAAGAAATGAGAATTTTTTACACATTTCTTTCGGGACTAGTAAAATACTTTAAGGCTAGATAAAGTATACATAAAGGTTTTCAAAACTGCTTACCGTTTTGTAAATACATTTTGGCAATTAAACAATATATGGCTTAAAGTTGAAATTTTGATAAAAAAAAAATATGTAAAATTCGGAACAGCGTAGTTACAACATATTTGGAAAATTCAAAATTCTCAACAAAAAAATTATTTAATAAAAAATCAAGTAAGTCACTTTTTTGCCTCAAAAAATTCCAAAATCGATTATTTTTTTAACTTTAAAATTGAAAATCGTTTATTTTTGGACCTCGTAAAGACATTGCTATGTAATATTTTAAATCTGATGTAGAATTTCATTGTTTAGCTAACTAAATTTAGAGAAAATGGGTTAAATATAGGGAAAATGGGTTAAAAACTGATATTTAAAAAAAAACCCGACCCAGAGTTTGACACAATTGTAAAATTTACATTTTTAAATTCGTATAACTCGAAAACTATAAGAGATAAATAGCACAAGCAAACAAGTTTTTTAAATAACTCACATGAAGATTTGTGGGGTCTACCTTATCTTAAAACTTAAACTCCTTATTCCTTGGCTACGCCAGATTAATTTCTAATAAAATTAATCAATTTTTCACACAGTGCAAAGCTTAAACTTAACCCTTATGTGTGCGGCAAACAAAAAAACAGCTTTTAATCTGCTGCAAGGTACCTGGGTACCTATATGAGAGTTAAGTAGAGAAAAAGCATTTTCGCACTAAATACATTGTTGGAGCGCAGTTAAGAGATATTTTATATAATTTTTCTTAACGCCTTAAGGTTTGCAAGCTACTAACAACTTCAAATAATATACTTGCAATACTTTCTTATATAAAACACGTACCCTTGGTGTGCATTTAAGGGTGTTAGAAGTAAATTGGTCTCTCAGGCAAATTACAAAAAAAGTCAAGGCGTACGGCTGCAGAAAACCTAAATTATTTGAAAGTTAGTAGTTCGCAAAAAGTTTTAGATATACAAGTTGTCAATATCAATTATAAAGCTTGGACTAAAAACGCCAAAGGTACCCGGGTACCTTGGTGCACACATAAGGGTTAATAGCGTGATGGAAAGAAATATGACAAATCGATTTTGTTTCAGTTTCTTTAGATTCCGTTTGGTCTTGTTAATTCCCATGAGATTTAGTAATATTGTTTTTTTTTTATTCTAATTTGACAACCTTTTTATATACATATATGTACAGCAAAAACTTTTCATATGATACATACCTTGTGCATCACTTTGAAGTAGTCGTACAATGACTTATTTATTATCTGTATATAACAGCTTATTTATCAATAAAATATATAGATATATATTAAGATACTTTCTTATTATTAGGGGCTACACATAGTCGCTGTTAATCGCGTTTTATTTCTATAAATATTCAATTTTAAACTGTCAACTTGAAAATAGTTTTAGGTGTATTTTACTAATTACTGTGTATTTTGCTGACAGTTTTCTGTGATCACTATAATTAAATTGTGCAGATAACACAGTTTATTGCATTTTAATAAATTGTTGATATTTCAATTTATATAGCGCTTTATTTACATAGAAGTATGTGTGTGTAGATACATATGTATGTCTATTAAATTCTATAAACACATGTAGAAATGTATGTAGATGCATATATTATTTTACATTGTATATTAGAACTGCCCTTAGAAAAGTTTAAATAATTTTAACTTTAATACAATATTACACTATTAAACGATTTTATGTAAGTTAAGCTTTTAACACTATTAGATTTATGGATTTATATTTATCCCGAATTATTTTTAGTTAAGTATCTGTGTCATTAAAAATTAAAATTATACACATCAAATTTTTAAGAGCTGGTATAATGTATGCACGAGTATGTCATGTTTTTTTATTTTTTGTGTCTGCTTGCATATGTGCTTGCCACAGCAATTGACACTAAATATTTAACTGCAACAATTGGCAAAAATATGAAAAACAAACAAAGTATATACACATTTGTTTCTATAATAAAATCCTTTTATGTTAATTTAAAAAAAAATTTTTTTGAACTAAATAAATAGTAGCATTCATTTGTATAAGCATTTGCTAAATTAAGTTGTTTTTAAATTAAAATGTTTAAATGCATGTGTACATACACTGTGTTGCATCATTATATATTGATGTACAGTTACAAACAGTTTTTTTAAAACATTTTTTTATATTATGGTTAATGATTTCTTGTTATCCAAAATTTGGGAGACCACTTCATTAATCTTAATTAATATCGCATTCTAAATACAAAAGGGTCACAATTCAAAATTTTCCAAAACTGACTGTTTTCCATAAATTAATTCAGAGTACACATCTCAAACTACTGCAAAAATTTCTTTCACATCACTATCTTCTTTAACTGGAAAAATACAGTTAAGTTTATTTTTATGTTAAGTGTGTTGCTTGTTTACGATGAATTTTTTTTTGTCTCTCCTGGAAATTTTTGTATTTTAATTTGTGACCCTTTTGTATTTAGGGTGCGATATTTTGTTAGTCTTTCATAATTATATTACATTTTATGACAAGCAAACAAAAATACTAGACTAAAAAGTAAGAGTGGATTCATCCATTTGTTCTTAACAAAACATTTTTCCGGAGAAAAGTTTTTTACTGAGAGTTTTTTGCAGCAAGATTCACCCATTTCTAACGATTTTTCTGAAAAATCAAAGCTGCCATATATGTATAAAAAAAATCTGTTATTTTAACAAGTGGTAAAACTGCGTCCGTTGATTAATTTTGCTTTGGTTTTTACGTGTGAAAAACAAATATATATTAAATTAATTAAATATTTCAAAATGTATAATTTAATTCAATTTCACAAACAAAAAACAAAATGACGATACAAATTTTATGTAATGTTGCCTTTTTACATGACACTTATTTTTGAATATTTTGTATTAATATTCCAATTTGATGGATATTTATTTATCATTAAGCCATATTTCGGAAACATATTTGTAAGGGGGCTATGAGAAATCATGACCGATTTTTACTATTTTCGCCACACTTTCTTTTTTTATCGTAAAAATAACGGTACAAACTTTAAAAAAATTGAAAGAAAAATGTTTCAAAGTTTGAAATCTAGGCGGGAAGAGCCTTCAAAAAACGTGATAATCCCGCCAAAAGCGGGATGTATGGTCATGTTAAGTATATATTTTTGTTTTGGGTTAAGTTGACATTCGATATTCTTAAGTTTAAATTTGATGCATATTAGGATATCTAACGTCTTATTGGAAATGGACCTTATATGAGGGATATGGTCAAATATATACCGAAATTGACAAAATTCTGTAGTATGATTTTTGTGTATATGTAAATTATCTATGTAAAGTTTTGAGACGGTACCGATATTTATAAGATATATAAAAATATTAATGATTTTATCGTATGTGGTCCTAATATGGGAGCTATGACCAATTATAGGCCAACCATAACAAAATTTAGTACATTCATTTATATGTCTGTCAAATTTAAACATGGTGATAATATTTATACTAGATTTATGCGTATTTAAGTGATTTTTTTAAATGTACTTTTTTATATGGGACATGGACCGAACTATAAAATTTTTTTGTGATTTCTTTTTACGTGAATTTAAATTTTATAGTCATTTATCATTCAGTCATATTTTGGGAAGATATTTGTATAAGGGCTTTATGAAATCATTGACAGCTTCTTACTAATTTCAGCACAGTATGTCCTTCTGTCGTTTAACTTACGACATGGTGAAAAATATCATATTTTGATGTAGGTTGTTACACATTTCGGTCTATAATTTTTGTTAGGAGAATTACATATTTTGTAAACTTTGCAGATTTTGGTTATGTATTTTGGACGTGAGAGTGTTTTGCCCAGACAGCCAGACGGTCGTAGCTCAACCGACATAGAATTCCAGAAGGATTAAGATTAGATATATTTTTTTGGTGGTTTTCAGGGTTCCAATAGGTCTTTATTTTGGGAGAAACAGGGAATGGGTTCTAAGCGAGACAAATATGGCCTGGGGAAACCGTACGGACTGCCGAGTGTCAAGGACTATATGGCCGGCGCTTAGGAAGTCCGACATGGAATCGTTACTGGGCGAGAGTAAGGGCTGCGTAAGAACCATGATAGGCGTTATCACGGGCCATTGTATGATAGGTAGAATGGCAAGGATAATGGGATCTGACTTGTCAGACATGTGCGGGTTGTGCGAGGACCCAGAGGAACTGGAGACGATCGAGCACATTCTGTGCCCTTGTCCCAGGTTACAAGTTAGCAGGTTGAGGTGGCTAGGCAGTAGATACATAGGCGAATTAGGGGATGTCTCGGGTTGTAAGCTCGGGGATCTCAAAGGATTTGTAATGAATATGGCCTGGCTGCGCAACAGGGGAAAGGACTCTGTGAGGGCTTAGGCGTTTCGCAGTTGGAACGCTCTAAGTGTCTCATATCATTTTCGAAAGGCATCACAATGGACCGTATTTGTCTCTGGGTGTTGGTGTAGGGACAACCTCACACCGACCTTCTAACCTAACCTAACCTACATTTACTACTCATGGTGATGGAGGTTATAAAAAGGAGAACTGAATTGAATATTGGTATTTTAAGTTATTATAATTTCAGTGTATTTATAGTTTTGAAACACTAATTAATTTCTTTATACATTTTTTAAAGATAAAATAAAAAATAATGAATTTTAAAATAATAAATATAAATAATATTTGTTTTTTTTTATTTATTTCACATGCACGTGGGTTAAACTGTTTTAATTTTTCTTTAAGTTACAAAATTGAGAAAAATGTTATGTATGTAAAGTTATGCAACGCAGTCTATTAGGTCGAGCTTTATTATATTTGACTTTGCCAACTACTTTAAAGCAAAAATATATAATAAATTTTGAATTCGCAACGTCGTTTACCCCCAATATAGTCGACAAAAAACTTAAATATTTTTGCCTTTTCCTTTTCAAAATCGCATTCATTGCAATTGCGCATTTCCTTTATCCATATCATAATTTTTAATTAAAAATAAAACACAACTTTATTATTATTTTCATTTCATTCACTTTAAATAATTTATTTTCTTTGTTTTTCCTTAATTTAGAATTATTTTTTTTTTCTTTCTTTAGAATTAAGCTAATTTAAAAACTATTTCTTTAAATATATATTTATATATAATTCGCTTAAAATTAATTTCACTAAACATTTTTTTAAGTTTTTTTTTTTTTTTTTTTTTTTTTTTTATTTTAAGCCAATTAATAATATAAAAACCATATCGAAAAAGGTTTGGTAAATAAAGTAACAAATTTGTTTGTATAGATCATATACATATGTATGTAAATGTAGAAATAAGTGATGACAATATTAAGTACACAAAATTATAAAGTTAATTTTTGTTTGTTGTTAATAATAATTAATTAATATGATATAGATTTCTCAAAAAGATTCGTTTCATTGCCATCGTTTTATTTTTGTGTGTATTTAATTTGTTTAAATATTGTTAAGTTTTCTTTTTGTATTTCAATTATTGTATAAAATTCATTAGTGGATGTTTTTAGTTAAATTTGTTTTATTTTTATTTTTAATTTTTTTAATTATTTTATAGTCCTTGTTAATAATATTCATTATAAACTTAACGATTAAATATACATAAAAATCTATGAATATATTTAAATATGTGTATTTTATATGTAAATTTATTTATTTATAATTACTTACAAATGTACAAACACCGTTTTTTTTTTAAATAATATTTGTTTAAGTTTACTTTATCTACAAACATTTACAGTGTGTTAGTTATTTTTGTTTTGTTTTATTAATAACTTTTTTCATATTAATTTTTAATAACTAATTATTATTAATATTTTTTAAGCTATTATAGCTATTAAATACTCTATTGTTGCTCACAGTTTGAATTATTTAATTTTAATTTTTTAATTTATTAGTCTACATATACATACATAGATACATTAATTTCATTTTTTATATGAAAATGGTTTTTATTTAATGTTATATAAATACTTACAATACGTACATATGTATACTTATGTTATTTATTTACAAATAATACCAAACAATAAAGTTTTAAAACATTAAAATTTGTAGGATAAATAAATAAAATATTAAAAATTTGTTATGGTTAAAAGGTTTATGAATTGAAAAGTTAATATATTTAATTAAAAATAGAATATAATACTGTTAAAAATTACTGCATTTATACTTGTACTATACTTACATATACTCGTATTTCACTTTACATTTCCATTGAATAATTCAATTTGTTTTAACAGATTTAAGCTAACTTCATACCTCACAATATTGTCAGAACAATTTTCAGAAAATGTCTAAAAATCTTGTGAACTTACAATTTTTGTCTTCCAAAGTTGCCAGAAGAAGTATTTTCAGTATATTATAAGAAAAAAATCTTGTCAGACATATGATAAACATCTGAACAAATTGTTTGCCATTGTAAGATAATTGTCAAAAACTTTTTAGTGTCAGATATGCAAAGTTTATGCATTTGACAATAGTAACAATGTCAGAGAAATTATCTCTATTTGCAACTCTGGATATAAGTACGTATGTATGTACAATACAAATTTGTTTAACAATAATATGTAGTTAAAAACAAGTAAGAGTGCTATATTCGGATATGCATAATTATATTATATACATATTATATACATACTATATATTATATTAATACACTTTGTTTGATATTTTTTTTTTTTTGACTAAATTTTAAGAGGTTGTCTCCGATTTTTGCTCATATCTCCCTTATTTATTGACGGATATTGCTGATTTTAAATAGCAATCTTCTCGCAACCATGTCTGACAGAATTATTGAATATTTGGATCCCGAAGATGTCTGGGGTCTTCAGAAAATTGATTTCAACAGACAGACAGACGAACATGGCTTAATAGACTCCGGTAGCTATAAGGATCCAGAATATATTGTGGAAATTACAAACGATATGACAAACTTATATATACCCTTCTCATGATGGTGAAGGGTATAAAAAGTGAAAGAAATTTATGATTTGAATTGAAGAAAATAATTCAATTTAATGAATCCTGTATCATAGAGTGTAGCTATTAGCAAATTGAATTGAATTTTTATAGTTTGTCTCCAAGATGCTCTGAAGGCGACAAAAAAATCAAGGCTGAAAAAAGTATCCTACCGCAAAAAGGTAAAATCAGTGCGGTCACATGAAAGTATTATTAAACTTATCGAGAAAGTTGAAGCCCAGCGAAGTTTATGGGATGTTGCCTATTGGCAACCCAACTCCAGTTTGGTTGCTATACATAATCGACCCATACGAAGACGTCGCAAATACCATTCAGTTAATTATATTATTTAACCTAACTTTGCGGTGTTTTTTTTATTATTTTGTCGTCATCTTCGCTACTTTTAAGTATATGCAGCTAATATTTTTTCAATTGCTGTTTTTTGTTCCATGAGAATATTAAACATGTTTAAAGACAAACACAGTTCTGGCAATGGCCGCCAAACAAATTTTACAATTTTTCCATACAAAAATCTGACAACCGTGTGTACGGACAATTTCTGTTTACAGATAAATTTATTATGTGACAATTGTCTGCCAATCAATTTGTAAGGTTTTCTTACAATTTTCTGAACTGACAATTTACCTTTTACTAAAAATTTTTAATTTTTAGTTCATTACCAGCACATTTCCAGCTTTGACAACATTGTAAGATCTGACAACTGTCTGTGCTTAGCTTTAGCTAAAAATATATAAGAAACTGATGCTGATATCTAGTAAATTAAATTAAGTAATTAGAAAATATTTATCATTTAGGTGACAATATACAATATTCAAGTTTGTTTAAGAGTGAACATATATTGAACTTTCGTTGTTGCATACTGCTTGTAATATTCTTTAACCCTTATAAAGACTCATTTTGTTAAAATTGTTTTGATTTCAGAGTTTTAAAAGATAATGAAATAACTCGAAAGCAGTTAATATATTAAAACATGTATTTGCTTAAAAATTTCTAATAATTTTCAAACACACAATATTTTAGTTGACTTCGAAAATGTTTGCTAATTACCGTTCAGTGAAATGTTTCAATATTTTTAAACTGTGTTAAAGGTCTTATAAAAACTTATATGTCTATTTAACGATTTATTTAAGCTTTACAAAGGACAACATTTGTGTGGAATTACTTAAAAAATTTTAATTCAGCGAATTTCTAGTAAAACGCAATTACCTAGTTCAACGGCACATTTTGCTTTTTATATTTACTTAGAATTTTCTAATATTATGACTGAAAACACGCAATTAATTTCCTACAAATTCAGATTTTACATTTTTTAATTCTTTTTGCTAAACAATTAGTTTCTGTGAATTTGAATATAAGAAGTTGATTTATATAGTTATTTCTTAATTGAATTGAAATATAAAGAAAAATTATGCATTGATTGTCATTTTGAAGGATCTAAAGAAAAATGCTTAACCCATTAACGCCGGATGGGTAGAAAAATACACAAAAATAGAGCTGTTTTTAAAAAAACTCTAGCTAAAGTCAGGTGCGAGGTATTACAAACCTGTTTTCACTGACAGATTGAGGAAGGATGGAACTAATTAAAAAAATTGGAGGGTCATATAGGGTCATGTATTGGTGGGAAATGAGCGAGTCAAAAATTAGCAATTTTACAAAATCAAAAACTTTGAACGTCAATGGCTTTGGAAGATTTGAGGAATTGACTTCACGAAAACCATCTTAGTGCCTTAGATGTCCTCTATCATAAACAAAAATATAACAGGGATAGGACCACTCGTTTGGTTTACAGGTACGATTTTATGGCATGGGTATTTAAATACCCACTTAGGCATTCAAGGGTTCTAAAACACATGAAATATGACTTTTATTTTTAAATTAAAAAGGAGTTTTTTGTAGCGTTTTTTGTAGGAATTCAAAAAAAAAATAATTTTATTATATTTACATATGTACAGGGTGGGCCAACTTGGACTGACTGATTTGAAATGCTTATAACTTTTGCATTTTTAATTTTTTTTAATTTTTTTTTTGCAGATAATACAGAATTTTATAAAATTTCATAATGTCATCATACTCAGTGGAAGAACGTGTAAAAATTGTTGAATTTTATTATGCTTCCGGATGATCAATTGTTACAACACAAAGAAAATACCGTCAGCATTTTAATACTGCAAAGGCTCCCAGTGTAAACATGATAAGAAGCTTAATGACCCGTTTTGAGAATTTGGGTTCAGTGGGTAATGAACCACGAAGAAATGTTGTTCGTCCTGTTCGCACTGAACAAGCTATAGAAGCTGTACGAGAAAGTGTTCACACGGATGCAACTGTGTCTACTCGTCGACGAGCTACTCAATTGAACATCTCCAGAACATCGCTACGACGTATTCTAAAAGTTGATCTGAAGATGTTTCCATATAAAATTCAATTGGCCCAAGAATTATTGCCGAGGGATGCACCACAACGGCTACAATATGCCAATAGATTGATTTTGCTAGCTACAGAAAATGACAATTTTTTGGATAATCTGATTATGAGCGATGAAGCACATTTTCATTTAAATGGATATGTGAATAAACAGAACTGCCGAATTTGGGGTACAGAGAGTCCAAGAGCATTGCATCAGCGACAATTACACCCTGTCAGATGCACTGTTTGGTGTGGAATCATGGCTGATAAAGTTATTGGTCCATATTTCTTCGAAAATGAGCTTAATGAACCACAAACCGTCTCTGGGGTGGTATACCGGACCATGTTGGAAAATTTTTTACGTCCGATAGTTCTCAATAATCGTAACATATGGTTCCAGCAAGATGGAGCTACAACTCATACCGCAAGAGCCACAATGGCACTTCTGCGAGAACTTTTCGAAGACCGAATAATTTCAAAAAATGCAGATTTCGCGTGGCCACCTCGTTCTCCAGATTTGACGGCCCCAGATTTTTTTTTGTGGGGTTTCTTGAAGGAACGAGTTTACGTCAACAAACCACAAAATATTCAGGACCTAAAGCAGAATATTCGCACAGAAATTGCTCAACTGCAGCCAGAAACGTTGCGCAACGTAATGCAAAATGTATTGAGTAGAGCCATTAACTGCCAACAGGAAAATGGACGCCATCTAAAAGATGTAATTTTTCATACTTAGCATAAAAAAAACTAATAATTCATACTTTAATTTGCAACAAAAAATAAATAAAAAAATTTAAAAACACAAAAGTTATAAGCAGTTCAAATCAGTCAGTCAAACTTGGCCCACCCTGTATATTGATAATTACATGTCATGGAAGAGACTTCCCAAAAATGTGTTCATTTCTTTAATTGAAGTTACGAAAACAGGAACATTTTTTTGTCCAGCATATTCATTTGTACTTTCGACGGTCATATTCATGACATCTTCATCAAAAAAACATTCCCGAACCTAACGAAACCAGAAATTTCTTTAAGGATTTGTATACAACGAAGATATTGCACACAACATCCCAATTTTCTCGTACAATGCTTTTTGGGCATTCTCTTCAATTTATTCCATTTAGGTTTATTTTCCACTAGGACACGACCTTTTGACTTCGATGTAGATGGTTGGGGATCATTGTCTGTATCCATTGGAACATTGTTTGTATCCACGAATTCAGGAACCACTGGTAGATTCACATTATCATCCTCATAAATGTACTCAATCTCAAAGTGGCCAGGTATTTCGTTGGGAAATTGAGTTTTGTTGTGAATTATTTGGAGATTATCATCTATATCTTCATCGTCCCTAATGTCATCAACCTTATCCGGTGGAGTAATCAAAAACTTGATTTGTTCTGCATTATGTCCCACATCATTGTCTTCCTTGTCACTAGTCCATCCATCTATTTCTGCTTGTAGCTCAGTTACAGTTAAAACTTTACGACGGGGCAACATTTTTACAGAATTAAAAAATCTTATTGCAAAGAATTTCACTTACTAGAGCTAAAAATGGGGAAGTTCCAAATTCTTTTATAAAAAACACACCACATATTTAAATTTAGACAAACACACTACACATATCGCATACTTTGTTTTCATGTCACATATTGAAGTATAATAAAAATTAATAAACATATCAAATATTCATCAAAACATACAACAGATATGTTTATTGTTGCTGGTTTCAAGTTAATACCTTAAACAAAGAAACATTTATTTTAGAACACGTTAATGCATAACGCCCTTATTCAAAAACGATTATTAAATTTAAAAAACGTTTATTAAGCAAATTTTTATATGCAAATCGGTCTTAATAAACGTTTGTTAAATTTAATAATCGTTTCTGAATAAGGGGGTAAGTGTGTAGAAAAATACCCAAAGGCCAAAGCTTCGTGTGTGACAGAAAAAAATAATAAAAAAAAATACCACGTCAATATAAATGCCCTAAATACTAACTGTGTGAAATTTCATCAAAATCGGACAACGGAATCGAGGGTCTGGCTTTAATGGGTTAAGTTGATATTAAATAAGACAATCTATAATCATACTCAACTGCATGTTCTGCAGACAAAAAATATAGTTTTATAATTTTTACAAATGCGTTGTTGTTTTTTTTAACAATATTATGGTCACTGTAGTTATTCATATAATTACGGTAATTGTAAAATTTTAATTAAACTTAAAATTAAAATTTCATAAAATTTAAAGTCAATATTTTCTGAGTTTCTTGCAGTACTGAACACCAATTTTTTAATTATTGATAATATAAAAATTCACTCATAAACTTATCTAAATGTATTTAAATTAAAAATTTATTTATATTGCTCAAAATAAAACAATATAAAAAGCTTAATTTCAGTATAAATATTTAAAAGAATATATAAAATCTTTAAAAGAGGATTGATTGTAATGATATTCAAATCCATAAAATATGCTACACTTTTTAATATCTTAATAATGCATATAATATGATATGGCCTTTTTTATTTAATATATGTAGATTGTACATTGTACATTAATTAACTAAATATATTTAAATAGATATTTTTTTTTTGAATGAATGTTATTTTTATACGAACAAGTGAATAAAATCAACAAATTGGCAGTTTTTTTTATCTATATAAAAAACGAAGATATGTTTTGATATGTTTGTAGATATAACTGTGTAATTATAAATGTGATTCCTGCAACATTTGTCTAGTTGTATTATAATAAGGTTCCTGTTTAAAATAAAAATCATTTTATTATTGAAAAAGAAATAAAAATAATAATGTTAGCAATAACAAATAACATTAAAATAACTATATTGCTTCATTTTAATATAGATAATAATAAAGTCATGCAAATATGAAGAAATCTGTTAAATTGAAAAAATAAAAATAGCAGAAATATGATTTTAATTAAATTTAAATTAAATAAACAAGCAGGTAGAAAAAATATATATAGAAAATTAAATTGAAATTGTAATGATAAAAAAAACAATAAATATGCCACATCAAAAATAAAGTAATTAAAGTGTTTTATCCATAATGAATATTGATACAAATAAATTGAGAATGAATTAAATGATAAAAATATGTGTATAATAAAAAAATAAACATTTGCTCAAATATGCAGCAATATTTGTGGCAAATGAATTTCACAAATATACTGATTCATCAAGTTTTTTTTCATAATTCTGTTGTTATATTTATTGAAATGCAAATGTATACATCTTATTATTATACTCTTGGACAACTTTGATATTACGTTACTCCTTAAAGTATACTTTGACAATTTGAGTGATTTTGATATGTAGCTGTAGACTAGAGTTGGAAATACATACTTATCTATGTATTAAAGAGCTGCATTCTAAAGCACACTACTTCCAAGCCGCGTATTTCAGTGTAAACATTATCAACAAAACAAGCATAACAAAACATGACTCTCACAGAAACAAAACAAGCACCATTCGAAAAGTTTCTCTCTATAGTTTTGTTAGTGCTTATATGTTTAAATGAAGTAGAACATCAAAACAAAAACAGACAATGAAATAAAAAAAATCATAAATTACACCAAAAGCATCGAGTACACTAGAAGAAACACAAAAAAGCGTAAAAATGTCAACAGGAGTGTTATTAAATAATATCATTTATTTTTATTTGTTTTGTGTTGTTTTATTTGTTTTCCCAAATGAGAATTCAAAAAAAAAATTATTTTTGTATACGAGTACATGCGATTTTTTATGTTTATTAAAAATTCAAAAGTTTCTTTGCAAGTTTGTCTACGAATTATTCAAACATGTTTTGAATGTTCCAAAATAGTTTTGATGTTCTACTGCATTTTTTTTTCTACTTCAGCCTTGTTCTATTTTAACATTGTTTTGTTGTACTTGTGTTCTCTTCTTCAATGTTTTGATCGTGAAACAAATAAATATTTTCGGAAGTATGAGTTTTGCAATGAGCAAGTAATACATACACACTAATTGCAATTTCATGAAATGCTTGTAAGACATTTTTGTTGTGTTTGTGCCGCAGTTTAGTATGTATAGGAAACCACACAATATTAAGCGATGATAATAAATTTCTACAATTGCCATAAACTCCTCCTAACAGAAATTCGTTGAAAACAGCTGGCCATCGATTTCTGTAAACATTTAGACGTTCTCATCACTAAGCAGGTTATACAGTGTGATCATTTTAGAATTTTTGAGGCTAAATTTCATATTTTAATATGATTTATCTGCAAAATTTTACATTTGGTATCCATGTTTAGTATATTCTTGATGATATGTTTAGCACTTTTTAGCCTTTTAAAATTTTAAAAATACTAATTTATTTCCTGTATATGCTTGTAAATAAAAAAAGAAAAACTATATAAACATTTAAAAGAATAAATGACAAATTTATCATCAGATGTAATTAAAACTCCTTCAAATGGCAAAACTCAACTGAAAAAATTTGTATGCCCGCTTGTGAGCACATAAAATCATAATACGTTGTATGAAATGGGCGCTACATGAACAATTATGAAAAAAATTTGTGGCATGACTTCTGAGAATATAAATATTGCTTGTGTTAAAATGTATCTCAGTATAAAAACCCTTGAAAAATGTATGCATGTGAAAGTGATTATCAGAAGTCGGTCTTATATGGGAGCTATGAGTCCGACCGAAATCGAGCCGAAACTAGTATTCGACCTAATCCGAAACAAACCGAAACTTTTAAAATATAACATTAATTTGCAAAAAAAAAAAATAGGAAATTTTTTAATTTTAGTAATTTAGTTTTAAACCTATCAAGCAGCTGAACTTTTTGAGATCTGGTCACACTGATGTTATACGATTAATGCTTAATGTTATAAAAGTAACATAAATCTTTAACGTTAACTACTCAATCTCAAACGGTTGTTTATTTTTGCATTTATTTTTCATGGTAAATTTCAAATTTTTTAAGAAATCGTTTGGAAATTACAAAATTCATTTAGAAAAGTGAAAAAATTTTTCTATTGTTACTTTGACGAATTGAATGAGATGAGATATAAGTTTAACAACAGGCTATAATTTTTTTGATTTTTAAATGTTTTAAGAAAATGTGTTTGTAATTCAAGTATATAGAAAAACATTTTGCAAACTTAAAAAACAAACTTTAATATATAGATGCTATACAGAGATGTTTCCAGTTTTAGAAAAAATAATTATTATTGTCATATAACAGACAACTTTCAGCAATATTTCTAAATTCTATAGAAAAATGTTTTATTGAACATAACAATGTTTAATAAGATAGTTAGAATAATTCTTATTTTCCTTATAATCTTAATTTTTAAGTTATTTAGTTTTTTTTAGCCTTTTGAAAATCAATTAGGGCTTTAGTATCGTAGCTAATGACAACCATAAGTTCATACGATTTAAATTTCTTACAGCATTTCAATTTGTGCCTAAAATTATGCAAAATATAAAACTCAACCACAAAAAACCTAAATTTAAATCATTGGCAAACTGAAACTTCTTATTGATTAATTAATTTTTTTAAACAATTGTTACTTAAAAAAATTTAAACAATATATTTTTGCATTATATTTAACAGTCGTAGTAGCATAATAATAGTAGTAGCAACAAATACAACAATATTTGTTGATTTTTAAAATAAACATTAAATTACATGTTAATATTACTATACAATTCATTCAATATTTTACAAAAAATTATTTATATACTATAATTACAATATTATACATAAAACATACAAATAAGTTGTTTGTTTTAAATTTTTTATTGTTAAATGACAACAGCAACAAACATTCTTTGTTAACAACAGAGAGAGAGAGATAGAGAGTGATTTTATATACAACTTTCCTGTATGCGATTTGATGTTGTCACCACTTCCGGTCGAAATCTATATTCACTTATTGACGATGTAACCGATGGATTGTTGGGACTTAATAGGCTGACTTCCATGGGTTGCGTGGTGGGATGATATGATGATAATGACGATGATGTTGTAGGCGTACTACTATAAGGCAAACCCACACCCAATGGTGGACTACACGTGGTAATGCCTTTTTTATTTAAGGTTGCATAACTCTGCAGCGCAAGCAAGAAATGTAAGAAAATTGTAGAAGAAAAATAGAAGTTTAAGCATAATGTGATGAAAAGTATTTTTTAGTTTATAATGACATTGACCAACATGATTAATATGAAAAAACTGCAGTTTTATTGTATATACAAGCTATGCGAAATATATTTAAATATAAAATCTTATTTTCAACCAACTTTTGTTACCATTATTATGTGTTTTATTATTATCCTTTTGTAGTATTTACTACTTTAATGTTTTTGTTGACTTGAATATTTGTATGAATGAGCATGAGTATGTATTAAGGCTATTTTAATCAGTAGTGTAGTAGTAGTGTTTGTTTACAAGTATTTTTGTTTTTACAACATTGTTTTTTTTTTGTCTTCTTTTGTTTCTATTATAGTTTATTTTGTGTTTTTGTTTCTCTTGCTCTTTTTTATATCTTGTTGATTTGTATATACCACATACATATATAAAACAAGGGCATACAAGAAGAGAGTAGAATAACGCAGGCAGTTTAGTAAGAGAACAAAACTTTATACCATTGTGCATTATTTTTTGTTTTGCTGTTTTAATTCCCTGAAGCTATTATATGGCAAATGAAATGTGACCATGCATTTTACAATAAATGTATCTGGTTTCTTTTCATATGTGTGTTTGCGACAACAATGAAAAATATACTTTATAATAAACAAACATTAATAAATATAATTTAAGATAGACAGAGTTATTTCAGTTCTTATATTTTTCCTAAAACACACTTTTTAATTCGAAAGCAACTAATGGGCAAAAGTCAGTTATTTGCTGTCTGAAGATTTTGTAAAATCTTATTAAAAATACAAAAGGATTTATTTAAATTATATTCTATTCACAAATATAAATTCGGCTGATAATGTATTTTCTCCTATTTTTCAAGGAAAATAAACATTGCCGTCTATTGTTTTTATGTGGATTATTCAGATGGTCGGATATATAGGTACTTTCAGGAAATATCAAATAAATTATAAAACTATTGAAAGATTTTTAATAAAATATAAAAACATTAATCGCCATCTCATAGGCTTTAAAACTTATGAAATTCTTTGATTTGGCGAGATTAATCTGGTTTTTAAAAAGTTTTATCAAGTAAAAAATACATATAAATATGTATATGAGTGGATTTCGCACTACCCACCGAACTAAGTATTCAAAAATTGTATCAGCAACAACTTTTACGCAAACATTTCTCATAAAACATTCATGAATGACTATCGCCAACAATTCGAACACATTTTTATTTTCTGGCCCTCATTCTAAAATCAATCAATAACGAAAGATTTGCAATATTGATCAAACATTTTTTTATTACATTCTTTATTTTAAAAATTTTCTGCAATTACATATTTATAAGTTTTATTCGGTGTTGTGATTATCTAATGTTGTGATTGGGAGCGTATGAGCAATAAATGATAGTGCGTTAATTGCTTATAACGTATTCTTCTCTGAACTTGTGAAAATTGAATTTAAGTGACACAAAAAATAGAGAATATTTCAAATATTTTTTATTTGGAAAACTAAATAAATTACTGTACTCGTGGTGAATTATTAAGAAATAAAATTTACAATTCAGGAAAAGATAATCGTATACTCCAAAAATACAGATGACAAGTCTCTTGCTAATACAATAGAGACGATCATAAACTACTAGGAGAAACACCACACCAGAAATACTAAAAAAAAATTGAAAAAAGGAATTTCATGCGAAGTAAAAACTGAATGTTTGATGCATGAAGCCGTTTCTTCTGGTTACATGATACCCTGCATCTAAATATTAGACCAGCTATGTTCTTGAAATCCTTTTAACAAAAAAGTTTAAGTGTCTATTTTTAACGATAGCAATTTTATTAGTCAGTTGTATTAATATACCAAAATTGCAGGCTTGAAGAAGCTGCCCAAACAGACCAATACCAAAATATAGCACGGAATAACTCCAACTAGATATATAAATCAAGGAATTCATTTGAAAATAATAAATATTTAGAGTTGTTTTAATATGAACAGGAGTAACCTGAATGATGGAAAAAGTCCAAAAATTACTGCATCCTAGATTGTCGTCTACAATTTAGGATTAAAAAAATGAATTATAAAAACATTTTTAAATTCACCACACATGATGTTGAGAGGATGAGTCGAAAGTCGGTTTTATAGACATAAATATGGCTAAATATTTTCCTTCCTAGTCTTACTAAAATTATACTTTACTATGTTTAAATGGTTTAAACAAACTTTAAGATATTTAAATGAAATGGTAATTTCTCTGTATACTTTTGTTCATTCTAAATTACTTAAATCGTTATTATCCGCCTTAAAAATATATAAGTATATGTATATATCAGTTGACTATCCAAATATTTAGGCAATTTTTATATGTGTTTGTATTTGTTATTGTTTTTACTTTTCATCTATAGCAGCAGTTTTATATATGTATAGTATATATATATTCATAAGTAGCACACCATGTATATACAGTTAAACTATTTGCATTTCAATTTATATATATGTATATACTATAATATTTCTTTTTCAATTTTGTTATTGTTATTTACTTACAATTTGTTTACTTGGCCTAAATGTGTAATGCAGCACCTCATTGCCAACACCAAGGCTACCATTATTACTTTTTAATGAACCTAAACTAGATACACCATCCGCACTGCTTAAAGCTGAACCATTTGTTATCCCAATAATACTCCCACTACCCATTGTTACGCTGCCATCTGTAACAGCATCTGTTGTGCAATAGTCACGTTGCAGTAGTCGCGCTGATGGACTACGGAATATAGGTGAAGCCAGCATTGACTTCAATGGACGTTTTTCTGTAATTAAATTATGTAAAAAGATACGAAAGTGTATTAATTAAAATGAATTCCATATTATTTAGTTATCATATTATATTTTGTTATTTTAAATAGCTTTTTAATAAGGAAGACCGTGAAAAAGATAAAAATTATTTTACTTAAATTAGCAATTTATTTATTTAAATATATTGTTTTCTACATTAATGTATTAGTTCATATTATATAAATTTTGGCAATATAATTGATCATAAATGATGTTATAGCTATGAAAATTCTAACTTAAACCAACTTCATCAAGCATCATATGTTTGTAGTAAGATCAAGCTGTGGTCATATTAATATTATGATTGTGCAACATGCAACATTGATTGTGCAACAATCATAATATGGGAGTAACCACAATATAATGCTATTGTGTTTGTACATGACCTTATTATGGCTGATGTGGAATCATATATATTTTGCTACTGTTATGATTATAAAATGATCGTTGGAATATATCACGACAATTTAATAGAAACCATAAAATCCAATCATATTATGATCACATGTATGATCACCACAACCATATTCTTGTTTTCACAAAAACTGAGTATTTATAGAATTTTTAATTAAAGTTGGCTATCGTTAGCATTAACGGTAGGTCAAGAAAAATATCCTTTCAGTTCAATACAGTCACTAATATTCAATAAAAATTTTAGTTATGAAAATCCTAATTTCCTCCTCATTTCAACTGAGTTCATTGCAATTAACAGAAGTTAAATTGTTGTTTATAAAAAGAAACGCAGTCACTGAAATAAACACAGAACTGTTACCGAAATAATGCAAATAAGCCTTACCATTTTATCATTTTAACACTTAAAACTGTTGCTTTTAATTGAATAGCATCTACATGTCTACGTTATTGGACTGGTAACAGACATATAGTATTATGACACAAATATAAGCCTCTATATTTATTTGAGTTAAGAAAGTACTTTTTGGCACTAAATTCAATGTATACAATTAACAATCCCTAACTAGCAAATTCTGGCTAAAATTTTCAATATATTTCACAAAATAACTGAATTAAAATTACATTTAAAAAACATTAAACACAGAAAAAAGTTTACGGCATAAAACTACTTGTCAACAAGCTGGCAATGAATGGTGTCAACAATGTATACAAATATTTGCCAAAATTCCAGCAGCAACAATTTTTCTAACCAAAAAATAGTACAACACAATAAGCATTTATTTAACATTGCAAGCAAAACACAAATAAAATTTAAAGAATAATAAAGCTAAAAAAATAACCTTTGGCATTTATTTGTATATTGATTTAAATGTTATAAATGCAAAATCCACACAATTATACAACTTACCATATTGATTTGGTATAACATCAGGATCAGTATCATCGCCTTCGGGCGGATCACCCATTATTTGCGGCGACTGACGGTGATGACTTTGTGTTGTTGACCTTAATGTTGATGTATCCATGACACCAATGCCAATACTGCCACCCGATGGCGATGTACCACCACCACCAATTTGTAATTTACCATCGCCATTTGACTGCAATAGACTATGATGGGCCTGATGATTATTTTGTTCATAATGATTATGATGATGATTGGGCTGTAATGAATCTAATTGACAATCGGCGGGTATAGATAATTGAGTGTGTTTTGTTGGTTTTAAATTGTTGTCATTTGCTCTGAGTAAGAAAGAAAAATATTTTATATTAAAAAGATGTGTAAATGTGTATGTATCTAGCATATAAGACACGACTTGCAAATAACACAACAGTATAAATATAATTGTTGTGTATATAATGGACCTTGAATATTATAGCAAAACAATTTTCAAATTATATAGATTTTAATTTGCTATTTATAAGAATTTATGTAGCAAAAAGAAAATGTGACATCTTAGAATACAACATGATGTATACTCATCAAAATGTATAACATTAAATAAATTAACCCAAATTGAAAAAACAGCAATAACAAAATAAGTATGAAAAATATTGGGTGTTTGCTGTGTTTGGTATAATGTTACATTACACCATCATTACTAGCACAACCCCATGCAAAACCAAACTTTCTCCCAATATCTGGCCGTATGAATGCTAAGCGCTGACATGCCATGTCAAAAATATAACCTTGAAACATTAATAAGCAAATGGTCCTTTTTTGTTTCTTTTTTTTTTGTGTTTTTTTTTTTTTTTTCTTTTTATAACCTTCACCACCAGAAGTGGTGATTGAGGTTTGTCATTCCGTGTGAAAACTTCATAATATTCACCTGAGAGCCAAAAAAGTATAAATATATTCCTGATCCTTATGAAATTGAAAATCAGAACCAGATATATGAACAAGATGTGAGGCAACCTATATATATATACATACATATGTATATATTTTATATTTTTTACATTTTTTTAAATATATTGTAGATACTACTATAACATTTTGTACACATTATTTCTATGATAAAAACAGCAAAACATGATGAAAATAGTAAGAATAGGTCCATGATTTCTCATAGCCCCATACAAATATCTTCCAGAAATATGACTGAAAGATAAATGCCTATAAAATTGCAATTCATATAAAAAGTACACACAAAAAAACTTTGTTTGGTTCGATCCAATTTAGACTATAGACCCCATCCACTTCCAAAATCCACTTAAATACGTATAAATCTGGTATAAATAATGCTACCAGATTAAAATTCGATATAAGTTATCCTTATAGATATATAAATTGTTGTACAAAATTTTATGATGGTCAGCCGATAATTGGCCATAGCTCCGAAAAAGTTATTAATGTTTATATATATGTTATAAATATCGGTACCGCCTCAAAACTTTACACAGATCATTTACATATATACAAAAATTATTCAACAGAATTTTGTGAATTTCGTAATATATTTGACTATATCCCCACTTCAGAAATTCACGTTAATATTAATGCGTATTTAAAATAAACCATTATTATGTTGAAATTCGATGTGGAATATTCTGATATGCATAAAATTGTCTGTTCCGAAATTCAAGAAAACCGGGCCATGATTTGATTTATTCGAAACAACTTTTATACAGATATGAAATTTTTATTCATATCGGTTATACGGCAATTATGCTACTGGATTTTATAGCTGACAGTCATTAATTGGAAATAGCTCCTATTACTGACCATACAACTCTTTTACGTTTTAGAGATGAAATTCGGCCAAAAAATAAGCCTTAAGTACATTGAAATTACTTTACTGAATACTGGATTTAGAAGCTATCATTTCATAATTGGCCCATTTCTATCATATCACCCATAAATCGCTTGTAAATGAAGTTATTGAAATCAAATTCATCTAAACCGAATCTTACATTATAGTCTTACCCTTTTTTATACTCTGTTTCTTAAGTTTAAATTTCGTTTTCTTAATAATGGCAAGCTAAATTAGACATTTCTGATGATGGCAGGGTCGAAAATGCATTCCAATGTGTCAATTGCTTAAAAAAATTATTTTACAATGGAGTTTTTTGAATTATTAATTAAAATGAAATCACGTCAAATATAATTGTCTCTAGTAATTTTATGAATTGTTAAATTACACTTAAGGTTGTTATAAAAATCAGACAAAGTCTGTAAATAATGGTAAAAATTGGTAATATTACATCAATTGTAAATGGTCAAAACTGGACATAATTTCAAAACATTTAAACAAAAACAAATATATTACTAAATTGCCTTAAATTGGCAATATATAAAATGCTAAAACAATTTGCGCTAAGACTAAATCAAAATCCCGAAATTAATTTTTTAACCAGTGTAATTTTTGGATTTTGTTATTATATTTCGGTAGAGGGTTTTTAAGATTCGGCTCAGCTGAATATTTAATTCTACCTTGTTTGCTTTCAATTCTTATTGTTGTTATTGCTCGTTTTGCTTCATTTCTGTTTTTGCTAGCCATCGTAGCGTTAACTCTAGACTATTAGTTTATGCTTCTATCCTCAAGATATATGTGTTTGGTCAAGTGTTGCTACAAATATTAAATGTTTCCTTTGCTTTCATCATTTTGTTTTAATTATATTTCCGTTCTGTTTCATGAAACTCGTAGTCGAGTATTCGATTACTTTTAATTAAATAAAATTGTCCTCCAAAAACTTCAAAATGTTTTCTGAAGTGTATATTTTAAATTTTTTAGGCTAATAGGGGGTGTGGGAAGTACCAGCTGATATGGCAGGAAAGTAAAGTAATACATTTTTAGCTATTTTTAACTAAGGAATTTTCTGCGACATAAAATATAGGGATGTACAAATTGTCATAGACTCTTATAGTTCTACGATGATTTCAGAATAAAAATAATTTTTTAGATTGTTGTTAGAATATAATGCAGATTTCTTCTTTATTTCTATTGTGCGTGTTCACTCATGAATTTTGTAATGAGAATTAGATTTATTGGTTGACACCAATATATAGATGGATTGAAATGCTGTTCATTAGCTAACGCAACCCGTTACAATAAATGCATGGATTTTGATAAGAGAAAATTCGTAGAACTTATTTTTGCATATTATAAAAAGTGCTAACATATTTGATGATCTGTTATGTTGTGAGAACTCTAAATAATAGCTCAGGATTGCCTTACAAAATCAAATACGTTGCTATAGTATTATATAAATTGCAATACTAATAAATTTTTGTGCTTTTATATTCAGTATCCTTAATTATGAGGTTGGAACACATTAAACAACATTTTAACATTTCTGTAAAAATCTCTAATTTAGCATGTTATAAACTCATCAAGTCAATTAAAACATTAAAACCAGTTCCAACTCCTCTTAATCTAATTCCCAAGTTGTCCCCAATTACTCTCTTACTCACGGTGGAATATACACACAGAGAAAAGTATAGCTGTACATGTTTACCACAATAATACCAACATTTTTACAAGTATTTTTTAACAATGTTATGGTTACTGTAATTATGTATATGATTGAGGTAACCATAATATGGTTAAGTTACGATTCAGATGATTACTACAATCATACAATATATGATTGCAATAACTTTATATGATTGTAGTAACCTTACAATGATTTATATGATTGTAGTAACTATGTATATATTTGTTGCAATCATGTTTATGATGAATCCATTCATCATAATTTGCTGCTTTTGATTATGATAGAGAACAACATAATATGGTATAATCTTTCATCATAAAACCGATCACCATAAATAATTGCTATAATCATGTATGTGATTGCTATAATCATGTGAATGGTAACTTAACCATATCATGGCTGCAGAAATCATATAAATAATAACAGTGACCATAATATTAAAAAATGTTAAAATAGTTACGGTAAACATGGACGATTATATTTTTTGTATGCGTGTATGTACATTTCACTTCTATCTCATATATAATTTTCACAGCAACTAGTAATTTAAAAAGTTGTCTTTACGTTTGTTTTTATTGTTTTATAGTTTTACCACTTTGAAACCAAATTATGGCTAAATGCTTTTGGTCACAATCAGAAGCATTTAGCGAAAACTATAAATATGTCTTATAAGTTATTGTATAATATGAAATATTCAAGCAAGTATGTATATGTTAGAACTTACCGATTTGAAAATCTTCTGTAAATAGCTGCCAATATAATACAAGATATGGCAAATAATAAAGCACAAAATAATGTTAAACCAGCTAAAAATGGCGATAAAGGAACGGTTAGACCATTAGATGCACCTGAAAGAAAGAAATTTAAAATATAAAGGTTTAGATTTAATCTAAAGTTAAATAATACTATAATTATATAATTATTTAATTATATCAGACGAACGAACCTGAAATCTTTTCACGGACTTACGATTAGTCAACAACAGTTAAAGCATTTGTTATTACTATAGTAATAATTCAGCTATACATGCATTATTTACTTAAAACGTATAATTTTATTAATTTTAAGGCATATATTTAAGATAAAATATTAAAATTTTCTAACATTTTTTATGAAATTGAGTTCAAAGTGAGTTAAATAAGGGATAACTCTTTCATTTATTCAGCTACCAATAAAAAACAACTAATTCGAACTAAATTTTAACTTAATTATGTTAACAACTTTTCACACTACATCATTAACAATTTGGTAGCTTACAGGATATGTATAGCTGGTAAAATAATAAAGAAACACCTTTATTTATAAACAAGAACTATAAAGCTGTAAAAAATAGTACACAACTACAACCCTGACATTGCATGTTTTCTTATTTGCTGCAAAACCAACCCACAAGGAACGCAAGGAGTTAGATTTCATATACATATATGATGCAGCAGCCATCCATAGAATACAAAAGGCACTTGGAGTCAGTTTAGAAACATATATGTACATACATACAAACAGTTTTGTAATTTAGTATGTATTGCATATCGTATGGGATAGGAGTAAAACTATGAAAACGGAAACAACGAATTAAAACAAAAACAAAAAAAAATGAAACTATTCGTACCAGAACAACAGCACACCATATCAAAAGAAGAACAAAAAATAAGCAAACAATAACCAAAAGTCAATTGCATGTGTATTGCAAAACAAAAGACACACACTGCTGCAAAAATATTTTTGCGAAAAAAGTGTAAATATTTTTAGATTCTCAAAAATATAAAAAACAACAGCATTACTGGAAAATAGAGAAAATAAAAATTGAAAAATAGGAAATAAATGCAGCTTGGCTTAGAGAAATCTGTTGAAGTAGAAAACACTACTACAAAAACACATATAAGGAAGCGTACAATAGAATGAACTAGAGATGAAACTAACAGTTGTAGAAAAAACATGAGGAAAAGCTAGAAAATTTCTAACACAACAGTAGAAAGAACATAAATATTTTTTTAACTTTATCTTTTTATTGTACAATTTAAAAAATAGTAATGTTTGATAGCTGATAGACTGTAGCATTACAAAAAAAAAGGAGACATTTTTCTTACATACATATACATATATTTGTAATTTCAATGGCAAAAAGGTGCCCATTTTGCATTCTTTTTTTTTCGAAGAATAACGAAGACAGCAACTACTTTACTTTATAACGTAGAAGTTCTCCAATGACATTTTTTAAAAATCTTTTAAAGTTAATTCGAAGACTTTTTAGTTTCAGGTTTAATTTGATTTGACCTCTCTCAAAGAAAATGTTGGTAAAGTATGTATGGTCTAAAATTTGTAGTTTTAATAATGAAAATAGTTAGAAAAGCAAATAAGATGAAAAGTTCGCAAAAAAATTTATCAACAAGACAGAACAAATTTTATAATAAAGTACTTATATTATTAAAAAGCAGTTGCATAGGATTTAAGTCCAGTCAAACACCGATTTTAAAATACATATAATGACAGGTAGTAGATTTATAAGCCTCTTTTTCGTATCTAAGTATTATGTAGGAGCGGGGACCTCTTATTTATTAAGATTACTAATATTGAAATGGATAAAACAAATTGTTTGTGGGGTTTTAAATACATTTTTTGTTAATGTAAAATTTTTAATAACTCTGCCACATAGATATGGCTGAATTTGAGCGATGACCCGCGTTATGTTGATCTTGAGTGCAACGATCCATTGCTGCTAATTCTTATAGCCCAATATCTTAAGAAATTTCCTTAAGTGTGACTATTCTGCTTCAACAACATCTAATTCCTGCCCATATCATTTATTATGAGAAAATTAGCGAATTCCCCTATTATTGAAATATAGTTACCATTACTAACGGGGGCAACGATATATAGGGTCATATTTACAACAGTATATAATTTATTTGTTTCGTGGCCTGTAATGGAATTTTTTTATAGATCGTTTAGTTGTGCTGAGCATCTCTGAAGCTTGTATCGATGCTAAAACAATTAAGGGTCACTAATAAAAGCTGATTAGACTAAAACAAATGTTTGTGTCTTGGCAGTCATCACAAACTGGATAATAATGAATTTGTCTGAACTAAAAAATCTGTTGGAATAATTAACAAGAATCATCAATGAAAATACAAATATTTCAAAAAAGTAGAATGACACTGATCGAAATCCTCCAAGGATATTGCAATCTATATACAAGAAGTAGAATTAAAAGGGATATCACAATCTATATTTATAGGTTACGAGAGAAATATTAAATCGAGTTCAGACCACGTCTCACGACTGTAAAATTAACACAGTTTCAAATATTATCCGCTGTTATGGTAAATTGTATGGATAAGTATGATCTGAGGCAGATATGCATGACTGAAATCTCTGGGGAGACATTTAAAGAGAACTTGACATATGAAGAAATAAGCCGAAAGTTAATTACTAGGGCAAAAAAGGATTTCCAATTCTAACTACAGTATTCAGCAACTTCTAATTGTAAAAATAAATACCAGAAAATACGTCCTCAGAAAATATTTAATTTGTCTAAAAAATCTATAACTAACATTCTACTTCTATTCAAAAATGTATATTTATTAGAATTCATAAGATTACCATAATTTATTGACCGCTTTTTACACAACTTGTTTATGGTCCTACAATTGCCATCAATATAAAAGCTATTGCAGTTGTTTTATATGTCAGCTTATGTTGAACTGTGCAAATTAAAAAAAAAAACTACAGCTATCACCATATATTTATATCGAAATAAAAACAGAAAATAAGAAAAAACATAACATTTTTCACATGGCAAAAATATTGCATGTTAAGTTTAGAAAACACACACATAAAAAATAAAATATGCAAATGTAAATATATGTATCTAGTATATTCATATGATGAGATAAATATATTTTGATCTCATACAAATAAGTTCATAAGTGGAAGTTGTTTGGTTCCAGCGGAAGCTGTAAAAAACAAACACATGCATAAACAAGATATCAACACACGTGTTTATATACCAATCATATACATATATGTATACGCAAAAACTGCAACACACATACACTGAAGTAAAACATGAACAAAATGTTTAAAGTCAATATCCTGTTTTGAATAATGCAATTTTTATTGATAGTTTCATTTTAGTCATATCCGCCCTAAGGTACAATATTTTATAGTTTTTATGTGTGTCTGGGTATAGGGAAGAAGTAAACACAAATTATGTTTACACAACACAATTGTGTTTCAGTTAAGGAATTTATTAGGGGAGTAAGTAAATGGCTTTTTGTTTTAATTTATTTACACAACATGCATACTGAAGAAATTATGATTTTTTTAAATTGAGTTAAGGAAATTCAGTCAAAGGTTGTCTATAGCATATTTCGGTTTTCGGAAATTATTATTACTGTTTGCAGAGGTTTAGCAATAATAAAATTGTATTATACATTTATCAGTAACCTTATTAAAATGTAAAATAATTTTCAAAATGTCAAAGCTCAAGTTGTTTAAAAATACAAATAGAGACTTACCCCCTTATTAAAAAACGATTATTAAATTTAACAAACGTTTATTAAGCAAATTTGTATATGCAAATGTGTCTTAATAAATGTTTGTTAAATTTTATAATCATTTTTGAATAAGGGCATTATATGTTAGTAGGCTCTTCATTGCGTATGAAGAATATTGAAATCATACAATACAATATTCATAATAAGTATACGTCACATATTATTTATATACATATATGTAGGTATAATAATTATTTCCTTTATTAATGACATATTAAATAATTTCTTGTTTATAAAAAGTATTAAAATAGAGCAATCAGCACTCACCTGTAAATTTAGCGACGCCTTTAAAATTAATGTCATCAATAATAATAGGCTCTGAACGTCCTTTAGCATTAACGGCAAATATGATCATACGATATGTTGCACTAGGATCCAAATTATCAATAAAAAACGTTACGGGACTATTTGTATGCTGAAAGTGAATTAACAAAATAGAAACATTAATTTAAATTTCGAATAATAATATAAAAAATTAAACATTATATTTATTTAAAACTTTAAAATGCTTTAAGAATTTATGTACAAACCGACATTAGCGCAATTCACAACCTTTTTCAATTGATAATGCGTCATTGCATTTGCAATAAGGTTTAGCATATTTTTGCTGTACACTAACAAATACAATGATGCAATACCATTTGCACAACATTGTGAATTGCGCAAATGCTTAATTTTGGTGGTCCAAAAATTCTGATAATATCCAAAATCAAAAAATTTTAAAAAGTTTACTTGTCAGCTAGGATTTTGAATCAATGGTTAATTTTTAAATAATTAATAATAATAATTTTTAATATTTCCAAATGCATTTTATATTTTACAAAGATTTGACATGATTTCCATAAATTATTTTTATTATATATTAACGTAAAAGTATGTTACTTTATTGGGCCAGGTTACACAATAAAGTGCAAACGAATATGAAACCATGGAATAAAGGTACAGTCAGACTTGGCAAGTATTTGCTGAAAAAGGCGTAACTACGAAATAAAATATATTTAAACTTATTTATTTATTTATTAAAAAAAAAACTTTTTTATGTATGAAAGACACAGCAAATATTTAGTTTTATTTTATTTGATTCTGTTTGATGTTGCAAAACTCTTGTAAGACTAAACAACGCCAAAAAAAAAACTTTGTGCTTAAGCAAGTAGTTACGCTTCTTTGGGCAAATATTTGCCGTGTGTGACCATACTTTAAGAAAGATATGTTTAAAGGCATATTATTGTGTAAACTTGCCAACAAATAATAATTAGTTGTTGTAATTTGTTGAAAATAAATATATCAAAATATGAGAATATAGCTTAAAAGAGATCTGTTTTAACCCTGATAATTTTTTGACTGCTTTATACTTATCGAGAAGATAACACTTACTACAATCCTTACTGTGACCATGAAAATAGGCTGCTGCTAGATAAGTCAGCAAATGCAAAAACATTTCCACATTTTTGACGTTAGAAAGTTTATTAATACTTCTTCAGCTTAAGGTCTTTAATGAGTAACAAATTTAACTTAATGATACGATTTATGTGAAAAAATCTAAATTCCCGACATAACAAATTATGCAACAATTCTTATTAATTTAGGCAGATAAAAATAAATTGATATTTTTTATATTTATTTAATGTCACATGGAATTTGTGTTCTTTATTAAACCCATTGGTAATTTGTGACCGTAGATAAAAGTTATGACCAACAGCCGTCTATCTGGGCGTTGTCTGAAATTAATTTACTTAAGCTGCACGGTAACACACATTTTCATATACTGCATCTTTATATATTTTACTGACACAAATTATAAGCAACATCGGTCCATAATTGGTTAACATGTGAGCAAAACAGAAAAATGCCTTTGAGAGTGCGTAGCTTAATTGATTAACGCATTTGATCATTAAGCATGAGTTGGTATTTGTAGCCCTGGTTCGATTCCCAGCCGCTGCCACTCAAACAACAGCAGTTTCTGATAATTATTAGTTTTGTTTCTATCCATCATAACTAATATTTAACATAGCGCCCTCCTTCGGTGGTATAGCATTCAAACGCCACCGAAGTAAAAGAATTAAATAAATACTATAAAATCAAGCTTTAACATTAATGCTCCTACTCACCACCAGAGGCGCTGCAATGCTGCACTAAAACAAACATAATGCCCAATTGCAGAGTTGTGATATACAGCTTTCTTCTACTTTCACCACCTTTACTTCTTCAATCTATCCCCTTTCCAAAGAAAGTAACGCAATTATATATAGGCATATTAATTGCCTGGATGTTACTTATCTTTAAAATAAAAAAAAAAATAAAAAAAAAATTTGCTAACAAATTCATTGAAAGGAAGCTTCCATTAGAAAAGTTGATTAGACATGTGATTGTGGACACAGTCAAAAATGCATGACAATTTTAATTTTGTGTTAGACACAAACGTGAAAATTTCATTTAGATAATGAAATATGCCTGTCACACATTTTGTCTACATCAAATACGCACTAGGTTCATTGGTTCAAGTAGAAAAAACAACCAAATATCTTTTCTACATATCATGTGTTAGGTACATTTAGGAACAGGTGCGTTATTTAAAAAACAAAATACAGCATTATATAAGGAAACGTGCCGCGATAAGTGTAACAGCTAAACAAAATTACACAAATGTAATTAGTTCAAATTTTGAAACTATTGGTCGATACTAAGAAAAATGCTGCGTTAATAAAGCTACGCATGAATAAACAAATATGCATACCTTTCTTGAACGATCATAAGTAAAAGGCTGGATCTCATTTTTCGATATAATTTGTATATATGTAATGTATGTATATGTTTGTCGCTTGCAATATTAAGAAATTTTTATCACAGTGCTCAGAAAAACTTCAATTCTTGATACTTATTAAATTAATTTTAAGTTTGTGTGTATATAAAACAAACACATAGAAAATAATTAATTGAAATTAATGAAATTTTTTTAAAATGCTTTGGAAAAATTTATACTAGAATAACTGGTACTGTAGAAAAATATTTCTGAGTCAAATTGTGAGACAACCTCGTATAAATTCGATGTCTGTAAATAAATATATTATTAACAGTGTTACATTAATGATGATAATAATATTTATCTAATATGTTTTTTAGTGTAAATATGCAACTATTCATATGCTTAAAGATTTGGCATGACCGAATATACATACATAGCATTCTAACTTGTTTTATTTTAATTACCGTTAAAGAATTTTCTAATTCAAAACTCTATTAAGCAAACATTTATGCAGAATTTCTAGTTTTAAAACTCCCATGGTAAATTTTTCACTTACTCTTGCAGTTGAAAATTGCTACTAAAATTTCATATTTTAGAAAAAAAAACTTTAAAAAAATACTTATAAAAAATCAAATTACCTATAAAATAAACCACAGAAATAATATACACTAACGTAAAACAGAACAGAACAGAACAAACATCGTACAAGGAATTCTATGCCACTTTCTTGAATTTTATTTTCGCTTTGAAATTGAAAAGTTTGTAGAAAGTTTTTTAATTTTGCCAATTGATATTTTGCTAACATACCATACATATACCTCTATATACATACATATCTACCAATTTACATACATACAGATATTCTAGAGGAAAGTTTTATTATACATTCTAGGGAAATCTGTGGCATATGTATGTATTTTTTTATAATGAATTAACGAAATGAAAATTAAAGCCGTACGTACCAGCATACATGAATGAAACGAAAAATAAAATAAAATAATAATGGAAAAAGTCAAAAGAAAGTTTTGAAAAAGTCAAACATACATACATACGTGTACATAGCTGCAAACGTAAGGATAATATCCCATCAGTTTTACTAGTAGTCAAGGTATCCTTTATAGGCTAGATTTCACTAATGTCTATTGGCTGACACCTACCTACTTTCTACTTGTAGTGTAATTGGTTACTTAATGCCCACCAGGTAATCTAGAGTGAAGTGAATTGTCAGTTTATTGTCTTTAAGGCCCCATGCTTGCAGTCACTTTAAACTTTGGAAAGTGGTTGTTTGACCCTCCAAAAGTAGTTTACTGCAGCGTGCTTTTGCAATACGGAGTTTTAAACAGTAGGCATAAGCCATTTTGCTAACTACAATGTATATAATGATGGCTGTATTATAATGTTATCACAAAATCAATGTGGATATTAATGTGCTTTCAAATGTTAACTTTGAATATAATTTTATATTATATTTTAGAGACTATCCCCCTTATTCAAAAACGATTATTAAATTTAACAAACGTTTATTAAGCAAATTTTTATATGAAAATCTGTCTTAATAAACGTTTGTTAAATTTAATAATCGTTTACTTTACTCATTTTGATTAACTATTAGCAGACACACATGAGTACGATCTGAAATCATACGACAATTTTGCTGCTAACATTACTTATATACATTTTATATATTATTAAATTGTTGCAAAAATAAATCTTATTATTATTAATGGGGGTTTGTAACAGGAATTTTATATTCCATTAGGAGCATATTGACATGTCAATGGTAGAGATTTTGACAATTGTTACAATGAATTAAATTTCACCAGAAATTTTACTATAAAAATAGTGGATCTTTATGATTCACGCTATTTTCAGAAGGTAACAACTATTGAAGATATAGATATCATTGAAATATGCTTTCAATTGCCGCACAGCCACCGAAATGAATTTATTGCAAAGCCGATTTCAAACAATTTTACACTTTTAACAATTTTTCATAAAAAAAATTAAAATCTGTGCGATATGAGTTTTCATATATAATAGTCAAACCTTTTTATTTTCAATATAATAAACTAATGATTTTAATATAAATTTAGTTTTGTAAAACAAATTTATCGTATATATTACAACTCTTATTGCATTAAAAAATAATAATAATTAGAATATCTTATTTTATCTGTCATATAGTTGTCGGATGATAATTTATTCGCAAGAAAAAGGATTTGTAACTACTACGTGAGTTATTGTTTGGGGTAATTTGATTAGATCAAAGAAATAATAATTTTTAACTTTAACGGTCTGGCCAGACCTTTTTCAACCTTTATTTAACACTTAGTTAGACCTTTGTTTAACACTTAGTTAGAGACTTGAAATTTCAGGTAAACTTCCATAATTTAGTTCTCTATAAATATTTAAAAAAGAAATCCTGAAAAGGATATAGAAGGACACTTATTCGAAAATTTTACTGCACACATCACATTTGCAACGCATGGGCCTGGTCTGGGTTTTGTATTGTATTGTAGTTTTTACACTTTACTTACAGTTTTTAATTATTTTTTGTCCAGTTGTCTATTACTATTTATTTGTATCTATTAAACAAGATTAGGTTACTTCGGGAAAAAACCAACAAACATAATAGAAAGTAACTCCATCTAGTTCATTCATAAGGTACAAGTTTTAGTGAAACTGTCGTTACACTTTTCACCACTGCTGTTTTGTGTTTGTATTGATGATAATGAAAGTTGTGATTCCCCTTCTAACAAATGAATATTAATTCTTTATTTATTTATATATACATATATTATTCACATTTAGTTAAAAAAATTGTTTCTTTTTTTGGTATTAAGTACATGAAAAACTAAGTAATACAACTAAAAATACTTATACGTTTGTATGTGTGCGAGCTACATTCCCCACAAATTTTGTTTTAAAAATATTCCACTTTCAGATATTTTCGCACAGATAGAGTTTTTTTGGTCTGTGTTTCTTTAACTTTGTGACAAAATTAGACTTAGACATATTTAGCAGTATGTGGCATGTGAATGTGTGAATACAGTATAAAGAACTTACCTGCAAAGTTATATTCCGTGCTAAACGTAAATTGTTTAATTCAACTAATTCCAACATGAAACTTTGTGGTAGACCACCATCGAAACCTTCAATGCAATCAACTTGTAGGGAATCTGCTGATTGGTTTGTTATTGAACAATTCTGTAGTGGAAATGGACGTCCTAAAAGTAATTGATAAATTTTGGTTTCTTAATTAATTAAACAAAACTGAAGGTTGTACTTGTTACGGTTGTAACATGATTTGTAAAAGAGATAAGATGTTTAGGAAATATTTTGTGTATGCAAGGATGAAAGAGTTGTAAGAGTTACATACCTGCTGCAACAATTTGAAAGACACAGGGTGACTTTTGCATACCAATTGAATTGCGGGCCCAACAGGAAATTGTACCATAATCCAAATCTGTAGTGGGGGTGTAGTTTAAACGTGACATGCCAGTCTGCAAAAAATAGAATTAGTTAATAAATCTTTAAAACAATAAGATTATATGAATTTTAATTGCTTATGCAAGAAATTTGACATTTCTATAGTGTTTGTATAGACTCGTTTTAAAAATTATTAAAAAAAAAAACTTTGAAATCTTTTCCAGATTAACTCACGTACTCTGTTTTCTAAATTTTCTTTATTCCAATTAATGTTACCATGAAATTATTTTCCAATCAAAAGTTTTCACAACTCACAAACGACATCGAAAAAAGTTTCATAAATTCTTTTGAAACATTTTTAAAAATGTAATAAAACAGTCCCTAAAAAATAAAACAAAAAGTAAAAGTCCAATATTATGCAATCATAAACATCTGTCTAATTTTTATTCATTGATTTTGTGTTTTTTATTTTATTATTTCTGTGGTTTACCACTAAACAACAATAGAAAAAAAAATATGCAAAATCCACAAACTCCATGAAACAAACACTCAAACAAAATATAAAATCATCAAAACTTTTGCCATTAACACAAATTTTAAAACATTTATTTTAATGGCAACTAAAAGCATATTTTACTCCGAAACAAAAATCAAAACAAGTCAGCATGCTAACTTGATGCGGCTGTGCCGAATCCTAAATACCCTCCACCTACTAAATATAATAAGAAATGCAAAAACTAGTCTGCTTATAGGACTAGAATTTAATTATTTTGAGTTTTTATTCAGTCTTAGCACAATTTTTTAGTATTTCTTATATTGTTTGAAAAACAATTTAAAGAACAACATAATTTATATCAAATATTTTGAAATTTTGTGTAATTTTGACCATTTATAATTAATGTAATTGCCCATTCGTAATATAATTTCCAGAGTTTATCTGATTTTCATAGCAATCTTGAGTGTAATGGAAAAATTTTTCAATATTGACCACAAGTTAAGAAAAAGAGAATAAAAAGGGAGGATTATAAGGTAAAAGTTCATTTTTTTAAATTTGATCTCAATAACTTTATTTACAAGAGATTTATGGGTGGAATAGTAGAAGTGGATCATAACTTTTACTGATAACTTCTAATATCCATTAACGTGATGTCTTTGTATTTTAGGTTAGAGTTATATGGTTGGTTGTTATACTCTGAAGTGAACTTAATTCGGGAGATATTTCTAATTATTGACTGACAGCTACAAACACCAGTGGCACAATTGCCGTATAACTGATATTAGTATGCTTTGAATTAAAATTTAAAAAAATGCGAATCGATATTTATTAGAAGTTTTTGTGGGTTAAATTGTTTTCCGGAAATGATCCTTATATGGCAGCTATGACAAATTATGGGCCGATCTTCTTAAATTACGGAACAGAGAATTTTATGCATATAATGGTATATGTAACACACATGTTAATTAGTATTAACGTTATTTTCGGAAGTGGGCCTTATATATAGGATATAGTCAAATATGGACCGAAATTCACAAAATTACGTAGAAGGTTTTTTATGTATGTGTAAATGATCTGTGTAAAGTTTTGCAGCGGTAGCGATATTTAAAAGATATATAGAAAGATTAATGACTTTTTCGGATGTGGTCCTTATATGGCAGTTATACAACAATTTATATGTCTGACAATAGTTTTATTAGATTTATACGTATTTAACTTATTTTTGGTGAATTTTATATTGGTATTCCAATTTTATAGGCATTTATGTATCATTGAGTCATATTTAGGGAAGACATTTGTATGGGGGCTATGAAAAATCATGCATCAATTTAATATTTTTACAGCTTCTTTTTTATCATAGAAATAACGTGTATAGTATTACGTGATAAAAAAGGGATAAAAATATTAAATTTTTAATCCCAAACTGTCTAACAAAACATTTTTATGATTTCATAAGAATCAAGAATATAAGGGTGGTTAAATTGTAAGGGCCAATGTTGAATGTGAACCACACCTAAATGCCAAGCTTTTTTCCGAATTTTATTTAACATTTCTCTATTTCAGACTTACTCAATTTGAACCACGGAGAGATACACAATCCAAGAACGTGTTAAAGTTATCCAGACTTATTATGAAAATGGTCGTTCAAATCAAAATGCATATCGTGCACTTCGTGATTTTTTTGGTCAATTTGATCGTCCAAATGTGCGTACAATCGCAAAAATCGTGGAAAAATTCGAGCAAACCGGGTCTGTAAAAGATGTGAGAACACCAGTGCATGCTCGTACAGCTCGTACTGCAGAATATATTGCTGCTATTCGCGATAGTGTGGCTGAAGAGCCGTTCACCTCAACTCGTCGTCGTGCCCAACAATTGCACCTCTCACGCTCGTCGTTGATGAACATTATGCATAAAGACTAGCATTTACACGCTTACAAGGTGCAATTGGCTCAAGAACTAAAGCCTCTTGACCATTCCAAACGTCGTGAATGGGCAGAATGGTGGCAAGGAATGGCAACAGTGGATGATCAATTTTCGAAGAAAATCATCTTCAGTGATGAGGCACATTTTCACCTCAGTGGATTCGTCAATAAACAGAATTGCCGCATTTGGGCGAATGAAAATCCAAGAGTGATTGTCGAAAAACCAATGCACCCACAAAGAGTGACTGTTTGGTGCGGTTTATGGGCTGGCGGCATCATCGGGCCGCATTTTTTCCAAAATGAGGCCGGTCAGGCAGTTACTGTGAATGGTGTTCGCTATCGTGAGATGATAACGAACTTTTTATGGCCCGAATTGGAAGATATGGATGTGGACGATATGCGGTTTCAGCAGGACCGTGCCACTTGCCACACAGCTAACGAAACAATGGCTCTTTTGCGCAACAAATTCAATGGCCGTGTTATCTCACGTAATGGCGATGTCAATTGGCCGCCAAGATCATGTGATTTGACACCGTTGGACTTTTTTCTTTGGGGTTATTTGAAAGAAAAGGTGTACGTCGATAAGCCAGCAACAATTCAAGAGCTAAAGGATGAGATAATTCGGCACATTAACGGCATAGAACCTCAGGGTCATCGAAAATTTGGACCATCAGATGGAGGTGTGCCGCCGTGGTTACGGCGCCTATTTGGCCGATATTTTGTTCCATACATAATTGAGTAATACCAATATATCATAATAAAATAAAATTACAATAATTTCCTAAATAGTTTGTGTTTTATTCAAAATCAACATCGGCCCTTGAAATTTAACCACCCGTTATATACTGTGTTGTGGCTAAAATGAATATTATCAAAGTTTCACACGGAATAGCAAACTTAGAATACCTTTATTCAACACTTGTTATGGTTTAGGATATTAAAAAAAAACAACAAATATTAAACAAATACCGTAAAAACAAATAGAAATATATACAATTTGTAAATAAATAGCTAGATATACATATTTCCCCTGTGATGTTCCTGAAATACGAAACCAAAAAGCGAAACAACAAAACTAAAAATATAAATTTTCTTCACAAAAAAAAAACACACAAACCTACGTATGTTGTTGCTGCCATATTAGAATGGATTAATACAACAAATTATAATAATGTTTATGCAAAAGAAAAAATACAAAATATCATAAACATTTTTATCATTTTGTGGTATAGATTTTCCCTAAAGTATAATTGAAGGATGGATTGCAAATAATAAAAAAAAATTACTCGCAAAGTATTAAATTTGAAAACCAATATTAATAAAAAAAAAATATATATATAAATATAAATATTTAGAAAAGTACTGGAAAACTGGCTGCCAAAGTGTGTTTAGTTTAGTGACATAAATATGCAAATTGGGAATAAGTTTTGTTCTAAATAAACCAACAATAAAAGTGCTTTTGCATTTGCTAAATATATTTTGTAGATGGGTAGATCTACTTTTGACTGTTTAGAATCATAATCACTGTTCGTTTCAGTAGATAAGTGCTTTTAATTGGATTTATACCACGAAATAGAGGAATCATGAATTGATAAAAATAAGTGGTTACAAATAGAAATCGACAAATCAATAATACATTTATTCCTTTCTTCATGAGTGAAGGGTATAGTGTCTATGAAAAATATGTTTTGTTGGAAAAAGCTTTCCTCCTGAAAGAAGATTAATTAAAAATGTGAAGCTCTCTTAAATAGTTAATCAGAACGCTTAGTTCATTCAAAAGGCTTTTGACTAGGGTTTGGGATTTCACGGACTGTTTTTTCCCCGGGAAATGGAAATGAAAACTTTAAACCCCGGGAATTTAATAAATGCTCTACAAATAACTATAATGGTTAAGTACATATTTAATAAAAGTCTATTATTTTTTTAAAGATAAACAACACATTAAAATGTCACTAAAAAATAAAATTATTTTCTATAGAAATAAAATATTATTTTGAGTTCGTCTAGCAAAATTGTTTTAATGTGCTTTAAAAATAACTACTGCATTTAATAACTCATCTTACATCGCCTTGTTATTTCCCTACCAAAGCTTCCGTCATTTATATTATAAAGATTTTGTTTTCGATTTTCATTTGCTTCAGTTGTATTTTTGGAAGTTTTTTATGTAATTTATCAACGACATCAATATGATTCTTTAACTTTACATATTTTGGACATGATATATATTTAATACCTGTTCATAAAACATGTTCATATACTAGTATTTTTAAATGTGTAACAAGTACTTAATGTACTCTTTCTTATTAAGTTCCATACTTTAAGAAATGACTGGATCACCATTATTTTCCACCTAGTCACAAAATTTTCTAAATTCTCTCCCTAAGTATGTAAATTTTGTGACAGACTGCTTTGTGTTTGATGAAACTAATTTATATATATTACGTGTATATGTTAAAACTGTGGCATTCATAACAAATAGAGCATTTTTTGAACACGGTTTTTATCTTTAGTAAATTATATGTCAGTTTCCGAAAATATTTAATTTTGTGCCAAGAAAGCATCATATGCGGAAAGTTTTGCTTCAGTTCTTTTATCTGAAACAAAAAAGTTGCCATTGAAACATACTGATTGCTTAACAAAGCTTATGGAGAATGACGTCCATCGGCATTGATATATAAAAATTGTTGTCAAACTCAAAAGAGCTTTTAAATTAAATTCTTTACGTTTGCGTGCTTCAGGATTCACTTACAATATCCAGACTATGAGGCCAGACATGAAGGCGTAATATTTTATTATAACAGATAAAAGATAATAACAGATAATTTGAGTTAAAAATTGTTGCTTCATAGACTTTATTCTTGCTGGGCTTTCTGTTTGTATTAATATTTACAGCAATTATAATTCCCGGACCACCAACACACTTTAGATATATAATATTTTTGGAAAAATATTTTTTTTTATATAAAAAAGCTTTTTATATAAGAACATCGTATTATTCTTTTTGAGAGGAAGTAATCACAAATAAAGCTTAATAGACGAAAAAAACGTTTTGGTGAAAAAACTTTTTCTGCAACCAACTTTTCTTAATTAAAAATAAAAAGTGATATATATTTAAAAGTTTATTATTGTAGAAAAACTGTTATTTTCAAAAAGAGCTTTTAACACAAAAAGCTTTTCAGTTGGTTGGTTTACGTGGTAGTTCACTACGTGCGAACACTTAATTAGAGTCGAAGGGATCCCTCGTTACTCGTCAGATTTAATGTCGGTTACATCATAATGTAACTAAAATGTGTACAAAAAGTCGTGCTTGCTAGACCCAACCTGTAGCTGTGAGATATCTCAGTAGGTCATTGAGTTTAGACCCGGCTACCTCACCAACGTTGTTCAATGTATAGGTTCCCATGAATCTATGTCAAATCAAATGAATCATTCGCAAAGAAGGTGCAAAATCGTTTCCAATTTTTCCCTATCCTTACAACTACGACAATGCTCTTTAAGAGGGAGTCCCAGGCGATTAGCGTGCTAGCCTTACGTCCAGTGACCCGTTAATACTACCAGCAACCTTGATATGTCCTTTCTATTCCGGGTAATCAGTTGCGTAGTACGTTTCTCGTTAAAAGATGTCCACATCAACTTGGCTACCCTACATGTGTCTAAGCTTTTCAGTAGTTGATGAAAAAATTAATACTCTGATTATAAAAAACGTTTTACACAACTACCAAGATTAGTGAATAAACCATGTTTTTGTTTTGGTTTCTTAAAGAAACTATTGTAAGTTAAAATAAAGAAAGGAAAGGTAAAAGATTAAATGTGAATATATAAATTTTTTTAAAGCTTTATAGAAGGATATATAAGATTTCAGCATACATAATTTTTATATTGAATTAGGACTTAAGAAGACACAGATTTATTACGACTTTTTTAGATTGTCTCCACTGTGTGTCATTGAAATTAGAGTTTAGTGTTCAAAATATATTTTCTGTTTTTAGAACTGAAATGGAAAATAAACTTTTCATTAAAATATATTCAAAGGTAATAGACCTAATAGTACGGTTTTAAATCCTTGTGATTTATTCACAAAATTCTACTAATCTTCTTGTACTCTAGCATTTAATTAACTGCGAAAAATTTGTTTTCTGAAGCCATATTTTCAGAGATCAAATTAAAAAGATTAAGATTAATTGATTAACGTAAAATAAGTAACCTTCTAAACCACATCTGAAAACTTTCCAAAAGAGAATGTTACCCAATAATTGGAAAATCTTATTTTATGAAAATTAAATTTTAAATTAAGTTATGAGTGCCATAACATATAAAATGGTTCTAATGGTTGCCAAAATATCAAAAATAAAACTTTGGCATTTAACTTATGGCCATTAAGGAGTTAGCTTATCAGTATAGATTCACCTTAAGATCATCAGATGTTGACAGTAAGTACAAACAAAGTTATACGTTTTTAAGTTTTTCTTTTCCATATTACACAGTGAGGCAGAATTTATTTTTATTTATTTTTTATTTATTTTTTATTTATTTATTTATTTAATGTGCTTATCCTGAACAACAAGATTAAGATAAAATTAAGATACAATTTCTCATGGGTTTAGTCTATTTTAAGTTTTGAATAAGGAACCTTCAAACCTTCCAAATGCAGAACACCTTTAATATGTAATTTGTTAAAGCGTAGCATTTCTTTTTTTTTTTGTTATTTATCTGCTTTTAAGATTTTTATATTTTTTGAAAGTCCTCGAATAGGTCTTTAAACATACTTGCATGTGGTTTTCGAGTTATACGCATTTCAATTTTTCCAAGCCCAGTATGTTTTAACTATTTTCCTTAAATTTTATTTCTATTTCATTATATTTCAAAGCAACTTTTTGATTAAAGATAAACTTTATTTAGGAATACAGGTTTAAATTAAACTTATTGAAAACAAAAACGTTTTCAGCCCACTGTGCATCATTAAAAATAAAAAAAGCGTTCTTATTATATTTTCCAACAACTGTAAATGGGTTCATATATTTTGTAAACATTCAATACTATCAAAACTTAGTAACTGAGTTGCATTCAGAATATATATCTCTTGATTTCATAATACTGAAAATGTTTTGTGTAAAATAAATACTATTCTAACAATTTTAATAATAGGTATATATATATATAGGTATATATATATATATATATATATATGTATATAAAAGGATGTGTGTATGTATGTAACGTATGGACTCCAAAACGGCAGGGCCGATTTTGATGGACTTTTCAGGGAATCTTCAGAATATTCAGACGGGTGATACTGTGAAGTCTGATTTTAGATTTTCATACAAGGCCAATCATTGACTATTGCTGGCTTAATTTTAGAAAATTCATGTTTTTCACACGGCCAGTTGTATGCGGCTGGCTACCGAGTTGGCACTCCAAAAATTTTATACGTTCTTACACCAAATCAAAAAACAAAAAACATTGTCTATTCGCTGGCCTTAAGATGAAGTATTAAATAAATATAATTTCCAATTTGAATTGAATACTGGCGTTTCTTTTTTGATTGAGCCTACACTATTCTATAAAAAAAAACTTTATGATAGCTATTACCTTGATTTTTATTTAAAGTCCGTAATAGAACACTAATGTTTGCTTAAGGCCAGCAACGCGGTCCGGGTCAGCTAGTATATATATATATATATATATATATATATATATATATATGTATATATAGATAGATAGATAGATAGTGTAAGGGCCACTTTAAAATTGCATTTATTTATAAAACTAGTTGCAAGTAATGACTTCATAGTTAGCTCTCACATAGGCAAATGATCATTACGTAGCAGTAATTTTTTTGGGTTTATATTAAAAGCTTAATAAAAAGAAAAAGTAAACTCTTGTTTTTTACTATGTGCATACATATTTAAATGCGCCAGATACACTTCAACTTTAAATTTCATAATACATACAGAAACAATTCGCCTCCCATGGCGAAGGCTATTGAAGGCTATATACAACGTAAAAATCGAAAATAATACAAATGACGGATATTTAATAAAAACTGTCCTCCAAATTGAAATGTTGTTACGGATGTACGTTAAATTTATCAAACAAAAAAAATATATAAAATAATTGTATTCTCACTTGCCTTGTGCTGTATTTGTCATATTAAAATTTAACTTTAATTTGAAGCACCATCTGTGCATATTGATAGAATTTTTTTTTTTTGCAATATTTTCTATATACAAATGTTTATAAAAATGCATGTTTTTTTAATAATTAACAGACATGTTGATGGGAAATATGAATTTCTCTTAGATAAATTTTTTTATATTTATTAAAAAAATACATATTTAAATTTTTTGTTTTTTTTTTGTTTTGCTGGTAACAAAGAAAAAGTTTTGTTTGCAACAGCGTGCAGCAAAATGGCAACGGCAAAGAAGAGTGGGGGTGGAGTTTATAAATTTCATGATTAAATTAGTATTCTATACTAATTAAATTTTTCAATTAATATTTAAGCATCTGATGACTTAAAGGTTACAAAGAAACAGTATAATCAACAAAGAAAGTGACTAAATTAAAACAACAACTAACAAAAAGAACAATATAATTTACAAAATTAAAAAAATATTATGCTGTTTCTTTTTTTTCTTTGAAGAAATTTTCAAAAAATTTGCAATGAATTCATAGGGAATGGTTGGTTGTTAACATAATAAAAAACTCAGTATTTCCGTTTCCGGTTTATTTTTTATTCCCTTTTGTATTTTTGGATAATTTTTGTCTTATTTTTCGTTATTTTTTCTAGAGGTTTCTGCTTGGAAACAAACTTGTATCTAGAACAAAACAATAAAGAAAACAAAAATTCTAGCAAGGAAATCTAAAAAAAAATGCTAAAAAAAGCACGCGATTTATTCATTAACAAGTGAAAAACTTTGTTGTATTAAGTTTTATTTTGTTACAACTACGGTCAAAATATTAAGTCCATTTTAGTGAAGTTTCTTTTGTCAGATTTCATTTTCGTGTTACAAAAAATAGCGAGAGAGAAAAAATACAAAATTTTAAACATGCCGGAAATGTAAAGCAACCAAACTGAAATTATTAACATAAAGCGTAAACAACAAGTGAACTAAAAAAACTTACACAACAATATATTAATGTAATTATTTTTTGTTTATTCTGAGATTTAAATTTCAGCAAAAGGAAAATGTTTATGCAGCCACAGTTTAAGCATTCAAGAATATTTGCTTCAACAACCATTGTTACTATTTAGTACTTATTAAATAAAATTCAAAAGATTTTTTATTTCTGTTTTAAATAAGAAATTTATATTCAAAGGGCTGTTTATTAATTAATTTAAATTTTAAAAGTTATAATTACGGTTAATAAAGAATTTTAAAATCATTCCATATACTGGCTAAAATTAGTGAATCAAATGATCTGACCAGATATAACTTATGGCTTTGTTGACCTTAATCGAACAGCATCATGTTGGTGTGTCTAACGTTATCACAAATGAACATATTATCATAATGTCGCTTCAATTTAAGAAAAACTAAACATAATATGTTTATGTAAAAACATAATAAGCTATTACGAGCATAATATTGTAAACAGTAACATTACTATGGCTATTTAATAATAATGTGTTTATTTTAAAACCTATTGCCTGTGGTCATGCAGACCATATTATGGAGTATCATATCATGAATATAAATATAAGAATGCAGTACAATTTAAACAATATTTATCATTATTTAGAAGTAAACAACAAACTAGAACATCGCTCAAAAACAAAATATATGAAAGCCCTTAATCGTGCCCTGGTTCGGTCAAATGTTAAAGAAAAGTTAAATTTTTAGCAATTTTAATAAGCGCAGGTGGTTTGAAATATTGTAAAATACAAAACAAAAACACGGATTAGCTTTTATTTAATAAATCTTAATAAAGAGTAAGAATTTGTGATTTAAAAATCAATACCTCTTGTTTGTTAAAACATTTATTTATGCGACCGGATTTTATTTAAATAATGCATTGTTTATTTGCACATTTTCAGAATAGTATTTATTTTAATTTCAGGCCAGTCCCTAAAAAACTTCCCCCCTTATTCAAAAACGATTATTAAATTTAACAAACGTTTATTAAGCAAATTTTTATATGCAAATCTGTCTTAATAAACGTTTGTTACATTCAATAATCGTTTTTGAATAAGGGGGTTCATCTTTAACAAAAATATTTAAAACTTTATTTTAAAATCCTATACTTACAACCGCAAACTGCAAAGTTGCAATTAATGTAACCATATTTCTTTCAAAGTGAAATTAAATGCCAAAAGTATTTCTAATTTAAATTTAAACTCCAATGCAACAATTATTTTCAATCATTAGCTACTGCATACAAACCTATTATGCAGTAGAGAGAGCAAAGCATTCTTTAAATCAACATTCAAAAATAGCAATGCTAAAATAAAATTAACAAAAATCAAGTATAGCGGGCAATGTATGGATTTTAGCTATTGGGTTTTTAGTAGTTTTATACTTACTTCACTTGAGTGCAAACGTGCTGGTAATTCAGTTTGTTCGCCAGATGAGTTAAATGTCCAATGAAATGAATCCGCAGGCGGTGATGCGTCCACTTCACATTTTAACGCTAAAGTTTCATGCTTCAAGGCTCCCAACAGTTCATCGTGATCTGTTGAACAAATGGGTGCATCTGTATAAAAAAAGAAAAAGACAACAACAAATTACAAAAAATACTTGAAACTGTTGTACAAATATGCGAAAAGAGCGAAAAACAAATGGAATGAAATAAAGTGTTTTATAAGCAACTTCCATATAAACTAAAATACACCATTTCCCTGGGAACTAGAAAAAATCAACATTGTAAAATACTTTTCAGCATGAACATAAATTGCAAATAAATGGAATACTCTTAACCTTTTTACTTATGTATCTAAATATTTAAGATTTAATATAAACCAATTGAAGTTTAAAATGCTGTATGCAATGGTCTTGTTAGGAAATTACTATGCAACTGCTATAATGTTAAAAAATTTGTTTGTTATGTGAGTACAAAAGGGGAAATAATTTGAGGTCTGTAGCAGTTCTTATACCCTCCACCACCAAGAGTGGTGAATGAGGGTATATTACGTTTGTCATTCCGTGTAAAACTTTTTTAATATTCATCTGAGACCCAACAAAGTATATATTTGCTTGATCCTTATGGAATTCTAAGTCGATTTAGCCATGTTCGTCTGTCTATCCGTCTGTGTAAAACACTCTCAAGTCCAAACTATAGGTACAACTTAATTAAACAAGTTTTTTAGAAAAATATTTGGTATTTTGCAGGTAACTTAGGTATTAAAAATCAGCAAAATCGGTTTAGGTCGTCCAGAGTTATGGACCAACATGTAAGACAACCTCCATAAAAATTTCATATTTTTTGTCCATTTTATTGCAGTATTTTGAAATATATTGCAGATACCATGAAATTTTGTATACGTTATTTTTATGATAAAAGAAAAAAGTGTGGGAAAAATAATAAAAATCGGCCCATGATTTCTAATAGCCCCCATACAAAAATCTTCCGGAAATATTGCTTAATTATACATAAATGCCTATAAAATTAGAAAATCAATAGAAAATGCAGCAAAAATAAGTTTCATGCAAAAAGAAATCGCAAAATGATTTTTTTTGGTTTGGTCCATGTTTGACCATAGACCCCATATAAAGTCCATTTTAAAAATTCACTTTAATACGTATAAAACTGATATAAATAATGATAAAAGGTTAATATTTGGCATAAATTTTACGAAATTTTATGTTGGTGGGTCCATAATTGGTTATAGCTCCCATATAAGGACCACATCCGAAAAAGACATTTATATTTATATATATCTTATAAATATCGGTACAGACTTAAAACTTTGTGCAGATTATTTACATATATACGAAAATCATCTCACAAAATTTTGCGAATTTCTGTCCATTTTTAACCGTATCCCACTTCCGAAATTGAAGGCAGAATTAGTCTTTACTTTCTGTTCCGTTCCGAATCAGCTGACTTGATTCTGTTAAATAGAAAATGTGTAGAAGTCGTTAATTGTTATGTTACTTTCCGTGCTGTTGCGCAAAACAGCTGATATCCGCACAACAAAAAATTTGTGGGTTATAACAAAAATTTTCAATTTCTTTGAACTAATTTAAGTTTTTGTATAAAAGTTATAAAAATATAAAAAATAAACGATGGATGACGAAAAACTAATTACTTTAGTCGAAAGTATGACATATTGTACAATAAATTCCATAAAAACTGTAGAATATTCGCGGTATGTGTTGTCTGTTTACCTAAAACAGCTGATACGTTTATACGGAAAAACTAACTACAAAAATTTATTAACAGAACGACACGGCACAGAACAGCAACAGAAAGTAAAGACTAGTGAAGCTTTTATTATGTTGAAATTCAACGTGAGATATCCTCATATGCATAAAATTCACTATTTCAACATTTTAGAAGATTGGTCTATGATTTTTCATAGCCGCCATATAAGAACCATGTCCGAAAAATAATTTAACCCACAGAAATGTCTAATAAATATTAATATCGAACCAGCTTTTATACAGATCAGAAATTTTAATCCAGAGACCATACTAATATTGGTTATACCGCAATTATGCTACTGGATTTTGTAGCTGTCAGTCAATAATGGGAAATAGCTCCCGAATTATGTAAGTCCACTTTCGAGCACACAATAACGCTATTGAGATCGATTTTAACCAAATCACATTACTGGATATTGGATTTAGAAGCTATCAGCCCACCCATAAATCTCTTGGAAATAATGTTATTGAGACCAAATTCAAACAAAAAAGACTCACTTTGTATCTAACCCTTTTTATACTGTGTTTTATACTCGTCGTAAAATTGTCTTTCAAACAATATATAAAATAATAATAAAATTTGCACTAAGACTGAATAAAAAACACGGAATCAGGATATTCTATAACCAGTGTAATTTCTGTATTTCTAATTACGTTTAGGTGGAGGGTATTATAGATTCGGCACAGCCAAATAACTTGTTTTTATTTATGTTTGTTTTTTATAAAGTAAATTTTTTCCACAACTTTTTTATTTCTTTTTTTTTTTGTCTCATGCACTTTCATTTATTCTACCAGTTGTAAGAAGAATAACAAAAGTTTTTAATTTTCAAGTGTAATTAGCCAGAAAGATGATACAGATTAAGTTTGGTTTTGTAAACTTACACTTAAACTACAATTAAATTAAGAAATCTAAAAATATGTTTTGTTAGTTTGAAAAACTAAAATAACTTCCCATGACTTGGTTTTGAATAGTTGGTTGTTAGTAAATCTTATTTCAGTGTGGAATTCTTGGTCTGGAAATATGTTCTGTGGAGAAGTTATTAAATTAATGAATTCAAAATTTGTTTAAGGAAGTACTAGTAGTACCCCAAGAGCAAATAAAAATAATTAAAAAATGTTTACACATGTCACTGAAAAGAGTCAATAGAAAGGTTTTAAAAATCGAGTTTAAAGTTGCAGTCGCATTCGACAAATATTTGCTCCAGTAACTAACCAATATTTATAGATAAATTTGTTTTTAGATATTTAGACGTACAAGTATTTTTGATTATTATTTTCATAATTAAAAGAAGATTTTTAAATAAGAAAACTAATTTAAATATATTTCATTTAGTGGCTTAGTCTTTTTTCTCATATAATTTGATTGAATTTGCAGGAAAATATTTACCCGTATCATATTAGTGTTGGGTATACCTTCAACTTGTTTTATTTTCTAACCAAATTTATTTTTTATAGAAATATAATTTTACTCACGATCCTTTGAGATAATTTAGGAATCATTTAAAATCGGAAAACTACCAACGATTTAATTTAAACAATTTAATAATTTCTAAAAATTTCAAAATATTTATTAATACAATTTAAAAGTTTGCATTCCTTCGAAACTTGCTACATCTTACGCCTGAATATAAGGAAAATAATGAAATATTCTCCTTAAATCTTTATTTATTCTTTATCGCACCATTGTATGAGAAACCACACAAAATTTATAATTTTTTTATAAATTTTTAAACAAATTTGTTGAATGATGTGTAGAAAATATCCTGAAACTTTCTGTCACATCAATTTGGCACAGATAACGCATGTATTTATTTAATTAATTGATAAACAGTATGTGTGATTTTCCACACATCTTCATATATATGTATTTTGCAATAGGAATATCGTTTCTTTTCTACAAATGCGCTGTTTTTGTCAAAAATGTGTATTACGTAAGCGTACTCATAACTGAAACGTTTGTGTCAAATGCAGTTAACAAGATAAAAACAAAAATATGTTATTAATGATAATCCTGATTTTGATAAAAAAAAATATGTTGTTAGTGCAGACATACTGTATGTGTTGAAAACAACACGCAAAGATAAGGAACGATTTATAACAGTTATAATGGTGGCGTATAGAATATTTTATCAGAAAAAGAGGCCTTTACAGAATATGACACTACAATTATTCATTATACACCTTTCTCTTAATTGTGTCTAAGGCTTTATCTTTATTTATTAGCTAAGTCGTTATATATTACCTTTCCTTTGTTTTCCTATGCTAGTCTTATTTATTTGTGACAGAACTTCATTTCTTTTATTTTAATTGTAATGCCATCTTTTCTAACACATTTTTTCGCGTTTCTCACATTTAAATAACTCTGCAGGATATTTATAAACTTAAATAATATTTTGTGTGAATTAAAATCATTTCGCTTGTATAATTATTCAAGAAAAAAGGAGTATTATTTTATTAATGTTTACTAAGGTGTAATAAAGCAAAACATAACAGGTAACACTTTTCATAACACTCAAGTTTTTTGTGAAAATAATGCAAAAGGTAGTGGTCAGACAATTAAATGTTCAAAAAACGAAGAGTGGCCGCTAAACGGTGTGAATTCGAAAAATAAACTGCATAACTGCGAAGACTATCAGAGTCTTTGATGAAAATATAATGATAAGGGTATATATAAGTTTGTCATTTCGTTTGTAATTTCCACAATATAATTTTCCGAACCTATAAAGTATATATATTCTGGATCCTTATAGATAGCAGAGTCTATTAAGCCATGTCCCTATGTCTGTCTGTCTGACTGTTGAAATCAATTTTCTGAAGTCCCCATATATCTTCTGGATCCAAATATTCAATAATTCTGTCAGACATGCTTTCCAGAAGTTTGCTATTTAAAATCAGCAAAATCCGTCCATAAATAATGGAGATATGAGTAAAAATCGGAGACAACCTCTGAAAATTTCATCAAAAAAAAATTAACAAATTCATCAACAGATGGCGTGTTTAACATCCAAGTGTTCGAAAACTTTAAGTGTGTTCTTAACCCGGCAATTCCCATATCCTCGCCAATGGGAGAAACAATTTGTTTGTATTCTAAATAGTAAAAATACATATAGTTAACACTATAAAGAAGTAAAAAATAAAAAAAAATATTGGTAGTTGTGTTTTTATAGTGGTGTCACCTATCGGTGATACTGGGCATAATTTAATAAATGCCTTGAAATTTACGTTTGATTTGACAATAATTATATAATTTTTCATTTGTTGTGGAATTTATACCAACATTTAATATGGAGGCCTATGTTGCATTTGGCACACATTTTTCTAGTGCGTTCATGACAGAAGCCACAGTGACGTTGTGAGCAATCCTGCTCAATATGGTCTTTTGGACACCCTCCCAATCTAGTTTCATTTGAAACTCTTAACACAATGGAAACGCCACAATTGTTGCTCTTAGTTGGCTTTGTTCCGAATTTTTGCAAATATGGCACTACGATTGCTCTACGGAATTCACAATAAGTCCAGCTGTTGTCGCATTTTCTTTCGATGAGCCAAGCGTTTTGGCAAGCAGCAGCTAGTCCAAATGCAAAGAGCGGAAACCACCATTTTTTTCACGTAAAGCTACTCTCATAGATTCAACGTTCTCATTAAAGCGGTCTACACCACCCATATACTTATTATACATTTTTACAAGTGCTGGCCAATCAACTTGAATTTTTGTTCTCTTTTTATTGATAACACCAATTCTATCTACTTTTGTGATTGGCGCCAGTCCGTGACAGTTGGAAGCAATGCTTACAATGCTATTGTCATGCCATTTTGCGACAATTATTTTTTTAGAAGATAGATTACAATATTTCTCCTCTAGGCCTCTTTCGCATTTTTTTAGCAATTGGAAGATCGCAATTTTCCAAATGAACTAATTTATAAATTAATAAGACAATATAAATTACCAAAGAATAATAATACAAATATAATTTCTGAACCTAAAATGTATAAATCTTTAACTTATATTCCATTAATTTCTGAACGACTAGAAAATTCAAAATTTTATAACAGGAATAATTATAAGATAGCCCATAAAACTTATAACACATTAAATAGATTATATAGTAAAGTAAAGGATAGAGCAGTAAAATTAAATAAATCCAATATTGTTTATAAAATACCGTGTAAAGCCTAGTACTCTGTTCAAATTTGGGAAAAATGTTTAGCAACATTAATTATTTCATACGGAAAATTTGACGTATAGCCAATGTTGCTTATCACGCGAATTTACATAATTTGACGTTTTTTTTAATTGAAAGTACGCCACATTGTTTTACTTATGTAAACAAAACACATATGTTTTGCTTTTTTGTGAATTTAAATCGAAAATAAATAAAAGTTCAAATATTAAAAAATCTGTGTTGAATCGAAATCTTTAAATAAAAATGAATAAACAAATATTACTAGCCGCTTGTGCAGCAGAACAACAAGTAATAGATATTGTTGTTGCGACAGAAGAGCTTTTGGATAAAAATTCCTCTTGAAACAATTGCTACTTTAATTATTTCGCTGTGAAAAATAATTTTGCCAGATACATTTCACATGTTTTTCACAAAATTAACAGAGTACTACTTCTGCAACATTTTTTCATGAAAATTTCATGTTTATTTTTTTAACATGTATTTTGACAGCATTCCACTTGAAATGTTCAACAGAGTAATATGCTTAAGGGTAAAAGTAATGAAAGATGTAATAAAATATATGCAGGTACAACTAAAAACAAATTGAAAACTAGATTAGCTGGACATAAATCTGACCAAAAACACAAACATACTTCTTCTCAAAAAACTGCATTAACATCACACTGTTACAATTTAGAAAATACTACTATATTATTATCCTACTATATTATATACAGAAACAAATTATAAAAGACGATTTATGTTAGAAATGTTACAGATTATTAATGTACCGATGAAAAGAGAATTAATTTTAAAACAGATACTGACAATGTAGCTCAAAATTACAGACATTTAATTTATAAGAATAAGTTTAGAAACTAAAAATATTAAATATTTAATTTTTCATTTATTTTTCCAAACAAATTTTTATATATGGTGCATTTCATGTCAAGTGACCCAATTTTAAAATCGATGTCTTCCGATTTAGATGAAATTTGCACCAAGGTTAGTACTATTGGATAGTAGGCCAGACACAAATTTTTAGCTCTATCATTCAAGAACTGCCGGAGTTAGAGGGGGTCAAAATTGGACATTTTGGTCATGCAGGGTTTTTTTTAAATGAGTGTAACTTTTCACCTATTGGTCCTAGCAAAAATTGCCCAAAGGACTTTAGATAGCTATTTCTTCAATCATTCCAAAAATATTTTTTTTTAATTTTTAAAAAATTTTTTTAAAATTTTTTTTTTAAATTTATTTTTTTTTTTAATTTTTTTTTCAATTTCGGCCCTTTTTTTTCTCAAAAGAAAGCTTATACAATTTACTTTAAGGCCCATATAGTCCCATAATGGGATGCGAGTGGGATATCTATCAAAAAAATTATTTTTTAACTCAAGAATAGAATTTTTCAACATTTGGCGCATGTATAATTTTCATTTTCCCCCATTTTTTTATTTTTTTTTTTTCAAAATGGAGTTTTTTTTTATTTTTCCTTAAAAGAAACTTTATACCATTTCCTTTAAGAGCTGTGTGGTCACTTAATGGGATGTAAGTGGGGTATCTATAAAAAAATTTGCAACTCAAAGAAGAAATTATTTAAATTTTTACCATATGCACTATTTTCATTTTATTTCCTATTTATTACTTATAATACTAAATTACAATAATAATAATAAATTATTTAATAAAATTAGTATATAAATTTTGAAATTACCAATATTTCTTCCTTCTTATTCATTGCCTTTATTTTTAGCTTTTTTGCCAATCCTTTCTTGGAGTTACTAGGTTCAGCTGCTGATTTTGCTGATGCTGTCTTTTTTGGCTTTGGAAAGAAATCGCATTGAGTAGATGCCGAAAACTTTTTGAACTGGAGTCTTCCATCGATAAGTGGTATAAAAGCATGGTATTGAGATGTGCCATCAATTGTTACAGCAGCGTCGAATCTGCACTTCAATGTTTTTAATGTTTCCTCATGATCAGCTTTGCTACTAAAAACTACTTCAGTTTCTTTACAATGCTTCTTTGCCCATCGGAATATAGCGTTCGCATCTAAGATGCGATCTTGATGAGAGCACTGCAGGCTATACTTTGCTGCATTTCTTTTGATATTTGCTCCAATACATTTATGACCGATAAACCAGTTTCAGTTTCAATCTCAAGCATCCTTGGGCCAAAAATATCAAGTACCAAATAAATATCAAAATATCTGCAAAATTGCAAGCTTTATCTGCGCACAAGGTTTACATGGACATCCAGACAGACGGACAAACGGACATCGTTAAATCGACTCAGAAAATGATTCTGAGTAGATCGATATACTTTAAGGTGAGTGTTGTACTAATATTTTGGGGCATTATAGACGTCATCCAATATACTCTCCCCACTGTTGTGGTGTAGGGTATAATTAACATTTCTATATACATACTCGTATTATTAACATATGCTACAAAGTTACTGACAAATTCATAATATCTAACAAGTGTTTAAGTACTCAAATAACAACAATAAATAATCCGAATGAAGTGCTTTTATATTCAACACACTAAAAAACCAGGAACAAAATAACAACAACTAACAAACAAGTTAATATGGAAAATGTTTCATTAAAACTTATACATTCTCTTTGTTATGGTTTAATAAATAAAAATTGTACTTAAAAACGCTTTTAAAATATTATGTATTTATTTATTATTTGTTTGTTTGTTTGTTTTCAAAAGAAAACGCTATGATTTTTTGTATAGCACGTGTAAACGATGCTAGAGGTTAATATAAGGTTTGATGGCGGACACAAAGGAATGCTACACTATAAATTTGGAAAATTATACTTAGAAAACGGAAGAGGGAATGAAAAAAAGCAGAAATATTTTACATAAAATTTAATTTGTTTAAGGGACTTAAAATTACATTCAACATTTAACTTACTTACACTCACAATATTATTACAGTAACGGAATGTAGTTTATTCAGGAAGTATTCCGTGCAGTTTTTTTTTCAACTAAATAAACATTTAAAATTCTAAGAAAATTTATTTTTAACTGAATCTAACATTTATTCAAAAAACTAAGTGCACAATAATACGGATTTTCAGTTGCATTTGATATTGACAGTTGTTTACGTTAAAGTATTTTTTTGTATGTAAAATTAAATGAAACTGTAATTTAAAATAACTGAAAATTTACTTAAAAATCGATCTACTTATTTTTCATTATAATTATAATTTCATTATAGTTATAATTCTCAAACAGTCAATGTGAATTTTAATATACGATATGTATATGTAGATATTATAAGGAAGCTATACATAGTCTTCCCTTAGGAAATTATTTCAAGTTATTTTCAGTTAATTTATTTTAGTTAATACCTAAAATACATAAAATAACAGAAAATTCTGTTGATTTTACGGAATTCGGAGTTGAGTTTTTGACATTTAAAATTAAATGAACTTTTCGTTAAAATTTAATGAATAATAAGTAGACCGGATTTTAACTGAATATTCATTTATTTTATATTACAATTTCAGTTAATTTTACGTATAGAATTTTTGAGTGTACTAACTGTAGCATTACGTTAGCTTTGTTTAATATATCTTTGCTAAAAACTGTTTATATTTTCCTGTGGTTATTTGGTTATTTAATATTTGCTTACTATTTAAATAAAAGTAACAAGTTTTAAACACAAATCCCGAGACAGGTTAATAATCTTATATTAAACGAAACTCAAGAACACTGCATTTGTATTTTTCTAATTATGTATGTTATTATATGTATAGAAGTATATATATATTCTAATTATATTTGACATATTTCTGTCATTATTCATACACGATATTTGTATTATTTCTTTTACTTGAATACAACAAATGGCCAAATAAAATGAATGAAATAATGAAAGGCTTTCAAAACAATAGCAAATCCCAAACGTTTATCCTTTTATGAGATTATCATGACAATATATTCTGGATTTTTAATAGGAATTTAGCAATGGGAGATGTTTTTTTTTTTAATTTCTCTTTTGTATCCATGTGTCTTTTGTTTTATGATGAGTTTTAATATTTCTTTTCTTTTTTGCTTTTAAGCAAATTCTTTCTTCTGTATGTTAGGCAACAGAAAATAATAAATAAAAATTTTCTTGAGCTTAAAATAAAAATCCATTTAATGCAAAAATACTTTTATACATTCATCCACACTTCAAGATGCAGATGTAAACGGCCAAAGAACCTTTAAGTGTGGCACAAGGAAAAGCCAACAAAACGAGAATAGTATAAAATAAAAGGCACTGAAAAGTACAGCTAAAAAAGAAAACAACGCTTGCTGCTATTTTTTGTCATTTAAATATAATCTGCATTTTTGCATATATAGATTTTCTTAAAAAAAAAAAACAAAATTTGCTAAACAAAAAACAAGAGATTTGTGTCGTTTTTGATGTTGTTTAGGTTTTTGTGTGTTTTATTATACGAGTATTTCTATTGTTTTTAATGCAGCTATTCGACCGCCAAGAGTGCTGTTTCCTTTTGCGTTTTTGTGTTTTTTTTCGGTTGGGTTTTTTCTGTTTTTATAAACATATTGTTTTAAGTATCTCATCTGTTAAGCTATGCTGCCTTTTGCATTTATATATTTTAGTTTTTTCGAAAAGTAAATATTATGTTTGAAATTAAGAGTATATCAAGTCGACTGCAATTGAGCTATTACATTTGTTTTCAATAAAAAGTGATGGGAATCATAACTAAGAGCTCAATTAATTATTTATCACTCTTTATAAATATGAATATTTCAGCCAGATGAGACAATTACTAGAATAATAACATTAAGTCTATAGAAATTCAAAAGAAATATCGCTGTAAATTTATATATAAGAAAGCCAACTGAAGCCTTTTCTGCCTCTTATTAGGCGTACCACTCACAGTAAAGTTATGACCAAATTTAGCTTACTGCCATTTTGGCCAAAGCTGAGAAGTACTGTGGTTCTTGAAAATTAAATAAGTAAGAAAGTATAGTCGATCAAGCCCGACCATATGATACCCTACATCCAGTTTATGTTCTAAAACAATTTTCTAGAAATAGGCGCTGCTTGGGAGCTATGACTAATTATGGACCGACACTCATGAAAATTAGTCTAACTACTTTTGAATATATGAAACATATTTGTGTCGAATATTATTTGGATACCAAAATTTTTCACAGAGTTAAGCTGGTTAAAATGATTTTCGGTAGTGGGCCTTACATGTGATTTGATTATACTATGGCAAATTATTGACCGATCTGTAGGTGCAATTAGGTTCCATATAAAACTTTGACTACATTTATAAATCAAATGTTTATTTCCGACATAGATCTATATTTGGAGGGCCATTTAATGAATACAATCATCCTTGGGCAGAATAAATAAAATGTACAAACTTTTATCAAAATATCTTCAAAATTGCGACCTGTACTTTGCGCACAAGGTTTATATGGACAGCCAGCCAGCGAGTTGGCAAAATCGTCTCAAAAATCTATTATTTTTATACTTTTAGTTGAGTATTATACTAATGTTTTGGGGCATTACAAACATCAGCTGAAATCCAGAATACACTGATTTTTATAACAGAAAATAAGTTTTAGGTACTTATGTTAGTTTTTCCTAAATATTAATAAATGAGTATTTTTTGGTACTTTCAGTTCAAAAGTATTCTATTATTGTTTTGCTACATTTTTATCAAAATATTTATGCTACCGGATTTTATGATAACAATGTTTCATAATAACAAAATAGTTGTTTAACAAATTTTGCAATTTCTAATTTGGAGTGATTAATCCATGTTATCGGTTTAGATTATAATCGTAATAGCATTTACCCTAAAGGCCACAATGTGCTTAAAAAAACAATTTATCTAAATATTGCCTTTAACTTACATTTCCAATTTCACTTTTAAAATAACAAAACAATTTGGCCTGAGAAAGTCAAGTACAATTTTATTTTAGCTAAAAAAAGCTATATTAAACCTGCTTACTGCTTGTTTTCAAGAACACTTAAGCCATGAACAAAATAAAGTTAATAAGAATGCTTTAGATTCTATGTGAAATACCATTTATTTTTGTATCACCACCAAAGAGATGGCGGGGTATATTAAGTTTGTCATTCCGTCTGCAACACATCGAAATAATGATCATAAAACAAAAAAGTATTTATATTCTGGGTCCTTATAAGATTCTTAGCCGATGTAGCGATGGCCGTCCGTCTCTCCGTCTGTTGAAGACACGATGGAGCTTGGAAAAAATCTATATTGAAATTTTTACCAAAAAATTTGTTTATCCTCCGAAATATTTGGTATTGAAAATGGTCAAAATCGGTTCAGAGGATACAAGTTATAGACCAATGTTTTAGTCAAACTCGATATTTTTCTGATATTTTTTGCACTTTTCTACAATGCAGATAACATCATGATATTTTCACACTTTATTTTTATTATAGAGGGACAAGTCCTGACTCATAGCCCACATAAAAATGTCTTTGCGGAATATGGCTTTATGGTACATGAATGTACATAGAAAAGAACTATCCATACAAAATTCAGCAAAAAAAAAAGTTTAATGCAACAAGAAATCTCAAAACAATATTTTGTTTGCATCGGTCCATATTTTTACATAGCCTAATACAGAGTCCACTTATGAAAATTACTTAAGAGTGCATAAATCTTTTATAAAAATCACTAACAAATTATCCCAGATTACATCACATACATAATCACATTAAATTTAATGCTGATCGGTCCATATTTGCCCGTAGCCCATAGAAACTCCAATTTCGAAAATCACTAATAAACATCACTATCAACACAAATCATTCATATACTTATACATATAAATCGTTGTACATAATTTTATGCTTTCATAATAAATAATGGCTCTCTTCTGAGGGCTACTAGTTTTTCGGAAAACTCATAACATAAACATCCATCCATATCAAACCGAAATTTTACACAGTTACAAATATGTAAAAATTACATAGTTGCTCATGGACTCCCACACCACGTCCACTTCCAGGAATAGCCACTGAATATACAGTGGAGACAATTTTGACGTTTCAAAAAGCCAAAATAAGTTTCCTATGGCTTTTTGGTATCAAATTTATTGTGTGTCAAAGTAACGAAATAAAAATATAAGTAAAATTAAAATAGGTTCGAGAAGTCGAGTCACCTGCACATGTGCAGAAAGAGAAATTCTACAAACTTAGATTTAAGTTATAACATTATATATAATAATGTCAAAACTATAACTGGAACGCAAAAGTTTCATTGCTTCATACCAAATATTTCTGATATGTCAATTAATGTAAAGCGGTACTCTTCGTCTGCCGACGTGCTAAATTTAAAGTTACTTTAATTTTATAATGATGCCAAGACAATTGAAATTTTTAATAAATATTGTATTTAAGTATAAGCAGCAAAATAAGAAAGATTTTTTCTTCATAAATGTATTTTTAACTGTAAAATAATTTTTAAAATGTATTTTTAACAAGGTGGTCTCTTAAATGCTCTTCTCCTATCCAAACAAGGTGTCGGGGCACATTTTTTTATTGCTGATTCTTAAAGCAAAAATTATGAGGAATCCAAAAAAAAAATTAGCCGGAAAATTTAGGAGCTTCTGTGGAAAATCGAAAAATTTAATTTTGATGGGAAAATTTAAAGGTAAATTTCTAAGAAAAATTAGGAAAATTTTATTTTTCAATTAAAGCCTGATTCAATACCTTTCCAACGAGCTATCACTCGTTGAGATCGCTTTAGTATTTTTTTTTTTAACAATTTTCAATGAGGTCCCTTATGAAGCATTCTTCAATTTTGTCACATGACAGTGGTGTACACCACCACTAAACCAGTCACTATAAAAAAAAAAAAAATATTTAGGTACATTTTTTTTTGCTGGGCAATCGATTGAGACTATTTATTTTAAAATCGGAGAGGGGTCGTCCAAAAGGTGATCGCTTTCATATGGAATTGCTCAATAACAATATTATTAACCAGGTAGATAACTGTAAAATTCTTGGATTACATTTTGATTGTAAATACAACTTTAAGTTGCATATCAATAATTTGAAAACTGATCTGTCGAAAAGACTAAACATTATAAGATACTTATCATCTCGAAACGAATTCTATAATTTTATCACAAATTGATTATGGTCTTATTATTTATAGTAAGGTTGGAACATCAACCATAAATGTCTTGGAAAATTTCCTAAATGCAGCTGCCAGATCCAGTCATAGAGCCTATAGAACAACACCAATCAAAATTCTGCAAGCGGAATGTGGTCTAGAGCCACTGCGCATTCATGCAAATAAACTCAACCACCGACTCGTATACAAAATGTTAAACCAACTGAAATATCCTTCCACTTTGTGCCAAATATATAAAATATATAAAAAACTACAAACTAATATTCCAATATTGCCTAAAGAAAAATACCTGCCGTGGAAATTAAAACCTGACGTTTTTATGAGGGATTTGTTATTCTTTAACATTCGCCCACACTGCTTCAACGAAATTTTCACTGACGGATCAAAAACAGAATCAAACATTGGAATTGCTTCAGTCGGCGAGCAGGGCCTTCTGCTCAACGGCATTCTACCTCTTAATGCCTCAGTTTTCGAAGCTGAAGCCGAAGCAATTTTAAGAGCTCTCGAGTTATGCAAAAAAACAATAAATAAGACTATAATTTGCTTTGACAGCCGTTCCGTTTTTGACGCAACATTCGACAACTTTTAATACATCAACAAAACAAAATAAAGCTCATGTGGCTTCATAGGCATTTAAGGAAACGAGCTCGCGGACAAAAAAGCAAAAACCACACACTTGTACCCAACCTTTCAATTCATTCCCCAAACAAGATCCTACTTATGCAGGACGGCAGTTTCAAAACTAAACAAATCGTTAGCAAAGTCCTGGAACCAGTTCAACCACCCGTACAAAGAGATAAACCCAGAAAATAATCCAATTAAATTTCCTCCCTCAAGCGATTGGTACAAAAACAAATGTTTTGTTAGGCTTAGGCTAACTCACACACAAATCACTCATCAACACCTTCTTAAAGGAGAACCTAAACCTATATGCACATTTTGCAACCTTGCTCCATCCATCTTCTAAAAGACTATCAAGCTTTGCATCTAACTCGTAAAAAAATTATGTAATTTATCAAACATTATACCTTTATTAAAAAATCCGACAGTAGAAAATATCAATTATACATATCTATAATTTCCTACAGCATATAAAGTTAATTAGCAAGATTTAGTAATTTTAGTTTTAAGCCAATAGCCTGTAGTAGCTAGTGCTTTTGTATATTATTTATTATACCCTACACCACAAGGAGGGTATATTGGATTTGTGCTGATGTTTGTAACGCCCAGAAATATTGCTCCAAACCCGCCTTAAAGTATACCGATCGACTCAGAATCACTTTCTGAAGCGATTTAATGATGTCCGTCCGTCCGTCTGGCTGGCTGTCCATGTAAAGCTTGTGCGCAGAGTACAGGTCGCAATTTTAAACATATTTCGATAAAATTTGGTATGTGATATTTTTCGGCCCAAGGATGGATGGGATTGAAACTGGTGGAAATCGGTCCATTATTTCACCTGGCCCCCATACAAATGTCCTCCCGAAATTGGGGTTTACTGGTCATAAATCTTTGACTTATGCAAGTATGCAAACAAATTTCACCACAAATGAGTAATAAATGAAGCTGAATAACATATACAAATTTCGTGAAGATCGGTCCATAATTAGTCGTAGCTCCCATATAAGGCCCACTTCATAATTCACTTTAACCTCCATAAATCTTTTAAATGTATTTATATCGAGTTAAAGGTTAACACATATAATATTTATATTTACGGAAGTCATGGCATTAAATTTTTGATGATCGGTCCATATAGTGCACATATCTGAAAAACTATTTTATTGATATACTGGGTGTAGGGTATTATATGGCCGGGCTTGACCAGCTATATTTTCTTACTTGTTGTAATTTAAATTATAATAAATTTGAAATAAATAAAATAAAATGTAAAATGATGTAACTTTTGAATATCCATGAAATTCTTGTAAATGTTATTATTGAGATGAAATCTAAAAAAAAAATAAACTTCAAATAAATAGTAATTACGGTACAATATTTTACGACGAAGGCCTTATAAAAGTTTATGGTACTCATGTAAGAGATCGGCAAAATAAACTGTACTGGTTAGTTATGTGATAAAAATTAGTTTCAAGTATTCATAGATCACACTATTGGTATTTGGTGTTGGGTATAAGAGATTCGGCACAGCCGAATATAAACTCTTACTTGTTATTGCTCCGGGTTTTTAAAATTGATTCTGCTTTATTTAAGCTAAACCAAGTTATTTCTTTAATTTTTGAGTTTTCTTAAGTCAAAAATAATGTATTTCTTAGAATCTCAATGTCTATGACTCTGTTGTGTATGTCTGCAGCCTATTTAAGACTTTTAAATGCCTGAATATTTTTAATAAGACTCGCAGACGTTGAATGAGGTTAAATAAATTATAGATGCAAGTAAGAGTATGTATTTATTACAAAAAAAAACTTACTATTTCTTTTTGCTTATTTATTTTTATACCCTTTACAAGATAAAATTACAAAGAAGGGATTATAAAATGAAAAGAAATACATGAATAAAATTAATCCTTTTTACTTGCTAAGTAAGAAAATGGTTAAAACTTGGAAAATTATGTGATAATGAATTTACTGTTTTGGTTTGTTAAAGTTGGGAAAACAATTATTTTATGTCATATAATTAGTTTTTTTTGGAATTTGTTATTTGAAATGTTTCTTCGAACAAAATGATTTGTTTAATGGACTAATACTGGAGGTAAATTGTATATTTTAAGATGAACAAAGTTTATTTATATATTATTCATTAACATAGACAAGGAGAAAATTGTATTAAAAATTCTTCCCTAATAACCACAATCACAACTCAACTCATGTTCTTAACATTTACTACAATCAGCAAAATTTTATGAAATTGTATGTATGTATGTATCTATGTCTTTGCTTAAAACATCGTAAAACTTACTTTTTTCTTGTGTTTTACAAACTTTACTAATTGAAATCCTTACGAACAAAATCTATAATTAGTGAAAGAAAAACGTAAAATAAAACAAATTGATAAGTAAGTATGTGTTAGTCTCAATATTCTTTATACAGTTTCAATATTTTTGGTTTATTTTTCACGTTGTTTCTTTTCTTTTATTTTTTTTAATTTTGTATTTTCTCGTATCTTACATACAATTGTACGGATAATTGTTATAATCAGCAAAAAAAAAATGGAGAACATTTTGCAACAAAGAGAAAATTAATTACAACTTTGCAGTTAAGAAACACATGTGCCAACGCGTTGCAACGTAAGCTTTAAAATACTATTAAAACATGTATAAAAAAATATATTGTTTTTAATTTTGTTCTTTTATATTGAAATATAAAACATTTGTTCAATTCACAAATGACGTGGTATCTTTTACATTATATGACATAACTACATATCTGATTGTGAACACAATTTTGAGCTAATTCATATATTTACGAGGGCGGTTCGAAAACTCCTTAGCCTAGAACTGAAAGCGCAGTATAAACTGAAAAAATTTAGGTGTTTTGAAAACTTCCATCTGTGATATGAACACATGTTAAATTTCTTTTCGGTCTGCCAACTGCTTCATATAGAAAAAGGTATTCAAAAAAAAAAACAACATCTGTGATTTTTTTACAATGGAAAGTTATAAATTCGTAGTGTCATTAAATATTTAAATAAAAACGAAAGATAAGAAATTCATAATGATATGGTAGATGTGTTAGGTAAAAGTGCTCTTTAATATGCAACAGTAAAAAATTGGGTTGCTGAATTTAAACGTGGTCGTACAAGCATTTAGGGTGAACCACGTAGTGGACGTCCAAAAACAGCAACAACAACAGAAATTGTAGCCAACGTACATGATATGGTATTAAATGATCGACGAATAAAAGTGTGTGAAATAGCTAATATAATGGTCATCTCAAATAATCGAGTCCATTTACTTTTGCATGAAGAACTACAGATGAAAAAGCTTTCTGGAAGATGGGTGCCGCATTTGTTAACAGACAACCAAATACACATAATAATAATTTCTCAAGCTTGTTTGAATCATTTTACGAAAAATAAAATGGATTTTAAACATCGTTTGATAACTCTTGATAAGATCCACCACTATACTCTAGAGACAAAGGAAAAATCCAAACAATGCTTTGAAGCTGGAGTATTTGCCCCAAAGAAGGCGAAAACAATTCAATCGACTGGTAAAGTTTTTGGAACTTCAAAGGAATTTTTGTGATTGACTATCTGCAAAAGGATGAAGCGATGAATTCAGAGTACTATAGTAACATTTTGGATCAACTAAATGTAAAAATTCGAGAAAAACTTTCCGGCTTACAACACAAAAAAACATAATTTATCATCAATACAACACACGAGAGCACAAGAGTGTTTTAACAATGGCTAAAATCAACGAATTAAAGTACGAGTTGCTGACCTGTTCCCAAATCTAAAAAAGCGTTTTACCTGAAATAAAGATGCAATTACAGTTGTAAACTACTATTTTAAAGGCCTTGAGAAAAACTATTTTAATCAAGTGATAGAATTGCAAGATAAGCGTTGGACTAAGTGTATTGAAGTTGCAGGAGATTATATTGAAAAATAAAAATGTTTTTGAAAAACTAACTATTCTCTTTCTGTGCTAGGATGAGAAGTTTTCAAACAGCCCTTGTATGTCAAGGGCTGTTCAAAATGACAAAATAGAAATATTTTCAAAACAAATATAGCAAACATAGAATGTGATATAGTATTAGTTTACATACATTTATTTTAATATTTTAAGTTTTTGTGTTGTGTTGTCCAACTATACAAAATACTGTGATATAATTTATAAATGATGTTAAACTGACGAAAAAGATTATTGTAAGTTAATTTGTTAAAAATGAAGATTATAATTATTGTTATTATTAACTAAAAATTTTCCTTTGTATTTTTACAATGTTACCAGATTTTAATAAAAACTCAATCCCTGAAGAAGTTGGAAAGAATACCAACGAAACGTCGGATTTTATTGGAAATGAAATAAATAATGACCTTGAAAGCCTGTATATAGGAAACTATATAAACTATTAATATTAACGGAAAAAGGTCGATCAACATTTATAATAATAATAGAATGTGAATATTTTTCAAAATTAAAACATACCGTAGTATTTACAGTAATATCCATTATTAAAATTGCTTGTTTATTAATTTTATTTTATTATTTTTAAGTTTGTCAACCAGTTTATGACTTGAGTGTTACCGTTTGGTTATTTTCTTTTAAACTGAAATGAATAATTTTTATGTTGAGAAACATATTTTTATTTTTGGCAATACTGCAACTTTCATACAACATTTGAAAAACATATGAAAAATGTTGTAGGTGATGTACAAAATCTTTATATTGACATTACCAACAACATTTGTACAACTATTGTACAGTCAGGCGACGTACAACTCCTACAACATCACTTGTGAATTGAACAAATGTTTGTAATGAAAACTAAAAAAAATTGTAAAACATTGTTATATTTAAGTTTTTTTTTTTTGTATATTCTTCATTGAAGTCCCTTTTAGTTATAAAACACCTTTTCTTTTATGTGTTCTATGATAAATTTACCTAGTTTAGCTGCTAAATAAATTGTTTTGTTAACGGTCAGTTTAAGTGAAAAATCTAATCATACAAAACAAAATGTTACCATTGAGACTTTAGGTTTCTGTATAAAAAAAAAAATCACTCATACGCTCGCATACCCTTCTTCGCCTTTAAATATACGAGATATACGAGTACATATGTATGTGTCACTTCTAAAAACTTCATTATTTTGCTTTAGGTGGATATAATAGTGTTAGTAAAAATATCAGCATGCTAACACTTTTGCACTTATTGCAATAAATGGACAACTCACTTGTGACTTGTAAAATATAACATCTGGTTTTTAAGATTTATTATGATTAAATAACTATATAAATTACAGGAAATATTTAAGACAAACTCTGCTATTTATTTTCTTATCATTCAATTATTTTACAATAAGGGTACTCATGATATTGCTTAAAATCGCCGTTACTGCAATTGGGAAAACTTGCCAGACTTGTTTCATGTAGCCCCTTTTTAAGTTTTGTGTAATCTAACAAAGTCAGTTTGTGAGAAACGTCAATTCAAAAATAAATAAAATAAACTTAAAATTTTTATTTTAAAAAATATATTTATTTTTAATATTAGGCATTAAGAAAGCCAAAATTCTAAATTACTCAGATTATTTGAAGAAGCTACCGTTTGTGGTATGTTAACACTTGAATTTTCTTTTGTAAAAATAATGATACGCATAAATCCTTTTGTGTATGTCACTATGTTACTTTTCTTTCTAATCAACGTTTGCCGTAAAAACAGATTTGGTAAGGTTTCACTTACATATATGTTCTTACAGCTGAAGAATATTTTTGCTATGCTATACCATTTTTCATCATTCAGTCTCGAAATAACACTATTTTCTTTTTTAAATGTCTTTTTTCCAAAAGTAAATAATAATCGTCTGTTAAGTTAATGCACAATTGAACAATGCAATTTTACGAGCCAAAATTGTTGGTCAAATTTACGAAGTATGTGTAAATAAGTTTTCATGTAATTTTTGACCATTTATTTACGAGGGCGTAAAAATCACTTTAAGCTTTTGAGGTTTACAAACTGAGCTTGTGTTTAGCATTTAAAATTCAAGTCTAGTCAATTTCAAAATTGCATGCTGGGGCATGTATAAAATCAATATGTTAAGCAATCAAGTAGAATTGATATGAATTCATCCTCACTACTACTGAAAATTATATACTATAGCATGAAGACCAGGGGCCAAATTACCGCATTCGTGATCGAATGAGCTATCGTATCGAAAACTGATTTCGATATTGAAATTATGATAAAATGTACTAAATTTCTTGCTCGATATCGAATGCCATAATCGCAAATAAGAAAACTACAATAAATTTTACTCGATATCGAATGAGGTAATTTGGCCCCAGGTACAGTCGCACGACTGACATGAACAGACTTTACACGGCTACCAAACTTCATCTATATTAGGGCCACCGTTTGACTTCCCCTGCAATACAACAAGCCTGCTTGGAGCAACTGTTTGTGGTATATGAAATAATGACCATGATCATTTATTAATTCGAAGTCCCACATATGTCGAGCAAAAACTGTCATACAATATGATCGATTACATCTCCTATTACGAATGACATCAACGACTTTTCATTACCATCTCCGGTAAGTTTCGATGGGGTTATTGAAGCATTTCTTGAAGCAAAGCATTTTTTCTAAACTAAACTTAAGGTATGGTCACACATGGCAAATATTTACTCAAAGCATAACCACTTGTTTTAGCACAAATTTGTTTGATGTCGTTTACTCTTACAAGAGTTTTGCCAGGTCAAACAGCATCAAATAAAATAAGATAATATATTTGTTGTGTCTTGTCCTATATAAAAAAAGTGTTTTTTAATAAATTAACGAGTTCAAAAATATTTTATTTAGTGGTTACTTCTTTTTTGGCAAATATTTGCAAAGTGTGATCGTACCTTTAGCCAACGATAACATTTTTCATTGCGCACATACACATTTGGTGGATGCTGTTGAATTTTATTAAACAAAGTTGCAAAATGCTTTAAATGATTTTCATTTTTTGCAGGTCCGATTTTGCTGATTTTCAATATCAAACTGTCTGGAACAATTATAAACACTTCTATATAAATCTAATTAACTTTTGTTGTGTATTTTGGAAGTGAACATGTTTTACACAAACAAGTAAACGTTTTAGATAATAATAATTTTTCTGAGAAAATTATAACTTATCTCCTCAGTTCCTGACATGCTGTAAATTCAAATTTAACTAAAACTCCAAACAACTCTAAAGATAAAAAAACATGTATCATGATGTCTAATGCCAATACTTAAAATAATTTAAAAACAACACTTTCGTAATTTTCTTTTTTCTTTCGTTTCTGTACAAAACAACAATCATTTTACCTTAAAGGAACTAGGAAAAAACATTAAATAAAAATAATAGCGTAATAAATCTTTACTTACAACGTATACGTAATGTCACAGGATTACTAGTGCCTTTGCCTTCAGAATTTACAGCCAGACAAGTGTAATCACCGGCTGATGCACGTGAAACACTTTGTAGGACAAGTGATTGATCGGAGAGTATGATACCAGCTGATATATTGTGATGTAATTCTTTGCCCTAAAAAGAAAAGAGAAAACTTGTTAGAAAAATATGATGAAATGTTACAAATAATAATTATACCAAGAAATATAAGGGATCTTAACACTTTTTCTCCTAAATAAATCCCCCTGTAATTTTTAAAGTAATAAGTGTTATCTAATGCAATGAAATGATATTGAAAATGTTTACTACAGAATATACGAGTATTGATGAGATTGTAAAAGAAAGACAGAACGGATCAACCCAAATAAAATGTGAAAACTAAGAATGACATGGAAAATAAGTGAAATGAAAAGCAATTGTATCGCACAGATACTGGTTGTTGTATGTACATACATACATACATATGTATGTACATGTTTACGTATATATTATGATGATGACCTTGTTGACACAACCAGACTACAATGTGTCAACGTCAAGTAATTCTTTTTTTTTATATTTTGTTTCAATTCAATGAATTCTTGCAACAGCACAACAATAACAAAAAATCTGAATTGTATTTCTTTTCGAATTTATGGATAATATTGCTAGTGTAAGATACATATATACGTGTAAACAACAAAAAGGTGTAAACTGAAATATAGCTATGTATTATATTACACATACAAGTATGCATAGGTACGTACTCGTATGTGTGCATATATACACAAATTAGAAAAATTGATGTAGAAAAAATAAAAATAATAATTTTCCAGCATAATAACAACAATGTCTATTTATCCTTGTCAGGATTTTCAACTCAGGAAAAAAAGAAAAAGCAAACAAAGTCTTTTGGAATTTGTTTCTAATGGCTACATGTTATACGCTTATTCACACTTTTCCACACCGACTCAATACCTCTCTACACATGATGAAAAATTTATCTTTAAAAATACCCACTACCATACTTTGACGTTAAACTATGCTTGTCTGTGTATATGGTTATACAAACACACACACACACATATATACATATAAATACAACGCAAATTATACTAAAGACATTGGAGTTAAATAACGAATTACCACATCACACTGAAGAACATGCTGACAGTTAAACAGACGGACGTCTACATTTCCAAAAACAAACAGACCCATAGACAAGATACAAAATTGCATTTATTTCTTTTGTTACTCATCTTTGGCTGGCAATAGCATGTTAGTTGGTTGAATGGTTAGATAGAAGCTTAGAAAAGCACGAGATGTATGAAAATGGTATAAAAGAAACATATATGTTTTTCTTTATTGAAAACAAGAAGAAAAAAAATGTTTAAACCTTTCAGAAGCAGGGGATAATAAAAGTGACAAGATAATATATTTTTAATAGATTTTTAATAATCTCCTTGAAAAGAGGGTATTGTTTGTTTGCATTAAATGTCAAGATTTCATATTAGAAAAAATTAATAAAATTTTAAATGTTTGTTCTTATATTATAGATATGGTTATATTATCATATAACAAATATGTTATATCGGCTTCATTGAATTTAATATAGCCACCAGAATTAGAAACATTTAGTCCCTATTTTATTCATTACTTGTGCAAAATATTGACTTCTCTATGAAATCAACTATTTACCAGCTATATCTAATGTAATCAGTGACTTTGGGTAAGTTGAACTTTAAAATTTTCTCTCAACTATGCCACATTACTCTACAAATCTTTTATTGGTAATTGTGTATTTTTGATTCTTGTGCTATAATGCCTATGTGCAATTTATGAATTATGTTTTATTTAACCATTTGAAAATATTATTGTATTCAATCACAACTAATTCTGTTTTCTCTACCAATTCTTTTGTAAGAAAGGATAATGAGAAAATTTCTATGGCTTTCATATTAATTGTACACATCTTTTTACTATAGTGCAAAGTTAAAAGACTGACTTTATTATAATATTATAATACCCCAGTCTCCTTGTTAAGTTACAGCTACTCAAGATTTAACTTCATCAAAGTTCTAGAAGATTTGAACCCCTTATAGAATAATAAGAAATTAAATCTCAGAAACAATCTGCAAAATTATACCCTGTTAAGAGAACAGAGACTAATATGCAATGACCTATATACGACTAAAAAATGGTACTCCAATAAACTAGATAAACTACAAGACTAAAGGTTGGAGTTTGGATTCCAGTAGGCAGTAGGAAAAGTTTCAGTTTGTATTTGTTTAAAAACTAATAGGAGAAAGATAACACCAACAAGTAAAAAAGTATAACCTATCAACCTCGACCATATAACCCGTATATATATATAAATGGGCGCTATAAGGCAGCTAAACGTTCATTCATAAATTTAATGACATGACTTCTGTGATATAAATATTGTTTTTGCTATAAACAATTTTAAAATATTTATATTTATTAAAGTGATTTTCAAAGAGATCTTATATGAAAGCTTTGACTAATTATGGACCGATCGTGGTAAAATTAGGTGTCATGCTATCTGTATATGTGAAACTTATTTGTATTGAATTTGGATACTAACATTGTTAAAAGATTTATGGCCGTTAAGTTGATTTTCGAAAGTGGGCTGCTCACAATTGGATGGATTATCATAAAATTTGGCCGAAAGATTTGCGTATATGTATGTGAGACATATCTTTGTTTAAATAGTATTTGAATACCAACATTTTTTGGGGAGGTATGGTCTTTAAAGTAATTTGTGGGCCTTATATGTAGCTATGGTCAATTATGGGCTGATCTGCACAAAATTTGTGAATGTGATTAAGCTTCATGTACAATTTATTTTTGGCGATAAATTTATGATTGGTAAACGATAAATTCGAAAGGAATAGTTAGGTAAAATAATGGACCGATTTCAACCCAACCGTCCTTGGGCCGAAAAAATATCATGTACCAAATTGTATGAAAATATCTACAAAATTGCTACCGTTACTCTGCGCAAAAGCCTTACATGGACAGCTAGCCAGCCATAAGGACGGACGAATGAATATCCTTAAATCGAATCCGGAAGTGGTTTTGAGTCGAGCGACGTTGGACTAGTATTTTTGGGCCTTACAAACATCAGCACAAATCCTATGTACCCTTACCACTATGGTAGTGTAGGGTATAAAGAATAAAGTCAAATCTAACTATCAAGCAATTTAGACAAACATTCCAAGTAATTCAACAACATCTTAATTTATTGTGCCACGTCGACAATTACATCAAACAGAAAATGTTTCAATACATTTAAACGTCTTACTTGACCTTTTGTTGTAGCAAGATTGAGCATTTGCCCTGTATTTCTGCATCGATTTAAAAATACTTCAATGTATACCTTTAAGACAATAACTTTCCTTCATGTATTATAATTATTACTTGAATGACCCCTGTGTACATTTTTTTGGCACTATGCAATGTAGAGAGAAGTCAATTTATTACTCTATATAACCCAGGTAATCCAGCGTGAAGTCACTGCTCGATTAAGCGTTTCTAGGTCTAGATCTAATATTTAAGTATTTTTAATTGATCTCTACTAGTAACGTAGTTAATTATGTAAACACTATTTACGATAAGTGATAGTTAAATTCACTTATTCCATACAGTCACCAAAAACTGCTGGGTAGTTTTTACTACTTGTTTTTGTTTTGTTTTGTAAGTGTTAAGTGAAACTAAAGTAAGATAAACTGTCAAATGGTGTTTTGTTCTTTCACATTTTTGTTTCCTTTTTCCTGTCGGTTTTTTGTTCTATATTGTTTGTTTTTTCAAATTGTTCATTATGATACTTTCTCGTTACTGTAATACATCGATGCATTGGTAACACTGCTTTTAACATCAATCTTTTAAGGATTCTTTACTTTAGCTTTTATGTCGTAAAGTAATTTGTAAATGGTGTGTGTTTTTTCTACTCCTTTTTTTAAAGAGAGCAACTGAAAGTAAAAAGAAATAAAACAATGAGGTCAAGACCGACCAATATCCTGCACACACTACATATATATGTGCAAAAACCGTTTTTCAAAAAACGGTCGTTATATGAAACGATCATCCAAAAATTTAGAGCATAATTTCTGTGTTTATATATATGTTTTGTATTAAATTGTATCTCGATTAAACACTTTTAAAAGATTTATGCATTTTAACCCTTATGTGTGCGGTAAAAAAAAGCACCTTCTAATGTGCTGCAAGGTAACTGGGTTCCTATATGAGAGTTAAGTAGAGAAAAAGAATTTTCGCACTAAATACATTGTTGGAGCGTAGTTAAGAGATATTTTGTATAATTTTTCTTAACGCCTTAAGGCTTGCAAGCTACTAACAACTTCAAATAATATACTTGCTACGTGATATAATGGACTGATTTCAACAAATTTTAATCCCAACGGTTCCTGGGCCGAAAAATTTCATGTACCAAGTTTTATAGAAATATCTTTATAAATAGCTTAACATGGACAGTCAGCCATCCAGACAGACGGACATCGTTAAATCGACTCAGTAAGTGATTCTGAGTCGATCGGTATACTTAAAGGTGAATGTCGAACTAGTATTTAAGGGCGTTACAAACATCAGCACAAGTCCACTATAACCTCACGGTTATATATGTGTAGGGTATAAAAAGAAACACTAAAACCTTTTTAATGCCACACGTGCAATTTGGTTAAATAAAAAACCCGACAGCAAGAAAATTATCAGAGGAGTAACAAAAAAGGAAAAAAAACAAACAAACAAACAGGAATTACGAAAAGTTGTTGCTGTAGTCTAATTTATGTGTATGTATAAATATATTCTCCCTTGTGCACAATAACAAAAATTGTTTTTCCCCCACATGGTGGGTAACTTAAACTTATTACTAATTAATTAAGTTTACAACAAGCAAACACGTAACAACAAAAGCAACTCTAACAAAATGAAAGAAAAGTAACAAGAAAATTATATAAATAAACTACAGAGCAAAAAATTAAAATTGTTTAATGATCCTTAAGATGTTAAAATTTTTTCTCTGTTTTCTTGGCTTAAGTGTATTTTTTGTTTTTAATTATTTGTAAACTTTCCATATTTTTTTCGTTCGGATTTTGGTAGAGTCAATGTGCTGATTAAACTTTTTACTTACATTATGAAACCATGACATTTTGTACGGTTTTGGATTCGATTGTATGACACACTCAAAGTAGACATCATCACCCTCTTTAATATCATCGGGATTAAGGGATGAACCCATTTTTAAATGGGCTGTTGGTTGATCTAAAAATGTAATAAAAACACATTAAAAGAATATTTATTAGATGTTGCACAAAAAGAATTTAATAAAATGTATTTGGATAAATTTTGAATTTACTTTAATATTTCTTTTGAACCACAAATTAATACTCATTTGTTAATAGTTAAGAAACTTTATTAAAAGAAAAAACTAAAATTTATTTCCTAATATCAAAATCTACTACTATTGTTTTATTGTCAAGCAATAGTTCAGTTGTGACAATTAGGGCAGATCATATATTATTTATTTTGATTCATTAATTTAAGAATGCAAAAAAAAAACTATTTTTAATAATTAAATGAGAATTATTCCTCTTGCGAGTATTTGAAAATTTTTAAAAAATGTTTATTCGAAGTTTTACTTCAAGTTAAATATACAAGTTGTTGGAAAACATTTGTATACACTACAATTTATTTTTGTATATTTCTGTTATATGTTTCACTTAGCTTTCCGTTGGAAAACATAAATTTAAAATCATACAAAAATATACAAAGAGACACTAGCAAAATGTAATGCGTTTTCTGGCCTGCTAAAGTTGTCATCAGCATTCTTTGTGTTAATTGTCTAATCATCCATAATCAGGGAATTGTAGAATTTGTTTTATATATTAATTCCATATATCTAATTCTGTTTAAGGTTTTATTGTATGGTTTTATATCATTTACAGTACTTTTTGAAAGCTTTAGATTTTTTTGCCATTAATGTCGGTTTTTTTTCCAAGGAAATTGTTTACGATTTTCTTTCTGTTTAGGAGCATGCAATGGAACTCAACAGGCGACAAAAACAAATATGCTGCCAACAGGTATTTAAAAAACGCATCTGTAGGTTGGCCGTATTTTATGTGAACAAAGGTTTTTATATATTCACACCTATCGTGAATAAAAATTCCACATGAAATTTGTTCCCTTTTCACATTTTTCCTATTTAAATTCAATGTTAAAAAAATAAAAGGGAACAAATTTCATGTGGACTTTTTATTCACGAAGGGGTGATAATATTATTTTTTTTAAATTTATTTTTCTTTAAAAAAAACTGTTCGATCCGTCTTTTAATTGTATACCTTTCTATTCTATTAGAGCTCGATTTCAGTTGTATTTATTTATATTGCATTTTATTTTATTTTATTTCAGTCAATTAAGCCATTTTCTACACTTGTAGTCTACACTGATTGCTATAAATACTTGTTTTTTTTTTGTAAGCATTCGTTTTATGACTACAAAACCCCAAGAGATGAGTACTTAAAAAAATAAAAACGAAACAAAGAAAAAGAAACTGCATGATTGTTGTCTATCATGTAAATTGTATTTCATTTTAAATGTTTTATAACTCTATATAACAAATTTCTTAAATTGTTTCATATAAAAACGTACTCCACAGGTACTTACAGCATTTACTATATAGACACAATTGTACAATGTATGGTACTTAAGACATACATACAGAGATATATAAATATATGTAAATTTGTTGGTGTAGACTTATGTAAATGTTGTCAAAGAGTGTTATGCATTGAACATATGGTCCACAAGACTTCAGCTCTTGATCTAAGTTTTATGACATTTTTAAATATATAGTATTAATGGGCGTATTTTTGTTTTCTTTGTTTCAAAATTGTATTCTTATTTCTTGTATTTTTAAAAGAATTGGTGATTCACTAAGACCTTTTTTAAGTTTTAATAAAACACCTACAATATAACTGGATAATGGATAATTACTTTACTTTATACAGATAATTTCATGTTTACTGCGATTATGCTATTGGTGTACTAACTATTCGAAAGGCCTAATTTTTGATGATACTTTCCTAAGACGTTCTATTTATTTTCCATGGAACATATCGTAATAAGTATAGATGAATAATTTTGTGACATTGTTGGGGTATGAGACTTTGATGAATTGTCAAACAATACTGAATAAAAATAAGATGAAAGTATGACAGTAGTAATGCGTGAAATGTGTATGTTTAACATCATTTGTATACCCTTCACCTTCATGAGAAGGGTATATATAAGTTTGTCATTCCGTTTGTAATTTCCACAATATAATTTTCCGACCTTATAGATAACGGAATCTATTAATCCATGTCCGTCTGTCTGTCTGTCTGTTGAAATCAATTTTCTGAAGTTCCCAGATCCAAATCTTCAATAATTCTGTCAGACATGCTTTCGAGAAGTTTGCTATTGAAAATCAGCAAAATCCGTCCATAAATAACGGAGATATAAACCAAAATCCGAGACAACCTCCGAAAATTTCATCAAAAAAACTATCAAACAAAGTGTATTAACATTGTTACGAACAACTTTATCAACAGATGGCGTGTTTATCGACATACAACTTGTTTAGTATTTGTAGTAGTTTTGATTTATATTGTTATAAACTGTTATAAATATAGCAATATGGCAATAGTGAGTTTTAACGACTTTGGCTGTATATTCTAAACCCGAACATTCTAGACTTGCAGTCACGAGCATTCTAGTATCTTAGTTTCGAACCTTCCAGAAATTATGATTGCTGTATAAATAGACTAACACGGCCAACCAAATGAATCAGTTTATTGTGAGTCATTGTTGTGTAAACATCAAAGTGTTCGAAAACTTTAAGTGTGTTCTTAAACCGTAACATAAGTGTGCGAAAAGACAGTGTGTTCATTTTTAATTGTGTTTGCCTACATTTATATAAATAAAGACTCGTTATATTTTCTTCAAACTACTTGACGCTTTTATTTTGCATTTGAAAAAAAGGTTTATTTAAAGGAAATAAACCACCGTTTATTATGTATGTGTGTATGTATATAATATGTATATAATATAATTATGCATCCACAACAAAGGTGAAGGGTATATAAGATTCGGCATAACCGAATATAGCACTCTTGCTTGTTTCTGTTTGCTTTAATATACATATTTGGGTTTTTCACACAATTACATTTTATATTTGGTTTTTATGGTTTAACTTTATTTCTTTCATTCTGTGTATGTTCGAGTTGTTTGCAGAATATTCAGCAATGATTTAAAAATGTAGAGAAGAATGAAATCCTATAGTTTGATTGCTACATATTCATAAAGCGCTGTATAAGTTGATGGAGTTGTTTGCATCTTAGTTGTTTAAATCAACAACAAATAAAGTCCACTGCCCTCAGTAAAAGTTAACACTGTTTTAGGGGACATATTAAATCAGAATATAATTAAAAAAAAATACCCACTACATTAGGTAGTGAAATAATGGGTCTAGTATTATATATATTACCCATAAAAGCTCTTTAGAATGATTGCATATGCATATCCAAAAGATGTTTGGACACTATGAAGATGATGTTAAAACACACGGTCTAAAGGGCTTATTCTGATAATTACACGACCAGGAAAGGTTTCATGCAGTAATGGAGTTGCATTACGTGTTGCTTTATTTATTTATTTTTATTTATTTATTATTTATTAAATTAGGAGATTACAAGCCCGATGGTCTACTTAATATAGAAATCTTATGACGAAAGAAAAATTCCAAAATAAACATCTAAATAAGATATGCAATATTCATATAAAAAACACCTTATGTACTAATAAAAAACCCCCACTTCTGCGCAAACAATAAAGTCAAATATATTTTTGTATTACGTTACATACTTTATGTTTGGATTTCATTATGTCATTTTTGTTGTCAAATTGTCCAAATTGTTGGCAATTGTATGAAAACGGGTTGTATATGGCGTCTAATGAGATTGCAATCATGATTGCAAACATAGATGACGCCATATGACAACCCGTTTTCATACAATTGCTAACAATTTGGACAATTTGACAACAAAAATGACAACAAAAATGATATAGTGAAAACTAAGCATTAGAACTTTTTTACGTAACAGAAAATTTTTATTTTAGAAATATTTCTTAAAAATACTATTAAAATTTGCAACTGATCTCCTAAAATTACGTTGTTTATAAGTGGTTCCAAATTCGGGATACTCTTACCACAAATGATCCAGTCATGTACAAGGAATAGTGCCTAGGGCAAGCAATATTAGTAGTTATGAAAGACCTGCCAGAAACAAATTTCTCCATCAGATATGGAGGTTTGCTATACTTTATAAATCTAAAAAATTGTTGTAATAAATGTTGATTAAGAAAATTATAAAAATCAGAACCTAAAATGCCAATAACATGGGCAGAAATATGTTCATTATACCGAAGATTACAAATAAAACGAACTACACTGTTAAAACACAATCGTAATTTAATTATATTTTGTTGGGACGTTCCGGAAAATATTTCTATCCAATACAGAGTGCAGGTAGGCACAAAGACAGCGCAACTCTCTTTAAATAAAAGCTTTATGGATCACTAGTAACAGCAACTGCTTGACATGTGGGTACTCTGAAGGTGGAAATGAAAGGTTTTAGTCGAAAAATTAGCATCACTTCATTGCTTGTGGCAATTGTATTATTACTCTAAAATTTAAAATTGTGTCCGACAAATTATTATGTAAATGTTGTCCCATTTGGTAAAGTAGTTCTCGGTTCGAATGTAGATCTTATGGCCCTAATTTTGTAAATCACTTGCGAACAACGCATTACCTTCGCTTTTGCGAACGCATTACCAAAAATATCTATTAAAAAATCCCAATTGCGATATACTATAAATATCATGAATTTAAAGAATAATGAGTAAGTAAAATCACTGTGGATATTTACAATATTCATATCATATTCATATCACAATGATGAAATAAATTTTTGAAATTTGATCTAGAATTAGCTTAAAGAAGTCTTGAAGAAGATTTAAAATTTATTTATAACTGATTAGAATCTTTCTTTAGAGCACTTTCAAATAATCCTTAGTACCTTTAGTTTGTAGTAAGTAACAAGTAGTAGCGATGCAATCGTCATCAGCTCATACTTATTCAGCATTTCAATTTGCCAAAAATGCTATAAAAACTGTAGAACAAGAAAAAAAATTAACCAGCTTTAGCCAATGTTTGGCAATTTAACTGGTCATATCCTTTTATAACATGTTATAAACAAAAACTTCAATATACGTATAAAAAAGAGTATATTTGTACACAAACAAACGGAATTGATCCTTAATACTGCTATGAAAGGAAAAAACCCAAAAATCATAAAAAACAAAGAAAAAAATGGGTATTTTTTCATTTCTTTTCTTTTTTTTATTTTACTACGCCATCAAACCAGTAATTAAGTTTTCTGTTTTCGTTTTATTTTTAGTTTTCTCTTTATTTTCATACATTTGTTGGGGAATATTCTTGTAATTTGTGATACATATGCATGTATATAAGGGTGGGTCAATTTGTCCGGGTGAGAAAAAACGTGACAGGCGTATATCAAAATCCAAATCTACACAAAATTCTAAGAAAATTACCCATAGAAAGTATGGGTCTAAAATGAAAACTTAGCTCCCGCCGAGAGGCTTGATTATGAAAAATAAAAAAATAGCAACGTCTTGTATATCCATACACAAAACACACATATAGTTGCTTTTTTGGACCTTTTTATTGAATTTTTTAAACCTTATTTGATTACAAATAAATTATTATGTTCCCACTAACTATTGATCAAGATATATGGAACATTGTTGTTGTTCGATATTATGTTTTAATTTTTATAAGAAGTACGAAGATTTAAAAAGGGAATGATTTTTTTAAAGCCCCGCTCTTCTCTTTTAAAAATTATAATTAAGTTATCTGCTATGAACGTTATTAACGAAGAGTAATTAGAATTCAATATTATTAATACTATGAGCCTCAAAAGTAAGTAAACACAACAAATTATTTGATTTTTTTAAGATAATGAAAATCCTAAAATCTATCCATCGATTGCAATTTAAAAGTTTCGTTTTGCTGGATATTTGGTTGAATAATAGATTCGGTTATGAAAAAAAATTTAAGTTGAACTATAATGCTTTTCATAATCTTAAAAAAATCAAAAAATTCACTGGTATTTAAACACTTTTGAAGCTGTGTGTAGTTCTAGTCATTATAGAAATTTATCTTTAATGCATTTTATAAAAACATGGTGTTAAACATTTGTTTTGATTGACTTATGCACTTGATATTTAACTTTCAAGATGTAAGCGTGTTAATTTCTTTTTTAAAAAACGAGTCATTAAATTATGGAATCATCAGCGATGTCGATTGACTCTAACGGGGCAAGTTTTCTGACTAATCAGAACGCTAGTATAATTGGCATGCCATGTGAATTTAGTGGATTAAATTTTCCAAGTTATCGTGATATTGTAAAGAATCATTTTTTCTTAAGTGAACGCGAAAAAGAAAAATCAAAAAAACAACAATCGTATTCAAGATTTTCTCCGATAATTACAAATAAAATAATTGAAATTTGGGGAAAAATTATTATTGCACTGATAAATAGAAAAAGCATTTTAATTCAAGTAGTTTTTGTTCGACCTTTTTATGTATAATAAATAAAAATTCCTTTATTTCAAGCTCGAGGTCAGTTGAACAACAGACGATAAAAAGAAATGTACATTAATTTTACGTGGTCCATATAAATTATTATTTATTTAACAAGCCCAGATGATGATACTCAAAGAGCATCGAAATATCGGCAGATAAAATAAAACAAAATTTAACTGACCTCGAGGTTGAAATAAAGGAATTTTTATTTATTAAAAGCATTTTAAGAAAAATGAATATATATCTCAACAAATATCACAAAAAGGTGAAAAACATATCAAGAGGTAATACATTCTCAGTATTTGAGACATTGTTGAATGATATATTTTATATCGGTAAAAGCACAAAACCAATGCCATGCTCCCGTGGAATAATTCCTGATCCTCTCAAAGCATTCATGATTGACCAACACACCAGCAGAAATAATACAATTCCTGAATGCGTGTTAAATATAGTAGACCAACTGTCCAATTAGATCCTCCATATAGGTCGGATTCTTCAAAAATGGAAGTCGCGTCTAAAATCGAATTTGCAATGCCAGCTGCAAAAGAGCCGATTATGCACAAAAAGGTACCATTACGGCTTTTCAGACAGAGTTGACTCGTGTTTAGCTACAACTTTATTTAAAGACATTGGCTTTAGTGACGAAAATGGGGAACCAATTATTATGGGTAACTACGAGGTAGGTCGTGAAAAAATGAAAAGTAGGGAGTCCGTTCGTCGTCTGCAAAACAATGATTCAGCCTTACTAGCTTTTTCTTTTAATGGAAGAAAAAATGATGCACTGACACTGTTTTAATATTTTGCTCTCATTACCGATTCTTTTTTGAAACCAATTTTCAAGATTCAAGTTTGTCTCTCGGCGGGAGCTAGGTTTTGATTTTAGATCCATACTTTCTTAGTCAAGTTTTCTTAGAATAATTGTAGATTACGTGTTTGCTATACGGCTACTTACAAAAAAAATTGACCCACCCTAATGTATATACTTCACAAAGTAAGTCAAATTATAACAAAACATTACTTTAAATATACTATATACATAAGTATTTATGTATATAAGCAAGTACTTATATATAAAATGCCACTAGTTAATCCTTAAAATACAACTTTAACCAACAAAACCCAGGGAGATTTACATATTGTGGTAAAATGATAAATAATTTTTTTTATATTTTTCTTATTTATTTCTTTCCACGTTTATTCGGTAAGTGAAAAATCATAGTATTTTAATGGCTGTTCAAAAATATAAAAAAATCTTTATTTATATGTATATAGTTATGTATTACCTATGTATGTATGTATATAGTGGTATATAGTATATATTTTAGTATACCTTTACTAGCGGAAGTGCTTCATAATTGGGCCAATATTTACTTTATGGACTCTGGGTATTGTTACAGTAATATTAACTAACTAACAGTAAACTTTGCAATTCAGTTAAGTTTGTTTACCAAGTGCAGTCCTTTAAATCTATGACAACGTTTTGCAGCAATTAAACGGCTTTTTCTATAAAATTTGCATTTCAAAAGACAAAACTCTTTTAAGGCTCTGATCGTTACATCAGTTCAGTGTAACAATGTTTGATTGTTTGCGTTTGTGTGCGACTGTGAGCGTGCATATCCGAGTGTACGCAGAGTATGTAGGTGTGCTCAAGTTTTAATACGTTAAAATGTAAATGATTCTCAGGTGAGTAACAATGTTGCACATATACACTCGTTATATATGTGTCATTTTGTTTGCAAACTTTTTCACTTAGTTTTTGTTTTGTTTCCTCCAGTATATTTGTTTGATTACTTTAACAATGTTGTTTAGTTTGTTTGTTTGTTTGGTTTTAATCGTAAAAAATGCCAGCTGAATCGTAATGAATGCAGATGATGCGAAAAAAAGGGTTGACACTAAAATTGTAGCAACATGTTTGATTTTTAAGCATCAATAAGTTTTGATGAAACGTTGAATTATTTAAAAGTTTTAGAAAATTCAAAAACATACACATGGTGAATAAACCTTAAAGTGCAAGTAGAATAACTTTTAATGTTGTTAGTTGACTTAAAAATTAAAAAATATCTTAATGACTTATGAATTGTGTCAAATATAGTTCTATATTTGAGAGAATATCAAAAAATAATAAATGTTTGATTCATTGACTGCAAGTTTACTAAATAGAACCTTACTTGTATTCTCTGGCCAACACATAATAAATTGCAATAACATAAATTCAAAACAGCTTCTGATTATAAACCAATGGTCACACAAATATTAATTTATTTCTTTTTCCTTCCCTCTAATAATGTCACATCACCTAAAAACAAACCAATTTCAAACACACCGCAGCACCTAACCCCATAACTGTGGTCCATTTGAAAAAAGTCTGCAAAAAAAACACACAACAGTACAAAAAAACATTTACATTTAATTAAAATAAATAATATTGTTTAGAAAACCAAAAACTATAAAAGCCTTACACTCACAAACATACATTTTAGGGTATCCACAATATTCGTTTTCTCTTTTGTTCGAATAAAACGAATAAGATATTTTAATTTGTTCGAAAAATTCAGTAACATATTTAATATTAATCGATTAATTTAAAATTTTTAAATAAAGTCAAAACGAACTGTTCTCGATATAAAACTAACCAAGAGAAATGCAGAATCTTGGCACAAACTTTTGCTTCAAATCATTTGATTTCAGCTAATTGGGGACTCCAACACTAACTTATTAGTAGATAATAGTATTAAATCATTCAGACCACTAAATAATAACAACACACATGTAATTAGTACTAGCACTTCCCAAATTTCTGACATAATTAAATCATTAAAAAGTAAATAGGTGCCTGGAATTGATGGGATGAACCACAGATGTCTGAAAGTGCTTTTTCGCAAGGGCATAAAATACCTAACAATACTTATAAATTCATGTCTCACACTCTCGTATTTTCCATTAGACTTTAAAGAATCTAAAATCATTCCAATTAAAAAGCCTGGTAAAGATTTGGCAAGTCCTGTATCATATCGTCATATCAGTTTGTTATCGTCGTTAAGCAAATTCCTTGAAAAGGTTATAAATTGTAAAATAATAGATTTTATCGAAAACAATAATATAATCCCCCACAACAGTTTAGCTTTCGTAGAAATCATAACACTGTACATCCACTGGTTCGAATAAGGAGATTAGTTCATGACAACTTTAAAGACCAAAAATCAATAGGGATGGTATTGCTGGACATCGAAGCTGCCTTTGACACAGTATGGCACAAAGGACTAATTTAAAAATTAATGATTTTTTAACTTCTTTCTACATCTTATTAATATTAATGCAAATCTTTCTTTCGTCTAGAACGTTCAAAATTTATATGGGTAATAATTGTTTGGAAATATTTTCTATTACAGCAGGGCGCCCCCAAGACTCGTGCTTGTCGCCTATTTTATATAATTTGTATGCAGTCGATTTCTCACAATTGGACTAGATGAGTTACATAAATATTTTAACAAATGTCGAATTATGTTAAATTATGATAAATTATATGCAATCGTGATTGCAAACATAGATGACTCCATATGACAACCCGTTTTCATACAATTGCCAACAATTTGGACAATTTGACAACAAAAATGACATAGTGAAAACCAAGCATAATTTGCAACATACGTATGCTGACTCTGCAATTTCCAAACAATTGTTTTTCGTAAATATCATTGTAAGACATTATTGCAATACATTTAGTATAAATTTGTACAAGGAATTATCAGACCAAACATTTATAGTTATTGAAAAACTTGATTTCATTTGTAGTGAAAGTAATTATACCCTACACCACGATAGTTGGATTTGTGCTGATGTTTGTATCCAAACAAATTTCACCACAAATGAGTAATATATGAAGCCAAATCAGATCTACAAATTTTGTGAAGATAGGTCCATAATTGATCATAGCGCCTATATAAGCCCCACTTCCGAAAATCACTTTAAAGTTCATAAGTCTTTTAAAATTGTTTTTATCTAAATAATCGGTCTATAATTAGTCGTAGTTTTCATATAAAGCCCACCTCCGAAAATCACTTTAGCCTCCAACAATCTTGTAAAAGTATTTATATCGAGATAAAGTATAACATACATAATATTTATATTCACGGAAGTCATGGCAATAAATTTTTGAATGATCGGTCCATGAAAAACTGCTTTATACATATACTGGGTGTAGGGTATTGTATGGTCGGGGTCGACCAACTATACCTTCTTACTTGTTTCATATTGTAGATGTTTTATTAGAATACTTCTGAAATTCAAGTCACCATTAAAATATAAAGTTTATATAATATTAATTAAAAATATCTGTTTATTAAACTGTGTTAATTTGTAAATAAAATTTAAAGGAAATGGTGTTAAATTATTTCTTCTTTTAATAAAAAAATGATAATAATTTTAACAAGAAACTATAAATTAACATACAAATATTAATCATTTTATTCGAATATTCTTCATAAAATTGATATATTAATCGTTATTCGGAAAAGCTCATTTTATGAAATTCTTTGAATAATTATTTGTAAGAAATTGTTTGATTATTCGAATGGATTCCCTAATACATACATATTGAAGTTGATTGAACTTTACCGCTTGTGAATGAAAGTTTGCAATTTGTGGATGTTAGTGGATATTGTTAAAGGGGCGTTGCGGAATGAGTACATGGGCAGCTTGTAAATAGTAACCAGTACATAAATATTTCAGTATTATTAGCCCACAGAAACCAATACCAAAAAAGTCACTTCAAAATACACACAATTACAAAATGTTCCTAAAATAATTTAAAACAGCAGGAATGAAAGCTAGATTTTATAAAAGTAAATGGCGTTAAATGATACACAGCCACAATGTAAAATTAAATTCTACTAATATGCATGCACATTGAGAATCCGGCATACATGCAACTTGTTGTAACCCAATAAATATTTTTTTTTTAGAAAAGAAAAATACAAACTTTAAATGCAGATAGATATTTTTTAGCGCTTCAAATGATCAAGTGGCTTTAGAGTTTTAGTAAATTTAATTATGTAATGGTGTATCTCAAGATCTTTAAGATAAATGCTTCACAATGTTGACTGGCAGATTCCCAATGATATGATATGTAATAAAAACAAGCTGAAAATTACTCTTAGTTTTGAAGCTCTTAAACAAAATGCATTGTATTATATTCTCAATTCTCACATAAGTCACAGAAACTTTATTTCAAGTTGGAAAACAACTTACAAATGTTAGCCTTCTACACGGATCCAGTGTAAGCGCTATTATAGCCCGCAATCTAGCTCAGATTTGTCTTAGCGAACAGGAAAAGGTAAGTCCTGTTTCACACTCTTTAGTTTTAGTTTCTGTTCAATTATCTTTTAAACTTGCATTTTCATTCACACACGTCAATTCAATTTTCATACTTTTTAATGCAAATTAACATGCATAAAAGAGAAAAACAAAAGGAAATAAGAAAATTGATTAGTACCAACAAGTTTGTACCCCTTTTATTCTCTCTTTCCTTCTCATCCAAAAATACTTGCCTTGACGAGTCAGAATTGAAGAGTGTGAAAGCGGACTAGACGTATTTATTTTTCTGTTTAAAATAGAGCATTTATTCTCTGACTTAACTGCATCTTAGAAACTCCTTGTTCTACAAGAATCAAACTAATTTTTTTCTTTAATACTTCAAAAAATATAAATTTTTCATTGGAGAGTTTTAAGTAATCTTTAGCTGAGTCAGAATATATTGAAATTCTCTAAATATAAATTGATCCACAAGAGTTGGATATTGATCAAATTATTACTCAGATCAGCTGAAGTCAAATCACAGTTAAAACTAAAGATACTGAAACAAAATTGTATATTTTTTTTCTCACAGGAATTGCAAATATACATACATACATACCTTCAAATTGTTGCTTTGTATTTCTCCCAAAATTACCTTTAATTTTACGTTTCTTAAACCATAAATGGGAATGAGTAAAGTCTGTTATAAAAGTTTACAAAACAATTACTTTTTTTTTTTGGAAATTCTTAGAGTAAAATCTAAAACACTAATGTTCTGGTTATATTTTTTTTAATGATTTAGGCTTGTTATATATTTTAGATTAACAATAATTCTTAAATATAAAGGTTCTGTCGTAGTAAAATGAGAAAAATAAAGTTTGACAATTTTTAAGCTTTTTATAATAAATGACACAGTATAACGCATGATACGATATTTCAAATTTAATTTTGATGCTTTTCTGCTGCACTATTTCTTTAAATTTTTAAAACTAATTAGCGGTGCTCTCAGCTTACTGGGTTATTTATAATATGTGTGTACTGGAAAAATTTTGTAGCATTATAAAACAATAGTAAATATACATACACAAATAGGTGGCATAAAATAAATTGTCAACACAGGACCAAAAATACGTTTGCATTTGTTAAGTACAAAACGAAACAGCTTTAAACATGTAACTCGTACTACAACCATTTAATATTGAGGACAGTTAACAGGAACATTTCAACACCAAAATTAACAAGTAGTTGTTGTTAGTTTTTTGTATGTTTTTTTTTTTGTTCAATTCCAATAATATTGTACCTTCATACAGTTGGGTACATGAAGTACACATACACGTAGAGTATCTACACAATATACACATTCTAATGCATTTAATGGCAATTTCAATTGTTGTTTTATTATGAAAATAGAATAAAACATGGAATAAACATATACAACTACTACATATTCTGCTATGCTTAGAACAATAGTATAAAACTAATATCTATAAAAAAAAAAAGAAAGAACATGTCTGTAGAAAAAAAGAACATTTATTGAAAGAGCCTTAATAGGTAGAGTTTATAGGCATCACCAGATTGCAGAGGTGGCCAAATAAGAGTTAAAAACAACTGAAAATCGCATTTAATAGAATGGTCTGATAGCTTAGTTGAGGCAGTACTATTTGCCAAACACTGTTTTTGTAGTTAGGCATCGAAGCTTGCAAAATCATGACTAATGATATTTTAGTTCTCATTAGTTATGATTTAATATTGTGTAGCTGCATTATTAAAAAAATCTAAATCAAATTTAACAACCTACTTGCTACTATTTACTAGGAAGATTAAGTATAGACGAGGGCGATTCGGAAACTTCTTAACCTCGAACAGAAAAAAGTTAAGTGTTTTGGAAACTTCCATATGTGCTGTGAAGACACAATAAATTTCTTTTCCGTCTGGCAACCTTTTCATATAAAAACAGGTGTTCAAAAAAGACCAATCCGCGACTTTTTACCATGGAAAAATTTGAAATGGTCGGTGTCATTAAATATTTAAATCAAAAAGGTTTATCGGGACAACTAATTCATAACGATATGGTAAATGTGTTGGGTGAAAGTGCTCCTTCATATGCAACAGTAAAAATTGAGTTGCTGAATTTAAACGTGGTCGTACAAGCATTGCGGATGAACTACGTAGTGGACGTCCAAAAACAGAAGCACAACAGAAATTGTAGCCAAAGTACATGATATGGTATTAAATGATCGACGAGTAAAAGTTCGTGAAATAGCTAATATCAGGGGCATCTCATATGATCGAGTCCATTAATTTGGCATAAAGAACTGCAGATAAGAAAGCTTTCTACAGGATGGGTGCCGCGTTTGTTAACAGTCGACCAAAAACGCACAAGAATGAAAATTTATCAAGCTTGTTTCAATCGTTTTAAGTAAAATAAAATGGTTTTTAAGTGTCGTATCATAACTATTGATGAGACATGGATCCACTTCTATACTCCAGAGCTAAAATACCAATCCAAGCAATGAACTGAAGCTAGAGGAAATGCCCCAAAGAAGGCAAAAACAATTCAATCCGCTGGTAAGGTTATGGCAACGGTTTTTTAGGACTTTAAAGGTATTTTATTGATTGACTATCTGCAAAATGGTAAAACAATAAATCCAGAGCACTACTGCATAATTTTGAATTAATTAAGTGTATAAACTCGAGAAAAACGTCTTGGCTTATAACACAAAAAAATTATTCTCATCAACACAACTCACCAGCTCACAAGAGTGTTTTAACAATAGCTAAAATCAACGAATTATAGTACGAGTTGCTTCACCACCCAACTTATTCTCCTGATTTAGCTCCCAGTGGTCTTTACGTGTTCCCAAATCTAAACAAATTCCTAGCTGGCAAGCCTTTTACCTCAACTGAAGGTGCAATTACAGTTGCATACCACTATTTTGAAGGCCTTGAGGAAAACTATTATAATCAAGGTAGAGAATTACCAGATAAGCGTTGGACTAAATGTATTGAAGTTTCAGAAGATTATGTTGAAAAGGTTTTTGAAAAAGTATCTAGTCTCTTTCTGTTCTAGGCTAAGTCCCGGTTTACATTATGAAATTTTTGTCGCTGCGATTCTTGTTTTGTAGGCGAGAGCGGTGAGTCGTACACATATGCATGTACTTGTGAGACACGCTTTGTTCCCTCATTCGTTGTTTTTTATTTTCATACATGTATGTATGTGCTAGCTACAAAATATATAAAAACATGTATACATCCACAAAAAATCTCTGCAACAAAAATCTCACAATGTAGACGCAAATACAATTTTAAAGAAGATACGACAGGAATCGCAGCGACAAAAATTTCATAATGTAAACCGGGACTAAGAAGTTTCCGAACCGACCTTGGAATATGCCACTTTTGCAAACAATTTTTTCTAAAGTAAGTTTTTGGAATTTCGTTCCCAATTATACTTGTAAGTATGTAGTGCTAATATTATTACATTTTATTTGTTTGTGTACAGTATACAATTCTTTAAATATTTACTAAAGTAGATATAATATGTATAATTTGATCTGCTACATACATTAAATTGAAACTTCTAAATTAAGATAAGTAATTTAACTAATAACACTTCCCTATCAACTTGCATACACTTAACAAAACTATAATTGTAATCCCTTGTGATTAAACATTCCTTAATCTTGGTTGGACTTCTCCGAACCAAATGTTCCAATTTTTTTTTTATTATTTTATATAAACAACAATAACAACGCCAGCATTTACATTCATGTTCTAAAACAATGGTCTTCTCGTCGAAATACATACTCGTATATACATACATGTACATTGTACATACATGCAAAATCATACAAAGAAGACCAGCAGAAGAGAAAACAAAAACAAAACAGTCTGTGTAATTTATTTTTATTAGAAACTTGGCCAATTTCATTTCTAATCACAGCTCTACTCTTATTTATATGTGTAGGTTTGTGTGTGCTTCACACACAGACATAAATGAAACTCTAGTTAAGTCAGCACAACAGGACAACAAAAGCAAATAACAAACAAAAAACAGAAACTACAAAAACAATATCATTAAAGGCATTTACAAAAGCTTTGCAATTGAATTAAATTGAATATGGGCCCAGGCCATTGTCAAGTAAATAACAGCTACAAACATTTAACCTCAAATAGCGTGACTACTTCATATTTTTTTTTTGTTTTTGTAATTTCATTTTTTGTTTTTCCATCCACCACAAACAACAGCTAGCTAGCTCACTGTTCCACCATCCATTACCACAATTTTGTGTCTTTTACTTGTTAGTCAACTTAACATACTGTGATGTACATTCAAAGACCATCAACTCTCTGGAGCCTTACAAACCAAAGCAAATAAAAATCTATGTCTATAAAAAAAAAGACAGAGCAGAGCCCTTCCTAAAGTGTAAATTTATTTATGTTAATTTATATTCTTCTACAACGTTTAACCGACTTATGTGGTCTACTCTGCAATATAAATTAAGTAAAATGTATTTTCTATATAATTTCCACTTCTTTTTTTTCCTTCAGATTGCCTTTTTTCGTGTTATTTTTATTTGTTTTTATTGGCCTCTGTTATAATTTATTTTTTGTGTGTGTTTTTTTTTTACTTACAGTGTACAACCAGACGCCATTTATCCTCGATAGCACTGCCCTCAATAAATTGATTTTCCGCTCGACATGTCAAATATTTACCATCATCTTCACGAGTAGGCGTGAATGTTAATATACTCAAAGATTGATTGTCGGGTTCATTAAACTGTAAGTAGATAAAGACAAAATGTTAAAAACAAAAATTGTGGTTAAAAGCGGACAATTTTTAAAGTAAAAAAATATTCGACAAATTTTCACGATGCAGTTTTCATGACAGTTTTACAAAAAAAAAAAAAAACTTTAATATATTGAACTATCGTGTACTACGTAGTGTTTAAAAGGACAAGGCATAAACTATTTTATAACAGATTTATAAAAGAGCTAGTTGCTATCTATGGTATAAAATATGCTTATGTATTGCGGTAGTCCCAGTCCTTACCAGTTTTAATTGACATTGAAAACATTATACATGATAGTGAGAAAATGTCAATTGGTATTAAGATTATGAAGTTTAAATTGAGAAAACTGCAAAACAAAATTTAAATTTCTGTTTATAATTCTTAAATTAATTTCGATTTTTTTTTATTTAAAATTCTCAATCTATTAATTTCAAGTTAAAATACTTTCTTTATTTGAAATTTAGTATTTTCTTAATTTTAATTTGGAATTTTATCCATTGCGCTTTTAAATCCTTAAACTCTAAGAAGAATTTCTCAAAAATAGTAAAATTTAATTAATGGAATTCTTTAAATTTCAAATTGAAATTCTTTATTTATTAATTTATAAAGATTTCTGCATTTTCTTAGTGAAACATTTTTTAACTTTTCATATATATTATTAGAGAAATCTTTATTTGACTTGAGTTCATTTTAATTAGTATTTAAAAGAATACTTTTGTAAAGTAATATTTTTAAACAATTTACATGGGCGGTTCGAAAACTTCTTAGCCTAGCACAGAAAGAGAATTGTTAATTTTTCAAAAACCTTTTTATTTTTCAATATAATTTCCTGAAACTTCAATACACTTAGTCCAACCCTTATCTAGCATTATATCTCTTAATTAAAACAGTTTTATTCGAGGCCTTTAAAATAGTGGTTTACAACTGTAATTGCATCTTTGTTTAAGGTAAAACGCTTGCCAGATAAGAATTTTTTTTAGATTTGGGAACAGGTAAAAGTCACTGGGAGCTCAATTAGCAGAATATGGTGGGTGGTCAAGCAATTCGAACCTTAATTTGTTGATTTAATTATTGTTAAAACATTCTTGCGCCAGGACATTTTTCTCGAATTTTTCCACTTGATTGATCCAAAATGTTGACATAGCAGTCTGAATTTATTTTTTTACCTTTTTGCAGATAGTCAATCAATGAAATACCTTTAAAGTCCCAAAAAACTGTTGCCATAACCTTACCAGACGATTGAATTGTTTTTGCCTTCTTTGGGGCACTTCCTCTAGCTTCAGTTCATTGCTTGAATTGGTATTTTAGCTCTGGAGTATCGAAGTGGATCCATGTCTCATCAATAGTTATGATACGACGCTTAAAATACATTTTATTTTCTTAAAAACAATCCAAACACGCTTGACAAATTTTTATTTTCTATGAGTTTTTGGTTGACTGTTAACAAACGGGGCACCCATCCTGCTAAAAGCTTTTTTATCTGTAGTTATTTATGCCAAATTAAATGGACTCGATCGTTTTAGATGAGAATGATATTACCTATTTCACGAACTTTTATTCGTCGATCATTTAATACCATATCATGATCTTTGGCTACAATTTCTGTTGTTGCTTCTGTTTTTGGACGTCCACTACGTGGTTTATCCTCAATGCTTGTACGACCACGTTAAGATTCAGCAACCAACTTTTTATACCCTACACCACCACAGTGGGGAGGGTATATTGGATTTGTGCGGATGTTTGTAAAGCCCAGAAATATTGGTCCAACACCCAGCTTAAAGTATACCGATCGACTCAAAATCACTTTCCGTCCGTCCGTCCGTCTGGCTGGCTGGTTGGATGGCTGTCCATGTAAGGCTTGTGCGCAGACAACAGGTCGCAATTTTGAAGATATTTCGATACAATTTGGTACGTAATAGTTTTTCGGCCCAAGGAATGGATGGGATTGAAACTGGTGGAAATCGGTTCATTATTTCACCTGGCCCCCATACAAATGTCTTCCCGAAATTGGGGTTTACCAATCATAAATGTTTTAATTATGCAAGTATCCAAACAAATTTCATCACAAATATGTCGTAACTGAAGCCAAATAAAAGCTACAAATGGTGTGCAGATCGGTCCATAATTACTCGTAGCTTCCATATAAGGCCCGTTTCCGAAAATCACTTTAAAGAGCATCAATTTCTTAAAAATGTTAATATCCAAATAAAATTTGACACAAATAAATTTCTTATACACAGAAATAACGGCACATAATTTTATAATGGTCGGTCCATAGTTAGTCGAAACTCCCATATAAGACCCTCGCCGTAATTCACTTTAACCTTCATAAATCGTTTAAAAATATTTATATATAGATAAAGTTTAACACATATAATACTTATATTCACAGACATCATGACACTAAATTTTTGGATTATCGGTCCACAATTGGTTATTGCTCCCATATAACGCCCATTTCTGAAAAACTGTTTTATACATATAGGTACTGGGTGTAGGGTATTATATTGTCGGGCTTGACCGACTATACTTTCTTACTTGATTTTGATTGTTAAAATAAAAATCAAAAATTTTAAAATCATACAATATGTTGGATGCATTTCGCCTAAGAATCATGATGGTGTAATTAAAAGTTTTCTACGATGTTGATTTATGTATGATTTATTTCTTGAAAAATTTAAAAATAACTCTTATTTCCGGTCCCTGCTTTAAAGAACATAACTCTCTCAAAAATGTTGGAATCCAAATAATATTTAACACAAATATATTTTATATGTATACAAATAATACGGTACAATTTGATTATGATCGGTCCATAATTAGTCGAAATTCCATAAAAGACCCTCTTCTTAATTCAGTTTAAGCTCCATAAATATTTTAAAAGTATTTATATCGAGATAAAGTTTCACACATATAAAGCCCAATCTTGAATAAAAATTCCGTAGGAGTTTTTTCCTTTTTATTTTTTTAATATTGAATTTGCATAGGAAAAATGGGAAAAGAGAAAAAACTTCTGCGGAATTTTTATTCATGATTGGGCTGTTAATATTTATATACACAGACATCATGACACAAAATTTTTGGATGATCTGTCCACAATAGGTTATAACTCCCATATAACGCTCGACCGACTATATTTTCTTACTTGTTAAAATATACTGCATGTCTATATGAGTGGTTGTGGTAGACATCTGTCCGATATCATTTTCCATCTATAATTGCCTTACCTTACTCTTGCCAATACAATAAAATTTTTAATGATTTTCTTATATCTGTTGTTTTTTTTTTGCTTTTTCTTGTTGAAAAACTCTTTAATTCTTTGGAAAAACTTTGAATTACATTTACAAATATGATTATTAATTTTGAGGTTTGAAACTAATTTCCTATTTTAGTGTTTTTATTGTTCTCAATAGCTTTCATTATGAATATTACTTAATTAGAATATTTTGTTTAAAGAATTATTAAATTAAGTTATTATCAGGAAAATATTGAATAGGGCAGGTATAATTATAAATTGTCATACATTTTTTACTCTTCTCTTTTCATTTAATAATAATGACTTTATTAAAGTCCTTTAAAAATCTGACTTTGTAAAAACAAACCGGTAAAAAAAAGAATGTCGACGGAAATGTTAGAAATATTTCATTTAAACCATGTCACACTTGGCATAGTTGGCTGTATGATGGTATTGTTAGTAACAGTTTTACATACCCAGCAGGAAAAGTTTTTGGTGTTTTACTTTGTAGGCCTTCTAAAATATGTGTTTAAACATTCTTAAAGATTTCATATTCATTTTAAACTAACTCTCTTTCAGTAGACGTTCTAGAAGGACAGAAGAAAGCAGAAACAAGCTTTTACAAAGTTTCAGTACTTAAAAATCAAACATGAATGGTTTTGCAACTATTCCAATATGTGTCTAAATATTTTATAACGTGACTAAAAAAATTAAAAAATAAGCCACATAAAATATAATTTTGCGTTGAAGTAATATGTTATATATACAAATACAGCCACTTCAAGGTTTTAGCTGAATTTGCAAAGAAAATTATTCCTAATAGACCTCCTTTTTTTTTAACCAGACTTTCTTGTTTAGGAATTTTAATAATCATTCTATGAGGCATTACTTTGCAGGTCTTTAGAAGACGTTCAAATAGCCCTTCTTAAGTAGGTCTATCAGTTGGTTTTATCAGCCATCTAAAAAGTAGTTTGCAATTCGGCTGGGTGTCCTTTTGTCTGGGAATTAAGGCCTTTGGGAAGGATTCTTTACTGCATCATTTTTCCTGTTAGATGTAGTGTGATTAAATGTGTGTCTAGTATATGTACAAACATATATTGGTATTCATGTGTCACTTGTATTTTATATTTTGTTCATGTAAATGTGGGTCATATCGATTTTATAGAATTTTTGTTTTTGTTCATAAAACATACATATGTATGTACATATGTAGAAAAAATATTGGTATTTTTTCCTAGGATTTTTTTTCGTATACTGGTATGTGTGGCCTTTTTATTGTCATGTTTATAAAATGAGACGTTGACTTACATTTTTTGTTAGTTTTTTCAGTTGTTTATTACCCTTCCACCAGGTTATAACGGCTTGTGGTTTTGAACCAGATGATTTGCATTCAATATCATAAGTGCGATCAGCTGATACAAATCTATCCTTGGTCATTATATGAACGGCTATTGGTTTTACTGGAACAGAAAAAAAACAAGAAGGAAAATTTGGTTATTATTTAAGTTATTATTAAAAGAAATTTTTGAGGGATAATTTTATTTAAAAAGTAACAAGTCTTTTTGTTAACAAAATAGAGTTAAACTGATTTAAACAAATGTTGGGTAATCAGGCGTGATATAACAATTAAAAACAAATTATTGGATTTTATTCTGTTCTTTTAAATAATGTATATTAAAGTTTCTAAAATGTAATTTTCTTAATCAAAATTGTATAACCTATGTAGCTGTGTTAGTTATTTCTAAGTCATTTTTCTTTGTAAAGTCTGTTAAAGCTTTAGATAATACACATCGAAATTACAAAAGTAAAGTAATTACAAAAAAAAAAAAAAAAATTAAATCATAGTACCAAACAGTTACACTTATAATGCTTAAATTTATTTGAACACGAACAATTTTTACGATGTTGACACTTAAACTTTAACATCAACACGCAGTGCAACAGCCAGTGATAGTCGTTAATAATAGATCTCATTAAATACATTTACCTACAGTAACATGTTGCAAAACCTAGTCGAAAGAAGCTTAAATGTCACGCTATTTAAAGAGAATCGAATATTTGATAAAGGGTGCCATAAAACAAAAATATAAAATGTAAAGTTCAATGGACACTTAAAATAAAAAGCTATTTAAAATAAAAATATACTGAAAAATAAAATATGATATGCTACAGCAATAAGCTGCAATTTATGTACGTACTTGTGTTTTACATACATACATATATTATATGAATAACGTAATGGGATATCACTTTTCTTTCCCAGAATTTTTTAAATTGGCAAAACTATATGAACGAATAAAATTCGCAGAATGATAAAAATTTCCATTAACGGCATGATATGTAGCTACAAGGTAATATTTTTTTGGGGGAAAAGGCTGGTTAAAGCGTAATATTATTTAAATATTTTTTTTTTTTGTAAAAAATATTGGAATATACAAAGATATTTATTTTTTGGTCAAATAAGAGTATTAAATAGCATTTTTTCTACCTTTAAATATGTAAAAGCAGAATTTGTTTTAGCAAAAGTGTATTAAAGGAATTAAATTATTCATAAAATAATCGTGAAGCCATTGCATTGGAATCTGTCAATAGAAATTGTTTGTCAGTCCTAAATACTCATTAACTAACTAAATTAGTGCTCTTTCTTCGTTTGATTATTGCCTTAACCAGGACGGTATGGGCCAACATTAATGTTACTTAAGTAAAGCTATGTAGAGACAGTCGTCAGAAAATTTTTCAGAAAATATCTAGCAAACGTTTGAACTTATAATTTTTGTCGGCCAATGTTGTCAGAAAAATTATTTTCATTACATTGTGAGACAGAAATATCGTCAGACATAGGACAATCATGTGAAGACATTTTTAGCTGTTGTAAGGTTATTGTAAGATAATTGTCAAACACTTTTTATTGTCACACGTGCAAAGTTTATGCAACATTGTCAGAGAAATTATTTTTACATGCAACTTTATATATACATAAATAAACACACACTGCCAATAATATTTAAAGAAGAAAGTGAAAGAAATTTGAAGAATTAAATTGAAGAAAATAATAAATGGATAGCGACATTTTAATTAATGAATCTTGCGAATTCAATTTTCCTATTCATTTTCATATTCTGTTGACAGATAAGTTTTTTATGTGACAATTGTGTGCCAATGAAATTGTAAGGTGCTCTTACAGTCGTCTGAACTGACAAATTACCTTTTGCTAAAAATTTTTCAATGTCAATACATTGCTAGAACATTGCCAGATCTGGCAACCGTCTGTACATATGTAGCTTAACGAAATGACTAAATTCAAAAAGTATCAAATAATTCTTTGCCACGATTTTGATAAGTTACTTTGCTACATGCTGATGATACTTAATAAAGAAGAACTAATAAAATTGGTCTTGGCAAATATAGAGCCGGATATTTACGGAGAAGGTAACAGTTTCCAACTTTTCTGCAGTGCAGGCTGATACGATAGTAACTGTTGTTACCAACCACACTGCTATTAGTCTGGAAATGTCCTTCCGATGTTTCAATTTTTCGACATTGACAGCCTTCTAATGGATGCTACTTAAAACTTATTATTCTCTGGACAACTTATTTTGCCTCTCTTGGACCGTACCGTCAGTATTTTCTTATACTGTTTGAATGAGCTAGAAGATATGATGTCTGAACTTCCTCAAAGATAAGAAGTTAATATAGAAGACAAAAACGGTACCAAACCTACAACCCTATAAGGTAGAAAACTATACCAATCTTCAATATTTTTAATTAGCTTAACTATTTATTTATTGTTACATATACTATCTTTTATTCAATTATTTAAGACTAATAATTAAAACTAAAAATATTTGCTCTTAATTTATAGAATTATGTATCATCTATATGAGTTGTAGTATCTTGTTAAAGGCTCTTGATGTAGTTGAAGTATATTTTTTTCTCTCGAATTTTTTAAACTCCTCCTACAACGTAAAGTTCCCATCTTCTTTTGGAGACAAAATCTCATGTTAGCAGTCCCATATAACTATAAAAATGCAAATCATTATGCGTATTGTTTTGGTTTCTATGAGGTGAAACTAAATACTTTTGTTGATCTGAATGAATACAAACAGTTAAAAATTTGTTTTATTCTTTAGTCAAATATAAAGGATTTAAAACTGAAAACAATTTCTTTAAAATCAGTATTATGTAGTCAATTTAACACATTAATTCTCAAAAAGTGATTCAAAATTAAAATACTTGAGCAATTGCTCACACAATGTTCATTGTTGATTGTCATATCATTTGTATACTCGTAAAGGATGATATATTTAGACTTTTTTCATTTGTTTAGAATTGTTTGACAATTCATCATTGAAAGGTTCATCTTGCATTACTTCTCTTTCCTGTTGTGCATATATACTTAGATAGGTAATTTAGATTTTGTAAATTGAAATGTGGTGAGGAACCAAAATTCTGGGAATTTTAGCCCACACAAATTTGTATTTTTTTGTAATAAATAGAAAAATAAAGGAAATATTATTCGTTTTATTGGGTAGAGGATGGATGATATCCGTCCACGTGCGGCGGATTACATCTGCCAAAGCGGGCTTATTTCATTACAGATAACCCGGAGGCCGATGGATTCAACACTACCTAAAAGTGTTAACATCAGAGGGTGTCCAAAGCAGAGAGTATACGGCAGAATATATTAGCAGAGAGTGTCAGCAGAGAGCCAAGAGAGTGTACCAGCAGCCAAACAACCGCTATCGCTTGACACACATGAAATTGTAGTAGTAGTAGTGTAGAATTTATAGGGTGCTGTAGCTTAATTGGTTAGCGCATTTGATCATTAAGCATGAGTTGGTATTTGTAGCCTGGGTTCGATGTCCAGCCGCTGCCACTCAAACAACATCAGTTTCCGATAATTATTAGTTTTCTTTCTATCCAGCATCACTAATATTTATCACAGCGCCCTCCTTCGGTGGTATAGCATTGAAACGCCACCGAAGTACAATAATTAAATAAAGGCTATAAAATCAAGCTTTAACATTAATCCGCCTACACACCACTAGAGGCGCTGTAATGATGCACTAAAAACAAACATAATGCGCGATTGCAGAGTATATATAGGCATATTAATTGCCTGAGTGTTACTTCTCCTAAAAAAAAGTAGCTACAAAGCTACATTAGTTCTAGTTAGAATAGTATATAAGCCAATGTAATAGAGCAATGAGTACAGAGCAGTGCTAGGTATGTAAATAATCAGGTTGCTAACACCAATCTTTTTTTTTTTTTTGTTAGAACAGAGCATCCTACCTTACCCAAAACAGATTTACATCCGTTGAGGGAGGAAACATAAGAGGGAATTACATAAAAACCTGTGGAAATAAAATAAGAAGGTCTTATCAATTAAAATTTTATGTAAACGATCCTGGACAGACTGAGCATTACACAAGCTTCAAAAAACCCAGAGTAACCGGAGGTTCCTTACAATGTTTATATTATTTCTAAATGTTGCCCATAAAATAATTTACTATTTCAAAGAACTGACATAAAATATACATACCTGATTCAACTAACCATTACAGCAATAAAATATCTGTCAATTCTAATTTTTACTAAAGTCCGTTGCTACGGCAACAGATTTTACTTATGGCCAAATAAAGAAAAACAGTAGAAATATTTGTATTTGAGTTAAACTAATTGAGGCATTTTGGCATCTGTAACCACATACATACATAGTCATAAATCTACAGATACATACGAATTTATAAAATGCAATACAATATGTACTACTAATAACGAGAAAAGCTTGTTACATCATAAAACATAAAATACCACAAATCTATACTTACAATTGACATCCAGTATGACCACTTTGCTGTTTGGTGGAGTTAAATTCGTATTGCTTGCCGTACAAACTAATCTGGCATTCAAATGTTGTCGTCCAATATTTGGATATGACAAGTGGTTAACAGTCTTACCGTCCGGCCGATGTTCAAATGATTCATCAATCACCGTATTATCCAAATACCATGTAACATTGGGACGTGGACGTCCTGCAAAAGAACACAGACAGAAACAATTTTAAAAATGAAAACGAAAAAAAATATACATAGATGAAAATATATTTATAGATATACATACAAGTTTGATGTACATATTTAGAGTCTTGAACAAAAGCAACGAACAAAAAATACAAAAATAAAAAAAATACACAATTTGTTTGTGGATACACTAAATTAAGATAACAACAGCAGAGAAAACATTTACAAAAAAAAAACTAAAATAAAAAATGAAGTAAAGCAATAAACAATAGAAATCATTCCAAAACTATATGTATTTAGATTATAAGTAAAAGAAAATGAACTCAGAAAAGATTGTTCATTTCGTAAACACTGAAATAAACATCATTTACAATTTTTTCAAAAAAAAAAGTAAAAAAAAAACCAAGAAAAGAAAAGAAAATAAACAAATAATAGAGCAAAGCCAGGACATGAAAACTGACAACTATTTGTTTGCAGTTCATCTAGGTTAGTTAAGTTCAACAGTTTGTGTAGCTTCTTGATTTTGGCAGCAACATTATTTATGTTTCTTTTATACTTTTTGAATCATGTAACACAAAAACAACAAAAAAGAAATTGTTTAGTTTATGTTTATGTATTCGTACATAGTATGCTAAAATGTCCTTTGCTGCTTTTTATGAGTGTTCGTAAGGAACACGGAAAATATTCTAAGAAATTTGGTCAATAAAATATAAAGAAGTTTAAATTTGTCTGACGTAGTACTTGGAGATATATATAAAGCTTAAAGTTCATTTTACTTTTACATGTTCTAGTGACAAAGATATGTTTCTTAAAGGTGTATTGACACGACTGTAAATATACCTCTGTAAAGTCTTTTTAAAATATCTAAAGTAAATTTTGGTTAATATTTTTGACATTTTCTTTGTAAACTTTAATATTGAAGATACTTGTAAAATAAAATTATTGTTGAAGATTTGTTTATCCTTTTTAATAATGATAATAATGATTACACAAAGGATTAAACAAATATTATTTAATCAACTAATTCTATGTCTTCTTAATTTACTAAATTTTAAATATCAAGTACCACAGTGTACAGTGAATTGGGACTTCCTAAGACAGAATTTCCGATTTAACTTTGTTTGAATTCTCTTTAGAAACACTTTGTGAAAATATTGATATACATATGTAACGGGTGGTTAAATTTCAAGGGCGATGTTGATTTTGAATAAAACACAAACTATTTAGGAAATTCTTGTAATTTTATTTTATTATGATATATTGGTATTACTCAATTATGTATGGAACAAAATATCGGCCAAATGGGCGCGCGACCACGGCGGCACACCTCCATCCGATGGTCCAAATTTTCGATGACCCTGAGGCATAATGGAGGTTCTATGCCTTTAATGTGCCGAATTATCTCATCCTTTAACTCTTGAATTGTTGCTGGCTTATCGACGTACACCTTTTCTTTCAAATAACCCCAAAGAAAAAAGTCCAACGGTGTCAAATCACATGATCTTGGCGGCCAATTGACATCGCCATTAGGTGAGATAACACGGCCATTGAATTTGTTGCGCAAAAGAGCCATTGTTTCGTTAGCTGTGTGGCAAGTGGCACCGTCCTGCTGAAACCACATATCGTCCACATCCATATCTTCCAATTCGGGATATAAAAAGTTCGTTATCATCTCACGATAGCGAACACCATTCACAGTAACTGCCTGACCGGCCTCATTTTGGAAAAAATACGGCCCGATGATGCCGCCAGCCCATAAACCGTACAAAACAGTCACTCTTTGTGGGTGCATTGGTTTTTCGACAATCACTCTTGGATTCTCATTCGCCCAAATGCGGCAATTCTGTTTATTGACGAATCCACTGAGGTGAAAATGTGCCTCATCACTGAAGATGATTTTCTTCGAAAATTGATCATCCACTGTTTGATTTGAACGCCCATTTTCATAAGTCTGGATAACTTTAACACGTTGTTGGATTGCGTATCTCTCCATGGTTCAAATTGAGTAAGTCTGAAATAGAGAAATGGCAAATAAAATTCGGAAAAAAGCTTGGCGTTTAGGTGTGGTTCACATTCAACATCGGCCCTTACAATTTAACCACCCTTTATATTTCTTAATATAGTTTATTTGAACATTTTCATTAACATTTAGTAATTAAATAATCAAGCAATAATACAACAATTGTAAGTTAAATACCGCGTCGTTCGACGCCTTACATGGAAATCCCATATAGATGCAAAATTGACTCAAATGAAATCAATATTAATACAAATTTATTGGCTCATTGCCAGATACTCTAAGCTAAGTTTAGATTACAAACTCTTGCTTTAAACTCAATCAAAAAAACCTTATGGAATACAGCTATGGGAAACAGCCTCAGCTTCAAATGTGGACAGAATTCAAAGACGCCAAAACAAATTGCTACGAATGATCACAATTGGCCCCTGGTATATAAAAAATTCGAATATTCATAAAGACCTAAACGTGCCTTTGGTAAAAACTGAGATCCAAAAATATGGAAAAAAAATACTTCAAAAAGCTTGAATTACACCCAAACCCATTAGCCCGTAACATATTAAATAGTAGTGGCTATATTGGCCTAAAAAGAAGGGTTACAATGGTCAAACCATTTTCGTCCTGCACTGGCTGGACTAATAATTGATATAGATATAAGATTTGAAAAACTTATTGTTAGTTCATTTTCAATGAAGATACAATAAATAAAATAAAAGTAGAGAAAATACTTTTCAGTAATTTTTCAACCTTTTTTATTAAAATAAAATTTTTTATTTTCGATATTTCTCTACTTCTTTGTGTAGCATCTTCATGAAAATATTTATGTAGTATATATATCTAAAATAGAAAATTTTATTTTAATTCGACAATTACTGAAATAATAATGATACGAGTATATTTTCACTTGTAAACTGGTTCATATTGATGTCAATATAAATGGTAATAAAGCCTAATTTATTGTATTTATAAAGTTCATGCAAAAAATTATCAAACTAAATCCTTTGAATAATCTTTACATTGTTGGATTCAAATTCTGTAGCATGTCTCTATTTATATCGTGCTAGAAGTTAGTTCCATATAATAAAACTAGGTTTATTTCGATTTCTATGTAGACCGTTGTGTGATTCACTGACCAATCAGCATTTAAATAAAATGAAAATATAAAGCTGGATATATACATATGAAGAAGGTGGGTAACTGCTTCCTGCTGTCTGCTTTACAAGCAAGTGACCCTTAGACTCCATATGTCCCTACGGTTTCTATTAGACTCCATATGTCCCTACGGTTTTTATTTAATGCTATATACATATGTGTATATTCAATTTATAAGTTATGTTGTATATTGTATATTAGAGTGGTCCCCTTCCATACTAAAAAAAATGTATGAGTCACCCCCTAGGATTCAATATAATGTAAAATAATTCCAGAAATAATATTTTTAAGTTTTTGCCACGCCTACAAATACCGCCCTTTCAATACTTTGTTCACTGTATCGCTATTTTTAGTCCGATCTGTAAGGGCTACATCTCTATCCTTAATCATTTTTTATTGCCACGTCAAATGCTAGTAATGACTTTGTGAACATAATTTTAAACAAAGTCGTCAAGCTTTCACAATGTCAAAACTAAACTATCAAAACATATATAGGTACAGATTAACAATTGAGTCAAGTAAGTAAAAATTAATGAAGTTCTTTAATTAATTTAATACAACAATCTCCATTATTTAAATTTGTTCTTTAGTAATATTATTTTCTTGTTTTAAATTTATCAATAAAAAGAAATTTGTCAATAAGTTTATCATTTGAGTGTTACCATTTGATTATTTTTTAAACCAAAATTAGTAATGATTTATGATTTAGATGCATATTTTAACTTTCGGCAACACTTGAACTTTTATACAGCATTCGAAAAACATATACACCCCTATCGTGAATAAAAATTCCATATGAAATTTGTTACCTTTTCACACTTTTCCTATTAAAATTCAATGTTAAAGACATAAAAGGGAACAAATTTCATGTGGAATTTTTATTCCCGATAGGGGTGAAAGAAAAGTGTCGTGATTTTAACAACAAGATTTGTGTAACTATTGTAAACTCAGACGACGCACAGTGGCTCAGATCAGAACCGATGGAGATATTTTAGTAATTTTTATACCCTACATAGTGGGGAGGGTATATTGGATTTGTGATGATGTTTATAACGCCCAAAAATAATAGTCTGACACCCATATTAAAGTATAACGATCGACTTAGAATCACTTTCTGAGTCGACTTAACGATGTCCGTCCGTCCGTCTGGCTGGTGGTTGTCCATGTAAAGCTTGTGCGCAGAGTACAGGTCGCAATTTTAAAGATATTTCGATAAAATTTAGTACATGATATTCTTTCGTCCCAAGGATGGATGGGATTGAAATTGGTGGAAATCGGTTTATTTATTTAACCTTGCGCCCATTACAAATGTCCTCTCAAAATTGGGGTTTACCGATCATAAATGTTTGAATAATGCAAGTATTCACACAAATTTCATCAAAAATGAGTGATAAATGAAGCCAAATCGCATCTACATATTTTGTGCAGATTGGTCCATAATTAACATAATGACTCATTTAAAAATGTTGGTATCCAAATAATATTTAACACAAATATATTTAATATATATATGTACAAATAATACGGTACAATTTTATTGTGATCGGTCCATAATTAGTCGTAGCTCCCATATAAGGCCCAATTCCGAAAATCGCTTTAAAGAGCATAACTCTCTCAAAAATGTTGGTATCCAAATAATAATGAACGCTGGACAGCCAGCCAGCCGGACGGACGGACATCGTTAAATCGACTCAGAAAGTGATTCTGAGTCTGAGATTATAAGTTGGGAGGGACAGGTTAGTTTTGTTATCACAAAAATTGAGTCAAAGTCGATTGGTTTAATTTTATTGTAGGCTTTCAATATGACCGCATAATACCCTTAACACATATGACAGTTTTGATGATAAGAATTAAGGAAGTCAAGTAGGGATACCAAAAATTGTTTTAACTAATTTAATTTCTTTGTCTTTATTTTAATCAGATATAATAATATCAATAGCAATTTTGCACAAATTGTACAAAAAAACCAACTTTTGCTAAACTATTCACATACATTTAAAAATACACCATTGCCTATCGCTAATAAATAAAATTTGTTGTGTTTCAATTAAAAGTCTATAATCAAAATTGAATTTTCATAGATAAAATGTTTATGAAAAAAAAAAATACATACATACATAATATAATTGTCTAAACGTATTACTTTGTTTTTTTCTATTCTGAGTATTATTGAAAAATTTTTATTCAGTTTTATTGGCACAATTTTAATTAAATTTTAGTTTATATTTTTTGCTTTTGTCTAACTGGGCAACAGAAAAAAATCGATGCATGTGTATTTTATTTATTATATAGATAAACAGAATGAAATAGATTAAACCTAATGGTATGAATATTTTGTAGATTGTTAAAATAAACTATTATATAAATATGTATGTATGTGTGTATAGGAATTTGATCGAGTAACTTACATGGAACAACTGTACATATCTATAAAAATAAACCAATATTGTGGTCATATCTCTGGTAAATTAAAACTTACAATTAAAATTGCATTTAAATATGGCATTCAATTTATAAGCCACAAAATAACATTTAAATTTAAATAAATTGTTAATTAAAATAAGGCAAAAACACATACAAATAAAATTACACAAATGTTTATGTACATTTAACAATTCAGTAACAAAAATATTCAGAAAAAAAGCTAAATCATATGTAAATAGAAATTAGTTAATTTGTAAAATAAATTCTAAATTCCATCAATATCAACTTACCACCTGAAACCTCACATATTAAAACGATGTCAGTTCCCTCATTAAATGATTCCACATTGCTAGTTTTTTCATGACGATTTGGCTTATAAATTATAGGTCTTTCGGGTGGCACTAAAATTAAACAAACACAAATAAAATAGTACATATTAAAAAACTTTTTACCTTTAAAAATCAACTAATTAAAAGTGTTAACATCAATATATTTAGCTAAATGACATAATTTTGGTTTTTATTTCTATTTCTATTTTAAATAATTTTGCGTGCACAAATCATTTGCCAGTTAGTTAAATATTTCAATTTCTTTGTTTGGGGCAATAATATATTAAAGTTATTTAAATACTTGGAAAAATGTTCAGGTTTTACAATTCGTTGCTTTCTTTTCATTTGTTGCTGGTAATTAATTAACATGCGTGTTTTGTAGAAATTAAAATATCACATTACGTCGTTTTTTATACATTTCAGTTTATTTTTATATAATTTTTTTTTTGTTTCCTTAACAGCCACCACCATCTAAATCGTTATGAGCAGCTGAGATTGGAAAGCATGTTCTTAATTGTATTCATCAGGTTTAATTAGTTCGAATAGATTGATGTTGAAATGTTGTATATGAGCTTTAAGTTCATGCAGAACAAAAGTCATTAACATTAATGAGAATGTAATTGAAAAATTAGTTAAGAATTACACTAGACTAGTTAAGATTTAATCTAGAGGTTTTTGTGCTTCAAATAAAAAGAAATTTTAAATTAGATTACGGAATTTTATATTTAAATAAATTATGTTTATAAAGCAAATCGTTCTTTAATTTTTCAGATTTTCGGGAGTCTGGTTTATAAAGAATCTATTAACCAGGGAAAAATATAGTTGTATATTTACAATTTTTTAGAAATATTTTGAGCGCTATAATTATTTTATGAATGTGGCAACCATAATATGTTAAAGTTAAGTTTTCTTTTTAATTTACTTAAATCATATCTACTATTGCTACAATCATGTGAAACGTTTGCATAACATGTTATGTTTGCTATAATCATATAAATAATTACAGTGACCATAATATTGTGAGAAAAAGTTTTCTCTTTGTGTACATATGTCCACCTATTGACAGATTTTCAAACAAATTAATAAATTTAATTCCTTCTTACGAAAAACTAAAAATACCCATAAATGGTTCTTTTTAAATTCATGTCTAATAAAACCAAGTTTATGGAGCCAATAGTTCAATATCTACATTTTTTTAAATTCTCTTTCAATTATGTAGTTTGATAACAGAGTTTAGATGCATGAATAGACAAAGACAGTAAAGACATCGTTTAATCGTATCAGAAAGATATTGTTAGTGGATTGATATAATTATACAATGTAGAATTATGTTTCTGGGAGTTTTAAACCTTAAATACTTTCAGAAATATTATTAAAAGACAAAAGTTTAGAATCGTTTTGCTAAATTTTCTAAGACTTGATTTCGTAATTAACCATACATATCAAATAATGTTTTCACTCTTCAGTTATAGAGTATAGCTCCTGACTATAACCAGTTCAGTCGATTTGTTTAATTTTGCATTTTATATTAATATAATATATCGGCGATAAATTTCGTTTAGAATCGTGCATTTCAGTGTTATAGGGAACAAAATATGTAGAGTGGTTAATCCTATCAACGTCGATCATATATTTTGGTCTCAAACATTTTTTTTGTTCAACCGGTTTTCTTAATATTTTTGCACATAAATAAGCTATTTGCAATAATTATTTGTGCTAAACATCTCATTTTAAATATTTTGAATAATCTTCAGGCGAAACATTTTTAATAGTAAACATTTCAGATCAACAGAGAATATTTCTGCACAATTTCATTTAACTAGCTAGGTCTTTCTCTTACTTTCTGCTTCTAACTTTCTGACTTTTTGCTTCTAATTTTTTTCACTCTTTTGCAGATAGCCAATCAATAAAATACCTTTGAAGTCCCATTGCCATAACCTTAAAAGCCCATTTAATTGTTTTTGTCTTCTTTGGAGTCTTTCTTTGAAACGACGCTTAAAATCCATTTTATTTTTCTTAAAACGATCCAATCAAGCTTAAGAAATTTTTATTTTTATACGTTTTTTGTCAAATTTTAACAAATGCGGTATCCATCTTGCAGAAGGATTTTTAATTTGTAGTTTTTCATGAAAAATTAAATGGACTCGACCATTTGACATGCCCATGATATTAACTATTTCATGCACTTTTATTCGTCGATCATTTAATACCATATCATGCACTTTGGCTACAATTTCTGTTGTTGTTGCTGTTTTTTGGACGTCCACTACGTGGTTCATCCGTAATGCTTGTACGACCACGTTTAAATTCAGCAACCCAATTTTTTACTGTTACAAATGACGGAGCTCTTGGATATCTTGGTGGCCAATCGACCAGCCCAAAACAAATAATTATGTGCTCACCGAAGTGTTCTCTCAATAAATCCATTGATTAACGCGATGTGTGGGAAGTGGTGACGTCGTGCTGAATCCAAATGTCGCCGTGATCAAGAGCTTCAATTTTAGGCATCAAATAGTCGGTTATCATGGCACGATAACGGCCGAGTCGACTCTCCACGGTCTTCGTGCACACTCTCAGCTACGGCCGCTATATTTTCTTCACAGCGTGCTGGAAGTGGTCTATTCGGCCGAATATGATCCACTAATGAATACTGGGATTCAAAATCGGTGATGGTGTTGCGAATACTACGCTCAGTAGGCCGATTGTGTTGACCATAAGTTAAGCGAAGTGCACGAAACACATTCCTCACAGAACGTAACTTTTCGTGATAAAGTTGAAAGATTTTTAAACGTTTTTCAGGCGTAAGTCTTTCCTTTATGAAATGCCAAACAATACTAAACCAAAATAACGTGATCTGTCAAAAAAAGCTATTAAAAATGTATATATAATTGGATCACCCGTTATATGAAAGAGTTGGCAGATCGAAAAGAAATTTAACATGTGTGTTGAAGTTTCCAAAATACTTAATTTTTTTTTTTGTCTATAGCGCGCTTTCTCTTCTTTTCCGAACCGCCCTCGTACACAAAATGTCTCTAAATGTTATATAGTAAACAATCAAAATTAAAGAGTATGGTTTACTAGGTATAGTATTTAATATATATAAATCATATTAATTCTTGAACAGCCTTCAGATTCATAACACTATATCTAGCATTCAGAAATTGTTGCTAATATAAATAGTTTTTTGTTGCAACACATACGACAACACTTCAAGTGTACTGTGAAGTACAGTTTAAAAATTTAATAAGTTTTATATGCAAAAAACCCCACAACACATAATTACATTTTCTGTAAATATGTGCCACCTTAATGAAGGATTTTAAGCTGGCAATCTGAAAAAAAAAATCAAACAAACATTCATACATAAATTTTTATAACACTTAGCATACACTGGAGCATTAAATGAATGTTTGTTGGGTATGAATGTTCGAGTACATACATACGTACGTGTTTTTTTTTCTTCTATTTTGGCCAGTAGTTTTTTACGAGTCTTACTTTAATCTTCTCACATTAAAACCTTTTTAAAACTGAAACATGAATATTTGTATGAGCAATCGTATGGGTAAGTGTATAAGAGAAGTATGTTACCCATACTTGGCTGCTTGCTACAGGCTAATATGTTGTTTCTTTTGTTGTTTGCTGGTGTGGCTGTTGTAGCAGTAGGTTGATGTCGACAACATCAGCGGTAACAACAGCAACAACAAATCGTTGCGGACTACGACGTTGATGTAGCTTTTATTGTTAACCGTAAACCGCATTTATATTTCCGTTCACGTATCCGCTACATGTACAAAACACACAAACACATATTCAGCCCCACAAACAGACACTTTCACATATATTTATATATACATACATACATATTTTTGCACATACAATATAAATCCTTCTGCATATGGATGTATGTATGTATTCACATGAGTGTGTATTGCATAGAGTTTTTACGTATGTATGTATTTATATGATACATTTTTGATGTTGTTTCTTGTTTTTTATTTAACAATTTTATTTTTGTTTTTCATTTCTGTTTCGCATTGTTGCAGTTGTTGTTAGGTTTCTGCAACATTGCAATATGGCGTCGCCTATTAGTCTAGTAGCAATGTTGGTCTGACAAATTGCAGTATTCTGAGTATTTTATTAATGCTTTGTGTATGTGCTGTATATTTGATATTGTTGCAGTTTTTTTTTCGTTTTATTTTTTGTATGCCATTGTCGTTGCTACTGTTGTTGCAAAATGTAATGCACTGCAAAAAAAAAGGAAAAAGAAAAAAAAGGAAAGAAGAAAGCTGCTGCAGAATAAAGTATAAAATGGAGAGGAGTGTAGCTTGAAAACAAAAATAATAATACTATATTTTGTTACAATGGTCATATAGCATACAAATGTAATTTCATACGTACTAAAAAACATTGTACGAAGAATGCGATTGTGAAAGTAGCCTGTAGGAAAAATATATGAAGGCCTGGATAAATGTTGGTTTCATATCGATATTTACAAGAGTTTTATATAAGTTAAAGTATTTTTCGAAAGTGGTCATATATGGTCGATCTTCACGACGGTGATTTTTATATATGTGAGGACAATTTATGTCGAATTTTAACCCCCTAACAAAATTTTATGAGATTTACTAATATTTTAGTGATTTTCGGAAGTGGACTTTATAGGGCATATGGTCAAATATGAAACGATCCTTGAAAAGATTTGGCCTTTTAATTTCTATTAAAATAAAACTTATTTTTGCGGAATTTTGTATAGATATCGCTATTCTCTTGCTATTTATGTACCATAGTGTTATATTTCGGAAAAAAAATTTGTATGTGAGCTTAGAATTTTTAAAATATTGTCAAAATTAAATTAATTATTTATTATTAAACACAAAAACAAATAAATATGGTATTCTACCATTAATATAACAGAAACAAAAACAAAATAATTAAAAAAAAAACTTAGTATGAAAGTCGGTCAGGTCATTAAATTCAATTATTTATAAGACAATCCTTTTTGATTCTCGACAGCTTGGAGTCTTTTTGGAATCTATTCAATCAGTTTTTTTGCACACATCAGGACTTATTTGGTTCCATTCTTTCAGTAACGCAGCTCTGATCTGGTCTCTACTGATACATAATCTATTTTGCATCCGATGTCCGAGCTCATCCCATAAATGATCGATTACGTTAAGGTCTGGACTGTGCGCAGGTGTTTTGAGGACTTTAAGGCAATTATACAACAACCAGTTCATCGCTATCAGCGATGTATGCTTCGGGTCATTGTCCTGGTAAAATTGAAAGTTATTGGCAATTCTCAATTTATGAGCACTTTGTATAACATTTGCCTTCAAAATATCAAGATACATGTTTTTATCCATTAAGCCTTCTATAAAATGAAGATTTCTGACACCGGAAGCAGCCATGCAACCCCACACCATCACTGACAAGCCCGTGCTTTACAGTTTTTTAGGGCAAAGCTCCTTATTAGGTTTGCGCTACAAATAAAGCCGGCCATCGGACCCAAATATATTGAATTTGCTTTCACCCGTGAAAATAACCTGTAAAATTTTTAAAGTGCTGATAGATATAGTCCATAAGTGTTCATTGAAAGTAAATTTTTAAAATCATCTTGCCCGACTTTGAATGTGAGTCACTGTATATGTATTTCGGAAAAAATGTGTATGGGGGCTAAAAAAAGTCATGGACCGATTCTGACTTTTTGCACTATAATTTGTCCGTTTATTTCAGAAATTACTTGTGAACAATTTAATGAGATTATCTGTAATACATTTAAATGAAAAAAATTAAAACATATTTTAGAAATATTATATCAAGGTTGTTTAACATTTTGATAAAGTCGGTTTTTCTACATCAATTTTACTAATTTTCAATACCAAATTATCTACGGAAATGTCAAATAATTTAATGTAAATTTTTTGAATTTTAGTTTTGTATTGCGAACCACAATTGGCAAAAAGAATATCATATGGATCAAGAATGTATAGCACGATCCATTTCGACCTTTTTTGAGTATTTATTTTAACAAATCATCAATGTCATTTTATATTTGTTCATTGTTGTTTTAAGCAATTCATCAAGCCAACATCGTCCCCAAATTATTCAGCTGTATTACGAAAACCGGCTTTCTATAAGAAATATTTTTGGTACACAATCACTTTGTTGAGGAAGCATTTCGATGAACTGCTAATTTTGAGTTTCTTTCCTGTGATCTGGTCACCCAGATCGTGTGTTATTACTCCGCTTTCCTTGGGCTTATGTGCAGTCAAAATCATAATTTTCGAGATACCGTTAGCAATGCTGGAAATACTACTACACATTAACTTAGCTCTACCCTCAAAAATATATCGACCACAACATCCAGCTATCTGCCGTGTACTGCATTTTCTTCTGGGTCAATTTGTACATTTATTTTGTTTATTTGTAATAATTAAAAAGGCAACATTTAATTCGTAGCCTTAGTAATTTAAAAAGGGATTTTGTTGAGTTTATAGAAATATTATTTTGTGTGGAAATAATATACTAACACACAGTGCATAAAGTTATATTTATTGCTAAAAAATTGTTTCATTGCACTAAACTAGAAAACACAATGCAAAGGGTTTACTAAATATAAATGCAGTTCGTGAATAATAAAACTTGTTGGATTTGGCAAACATTTTTAGAGATTCCGTTATTTCGTGAAATAATAATAGAAATAGTTCAATAAAAACCAAGTTATACTCATTTTGTTAATAATAATTAATATTTACAAAAATATTACTCATACTACTCGTAGTCCTCAGAAATTGAATTTATATTCATAAATTATATCTATGCTTGGATTTTAAAAAACATTTGAGAATTAAGTTTGATTGCAGTGATAATTATGTATTAAGTAAGACTTTATTGTTAATGGTTATAATACATATATGTTCAGTTCACAAGTGATGTTGTATGTTGTACATTGTATGATACAATTATCTGATTGTGAACAGCATTTTGAGAAAATTCGTATGTTTGTAATGTCAAAATATCAGAAGTAAAATATCAAAACAAATGCACAAAACTCAATAAATAAAATTAATAATAGAAGTGAGAAAAACAAAATAATTTCTGCATTGCGTGAAAAATATAATGCAGACATCTTATCAATCTAGTCAAGCACCTAAAAATGAATGATCGCTTTTCACAAATCAAATACAACAATCTCCATTATTTAATCCTAACCCTCCTGACAAGGATACCCCGATACCCGAATGAACTTTAAAGTAAAATATCTCTTAAACAATAAAAGATAAAAGTTTAGGTTTCTCAAGTTCCTTTAGCTAATCATTTTCTAAAGACTTTTTTTGGGTTGGCTCTCTAGCTACTGAAATTCAAATATCCCTTACCCACCTAATAAGGGTACCAGGTACTCGTATATAAGTTAAAGCATTTTATTAAGAAAAAGTAAAGGTAAGAGTAGTTTTTAAGAAACAGCTAAGAAACACAACCGTACGCATCAACAACAAACAAGAACTCATAATGCAAAAAAAAAAAAAACTACGTACACATACAAAAAATTTGTATTTTACATTAAAATAAGAATTTTGTGATCCCCCTTAATTACAATGCAAGGCATTGTATAGATATCTAAACCGTAATGGACAAATTAACGAACACGGGCACGCCGATACCCTTGTCAGGAGTCAACGTTTAAAAAAGTTGGCAGTATGGTAAGGGTTAAATTTGTTATTTATTAATTTTATTTTCTTATTTTAATTTGTCAATTAGTTTATGATTTAGATACATATTTGAACTTTTGGCAACTTTCATACAACATTCGGAAAACAGATGAAAAAATGTCGTACGTGTTGTAGAGAACATTTTTGTAGAAATTACCAACAACATTTGTACAAATATTGTAAATTCAGACGACGTACAACTCCACTACAACATCACTATTTAATTGAAAAATAAAATGTTCGTTATTTTATAGAATAATTATTAATTTCATAATCGAACTGTTAATTTTTACTTCTTGATAAATTTTAGTTAGGCTCGAGTTCATTAAATTTAATTTTCATTAAATTATTTTTACTGAAGTTAGGAATTACAACTTGAAAAATTTATTATTAAAAATTTTTTTTTTTTTTTTTTTTTTTGATAATTTTTCTTGACTAGGATTCGAACCTGGGTTATTGAATTTACATATGTTTCGAAAATTTTTAATAATAAATTTTTCAAGTTGTAATTCCTAACTTCAGTAAAAATAATTTAATGAAAATTAAATTTAATGAACTCGAGCCTAACTAAAATTTATCAAGATGTTCGTTATTTTTTTATTTGTTTAAAGTACATAACTCCGCTTTCACACTCTTCAAGTCTGACTCGTCAAGGCAAGTATTTTTGGATGAGAAGAGAAAAACTTGACGGTACTAGCAATTTTCTTATTTCCTTTTGTTTTTTTTTTCATTCATATATGTTGATTTGCATTAAAAAGTACGAAAATTGAATTGACGTGTGTGAATGAAATGGCAAGTTTAAAAGAGAATTAAACAAAAACTGGTCAGCTAAAACTGAAGAGTGTGACAAAAGACTTAATAAACTAAAAACATGTGTGTACTTTAGAATGGTTCAGTCAATCCCTAGGATTAAAAATAATATAAAAAAGCAGTTTAAAAAATAATTTTTTTATTTTTTTGCCACGCCTACAAATACCGTTTTCATGGCTCTGTAAAGGCTACATTTCTGTCCTTAATCATTTTTTACTACCACGTCAAATTCTAGTGATTACTTTTAAAAACTCGGTTTGTACCCACAAAATGCTAAATATTTTTGTACGAATTTTAAAAAGTAATGACTAGAATTTGACGTGGTAGTAAAAAATGATTTAGAACAGTATACAAAAGTATACAGTATACAAAATGTTATGCTCGGACAAAAATAGCGACACAGTGAACAAAATACTGAAAGGGTGGTATCTGTAGACGTGTCAATAAATAAAAAAAAATATTTCTGAAATTGTTTTTACATTATCTTTTAACCTAGGGAGTGACTATCACAACTTTTTTTTGGGATGGAAAGCAAACCACTTAAGTAAAATCATATTCATATTTCTAAAATAAATATTATTGTTATTAATTTTAAATTTTGTTAGTGTTTCCCTGAAGATACTACACATTGTTGTAGCTTAATATCGGAATAAATAAAAAATAAAAATAAAAACAATATTCGACCTTAATCTCGAAAATAAAAAATAATTGTTTAATACAATAAATAAGTACATCATCCACTACTTCGCTTCACTTCATGCTTCACTCTTCACTTTATTGTCTATCTACAAACTTGGTTCACAAAAAGGAAATTCTTCACAAGGACAACTTTTCAAAATTCCAGTTAATTTTTCTTACGAAAAAGTAATTTTAATATTTTTAAATTCATAAAAAATACCAGTGTTAGAAATGTCTCATATCGATTTTTTTATTACATTTTTTTTTTGTTGTTTTTTCTTTAGCATTTTAAGGCTTAAAATTATTTCGTCTGGAACCTTTTGGCAGCGCGTGTCCACAAATAATTATAGTAATTACAGTCACATACACGTACACAGACAAACAATATTCTGACTTAAAAAAAATTTAAATGACGTCGTTTTCATTTCGTTAACCCTTTGTTAAGAAATAATTTTTTTTATTTTTTTCTGCAGCTTTTCTTGAAACCTTATAACTTTTTTAGAAGTAAAACTTTTGTTAGCAACATAGATTGTTTTTCAAGTAAATGAAAAGAATGGTTAGCAATTTTTTAAAGGAAAGTTGCAAACAAGATTTTGGCAAGAGACTTGTAAGTAAAGTAAGTTTTTGTGAAAGCTTACTTCATTTAAATTTATACCATAAGAGTTTTTATTCAAGTTTAATGTTAATATATGACACATTTTATGAATATGCTTATTTATACATAATATTGCCTGAAGTCATTGCAGTATTACAACTCAGCTGAGAACTCAGTTAGTGAAAATGTTTTTTTTTTTTTAAATAATACTGAAAAACTTTGTAGAAATCTGAATTATATTCCTGAGACCTTTGTCTGAATTTTAAATTTCGATTGCCGGGCAAGTTTTAATTATTATTTGTAAATCAAAGAACATACTATAGTTATTTTACCAGAAATGTAGTTAAAAATACATCGCTTTCAATTACCACTGAAATCCTCAGAAGTTTTTATTTCTTTGTATGTTAAAATATTTCCAATTACAATACATTTCTCGTTGCACTTTCACAGTAACTGAAAAATAAAAACATATTTGCATGCAATATACATACATATTTATTTTTGTGACTACGGTTATTGTCATGAATTGACGATATAGTCAATTACGACTGTGACTTACCCTATTGGTTGTTAGAAATATACAACTGGCTAGAATTCTCATAAAGTGTCTTTACAGCTTACTGAATGTATTATTAATTTAATTGAAAATGCCTTCCCGGGAGAGGATTGCGTTATACGATGTTCAAGCATGAGTCAACATAAAAATAATACCGGCTAAGGCTTATCGAAATTGTGATTTAGCGAGTAGAAAGCACTTAACTGCGTCATTTTGTTTTTCATTTATTTATTTGCAATCTCTTTACAAAAGTTAACAATATTAAGTAAATTTCAGGATAGACTTAAACATTACATTTGTTTTAATCTCCAGTGAGATCAAAACATATAAATAAAACAATATGAGGGTACTGTAGATTAATTGGTTAGTGCATTTGATCATTAAGCATGAGCTGGTATTTCGATTCCCAGCCGCTGCCACTCTAACAACATCAGTTTCTGATAATTATTAGTTTTCTTTCTATCCAGCATTACTAATATTTATCACAGCGCCCTCCTTCGGTGGTATAGCATTTAAACGCCACCGAAGTAAAAGAATTAAATAAAGGCTATAAAATCAAGCTTTAAAAAAATGCGCCTACTCACCACCAGAGGCGCTGCAATGCGGCACTAAAACAAATATAATGCGCACTTGCAGAGTTGTGATATAAAGCTTTCTTCTACTTTCACCATCTTTACTTCCTCAATATATCCCCTTTCCCTTTCAGGCATATTAATTGCCTGAGTGTTACTTCTTTTTATATAAAAAAAAAGGAAATATAATTATCTATGATTTTTAAAAATTATAACTGAAAGGTCGGATAAAAACAACACTAATATAATTAATTTTTTTGTTTAAAATTAAAATAATATTTACATATTTACATATCAGTAAATCAGTTCTTTCTAAAAGGCAGTTCTAAAACGTGAAGCCTTTTTAACCTCACAATATCCTCACTGTCATCTAATAAGGCCATAACCAAGACATTACTATGATTACTGAGCTTGTCGACGTATATTTTGCTGTTTAAGTCTCGATGAATGTTATCGTTGGTCATGTACCAAGGAGCGTTTGTAATCATTTGTAATATTTCAATGTTTGAATTATTGTTGAATATAGTTATAGTTGAATCCTATATGTCCATATTGGCTTAAGAATGGCTTTGTAAAGCATTAATTTATTTTCAAGATTTAATTGAGAACTTCTATCGATTATCCAATACATTTTTTTTTGTTTTGATATTAAGGTGTTCTTATTTTGGCTTTGATATGTTCTTTCAAGTCAGTCTTCTATCTAGGTGCATTCCAAGATTTTTGACACAATTGGATTGTGGAATTTGTTCTCTGTTCAAAATTTCTATGGTTGAATGTGGTGTAAATCGATTTATCGGCGTTAACACATATATTCCATTTGTTTAGTCATATAGCAATATTATTTAAATGTTATTGAATAAGGTTTGAAGAGTTGATTGGAGAATTATTTTATGTTTTTAATGCTGTATCGAGACATATCAGATGTAAAGGGTGATTTTTCAAAAAAAAAACACATAAAATTCAGAAAAATGCATGAAATCTTTATTTGAATCAATAGTACGGTCCATATAATTTAATGTTTGAAGATTATTTCATGCAAATGTTGACATTGACTGCGCCTCAAATGATCCATCCGCTTAGTCCAATTTTGGCATACTCTTTCCAACATTTCGGCCGGTATCTCACGAATAAATGCTTCAATGTTGTCTTCCAATACTTCAATTAAAGCGGGCTTGTCTGTATAGACATGAGCTTTAACATAACCCCACAAAAAATAGTCTAAAGGCGTTAAATCGCACGATCTAGGCGGCCAATTGACCGGTCCCGAACGTGAAATAAAATATTCACCGAACTCGCCTCTCGCGTGCTGTGTGGCATGTGGAACCATCTTGTTGAAACCACATGTCATGCAAGTCAAGCTCTTGTATTTTGGGCAAAAAAAAGTTGGATATCACCTCACGGTAGCGCTCACCATTCACAGTTACGTTACGATTCGCATCATCTTTGAAGAAGTACAGTCCAATGATGCCACCAGCCCATAAACCGAACCAAACTGTGACTTTTTCTGGATGCATTGGTAGCTCTTGCAATGCTTCTGGCTGATATTCACTCCAAAATCGAGAATTCTGCTTATTGACGTACCCATTGAGCCAAAAATGAGCTTCGTCGCTGAACACAATTTTTCGGTAACCGTACTTTCTTAACAGAGCACGGATTTTGATAATAAAATTCAATAATTTGCAAGCGTTGTTCGTTTGTAAGACAGTAAAACAAAACACGAAACTTGCGTCAGCTGTTTAAACCAGTGTTGCCAAAAAGATAATATCTTAAAAATCACCCTTTATATATGCTGTATATAACTGGGCTAACTACACTGCCTTGCGGTATTCCGTCATTTGCAGTTTAAGAATTTGTGAGTGAGTAACGGCTAGGTAAACACGGTAATCCTTCTTACTGAGATAATTATAACATTCTATTAATGCTGCTCATTTCTGATGTAGGAAGCAAACAATTAAGCATTTAAAGCATTTGAATTTTAAAATACAGAGAAGGCAAACAAAATATCTTGAAGGCTTAACGCATTAAAGCTGGTACAAAGTGGCAGTTTTCACAGAACTTAATTCCGATCAAAAGCGGTTCTGATTCCGTATATTGAGTCTTTAGAAAACGAAAAATTAATTTTTTCGGAATGAAACCACTTCAGATTTCTAAAGTGGAATTGTTATTTTTTATGATTTTATACCAAAAAAAAAAAACTAATACTACTTATTTATAATGACAATTAAATAACTAATTTTATTATTTCATTGTTTTTTTAATTAACTAACTGATATTTAAATAAAATCATGGTATAATTATACAAGGTGAGTGCAGCAGCACAGCTGACTGATTTTGTTTACAATTTAAGTAGTTATGTCAAAAGTAATACTTTTTCAAGTGTTTTTGACAGTAGTACATTATTTTAAACAAACAAATTGCCTGTTGTTTCTGTATTGTGTTGTATTTTTTGCCGATTTGCATTCACTTTGTATAATTACACCACGAATTAAATATTAAAAATTTCAAAGTTGCTTTCAGCAAAACTTTTATCAAAAAATTACAAAAATTAAAATTATTTACACAGTACTGGAATAAAGCAGAGGAACAGATACATCCCTTAAATTTCTTCTACGTAACTTTTCACCTGCGTTTTGATGTCTTTGTTCATTTAAAAAAGCAACATTTTAAATTACGGGCATTTTTAAAAAAATTTTGTTCACTTTTATTTAAAACTTCTTTGTTAACGTTTTTTTTTTGTTCGCTTTTGTTATACTTTTTTTAAAACAATTATATGTTTTTTGTTTTATTTACACAACGTTACTATTTTAAATTAAAAACCGAGATTTAAAAAATTTTTTGAGAATAAACAAAATCGATCGGAATCTAGAGAACGTGAAGTAAAAACGGTCGATTTGCAAATACGGAATTAAAACCATTTCGATCGAATTATATGGCATGCCTGAATCAATATACAGCAGTTTTCCAATCACATATAGAAACCTCGCTTCCTACCTTCCGTACTGTACAGAATTCCGTAAAGATATCCAAGTCTTCCCAGTCGTGGCGTTATTATTGCATCTTTTTTACAGGATAAGTTATAGTATTTTTTTTTTGCAATTCTGAGACTTAGACAAGAACTTGGACAGTATTCCTAAAACAGTAATGTTTATGTTTTGACCTGAGCAATCATCAGATAGCAGTTGAATTTCATGGATATCTGTATTGTGTTGTATTTGTTGTCGATTTGCACTCACCTTGTATAGTTGCACCATGAACCGAACAAAAATGAAAATTTAAACAGTATTTTGCAAGCCTTCTAGATTTGTTTTAAGTTGCAAAAGTAATTCTGAAAATGTATGTATAATTTTAAGCTTATTAGGAATTGCAATCAATGAAAGCCAATTCATTCCATTTATACCTAGGTTGATGAACCATAATTTAACCAATAGGAAAAGCATTTTTATATAATCAACACTTAATCTGGATCATACAAACTTCTTCGTATAATAACAGTGAGCTATCTACATATAGTCGTGTAGGGTATGGAAATGTCAAATGAAATTCATAATTCATTCACAATACCTAAGACCTTGTCACTTTCATCCTGCCGTTTCAAACAGCACAGAGTTTTTTAAATGAGCTGGTTATGCCCTACCATTTTTACAATTAATGCTTTAAATCAAACAATAATAGCCACAGACCTAATGTAGAGTACTCAATTCAGTGCTGCCTTTTTAACAAGAAAAAAAGAACACATTGTCATGACATGCAATGCAAAGTGTTTGCAAAACTACTTTATGACTGACATTTTTTGTACATTCTTTATTTTATTTTGTCATATTATTTATATTTGTACAATATATTTATTATACAATTTTGCAATGACTTGTTTGTCTGTTGTTAAAAAATTGCTGTCTGAGTTTGTGGGTTATAAGGACAACAGTACAAAATTGTATACAAATTTTTGCATTTAATTGCTGCAATAAATATGCATGCATGTATGTTGTGAGTTCAAAATGATTTTATATTTATTTGAAATCTTGTAGATGATCTTAATTAAGGCCAAATAAATAAGTTGGCCAAATGTTTTCGGTTTGAATGTTGTGTGTTAATTTGAGACAATTTATAGTAAGTATGAAATCAAAGATTGGGTTTTAATAAGATTTTGCAGGAATGGGTAATTTTGTGAACAAATTCTTTAAGAATTTAGCTTAGATTTAAGAACTGCTGGTTAGATCTACGCTGTTTATAACCACTATAAGGTTATTTCTTTAGGAAGCTAAATCAACTCTCAACATTATTAAAGAGTGAAGACGTCTAATAAGACGCATGTTTCTTCACATATTATTTTATATAAATAACTGAAGTAATGGTTGAAGAGTTATGGAAAGAACCACAATTACAAATTGCTTGCCAAATCATTGCCTTAAACCAATTGATGAATTTGTTTAAAACATTGTTATAAGGAATGCTTGCATTTCTTAGTCCCAATTTACACGATGCAATTATTATTGAAAAGACTGATACAATTCTTTGCTTGAAATTTATTCGGTGTTCACACAGCACAATTCTTATTGCTTACATCGCTCGTATTTTTCTTGTTTTTTTTTTAAGAGTATAGACGAACAAGTAAGAGTTTATATGCAGCTGTGCCGAATCTTATATACCCACCAACAAATCACCTATTAGGGAGATTTATAAGATATTTATGCACATTTAAGTGCTTTCCGGAACTGGACTTTATATAAGGGCTACGGTCAAATATGAACCGATCATCATCATATTGAGACGGACGATTTTTTTATATCTATGGACTATTTGTGTTGAATTTAAACTAAAATAGTGCGTTTTATAAGGGGCTTATGCGCATTTAAGTGATTTTCGGAACTGGACTTGATATGTTGACTATAGTCAAATATAGACCGATCATCATGGTACGACGATTTATTTATATATTTTGATTATTCTTGTCGCATTTAAAATTGATAGTCATGTTACAAAAGATTTATGTTCATTTAAGTGATTTTCGGAAGGTGCATTTGTATGGGGCTATGTTAAAATTAAGGACCGATACAAACAAGATATTGTTTTTAGATTTCACATTGCATGAAACTTATTATTACAGAATTTTGTGTAAATACGGCTTTTCTATAGATATCTCTGTACCATAAAGCCATACTACGGGAAGACATTTGTGTGGGGCCATGAGAAATCGTGGACCGATTCCTGCCACCTATAACAAGGATCCTACTGGAACGATTATGCCCATTTTCAATACCAAATTTTTCGGTAGATCGAAGAATGTTGGTAAAAGTTTCATTGTTCTATTTTTTTTTTGCGAAGCTCTATCATTTCAACAGACGTACAGAGGGACGGACATGGCTAGATCGTCTTAGAATCTTAGAAGGCCACAGACATTTTGGCTCTACGGCCATTACCTCGATGTGTTACTTTCTAATAAGAGAGTATCACTAATTGCTAAAACTTGTACAATCAAGTGTGTAAACATCATTTTGCCTTTCATTACGAGTTGGATGTTTAATTGCGCCAGAAAACCAACATATTCTTCCTACGCGAGAACCGCTGAACGTAGTATTTTCTTTGTAAGTTTATGTATCCCGTTTCTGTATTGCTCGCATCGAAAAATTACTCACATGAAGAGTGAAACAAAAAATTCCATAATTTCTCGATTTGTGAGACAAACGTGTTTCTGTATTTGAATGCGAAAACAGACAACACTGGTTCTGTTCTTATTGGAATATTTCCAGTAGTTAAGTGTCAAATACAAGATAAATATCAATAAAAAAATAAAACCAAAAAAACTAATTGTTTATAAAAAAATATATTTATTGTGCATTTTTTTAAATAATTTATACATATATAAATAAAAATGTATGGGTTGGCGTTAATAACTACTGAGCAGCTCGATCGACGAAATATGTTGCGGCTTTATCGCCAATAACTAATGCAACTGACGCGTTTAGCATTTCGTAGCAGCGATTCAGGGATCTATATCGTTTGAGCAGAGACGCAGATCTTGTCCTGTTTAATGATATACTATGAGCCTCAAAAGTGAGTAAACACAACAAATAATTTGATTTTTTTAAGATAATGAAAATCCTCAAATTTATCCATCGATTGAAATTTAAAAGTTTCGTTATGAAAAAAAAATTAAGTTGAACTATAATGCTTTTCATAATCTTAAAAAAAATCAAAAAATTCACTGGTGCTTACACACTTTTGAAGCTGTGTGTAAATCCATACTTGTCAAAGAACGTGAAAAAAACGTTTATACTATTTTCCATATTTCTATTTAAATAAAAAAAATTTTAAAAAATTTGTATTCGAAGTTTTACTTCAAGTCAAATATACAAATTGTTTGAAAACAATTATACACTACAATTTATTTTTATAACTGACCTAGAGAGATTACATTTTTAAGTGTATAGTTCCGTAAAAAATATAAAGTTATTTTGATGCGCCCTATGAATTAAAATATTATATCCACTGACAGCCTTAAAATAAGAACGCTACAAAAAAATACATATGTACATTTTTATTTTTCCTTAAATACATAAATATTTTTAAGACATGTCAGCAAAAAAGCAAAAGAAGAAAGGGGAAACTCTCACAGAAAAGGAATATACTCTGTTAAGTCTAGAAGAAATGATAATCAATGAGTATAAATACACGAATCGATTAATGGAGTTAAGCAAATGTGTCAGTTTTATTGATGGTTAGTCAAATATTAATTTTCGAATGAAAATATTGTAAATCTTTATCTAATTACCTTCAAACCTAGACGCTGTACTACAACTATCCAACCTCAATGAGGAACACTTACTACAAGATAAATGGCTAGATTTTGTTAACTGCAATCCTCTACCCAAATCTTATATACCACCCGATATACGACTATACTACAGCAAGTTGAAATATTGGGAAAATGATAGGAAAGAAAATACCATAAATTGGCTATTATCGGTTAATGAAAGAAGTATGCTAACGCAAGATATTTTTCGGCAGGATATGACACGTAGCAAATTAAATTTGCATTTAAGACAAAATATTGGCCAAGAATATAATAGTTATATTAAAGACTCATTAAGCGTTTTACGTAGAATCGAATATTTTCTAGATAATGATGTAGAGTTAGCAAAATGTCCTTTAAATATTTTAAATGATATAGTGGCACGTAAATGTGATGTGCAGGAAAGAGTTAATGGATTTAATGGATCGTTATACTTATCGTATAATAAGTTTGGAGGAAGCTCAAATGAAGTAAGTGGAAATATTTCCGTCAAACTAGTTTAAAAATAATTTAGATATTATTTATGTATCAAGATCTATTGATGCCATTTGTGTTGAATATTGCTATAAAGCTGATAACTTTCGAATTCACATTTGGAGTATAAAAAATGTAGCATTAAGGATTCCATATCTAAGGTAAATTCTCATAACAAAAGATGAATATTTAATTATGAAATAGGGTTGCATTAAAATTCTTGCAATCATTTATTCCCACATTTAGAAAATGCTTGGAAATAAGTTGTTAAAACAATCGAATGTTTGACACTTCAAAAAATGTTTTTTCAACTCAAGCTATTTTTATAAACATTTCCAGTGAACCTCGCCTGCTGGCCAATTTCCACTCAATCAAACTTCTTCTACATGTACCCCAGAAGATGTTACGCGAAAATCTTTGCATACGAGCGCTTCACATGGACTTTGATCTTCTTAATAAAACTGCCAAAAGTTTTAAGCAAAACTTAACAGTTTCCGTGGAAAATATCAATGCTGGTATAGTGGATCTGCCTGAATGTCTAGCCAATGAATGGCTCATGCAGTTGGAAGTTCAAGACAGAAAACGCACTGAAATGGTACAATTACGTATGGAATATGAAGAAAAAATAAGACAATATGAGGAGCAAATGGAAGAGAAAAAGGCTCGTAACAAAGAAGGCAAAGGCTCAAAAATGAAAGGAAATGTAGCAAAACTCACTAAGGAACCTCCCTTAGTGGCAACTGATATGTTTCCAGATACTTATGATCAATTTTTAGAGGAGGAACAAAAACAGTATGAACATTTTATTCAAACAGTTTATAAGCCAGAATTGCTCAATTTAACTCCAGATGAGGTAATATTGTATATCTTAAGAATTGTGTGAATAAATTTTATTGATTGAATTTTACTTACAGATCAATCTCAAAAAATACTTCATAGTAGGTGGTATATTATGTGGAAAAGCCTATACACTATGATTTCAATTGTTTCAATATGACCTGGCATCATAATCAAGGCCAACTAGTTGTAGAAAAAATTATCAGCATACCCTCCTCATTTGGGTCTAAATATTTTGAAAGTAACCTTTCTACACATTCGCAAGTGGAAACAGCTAAACGTTTAACCAAACGTATGACTATCTTTGAAGCGGACAGTTTGAATACAACAACTGATGTAGAATGCCCTTGGTTTATTGTGACCATACAATTGCCTGAATATCTTTGTTATTGGGGTCAACCAATAGCGTGCCAGTTTGAAACAATAGCTGAGCAAAATCCGGTGAAGGTAGAAGATTTACAAAGAGAAACCACAGAAATAGTAAAAACTAAAAACAACCCCAAAAAATCTAAAATGGAACAAGAGCCATTGACACTAGCCAATTAATTCAGCTACAGAAAATACTCGAGAATCACATGCCACTGATAGTTTAATATTGAAAACACAACGTTTAAGTGACAGTCAAAGAATGTCCCATGCTAGTTTCTTTAAAAGTTCCCTGTCGAATTTTCTTCGACAAAGTAATAGATATGATCAAACAATCAAAAACAGTACCTCTACATTATGCATAAAAGACTTTCCATTAACATCAAACAACTTAACAAAACTTCAAATTAGACATTTGGAAAGACATGTAGTACCACGTATTATTTCAACTTATAAATTTCCCAAAGAAATTAGACAGGAGGAAATTGAATTATACAATAAGAAACCCAAAGGTAAAGGTGGTAAGATAATACGTCAGAAGGCGGAAAATTTTGAGCACAAATTATCAAATAGACAATTTACTTTTACTGACCTGCAAAATAAACCCGAGAGAATATTTGCCACATATCCCAAAGTAGTACCCTTGAATATTGTTACACATTTAACAGATGCAAATTTAAATGATGACCAAAAGGAACCAGAAACATTTGCCCAACTGCTACATATTATAAGTAACATTAAGAAAAAATACCGTTTGCGTGTGCGCCAGACATTGGATTTAAAGTCATTTTGAATCCGAAATAAAAACCCATAATAAATATAAAGCAAATAAAGTATAAAGCAAATGCAAAGAAAAAGGAAACCTTCCGTAATAACGTCTTCAATAAAAGATTCCAGTATAAATACATCACATAGCACATTTGTGACACGCCGTACCAGTAAGCATTTAATTATTAAGTCTTTGAAAAACGATAGAAAATCTAAACAATTTTTAATGGACAAAGAAATACTAGAGGCAAGAAAGTTAGTGGAGGCTGAAGAGTCCAAAACAGACTGTTCAGTTGAAGAGAATTTGTTGTTTAATGCTGCTAGTTCAGACGTCGCTATAACAAAAGAGACAAATCAAGAAAAGGCAGACCCTACATCCTCTATATATTCACATTGGACTACAAAATATATATTGAAATCGGATTATGTTAGAGAAACCCATAAGATAACTTTACACACAAATCGTTTGGGTAAGTGGAAATAAGTGTTGAAACGTCTCAGTTTCTAAAAATAACTCCTGTAAACTCTGTGATATGAGCGATTTTCAAAAATTTATAATTGACAAATTGATGTTCTTGTTAATGAAATTTCCTAACATTTTCAGTCGCACCAATTTAGTCTAGAACGCGCATTAATTAATTCAAAAGTATTGTCTAATACCTAGATATTAAAAAAATTATGCTGCTAACCCAGGTGTGGGAATTTTTACGTATTTTGCACTAAACTAATTGAATGTAATAAAATAGGAATTCTGTGGAAAAGAACACAGAAGGGTAAACAAAGTAAGTTTTTTAGTGGTGAGCTTCGAAAAGCTATAGAAATGAGCTTAGCATTGGTTCACATATTTCCATCTTCTGGTACTGATTAAGAAACAAGTCGGTTTTGGTGACTTTGCTGAAAAAAAAGTTCATCAAATAGGGCTTTTAAAGAGGATAAAAGCAATAAAAAATGTTTTGGCGGCCACGCCTATTTTCGAGGGGCGAGCCCTCAAAGTTGAAAATATATTATATACAGAACACCAGCTTCGCATAGCACATCTGGGGGGTTACTCTATATTTCGATGCGAAAGAAAAATTAAACGTAATTGAACAACTGGTACCCTTTATTGCGTTTTCGTATTTTCTCTTCGTCCGTTAAGCGCCAATCTCTTGCAATAACACAATATCAAACGCAAAGGGAACGCATCATGTAAGTAAGCAAAAACGCGAACTGCACAAAAAATTTGTTTAAAATGTTTTGATTTACAAGTTTTGACATTTAATTTTGTCATTCTTCGTTATTGTTTACTTTGTACTGCCAGTGTTGCTACTTTTTCAAATTATTTTGTGAAAGCGTTTGCATGAACGATACAGAGTTCCAATTTGTACTCTTATCGTATTTACCTTTCGCATCGAATTTGCTTTCGTATCGCAATAGAGAGTAAAACCCCTGGGTTTGTCTTGTATTTTTTATGGTGAAATATCATAATTTTTTTTAATATATAATTTTTAAAAAAAATATCGAATAAAAAAATATTTTTCCGCAATTGGTGGTCTATATAAATAAGTCAGGTTATATACCGTTAAAATACCTATTATTTGATATATATGTATATCGTATAATAAAACGCTGCAGTTTTCAAGATATATCTAAATATATTACAAATTTTGGAGCACAGCCCACTCGAAAATAGGCGTGGCCGCCAACAATTTTTTTTATTTAAATCCGAATTTCAAATTTTATTAGTGATAAAATTTTGGAAGTGATTTCAAAAAGGTCACTAATACGGACTTAAGCTCTGATTAAATTATTCCAGGCATTTTTGATAAGGATATATTAATCACCAATAGAATTAATATTTACCGATTGCTGATTTTAGTAAGAAATCGTTAATTTTAAAATTTAGTTGCTAGATTTCTCTAAATTCTCCAATTGCATTATTCATGTCCTCTATTTGTTAAAAAATGAAGTCTCGAATAATATTGAAAAATAAAATTAATTTTGTAATTTTTCAGGTAATTTTGGTTTTGCTTTCAAACGCTATGAACACTTTCCCTTTAAATATTGGAACATGGAACCTAGTGCAACTGAGTGAGATTAATAATACAACACTAGCTAAAAGACTATTAATAATAAAAAAAAACTCTTTTACAGTCCAGAAAATGAGGTCATCTTCACCCTAGACACTCAATATGTAAGATGTGTTTTAAACAACACTGCCAATGGCATACGAGGTCATGTCACTGAACCCACCAAGACTTACCTACGTAACCCGAAAATGTATTTGATCATTGAGAAGCCGCTCAAAGATTACCAGCAGTTAAAACAACTATTTGAGGCAAAACATTTAAACATTTTTGCTGAACATGATGCCAGTTTTTATATAGAAAATGGTGTGTGGTGGTGACAAAAGATATAAATTGTTTGCTTATGGAATATTTTTCTAGGTTACTTCTCCGAGAAACATTTATCAAATGAAATGCATACGTATTGTTGTATGGCTGTTCACAGTACACAAATGAGATTCAATTTCTCACAATGGAATCGTTTGGCTAAACGTCGCGATATTATTTTACATTTTCAACAATACAAAGATTTAGCTGAAAATCTCGTTAAAGTGCGTCTTACGCAAGGTGAAGCATTTTTCGTAGAAATTCAAGAATTATGTTCGGAGGATTTAAATATTATAAAATTAGATTATAATTTAACCTGGAGAAATATTGAAGTATGTAAAAGTCAAGTGTTCTAAGCAACGGAATTAAATTTAAAAGTATTTATTTATTTTAGTCTTAAAGCGATTTACATCATCTAATTGTTGCCATGTATCCAGCTGCGTATGAGTTGCGTTGTAAGAATCCCCAATTGATATGTTATATCAGGGATTTATTGAGTGAAATAAGACCTTTCAGTTTTTCATAGGAAAATGTTATAAATGTTATAAATGAAGTCAATGTTATTATTTGACATTTCAATTTCTGTTACTTGTTCTCATGGCAAGATCTTTTTTATAATTTTTATTTAACACTTATATGTGCGAAAAAACACACCTTCAAATGCGGTGCAAGCTTTTAATGCTATAAACGCTAAGTAGAGAAAAAGCATTTTCGCACTAAATATTTTGTTAGAGCGTAGTTAACATATATTTTATATAATTTTTCCTAACGCCTGATAAAGCTGCAGCTTTCCAGACATTTAGATGATGTTTAACGCCAAAGTTATCACCAAAACTTGAGCAGGTGTATGGATACCGCGGTCGTACCAGTTTAACTCAGTACATACCTTCGAAAAGTATGGCATAAAAATATTTTGGGCATGCGATGCACGTAGCTCTTACTCTTTGCATGGTCAATTGTATACCGGTAAACTATCGAAAGGTGAGCGCCAAACTAAAATAGGCGCAAAAACTGTTTTAGATCTGGTTTTCCCATATAAAAACTCAGGAAGAAGCATCACATTGAATACACGTGCATACGGAAAACAAGTCGATGGCCGATGTCACTATTTTTTAATGCTATTGACATAGCAGCACTAGTATCCAAGCCAATCTGCAATCAAAACTTGATTAGTCGACCAATATGTACAAACTGCTCGATAAATTTGCGCTAAAATTGTATTTCTCTTATTTTCATTACTTGCATGTAATAAATTGTTTTTGTTTATAATGTGTACCGACTTTTATTTGTTCATGCAAAACTACTAACAACTTCAAATAATATACATACTTGCAAATAGCCGTTTTCTCATATAAAACACGTATAGATACCCGGGTATCTTGATGTGCATTAAAGGGTGTTAAAAGTAAATTGGTCTCTCAGGCAAATCACAAAAAAATCAACGCGTACGGCTGCAAAAAAACTAAATTATTTGAAAGTTAGTAGTTCTCAAAAAGTTTCAGATATACAAGTTATCAATTTCAATGAAAAAACTTTGACTGAAAACGCCAAAGGTACCCTGGTAGCTTGGTGCACACATAAGGGTTAATATAAATCAATATAGTAGTAAACATTTCTAACATTGAGCTGTTTTCTATTTTTAAACCAGACTTTAATGACTTGTTCAAATATTTTACAGCAAAAATGGTCTAATAATTGTGAAATAACATTTTAAATATATTTTTCTCAAATCCATTTCTTTTAAACTAATCAATGGCACTCCAGATTTATTTTTAAAATATAGAGCCTATAACAATATATAAAAACACTCAGCTCAATACGAGTATACTTGTGAAAATGTATCATTTATCGACATACATATAAATACATTCGTATGAATTTATACGTATAAAATCGATTTTCCTTATGGGTGTTATATGTATTAGTAATATAGCGAAATTCATTTAGAACTTGTTTATTTATTTTAAATAAAACACTTAAAGTAGAACTAAATGTCGGAATACATATTTATTATTGCCCGAAAGAACAATCTTTGACAATTACTATTTAAAAATAATTGCGTTCAAATGTTGGAAGCATTGCTACGGATAGCTCACGAATTACATCTTTGACTGCACATAACCCCCCAAAAATAAACGACGTTGAAGTGTGTTTATCACACAATGTGTTCGAACACATAACAGGCCAATAACCCAAAATTAGCTGCTCATCAAAATGATTTCTCAATTATTTTGAGACTTTGTTGCGTTGTGAGCCTTTCCATGATAAATTGGCAAATAATACTGAACAAGTCTGTGAAAATAAAAAATAAATCAAAAAATATCTAAATACATCACCCTTTAGTAGCAGTATTTTCTTGTTTTGTTCACGTACATATTTGTGTTAAATTTTTTATATTCCAATAACATTCATTACGAGTATGAATAAAATATAAACAAATAAACAGAAATTTTACCCCAGTCAAGGTTACATATGTATTTGTATAGATGTTCTTTTTCTTGTTTAATTTTTACTTCAATAAAATTTATTGAAAAAGACAACAACTGCATAAAATAATGGGGAAAAAGTTACGTTTTTAGCAACATACATACATATTCATACATACATATATCGGGCTGAAGTGGCCAGAATTTGAATTATTTATCAATTTGTAATATATTCACAAATCTGTACACAGTCGCAAAACAATATTTGAATGAATCAAACAATTTGATATCAATTTGATTTGACTATAAAATGGAATGCAAATAATACAAACATTCGTTAATTTTTGGTAGGAATTTATTTCCAATTTTTTTTTTCAAAATGACAGTCGACTTATTGTGAAGAAAATAAGACATCTTTTACTAAAATCATTTGTCAATCGAGTACGTTTTTCGGAGTGGGGAAATTTAAATTTTGAGCCATGATGTAACTACACAAGGTGAATGCAGTAGCACAGCTGACTGACTTTATTTACAATTTACTTATGTCAAAAGTAATACTTTTTCAAGTGTTTTTGACAGTAGTATATTATTTTATACAAAAAAAATGCCTGTATTATATTGTATTTGTTGCCGATTTGCACTCACCTTGTATATTTACACCATGATTACTTTAATTTTTAAATTATAACTCAAATCATATTTAAGTCATAGTTCAGCTCTGGGTGGGGGAGAACTAACGCGTCGTTGCCATTATCGTTTAAGGGTAATCAGGCCGTCCTTTTCTCGCTGTCTTCGAGAGTCTTGGGACTTACTGTTTGGCATCGTCTACATTAACATTGTTTATATTAACCATAACCATATGCAATCGTTTTTGGTTAGATAATCTCTAAATTTATGTCGTGGTGAAGTACCAAACAAAACTCATTTCCGTATTGGTGGATACCATTAAACTTAGGGGTTGAGTTCGAGAAGTCCGTTTTCGAATACGTATGTTTACGTCGTTGGATTTTGATGGACGTGTCTACTTTTAGGCGTTCACCGTAATTAGTGATGGCGTTATGATTTATCAGCCCAAATAAATCCTTCTATTAAGACGACATCTTAAGAAAGACAAACAAACAAATCGTATTTCAAATATATTTAGATCAACCAATGATAAATAAATTCATTTTAGCTTGTTACAAGATTGTTAATTGGTTTAGATTTTCGGTGGTGTGTCATAAAAATTGTCATAATGTCACAATTATTTAAGAAAGATCACTGAAATATTTAATATGGTTTGCAGTAGAGAGATGTCTTTCCTTCGGATGAGTAGCTTCCAACTGGTTTAAATTAAGATAAATTTCAAAAATTGATTAATATTGCCGGCACAGACATTAAACTCTGGTTTATTTTGAATACCGGTTTCGTAATGTAGAAATATTTCAGCACATCATCACTAATTGCAATCCATAGACTTTGAGATACTAAACTCGTAAACATTAAGACACATTTTGCTGTCTCATTATGTTCAAGGACTCTTTGACACTTTTTAGTTTGTCATAATGTCTAAATATAAATTTACAGTCTTATTCAGAAAAAATTAAAGTAGACTTCAAATGTACTTTAAGAAAATTGTGTATGAAAATTTTGTCTAAAAGCACACTTCAAACCTACTTTATTTTTTATGAATACGGCAGTTAAACTTTAATGTTTACAATTTGTTCAGATCATTGTGTCCAATATTTTCCTAAACAATTTTTTAAAAATAAATAAAATTTGTTATCAATATACCGATCAAGTTCTGTTATTACATGCCACCATTTGCTGAGAATTTTTGGCTGCAGGCATCATTGAAATAAAATTCTGCAAAAATGTCAAGACTAGGTCAAGCAGTGCTCTGTAATACAACAAATTATTAGAGTTCTTTGTGCTTAAATTAGATGATATTAATGTGGACAATAACTGAATGCCACATACCTCGGCAAACAATTAAATAACAGCACTCTTGCCTCTGCGGTCTGAATCGGTGGTCTGGATAGTAGGACCAAACATATATGTAAACGAGCAGAATATTTAACTAAAAATAGTTATGGAGAATATCAGCGAAAGAGTTGTTGGTATATGCCAACAAAATAGCTGACGTGTAAAAACTCAGTGTATGTCTGTGCAATAACCTAAGTCGATCTCAGCCCCAAACATCTATATATATCCTCTGTATCTGGTATATTCTATATTCTGTACATAATATCTACCGCCAATGGGAGAGAAGTTCGCATTTTTAAGATCACGTTGCATCCTAACCAGAAACTGATTGTAGTTGTTATTATGGAGAATTTTTCATATTCCTGTGGAAACAAATATAAAAAGTTCAAGTGGAAGTTAATGGTGTTGTTGGCTATGAGTACTGTGCTTAGAAATTGATCTGACATTGATCAAATATCATAGCCCGTATTGAATGAAGGGCTTAATTAAGTGATTTTTCAAGTGATTTAATAGAATCGTTTACCCTATAATTGGTTAAAGGCATTTTTTTATTTTGACAAAAGCCACCAGTTGTGGCCAGCGATCATATGAAAGCGAAAAAAAATTGTTTAAATTGTTATATCGTTTCTCGCAATCATAACATCATGGGAAAATAAATGGAATGGTCCAAAGTCTATTTAATAAGAAAAACTATAATTTTATTAATCTTAATAACGGCAAAATAACTGGTCACTTCACTCTCATACAATCCTGTGAATATATTTGGAATTTATTACTTCAACTGTGATCGAAACAATGTTTTGTTCTTCTACATACAGAGGCTCATATTCCAGTGCATTGTCCATGGCTCCACCAGTATGGTGATGCTGGTAATAACAGCAGCATTTGTATTTGTAGTATCGTACTGGTAGTGTGGTAGTTATGATGGTGGTGGTATTGGTTAAATCTGTAAAATATTTTTGGCTGGATAACATTCGATTGTGCAATATGGTACGCATCGCCAAGTTATATTATGTTGTTGGTGTGTATGTTGCAATTTTTTTTTTTACCCGTATATATTGCCAACAATTGCCTTTCACTGTTGTAGGAATGTGTGTACTTAGTATATATTAGGATTGTCCAGAAGATAAAAGTTGTTCATGTTGTTCAACGCGAAGATGTTTAACAAAATTAAACTTTAATTGACAGTGCTTCTATTTTAAAAATCAATTCATCAACATAGCGTACGTATATTATATTTTGCAATACTATTCAAATATAAAATGGAATTATCTTATGCTATAATTAACACACAGTTTATATGACTTTAATATAAAATATATAGGAAAATTTAATAGAGTAAGCAACAGCGTTGTCAACTTGTTGCGTTTCGCACAATTTTTGGTGCTGTTTTAAATTTTTTGTGCGAAAAATTCCATTGGTGCGCGGTGGACTTTTTTCTAAAGTTGGGTGCATTTTTAATTTTTCCGCAAATGCCGATTTTTGGAAAAAATTCGGCTTGTGTGACCTTAACACCTTTTCCGAATAAACTGAAAAAAAATCTGAAAAATACTTTATCCTACAAGCTTTCAAATTATGCTTGAACACCGATGAAAATCAAACCAAAAAAATTATACTTTTTATGTAACATTAATTCAATAAACATTAAAAAAAAGAAATCCTAAACTTGGTGCGTTTTTTTCTCCATTTTGACGCGTTTTGAAATTTCAAAATTGACAACGCTGCTTCTTAATAACCCCTTAGTTAGTCGACCAAAAGCCATAGTATTTATCTTCTCTGATTGTAGTATTAAGTTAGTTCAAACCACTTGCCGACCGAGATCGGAAACATTTATATCGTCGGATTATATTTCTTAGTTGGTCTTAGTTAGCCGATGAGAGCTGAAGAATTTATCTCATCGGATTGAGTACATAGCTATTGTTGTTAACATATCTCAAAAAGTGCAGCGGCTAAATCAGTTTGAAAATAATGTTAGAATTTCTTTTTAAAGACCAAAAATTGTGCAAATTTTTTTTAAATACTTTCTTGAAATAATTTTTAACAATTTGAGGTACTCATGATAAAAAATAAACTTTCTATATAAATAATAGAACTTTGAACTCAAAAATATTTTAAGAATTAGTCAAGAGTCTAATCTTAAAATTATAAAATAAAGGACGATTTTTTATTTTAGATATGTACATACATCTAAAGCTTATTCGTGGAACTTATAGCGAAACAAATACTTTATTTGAATCAAACTTAACTTAAAACCAATTCAAAAACATGTAATTAACGGAAATGAAATTACACGTTAAATTTGGGCCAAAGCCAAACTACACTTTTAATAATATCATAAAAAAATTAAAGATGATTTGTACTATATAAGAAGACCTTTGCTTTGATAACCATCACTAACTTGCTGTAGGTGTGCAGTTCACAACTTTACAAAAAATGGGGGTCCTATTTTTCCCATTCCTTCGCAAGAATTCGTTTTAGAACTGGGGCCAAATTACCGCATTCGATATCGAGTAAAATTGATCGTAATTTTCTTATTTGAGATTAAGGCATTCGATATCGAGCAAGAAATTTAGTACATTTTATCATAATTGCGATATCGAAATCATATTTCGATTCGATAGCTCATTCGATCGCGAATGTGGTAATTTGGCCCCTGGTTTTCACGAAATCTGTTTGCATCGAGATAACTCCAGAATTTTTCGATGTGGTTAACATAGAGACACTGTGATGGTGTCTCTATAACATGCGGAAAATTAAACAACAATCGTGACCTCGAATTATAAACCTTAACTCACGGATCAATGTGAAATAGGGCTTACAAATTTTCAAGAAAAAGTTTTACTGAATCATTTTAACTTAAAATCATAAATCATACAATTGCCAACAATTTGACAACAAAAATTACATAGTGAAAACATAGTGAAAACGCAGCTTAAGACTAAATAACGTCAAACCATATTTAAAAAATCTACGTAACCAATCAGCTCATCCTAATGCTCATGTATTTGTATATCTATGTATGTACTTGTATATATGTGCGTGGGTAGGATGTCGTTGCAATAAAACTTTTGAATTGCTTTGCCAATTCAACGCAGTTTTACATTCATTCCGAGAGATATATCAATATCTACAAACAAGCACTGAAATACGAATCTACATGCACATGGGTTCGATTGCCTTTTAACTTATTGTTCAATTTTTATGTCGCTTTCCTGCTATATTCGCTACATGTACCTATACATGCATACGAGCATGTATGTATATTATACAACGAAGTTGTAGGTTTGTATTTATTTCTTTTGGTTGCATGTATTTCTTACTATTTAAACCAATTGTCATGGGTTGCTGCACTAGACACAGAAATGAATAAGAACACATACTCGTACTTGTCTTTAACTAGGGTAAAGCCATTGTACTTTTTCGTTTTACACAACTGAAACCAGAAAAGTACATTTGTAAAATGTGGCAATATACCTACATATATGTACTTTGTTCATTTTAATAACTTTATAGTACTTCCAGTAATATTTTCGTCTGGTACATTATCACGGTCAATCTGGTACAGTTTTAAATTTGCAGTATTGGTTTATTTCTTCATACACAATTGGGAATTTTATGGTTTTGTATGCGTAAAATGCTTGCCTGCATGTAGGAAGACAATTGTATTACATTTTCCGATATTTACTATACATACATATACTTTCCATATATTTTTAATAACAATATTAATAATCTTACAATGAAATGTGTTTGGGTTTGGTTTGGTGTGGTGTGGTTCTTATTGGCAAATTTAACGCATGCACAGACCCAGTACTCATTAACAAATACTAATAATAATTTTGCTTTATCATACAAATACACATGACATTAAGCAGAAACTTAATACTTTTCCCAAAAGAAAATTAATTTTCATTATTGTATTGTTTTAACACAATATTTCTTTAATGTTGCACATACTGGCATACATTTTGCATGTTGTCTTCTGGCATTCTTTATATGTCTTGTGATAAAATTGTCTTTGTCTTTGTCTTTCTCTTTTATTCGCACACAACTAGAGATATTTTTTCACATTGCACAATCAATTCGATTTAATTAAACTTACCAATTACTGTTAAATTAATTTTAAGATTTCTTGTGGGTGAATTACGAAAATCAACTCGACATCTGTAGACACCTTCATCTTCTAAACGCACATTGTCTATTTTCAATTGTGCTGGATGTGATGTACTACTGAAGTAGGCTCGTGATCCAAATGCTGTTGGTGACGACCATAATCTAGCTTGACCGAATTGTCTCCCTCGTACATCGAAGCTACAGAGAGAGAAATAAAGAAGAATTTAAGAATTTATTTCAAATATGAAAAAGACTTGTATATGGGAAAATTATTGTCTCCTCAATATAACAAGAGAAATAAAGAAGAATTTAAGAATTTATTTCAAATATGAAAAAGACTTGTATATGGGAAAATTATAATATATTGTCCCCTCAATATAACAATAGCGTATAATTTTTTTGGGGTTTTAAGAAAGTAGAGTTTAAAGTTTTTGTCAAATTGGATGTCTATTAAAACCTCAATATCGCGGTAAATAAAAATTCTTCATATTGGATTTTTCAGTGACTACCTAATACCGTTTCTTGTATTTAAATTGGCCAATTTTTTTTTATTCTACGCATCCTTTAAAACCATAATTCTGTCATTCAAAGCGCAAGTTCTCCATATAGGTTATTTTATTTTTTAAGGAATTCGTATGATGTATCAGATACACTATTTTATTTTGTATGGCATACACTGTTTTATTCAATAATTTTACGATATTTTTATTAAAATATTTGATCTCAAAAAATATCAATTTGTAACATTATAAAACAGTCATTAATTTATAGTTTTGTTAATAAAGTGTCACATATTCATTACTTTCCAATTTGGGTTATTATAAACAAAAAATTATGACAAATTAAGGTATACATTACGTAAATCAAAAATAACTAGAAATTCATTCGTCTTTTTTCTCTTCCTCTGCTACATCTGGCTCCTCGAAACAATTTCGCTTCTTTCCATCTTGTAAGTTAAAAAAAAATGACTGCGAGCCACGAGAAATTACATTCTTTTTTCACAAATTTTGGAGATAGAAATGGTCGCAATGAAACTATTTCTCAAACAATAGTGTATATTATTATAAGCTATTTTATGAGCTAAAGTTTTCATAAATTGTATTTTTTTTTTCTACAGGCTAAAATGGAGTATAATGCACATACACTATTATTCTTTTAACAACTTTGGAGTGGCAATTTCAAGTAAAATAGCGCATATGAGCTTACACACTTATTGAAGGAAAATTTTGATCAAGAAATTATACACTATTTTTTCCAACGACATTTTGACCCACTTTTTGGAAGTAGAATTTAACGAAATTTTTACCACACATAAAATCTATGATTGAGACTCTAAATATGCAATAAAAAAATAATAGCGTATGAGCACATACGCTACTGTTATATTGAGGGGATTATATGTACATACATACATACATATGTCTATCAGAACCAATTGTTTAAATTAGAAAAGCATAATAATAAGAAGAATATACACACATTGTAAATAGATGATGTTTACTATTAGATCTTGGACAACAAACATTGCTGATGAAGCCCTTGGCAGGTAGAATGCGTTCCAATGTTCTTTGAACTATTAAAATTAATGAAACTCAAGCCGCATTAATAAATTTTCTCTAATAAAAAGCATAATCGTAAATTTCATTAAATTTTTTTATGTCGCGTTCTTTTATCTTTCCTTATAAATACTTTGCGATCGTGCTAATCAAGTGGTTAAACAATTCAGTTCATTAAAAATATATTTATTTGAACTCAGAAAAGGCCATTTCACGTTATTAATTTGATTTTTAAACAATTTAACACATAAAAATTAAAGAAAATGAACAAAGCTTGATAAACGGTAATTTTTATCTTGATTTTGTTTATGGCCTAATGTATTTTATCTTAATCATCGTATTCCTCGTTCATTCTAATCAAGTGGCTAAATATTTTAATCAAAATTTAGTTGCTTTAACTTATATCTTATAATTTTAGGTTGAGTTTTTAAAGGCTGCCCCTTCAGTTAGCACAAGTTTTCTTGATTAGCGTTTAATGCGGCGTGAAAAAGGAAACCACAGAACCTAAAAAAAACTCCACTAAACTGGATAAAATCTGATCTTTTGCATAGAACTCCAAAAAAATTAAAAATTTTATAATAAATACTCTAAAAATATTTTGGTTACTTCTGGTGTTCCTCAGGGCAGCCAAATTGGTACAATTATTTTCTCCTTGTTCATCAACGACCTTCCAAATGTTTTAAATTTTTGTAACATTCTGTTGTATGCTGATGATGTTAAAATATTTTTGAGGTTCTCTCAATTTGTGAATCATTTATATCTACAATACGATCTCAATAATTTCTTTTTATGTTGCAGTCAAAACTTAATGGAATTAAATCTAAAACAATGTAAACTTATTAGCTTTTCAAGAAGTAATTATATTCCTACCAATTATATTTGGGTAATTACCGGTTTGAAGTTGTTGAAAATTTTCTTGATCTGGGGATTTTACTAGACAACAAATTAAACTTTGTTTCGCACACTACCATGACGATAAATAAATCTAGAAGTGTATTCGCATTTATAAAGCGATGGGCTAAGGAATTTGATGATCCCTAAACTACCAACTTTATATAGTATAAGAACTAAGCTTAATGTAACATTAATGATCAGTAAATATATATAATGTTATTTCTAATGTTTCTTAACGATTTGCATGGCCTTTCAAGCCACTGTATCTCAAACATGTTAGAACTAACTATGCCCAAGCTGACGCATTAAGGAGATTATATTGTGAATTTAACAATCTATAAAAAATAATTGGTTTTTCTCTTACAACAAATGTAATTAAACATAAAAAATTTGGTTTTTTAAAAAATTAATATTTTATAATATTTGTTGAATTGTTATTATTCATATACTTTTTAAAAAAATCTGTAAGGTTTTAATTCATTAACTAAATAAATAAATATCATCTGCCTTAAAAATCATATAAGAATAATGGCAAACCAATAAATAATAAATATAAAGCTTCAGAATAAAGTTAAGTATTACAAACATGAAGTGAAAATATGTCGCGTTATAAATTACATAGCTCATACTAAAGGATGTAAAAAACGAATGCAAATATGTTTATACAAGAAAAAGTATTCCTATTCGTAGGAGTTGTGCATTTTTCTAGTTTTAGAATTGAGTTCCAGATTTTGTCGCGTTCCGAATCCCATGTTTATTGCTAATATGTTGGAAATAACCAAAAACAAACATAACTTTTGCACAAAACCTATTCTTAATTAAATACTACTTGACAAGTAATACATCATCGGTCTAAATGTCTCCGATAGATAATTTTTTTTATAAAAAATGAAACAATTTAAGAAAATTTAAGCAAATAAGACTTCGAAGACTAACTGAAATAAAAACTAAAATAGTCCAAATGTAGCTTTAGAAAAGAATCCTATATATTTTATTTCTCATACTTTTCATTTTCATTTATAATTTTTGCATATTAATACACTTGTTAAGAATTTTTCAAATTTTCGGTCTAAGCATTAAATGATATGTGTGTTATAATTACGGTGTTTGTATAAGTTTTAACACCCCTCAATGAGGTTAATAATCCTTTAAACAATACATCTTTAAAAGCCACTTAAATAAAAAAACACTAAAAAACCTTTCAAGTATCACACAGAGCGCTACTATATACAAATTTGTATGCGTAGAAAACTTTTTATAATGTTGCTTGTGAAAAAACTACTTAATTAATTAAATAATAAAATAAAAATTTAAATAACCACTAAAAACTTAAGCAAGTAAAAGGATTTCGACTAAGTACCACTTTGTCCCTTTATACATAAAACGTGATTTTCTACATAAATTACATAACTTGGAATAAATAAGAAGTGCCTGTTCTTTTTTTTTACAATCTCTACTGGCTTAAGGTTTTCAAAATTTTTTTTCTAAACTCATTACTTTGAAAATCTAGAATCTTTTTGTACATAAAAATGAAAAAAAAAAAAAATACTAATAAAGTAGTATGTTAAGTTGAAATGAAACAAAAAATGAAATTGTTGGAAAAACCGGAAACTATGGGGATAATGATGAAGGTAATGATGTTGATACGTTTGTTACTCACTTATATATGGGTTCACCATCACCCTCACGAAACCACAAGACCATATAAACAGCATCGTCACGTTCCATTGGTGTTATATCACACGGCAGCATTGCCTGACGACCCAACACACCCTGAACTGAAGTAAGAGGCACTAAAATGAGATAAGGTTGCAAAAACAGAAGAATATATTATAATATTATCCAGAAAAACAAAACAAAAATAATAGAAATGAAAAACTACGAAAATGTGAAAATAACAGTAATAAGTAATAAATATACGAGTAAAATGCAAATTGAAATTGTTTGTACTGGAACGTTTGTAGTTGGAAGTAAATATTGAACTCAGTTCATTTTCATGTAAATAAAATGCTAAAAGAAACATCTTATTCGTGTTTCTGTGTAAAAGGAAGCTTTTTGAATTAGCTGTTTAGGAAATAATCAAATTGCTAAATGCCAGTTTTAAAATGCGTTAAAAAGAATTTCTGCGAGTATAAATAGTTAATAAAGTTTGTATAGCAAATATCGTAAATGATCATAAAATGTTGTGAAATTGTAAAAGTTATAGTTCCTAAAATTAGAAGCATTTATTTAATTGACAATAGTCATTCTAAATTAAGGCTTCTGACTGAAGTAGTCGAGGTACATTTTTACTATGTAACTAGGCTTTAAACATGAGCATATTTACACAATTTTTATGGTTTACATCAGTGATGGCAAACATGGTACAATTGTACTTTTTTTGATACATTTTAGATACAGTTTGTACCGTGGTACTACCACAAGTCATTTGCTACAGTTTCAAATTACTGTTTCATCAAAATTTGGTATTTCAGATGAAATATCAAATTTGTATAATAGTGCCAGCAAACGAGATTTTATTAAACTTCTTGAACATTTAGCAACTGATATCTCAATTTGATCTTTAAATATGCATTCATAAGATGATTATGACAAGCATTTTTTAGCTGAATTATCGAACAATAAGAGCCTTTGACATATTGATTTACATTAAATGATTATGGGGTTGAATTCAAAAACTACAGCTTAAAATGTAGGTAATCAGGATTTCAAAATCGTTAAAAGTTAACCCTTCTATTTCTTCTATTCTTGTTATAATAAATCTAGATATTTTGGAAATATAATCGAAGGATGCACGGATACATATATATATATATAGATATATATACGCAGAGAAAAAATTTAGTTGTGCATTACTACCACAACTATTGCAATATTTTTAGTTTTTTTTTTTAATATAATGATATGGTTAACCATTCACATAATTATCCAAATCATATATATGATTATAGCAATTATGTAATGTTTATGGTGATCAGTTTTATGATGAAAGATTTTACCACATTATGTTGTTCTCTATCATAATAAAAGAGCAAAAAAATTGAGGTAAATGGATTCATCATAAGCATGATTGCAACAAATGTATAGTATAGTTACTACAATCGTAGTAATTGTAGTAATCATATGAATCGTAACCTAAGCATATTATGGTTACCGCAATCATATAAACAATTACAGTGACCATAACATTGTTGAAAAACTTGTAAAAATATTGACATTGTTGTAGTAAACATGTACAGCTATATTTTTTCTCTGTGTATATATACATACATTTATATGTATATGTACATACATATAGGTATATACATACATATATATTTAACAAGGTTAACTTTTCGCAAATAACCCTATATTTTATAAATAAGAATATTTTAGATAATCGCGATAATTAACGCAAATAATAGTCTTAAAGATTTAGAAGCAGCCGTCTAACTATATATTTAAACAAATACAGACAAATCCCAAATGCAGATAATTTACAGGAAACATTTTATTACGAAACGAGCTCTGTTTCTTTGTCTTACCAAGAAAAAGAGGTTTAATTTTCTTTGATTGAGATGCATTGAAATAAAATTGTTAGAGTATGATTTGGTAACTTTCTTCCTGGAACACTAGTTGCATATCGCGAACAAACGCTTTATCTGGTAGCATTTTCCTGTTTTATAGCATTTATAATATTACCGGAAGTTAGGTAATAATTCTTGGAAGAAGTCTTACACAGTATTCTTCTTTATCACTTCCAAGAAATCAGTATAAAATTCTTTAAACATTTGTTATATAAGGAACTTTCGATAAATTAAGTTTGTTGTAAAAATGGTACGTTGAGGTCTTACTATAAATTAGATTTTTCACTTATTGAGAATTCACAAATCCTTTAAATAATACAACTTTTCCATGAATCAAATAATAAAGATTACGCATTGCGCAGCTCCGTTATATTTTTTCGAAAACTGTGAGAGGAAGACTGAGAGCAAAATTTCTTCTTGTGACGTCACAAGTCAAAAATTATTTTATTTTTGCTTAACATCTATATAAATTTTAATGCAAATAAAAGTTTTAAAATGAAGTGTGTCGTTTTTAATTGTGGAAATATTAAAAAACCAACATACTAGTAAATTTAATTTTTATTCGACTTCCAAAAGAAAATACATTAAAAAAATGGCCACATTTCTGCCACATTAATGGAAAAAAAAATAAGAGTGTCCATAGAGTTGGTACTGAACACTTTAAGGGAGATGATATATATAAAAGCAGATATGAAATTAAAATATAAGTAACTGAAACGTGTTGCGTTTAATATACTTAATGTTAGGTATGCCTACTGACGAATTTGTGTTTTAAATTTAAAATCTGGAAACTGTATTCAAATCTTTGAATGGTGAAAATTTCTTGATTTGGAACGAGTTTTTAAAAATGCATATTAAAGCTAAAACACTTTTTTTTTGATCGAGAATGTTTTTTCAAATAATACAACTAAATGAACTTCAAGCGAATGAGACAAAAAAAAACACAAAGGAAAACAAACTAAAATAATAAATTGATATTACAAAAATATAATATATAAACTACTAAAACTAGTTCACTTTTTGGATAAATTTTAAAATGTATAAAATAAAAAATAATTAAATATCTCATTTTCTTTTAAAATATTGTTAACAAGAGTTATTTTGTACATGTTGATTATACGGACAAAATAACCAGTGACGTCATGCGCAGAGAGAGGAAATTTTGTTTACGTTCTTTGCGCAATCTTTATTATTTGATTCATGCAACTTTTCAAAGTCACTACCTATAATAAATGTTTTTGTAATATTTAATATATTTTCCCCCACTCTGTATTTTCGTTCTCTGCAAGTAGCATATTGAACACTCCAAATTATTGGCATTTCTGGCATACATGTATTACAAATATAATATATTTGCCTAACTTCATCGTTTACAACAATGGTAAGGCAACTATTGTAACTGTCGAAAGAATTGAAAGAAATCATCAGTAAGTTCAGCATGATAACAGAATAAGAGAATAAAGTATATCAGCATAATAATTAATACAATTTTACTATACAATACACTCATGTACCAGAATTTCTGCATTGACTACAAAAAAGACAATCTATCACTTTTGCAAAATTTGTATTACATGGTTGAATCCATGCTATAATATAGGAAGAATTGAAGACAATCGTAACCTTACTGTCTCTAAGCAATCTAGGAAGTATTCACTATAAAGTCTACTGGCAAGTCCTTTTGTAACAAGCACTCTTTAATATAATTTATTTGGAACACTCACATGTTAAAATAACTAGTCACATAACTAATTCCATACTTTTTCCCGATTGATGGGTAAAATCACTAGTTCGGGACACTTAGCTGGAACTGCTGGGACATTACAAATACAAACGCAATCATGTAAAATATAAATACACACTCATACTGTAAAAACTCATTCACATACTCATACTCGTACATCTTGAATATGAGTAGAGAAGATGAGATGCTAATGATAATTTTACATCGCATTAAGCAATCGAGGTTTGGCATGGCAGACCTGATGATGGTGAGTAATATAAAGGAATAAGGCAAGGGGGTAGAAGTAGTACTACACTAACATAAGCATTACAGTAGTACGTCCTAGTAGAGTGGCCAGAGAAATTTTATATATATATTTTTTTTTAATAAAAAATTAAGATTATTTAAATATTATTATGTGTTTCCTTTGTAATGCTTTAATTTCAGTTTTAAGCCATTATACAGTGAACTCGCTGAAACGTGAACTTATTTTTACCGGGTGTTTCGTAAAATACATTTGTACTCGTTTATTTACTTAAAAAAACTTCGTTTACTTAAGTAAAGAAAAAACAAATATTTAGTTTTATTTGATTTGATGCTGTTTGATCGTGCAAAGCTCTTGTAAGAGTAAACAACGTCTAACAAATTTGAGCTAAAACAAGTGGTTACGCTTTTTTGAGCAAATATTTGACAAGTGTGACCGTACCTTTAGTAACATATTGTTACGCAATTGTATATCAATTGAAATTTAACGGTCGGTATCAACAGACAGCATGTTTATCAACATACAACTTGTTTAGCATTTTTATATTTGCATTTGTAGAAGTTTATAAACATAAATTTTTAAATATTATTGAGAACACCCTGCTATAAACATTGCTGAGCGATTTGGAAACATTAAGTTTTGGCTGAATATTCTAGACCTGCAGTAATGAACATTCTAGTATATTAGCTCCGACCCTTCCAGAAATTATGATTGGGGTATAAATAGTCTAACAGGGCCAATCAAGGGAGTGAATTGATTGTGAGTCATCGTTGAGTAAACATAAGTGTGTAAAATACAGAGTGTTCATTTACAATTGTTTTTGTGTACATTTAAATTAATAAAGACTCATTATATTTTCATCAAACTACTTGACGATTTTATTTTGCAATTAATAATAATCCGGTTTATTTAAAGGAAATAAACCACAATTTTTAAAAGGAAAAAATGTAACAATATTTATTACTAAAGGCTTCCTTTCTTTATTCGCTATATTTTTGGGAAGTTTTAGACTCCAAATATCTCAAACTTATAAACAAAAAAACTTGTGGCTCGCTTATATATTTTTTGTGGAAAATTCAAACGCGTGGTTTGTTTGGCACTCCATATAGACCATTCTGATGCAAAAATCGTCTAATCGTTCTCTCGCTTACAGATTGCCCAGAAGTTTGAGTAAGATTTTCAGCTATTATAACAGCATTAGATTTTAGGTTTGCTCTTACTTTTGTTACTATAGCTATTACTTCAGTTTTGGAAAGAAAAGTTTGTTTTTTTTTAAATTTGGAGGTAAATATGTGCAAATATAATTTTTTTTTTGCTTTGTTTGGCCACCTTTTTTTGCCAGGAAAATGTGTAATTTGTTATTGTGTGTTTTTTTCTCTTTTGTTTTCTTCATTTTGCAGTTATTGTTGTTACTTTGTTTATTTTTCACATCATTGAATGAATAATCAATATTTTACCCAGTTTTTTTCTTTGTATTAATATTTACGTTTCGCTGCATTTAAATTATGTCGATTTTAAATAAATACGTCCTTTAGTTTGTTACTAAACAAGAAATGTGAATTTGAGATGACTCTAACAGTATGAGAATTTTTTTTTAGGAAGGCTGTTACAAGGAGATCTTACAACAATTGTCGCCAATATGTATTACGTTTTGTGTTTGAAATTTACTTATTTACTTATGAAAGAAAGTGAAATTAATTGCTTGAAAATGTATCCTGTAGCCATGTTCTGTAACTCCCGCATTGAGAAACTTTTCGATTAAAAAAATATGTGGAATAAAACGGAAGGACCACAAATTGAAACAAACAGCTGTTCTTCTCACAAAACTGTGTCGGTAACTTTCTTGACGAGAAATCACTGTCACGTAAGAAAACTACTAGTCAGTTTACCGAAAAATTTGTCTGTAAAATTTTTGTCAGAAAGTTTCCCGCCTTGAACTGCCAAATATACTCACGATTAAAACGTGTCAAGAAATAATTTTAAAAATAAAAAATATTCAAATCGATATGAATAATAACACATTACTAGCACTTTAAAACTTTTCTTTTAGCTAAGCAAAGTTTTCTTTTTACACCACGAAATTATTTTTATTTAATGCAAATTATTATATAAATAACAAACACTAAAGCTGTACTAAAAATTATTTTGTATAGCCGGCGGTTGTATTTTTGCCACCGTCGTTGAACATTTTTAATTTTAGTAAGTCAACGATATTTATGTTTACAGGTTTCAAACACTGAAATTTCATGTCTGTTTTACGTTGTATATTATGACATTTTTAACGTAACTATGTAGTTTTTAATATGAGTTAAGGTACGGTCATACATGGCAAATATTTGACGAAAAAGACGTAACCACTAAATAAATAATATTTAAAGTTTTTTATTTATTTCAAAAACTAGCACAAACAAATCTAGTTTTATTTTATTTGATGCTGTCAATAGCGTCAAACAAGTATGTGCCAAAAAGTGTGGTTACGCTTTTTTGAGTAAATATTTGTTTGTGTGCTTTTCGAGAAATGGTGGAATATTTTGTTTCACATCTTTTCGACGCGCAAACTTACGGAACATGGTCAATGTTGTAAGTAATCCAGTAGCTAATAAAAATTTTTTTGTTTCTAGCAACTGTAGCATGCACCAGCTTATTCTCTATTGACCGACAGTAATTTCTTTGCTTCTGATTTGTTTGTTTCTTTTTTTTTGTACTTTTACTCATCATCAGCATTGTTATTATATTGGAAATGTATATTGGCAACATTTCATATTGACTGTAATTTTGTAAAGAACTAACAAATGAAATGCAAAATAATACAACACACAACAATATCAACAACAATCAGTTCATAATTTTTCAAACCAATCCAGTATTATTTGCAAAGAACAATCAATGGATTATGAAAAGTAACAAACAAATAAAGAATAAAAAGTTATTAGTAAACAAAAAGATAGTTTAACATTAAATGGTGTCAGGATAAAGAGTTAAAGACAAGGATTTCATATATAAAATAAAAATAATGGGTCAAAGGTTTTTAAATCAATATAAATTATGTAAATGGCATATTTGCTTTAATTTAAAAATAATAATTACAATACATGTAAATACCACAGCAATGTTTAAAATTTTGTATAAAGGATTGGATTTATAGTGTGCAAGTTATATCAAATCTTTGCTTTTGATAAATTATTTTATGTTTTATGTATTTAAAATAACATTCTTAAATATTCGCATAAATTTTCTTAAGTTTTCTTAAGGCAAAATGTGAAAACATAAAAAAATATCCTAGAAAATTTCTAAAAAGAGAGCAACAACAAACCAAATTGTACTTAAACTTCATCATAAGTTAATAGATATTATGCACATGTGGTCAAAAAAACCATTAGAGGCAGCTGGTGCAAATGTTCACACACACACACAAACAAAAAAAAAAACTAAAAAAGAAATATACAGCATCATAAAGAAAAACTGCATGAAACTGAAATAACATCAGACCCACAAAAAAAAACTTGAAAAAATATCCATCTACTGTAATTTATATCAAAATCACCTAACGGCAGCTGTAAGAATGCAGTCAAGTTTTTTTCATTTCTTTCCAGAGACAAAAAAATAAAAAACCAAAAAAATATTAAATCGTGCAGTTAAACCAGCACAGACATCTATCTCTCCAGAGCCCTTTATATTTGCTGGTTTACAGCACAGTTTGTAATGAGCAGAACACTTTTAAGGTTTTCAAATACTTGATGCCCATAAGTACGAATACTAGCACATAAAAGACGTATACCATCATCATCATTTTCAACAACATGGAAGATGCTTGCATGGCTTGCTAAATATTTGAGATATACCTATAATGTGGTGCATGTAGCCCAAAAATGTATAACTAGCATAGGCACTAAACTATAAAGTATACACATTTTACATGCCATCGCTAGACAATAGAAATAGAATGAAAACTGCAAATTATGAAGTATACTAAATTTATGTACCAACAGATAATTGCCTGACATCCATGCTCAAAATACTCACTCACTCCTTACCAAACATGTTATGTCGTTCATATTATGTACAAAACATTTGAAAAAAATGGGTAATAAACTTAAATCTGTGTTCTTTTGTTGGGCTCAAAACAGACACATGCTAAATAAAATGAAGAAGAATACACACATCTTGAGATGCCTTAAAGTGTTTTTAGTCAGTTGTGAATGAAAAAAAAAACTTTCACTTTAAACAAAAGGAAATTGCTCGTATTGCAAATGCTTTTCATTGGAAATGATAGCTAAATATTTACTTGAACAATTTAATATTTTCTTACGTAATAGTTTTAGGCCATTCCTTTTTAAGAAATGTAAATTTAAATTAAAACTTTGGTGCTACAGTCCATCGAGGCCAACTTGCTATGCAAATCAGATTTGTAGCTCCAAAGAAAATTTCATTGAATCTTCCCATATATACACTGTCGGACGAAATAAAGTGCGGTTTTCTTCTTTCATTTTTTGATATTTTTCTTTTACATGTATTATTTACTATCTTGAATCAAATAATAAAGATTACACATTGCGCGGGTCCGTTATATTTCACAAAAACTGTGAGAGTAAAATTGAGAGAAATATGTCTTCTTGTGACGTCACAAGTCAAAACTATTTTTATGTTTGCTTTATTTCTATATAAATGTTAATGCAAATAAAAGTTTTAAAATCAAGTTTTAAAATCAAGTTCTGGAAGTATTAAAAAAACAACATTATTTAATTTTTTTCGACTTCCAAAAGGAAATAAATTAAAAAACAATGGGCACAATTTTGCCAACTTGATGAAAAAAAAGAAGAGTGTCTTATAGAATTTGTATTAAATACTTCAAGGTACTAAAAGGAGATATGAAATTAAAAATGGGTGAAACGTTTTGCTTTTAAGATACCTTATGTTAGTTTAGCAAAGCCTACTGAAAAATTTGTACGTAAAATTAGAAATCTGAAAGCTGTATTCAAATCTTTCAATGGTGAAAATCTCTTTATCTTTATCTGCAATACTTTTTTTCGATCGAGAATGTTTTTTCAAATAAGAAAACTAAATCAACTATTAGCAGGTGAGACAAAAAAAAACACAAGCGGACACAAACATATATACGTACATAGGTACCTATATTTTAGTTCACATTTTGATACAATTTATTATAAATATATATAATAGTAAATAATTAAATTTAGCATCAAAAAGTTTTTTACATGTTGATTATACGGAAAAAATAACCGGTGACGTCATGCGCAGAGAGAAGAAATTTTGCTTACATTCTTTGGGCAATTTTTATTATTTGATTCGTAATTTACTATTTATTCACAATCTTATTATTTGTTGGAGTATCTGATTTATTTGCAATTTTATAAAGTCGCTCATTTACATTTCTGATGTAAATTTATTGAAATGCAGAAGAAATCTTCACGACATAATAAAGTGCAGATTTCTGTTAACCTTAAAATACTCGTAATAGTTGTATTCGTGATTTCTTTTCTTGAAAAATGTGTGGTAAATTTTTAAGAAATAATAACTTATAGTGAAATACTTATTTATTTAAATTAATATGTATTATTCAAATATATACAAAATAAGTCTAGACCCAGAATTTTTCGAAATGAGGACTTTAACCGAAAAGTAAGAAGATTTGTTGGTACTACATCGTGAAAATGGTATGAAACAGAAAGCTTGGAGTTGTAAATATAAGATATCAGAATTTGCAGTAAGAAAAATAATTGCTTTGTATAAAAAGAGAAAGTTAAACTAAAGTCTAAAGAACTTACAGTATGGGACAAAACTGTTTACTTTACTCAAAGTAAAATAAAAGCGAAACAATTTCAAGTAAAACAAGAAGCGTTAACAATTATGTCCACTGAACAAAAATTCCCTTTTTTTCGACCGCTAATACTAATACCGTACGCTTTTTGCACTGCTTTAATCCTTTTTGGCATACTTTTTACAGGATTATTAAGAGTTCAATATAATGCCATATCATATAAGCAATTCTCAGATTGCTAGATTATTTTATATTTAGCTTTTAATCAATAGAAATCTTATTTAGAATTTCGTGAACGGTTTTCTCCCTTACTTTATGTGGCAGAAAACGTAAGACCACGAAGCGAGACGATGATCATATTGCAATTCCAAAAAAGACTTAATGAAAGCGGTCTAAAAAGTACGTTCGCTGCAAATATAAAAAACGATTATACTTTGCAAAGAAGTACATAAATATTAGATTAAATAGTAACTGAATTAAAAATAAAAATATAATTTATAATTACTAGAAAATAATAAATACATGTTTTCATCAGAAACCATGAACTATTTAAAACCGCACTTTATTTTGTCCGATAGTGTGCATAGAACAACAGTACTAAGCCTCTTTAAGTTTACTTCGAAAATAGCTTAATATAATTGAAATTTACAAATCGCACCCAAATTACAAAAGTGGCACAACTCAAAATTTTCCAAAATTGACTTGACACATCTCTAACTACTGCAAAAATTTCTTTCGCATCACTATCTTCTTTAACTGGAAAAATAGAAATTTGTCTATTTTTATTTTAAGTGTGTTGCTTGTGCACGATTAACTTTTTTTGTCTCTCCTGAAAATTTTAGTATTTTGAGTTGTGTCACTTTTGTAATTTGGGTGCGAAATGGTCTTCATACTTTTATATAAATAATCGACCGCAACTGCAAACTGCTGGCAAAACTGTTGCCTCTTTAACAAATGTTTGTATAATTTTTTATTGAGTCGATATTCCAATTTGATCATGGTAGCTTCGTGCTACCGTGATATATTCTTCGGTACTTAGTTCCAATTTACACATAGGCATTTTTCATTTGGCAAATATTTATTCAAAAAAGCGTAACCACTTGTTTTACCACAAATTTGTTTGACGTTGTTTACTCTTACAAGAGTTTTGCACGATCAAACAGCATCAAATAAATTCAAACTAAATATTGGTAGTGATTTAGTCTTAATAAAAAAAGGGGTTTTTAAATAAATAAACGAGTTGAAATATATGTTATTTAGTGGTTACGTTTTTTTCAGCAAATATTTGCCAAGTGTGGCCGTACCTTAAGTACTTAATTTAAAATAAAACACGTAAAACAGAACTGGATGTCGAAATAACTATTATTGGCAAAAAGAAAAATTATTGACATTTACTTTTTAAAATTAATTTCATTTAAATGTTGGTCCTAACCAACTTCATTCATAAGGTCGAATTTTCTATTAGTCTCTTCAGCATTACTCTTTTCAGAATAACAATTTTATCCGTCATTGCTTCAGGCATCTCGCGAATTTTAAATATCTCATAAAATTCACCCAATCTGGCTGACCAGATCGTACACCCGGAATTCAAAATTAGCTACGCACCAAATTGATTTTCAATATATCCAATATGCATAAAAACCATTTCTCATAGAACGGTGATATTCGTATTTGGAATAATTTGAAGACGTTGTTGTGGTGTGAAGTTTTTCGTGACAAATTGTCAAACAATACAAATAAGATGCTTAAGACAATGGTAAATTTTACAATGCTGAGTGTAGCTGAAGCTGCCAAATACCTATAGCCCTAATAAGTACCCTGTAGGAAACCTGGAGACAAGTGTCTACAAGTCAGCACTCTTGTCTACTATTTTGGTGACTCTTTGGCGACACTGTCAAAAAAGCGTCTACATATTTATATTTGTCATTGATAAGAAAAAAAATTATGGCGTCGGCAATTAACTGATAATAATAAGGGCACAATGGTTATTATTAAACAATTATTTTTTTCAGGTTCGATTTCCGCAAAGATTCTGGGTGTTTTCTAATTTATTTTTAATTAGGGAAAGCGTTTCAGTATTTTATTTTGTTTTATTAAACTCCAAAGTTGGCTAAAAATGCATTTTCATTTTCTATTTCAGAGAAGTACCAAATGTGTAGACGAGAATTACTAAAATGTGGTCCCAAAAGAACTACGTTGTCAATAGTACCTATGTACAATGACACGCACATGTTAAATGTCTATAGTAATTAGCATTGTCTGGGATATTGTAAGTCGCTAGTACTGGTGACTGTGTCAATAGTAAGTCAGTACAGTTTCACTATTGACATTTCCTGCAGGGTAAAAAATTTAAAATAAAAGTAATTATGTGTTTATTATGTGTATCATGTTGTTTGATATTGAACATCATGGCAACACACTTAAAGTTGTTTGTTGCACAGTGTAATGCGTACGTAGTTAAATTACTATGTGCCTTTAAGTTTTGCTATAATAAAGTTTCTTAAAAAGCAACAACAACCACTCAAGTGTTTTTATCTTAAAGTTAAAATGTTTTGTTGTTGTTCATTTTAGTTTTCTACTGCAAGTTCTTTATTTTTTTCTTTGCTTTCAGCTACAGTCTTTTTCTTTTTTTAACACACTTACAACACAACACATCAGTTCATAAGATCTATTCTGTTGTTGTTTTTTTCGTTTTGTTCTGGTTCTTTTGAAAAATGTTTTCCCTTGTAGGCATTGAGACTGAAATTTACTTTAGTTAGTAACGCTTTTAATCTTAAAGTGAGATATTAGGTGGCGAACATGGTTGCTAAGATGCCATAATTGCTGTTGATTATAAATGAAGATACTTAATGTTCTCTATGTGTAGTACGAGTAGTACTTACTAACTTACTTAGGAATGTATGTACATTAGGGTGGCCCCAAAATAAAGTTGCGGATGTTCCCGACTAATATGAAAATTTGGCTCATTTTAAGGCTACGTTTCTCAATTTTTTTGTCCTGGGGTCAATATTTGGTGAGCTGAATCAAATGTTAAAAAGGTCCTTTTTAGAGGTTTTTTGATTTTTATCACATTTCTTCCAAAGGAACTATATGTAAATTGAGAAACGTAGCCTTAAAATGAATCAAATTTTCATATTAGTCGGGACCATTGATACCTTATTTTTTCTCCATACAAATGGGGCCACCCTAATGTACATATGTACGTAAACATACATGTATATACATATGTAGCATACTTATTCACATACTGTGTGAAGTAGTTATGTATACACACTTCATATTGATATATATATATAGTGATATTTTATGTACTTTACTATACTATACAATTAAGTTAAGTTACTATTCTGTTTTGTATAGTATTTTAGGCTGTATGTGTTTATATAACTTAAATTTACACCCCAAAATGTCTGTGTTATATAGTTTGCCATTAGTTGTAATGTGTCTGCCTGTCTGCCGCATTGTGAAGGTGCGTGTGGCATATGGTTTTTCGGAACTATTTCCCTAAATATATGATTGTGTACAGTTTATTTACACAAGCATCATAAATGTTGTGCGGCGTATCATTTTGTTTTACTCTGAACAGAGTGTGTAATGTAAATTATTTATTTTATTATAAATACGAAAAATTATACATTTTTAATGTTTAAATTAATTTTTATATTTGAAAGTCAATTGGTAGAATTGAAACAAAAATTCTTAAAACGAGTTAATTTAAAATTCTATGGAAGCGTGTAAAACCATTAATTTGCTTTTAGCTAATTATAAATTTTAAGAAAAGTATTTGCATAAAATCAATTAAAATTTTGCATTAAATTTAAAAGAGAGACTATTGTAGAGTAAATGAAAATATTTACTATAGAAGTGAAAGAAATTTTTAAAATAAGTAACACTTAATATTAAACTATTTGCAGTGCAAAGAAACAAATGTTGACTACAGAAATAAAAGCAATGATGCATATTCAGAAATCGTAACTAAAGTCGAAACTTATTAAACAGAAACTAAAAAATAGTTCACAAATAGTTAAAGATCTTATTCACAAATCATAACTAACTTAGCAACTGTTTTCAGCTGTTAAAAGAAATGCAACACTGCATTTAGTAGATCTTTGTTGACGAAAACACATCTCTAGTTTGTTTTCTTTTTTTTTGTGATTTTTTTTGGTCAAAATGGACACAATTATTGTTAGAAAAAATATGTATTTATTGCTTTGTGTATTTTAGCGAGACTCAAATTGGTCGCCAGAACAAAAAAGAATATATTAATATCATCGACGACAAGACATAAAATCAATCAGCTGATCTTTAAATGTATTTGTTAGTACACATTTAGTTACAGCTTTACCCATAATTAAGTTGTAACTTTTCGTGCTGAAAGTAATCAACTAAGAATAACTTAAGTTGGTACTTAAAAAAGTTTAAACTTAGATATCATTTCTGAATATGCGCCAATATGTTATTATACATCTTTACTTTGCCCATTATTTTCAATGGAAATAATTAAAAGAGAAAATTTCACTCTTTCAAGTTTATCATTTACTAAAATTCCGTATTATGTGATCCTAAATTTTATTCCCACTGTACCCACTATATTAAATGTTCTCATACATACTTTCGTCACACCAATAATTCAGTAAATAAAACTCACACATTTACACTTTTGGTATATAATTAATAAACATCAGAATTATAATTTATGCTATCTGAATTTTTAATTTTGCAATTAACAAAACTTCATTATGGTCAAAAGACGGCTATAGACAAAAAGTAAATATTTATCAAACTAATCGCCTTTTGTTTGGAAAATGACAACCTTTTTTATAAATATTTTGGTGATTGTCTTGAAGCCAAAGCTTTTTACACTAGACTGGGTTAAGATAAATAAAGAAAAGTTATGAATAATGAAAACATTTGTATACGAATAACAAAAAAAGAGCAAAATAAACTATTCAAAAACAGATAATTAAAGAGAGAGAATAAGAAATAATATGAACAAGAATAATATGAATACATGTGTTGTTGCAGGTTTTAATTCACAATAAGCAAAGGTATTAACAGTCTAATTCATAAAAATTTACTAGGGTTTATAACAGGCTTATAAAGCAAATATCAGTGACAGGATCGACGTGAGGAGAGACCTGCTTAGGAAGGTGTGATCACATTCTAAGTAGAACTTAAATCATTAGATCCCTATCAGCCCAGGGTAATAACCACTAAAGAAAGTGCGATCACATCTTAAGTGGTACTTATTCGGCAAAAATAGGCTAGAAGGGTGGGTACTGCCTGCTGGTTTCCCAGGCGAGTACGCATCGTTCTTGAAGCACGAGTTGATCCGTAAGAGGGTACGTGTGTGGCTACACCGAGTACCGCCTTACGTCTCACCTACGCTGCCGTCGGCGGCTGAAGGTTTCGACTGTGTACATAGTTTTAAAGTAAATAATAAAATAGTATATAAACCAACCGGTTTTTATTCATTGGCTTGTGCACTGACCCTGGAACCCGTTGGGTTACCACAGCAATTAGCGGTAACGTGTCGTTACAATGCCTGTTATAAACCTTTGACAAGTTTTATGAATAAGGGGGTATGACTTTAGCTGGGCTACTGGTGGTATGAGTAATATTTATTTTCTAATTCACAATAGACAAATAGGTTAGAATGTTAAAAGAAATACAAGTGGTATCAGTAATATGTTTCTAAACTAATAATAATATTTTTCGATTATTTATTATTCTTAGTCGAACTGTTAATGTTTTAATTTTTGATGTGTTTTTAGTTAGGCTTGAGTTCATTAAATTTAATTTCCATTAAATTATTTTTACTGAAGAAAGGAATTACAAATTGAAAAAATGTTTATTAAAAATTTTTTTTTTTTTTTTGATAATTTTTCTCGAAACATATGTAAATTCAACAACCCAGGTTCGAATCCCAGTCAAGAAAAATTATCAAAAAAATTTTTAATAAACATTTTTTCAATTTGTAATTCCTTTCTTCAGTAAAAATAATTTAATGGAAATTAAATTTAATGAACTCAAGCCTAACTAAAAACACATCAAAAATTAAAACATTAACAGTTCGACTAAGAATAATAAATAATCTATAAATAGCTACGGCTCAAGCCATAATGTTTACATGTGTTGTTGTACGTAAGTGGACAACAAAAAAACATAATAATAAACAAATGTATTCATGTCTTCGAGACGAAGTCTCGACATAATACGAAAGAAAAACTAAAGAAAAAAGGAAAAAACAACTATAAATAGAAATTAAAAAAAAAAAAAAAAAAAAAAAAAAAAAAAAAATGATAATTACAGAAAAAACTTCGAACCACCAGTTTCTGGTTAAAGGATTGATGTTTATCTGTTGACTAGCATGCACCAGCAGTGGTGTGGAGGGTTAGAACGCAAAGAATTCTGATGAGAGAAAGTGGTTGTTTCTCGAAACATATGTAAATTCAACAACCCAGGTTCGAATCCCAGTCAAGAAAAATTATCAAAAAAATTTTTAATAAACATTTTTTCAATTTGTAATTCCTTTCTTCAGTAAAAATAATTTAATGGAAATTAAATTTAATGAACTCAAGCCTAACTAAAAACACATCAAAAAAAAAAAAAAAAAAAAAAAAAAAATAATATTTTTCTAAACTAATAATGTTCTTTCTTAGCCCATATTATCCCAAGACATTAAAATAACGACATTTTGTTATTTTTTCAGCAAGTTATAAAACAGTCATACCAAAACAGGAGAAACTCTAATAACAAAAATATTTTTTTTATAAATAGGTGTTTTTTAGAAGCGCACCTTAAATGCAGCAGTGGGATAATATGCCAACGGATTTTGTACAAAAGAAAATTCAAAAATTATTCACGAAAAAGCTATTATATTCTCCGTCCGGAAGTTTAGAAATGCTATTTGTCACAACCGAACCGCCGACACCTAAAGCTGGGCTTGTATTTCCCGTTTTAGCCCCTTGATATGGCTCGCCATATATAAGATAACGTAAGCGTGTACAAAGTGATCAGATTTTAATCCAAAGAGAATTGGTTTTATTAATTTGTTTTTGTGACCAATGTTTATAATTATTATAATTTTTAAGGAGTTTCCTTCAGGCTAATTTGGTCAAATGTTTGTTTCCAAACGTAAATAAAAAACTTGTTCGATTTTTATTTTATTTACCCAACGTTTCGTTAGTTTTATTCTAACTTCTTCAGGGGTCTCGTTCTAAAGAATCTAGTGACAAAATTTATTGTTTTATTACACAGCTTTAACTTATAGACTAAGTTTTACTTACAGCTTTGATGGGCTTCCTTGAATATGTTGCTTACCTAACTTTCAAAATAAAGGCACCATTGACTCACCTATGGATAGATATTTTCCACCAGGGAAATACTTAAGCCATCCTTCATTCATTTTTTCCCAGAGCGGTCTGACTTTTGCAAACTTTTCGTCAGTAGAAAGCAGAGATCGGCAATGAATCGTTTTTTTTTACGATTCACAACTACTCATAACATTTTAAGTATAAGTGGTTTTACATTATTGAAATTTAACCACTCTGAGTTACTCAAACGCACAACAACGTTGACTTATAATTCTAGATTTATATTTTAAGAAAAATACTCACATACTCATAAAGTATTCAACTCAGTTAAGTCATTGAACAAAATTTTCAGCTTAATCCGTTAGATATTTATACAAAATAAGTAAAAAAGAAATACAGAAACGTAGAAGTAAGTTTATAAGAAAACATATTGGGGAAAATATAAAATTTATTATTTTATATAGTTTTTATAAGCAGGCTGTAAAAAATGAACAACACTCGCATGAGTGTATGCGAGTCATACTTATCTTTTTTTTATAGTCTACGTACATTGAGTTAAGGAGAGTCAAAATAAACAACATCATACATGAGATTAAGTATAAATACAATGAGTACTTCAAACTTTCAAAGATGAGTATTGGTTTTATGATATTGAGACAAGTATGAGTACGTATAAGTACAATAAATTATAAGTCATGATTCGAGTATACTCACTTTTTCAGTAATCATAACTGATCTCTGGTAGGAAGGTTGCTATTATCACAAGCATGAAAATAGAGAAGAAATTCTTCAAATCGGTTGCGGCTCATATATGATGCTACTCCTGGGTGATGTGTATCAACACTCTGATTTCAATACAATTTATAACGCGATGCCCTATAGCAGCCCGACACTCACTATGCTCACTATGTTATGAATAAACTCAAATGCAAAATGTGTTTGCAATAAAAAATAAGCTAATTTAATAATTGAACAATTATTAATAAAGGTTTATACAAAAGTAGTAGATAATTGGAGAGCAAATACTAGCGCACCTCAACTGGGGCGATAGGATAATTGGGTTAATTTTATAGGGTGTTTTTTTTTTCTAAATATATAGAACTGGCAACACTTTTTTAACTGGCGGCTATTTTGTCAGCTGTCAAGTTATTTATGTTTATTTTGGTTTGGCATTTAAACGTGAATAGAGTGACGCCTGAACAACGATTCCAAATTGTGCACATTTATTTGTAAATCATGGTTCTCTTCTGGTGTTTTTCTTTCAGATGTATAGAACTTTGAAATAGAATAAAACAAAGATGATTTTTCTAAATTGACATAAAATTTACTTTATTTGAAAGATAATCTTCTGGCATTATATTTTAGATATGACTTCTGGCATATGACTGACTCGGACTTAGTCTAATCTGGAGGTTCAATTTTCGATGACTTTTTCCAACATTTATGGCCGTGTATCGGTACAAGTGTACAAGTAATCAATCGTTTCGAACATATTGGCGTAGACTAGCGACTTTCAACATAAATCACTTGACATCTAACTAAATGGCCGCCAATTAAAAAAGTGTTGCAAACTTAAAGTTCTATACATAAAAAAAAACATCCTATAGAATGTTTATAGAAGTATTTGTTGTGATCGATTTTACAAAATAATGATTTGTTGGCTTATGAAATTCTTTCAATTTAATGCATATATCAGGCTTCACATGTGCGATTTAAAATTTTCAAACAAAATTGCCAAGTCGAGTTTTTATGAAAATGAAGTTTTTGGAAATAAAGCGGTCGAATAAATTTGGTTGTTTGGCAAAGCAAAGATACTAAGACCCGAAAATTGTTATTAGCCCATGTTTATTTACTTATTAGAATCTAAAGGCATACAAATGTAAAATTGTTTAAACCTGATCTAACCCTCAAAAAAAATTACATTGTTTACACTCATGTTTTGTTTACCAAACATACGATATGTCTACGTATTTTACACTAGCACTAGTCACTAACATATGTATATGAATAATTTTACATAATAGGGGTTTTTTGAGAGACAGCATTTTCGACGACAAAAAATGCTAGAAATTTCATGAAAATTTAAAAAATATATCAATTTTGTGTGGTTTGCGACACAAAGATTAGATGAAGGTGGACGCTGTAGATGGTGGCACACCACTGTGTTCTACAAACAAGTGGAACTTACATCAAGTAACAAGATGACTTCAGGTTATTTTTATTGTTTATTAGAACATCTGCAGGTTCGGGCCGAGTAAACTACAATTTAATATATAATATATATATATTTAATATAATGAGTTTGAAAACAGCAACATCGAATATTACTAAAATTTATAACATAACAGAGCGTTTCTTTGATTTGATATATTGCACAACAACTCTTTTGAATAATAATATTTTTGAGTTAAGCATTATAGTATTGCAAAGTGTATTGTAAGGCTTTATTTACATTAACAGTTTTTTGAAAATATTAAAAACAAAAAAGTTTAATAAGTTTTTTAACTATCCGGCAAAGTTTTTTAAATGTGACTTAGCACTTTTATATGCCAAATCAACAATATATTATTTGCTCTTTTGATAAAGCGTAATAAAGATTACAAAAAGAACCTAATATAAAACAGAATAGATACAACAAGTACAAAGCACCATGAATGATATATCAAAAAAAAAATGATTTCAAAAAGGGTCGAAACAAAATATTAAAAAGCAATTGTAATAGAAAACCTCATAAACACACAGAAAATTGACTAAGTAGTCTGTCTGTCTCTCGAAATAAATTACGTTTCAAACAATTACTATATAAAACTATCATACAGTAACGGTCAGCTATATAGTATTGGTCAGCTTTATATTGTAAAATGAATTAAATGTTATAAATATTTAATATAGTAGCAGCAACCTTTTTTTAATCTTTAAAAGTAAACACAAAATACCAAATAAAAAAATCAAAGAGATATAATGTTAATTATCCAATAATATTATAGAAAAAAAATCATCTAATTTATACAAACACCCTTATCTTTTACTAACAAAATTAAGACCATCAGTCAATGTAGCACGAAGGCCACCATGATACAAAATAGAGCATGACCAATTTCAAAAAAAAAAAAACTAGAAAAGATAAGAAAAACATTGTACGAGTTGGACAGCCTCAATGACATTAGATGCGAAAAAAGAACAAGAAAAAAGAAAATGGACTTTCCATTGCCAAAACATGAGGACTTAAAAATTACACGGAGAAAAACTAAAATTCAGGACATTGAAAACCAGGTAATGAATAGCAACTACATTCTAAGCATCTGGAAATTGTGACTTGTCTAACAAAGAATATCTATAAATCATATTTTAAGGTCTTTGTGGAAAGGTTATTAATGTACTATTATTAATACACATATCCGGTGCATGCTGGAAATTTTCGTTTCTTCAAAGTTGTTTCATATTTTTCCGTTTAACTGATTTCTATGATTTTTAATAACAAGCTACTACTTAGAACAAGATGAATATGATGATGTTAATCTCACCAATTTCTAAAAACCTTAAAACTAAGCATTTTTCGTACAAAATGATTTGTATTAAACTATTAAATTCTCTTAGTGTATTCGATTTCCAAAAAATATACATACATTATTTTATAATGATCATAAAGGACTAAAGGTTACTGTAACTTATTGTTTCTCTGCTTCTCTACTCTTTCTTTTCACTTCTCCTTCCTCATTAGCTTAAGTTTACTGGCAGCAAACTGCCAAAACACAAAAACAAAAGTACAACCAACCAAATACTAGCAAAGAAAAAAATTAGATAAAAACAATGATATAGAAAATAAATGATAAAGATAAAAAAAAGTTTTCACCATCAAGCAGACATCTATTTCTCGACTTGTAAGCAACTTTTACTTGTTTTTGAAATATAACAAAAACCAATGTGATTAATTACAGCTAATCAACAAGCGCACCAAAAACAATAGCAATAACAACAAAAACTACAAAGACAACAATAACAGCAAATTCTAGAATTACGTCTATAAGTTCGACAAACAAAGATGAATTTTACATCGACAGCAAAATAAATTGATTTCGCCCTGAATCTGTTTTTGTTTAGTTTCTTTATGCTTATTTCTGAGTTTTTTTTTTTTTTTTGCTTTTCTTCACAAACTAAATTAACCCTATAAATGGTAGAGTAAGTGATATTTTCTTTTAGTATTTCAGTATCTAGCAATAAATTTGATAGTTTAGCAGAGTAAATCACATAAAATCGGGTCAGATATATGATATAAAGTCTTTATAACATAAAATACGATTGAAAGCTTTTTAACGACAAATGAAAAATAATTTATTACAATAATATTTTATAAAATCTAAAAGAAAACACTAAAATTAAATTCCTCTTATAAAAAATCCTTATTTTTGTTTTTATAGATCACATTAAACGTTCTAAAACAACGGAAGAAGATTGTGGTCAGATTGTATGTGAACAATGTGTTAACTACATAATTTTCTTTTTATGGAGGTGTAGGGTATATTGGATTTGTGCTGATGTTTATAACGCCCTGAAATTATGGTCCAGCACCCACCTTAAATTATACCGATCGACTCAGAATCACTTTCTGTGTCGATTTAACGCTGTCCGTCTGTCCGTCCGTCTGGCTGGCTGGTCGCAATTTTGAAGATATTTTGATAAAATTTGATAAGTTATTATTTTTCGGCCCAAGGATGGATGGTATTGAAAATGGTGGAAATCGGTCTATTATTTCACCTGGCCCCCATACAAAAGTGCTCCCGAAATTGGGGTTTACCGCTCATAAATGTTTGAATTATGCAAGGAAACAAACAAATTTCATCAGAAATAAGTGGTAAATGTAGCCAAATTACATCTACAAATTTTGTGCAGATCGGTCCATAATTAGTCGTAGCTCCCATATAAGGTCCACTTCCAAAAATCACTTTAAAGAGCATAACTCTCTCAAAAATGTTGGTATCCAAATAATATTTAACAGAAATATATCTGATTTATATACAAATAACACGGTATAATTTTATTGTGATCGGTCCATAATTAATCGTAGCTCCCATAAATGACCCACTTCCGAAAATCACTTTAACGATCATAAATTTCTTAAGAATGTTAGAAATCAAATAAAATTCGACACAAATAATATACAGAAATGATGACACCTAATTTTATAATGATCGGTCGTAATTAGTCGAAACTCCCATATAAGACCCTCCCCGTAATCAACTTTAACCTCCATAAATCGTTTAAAAGTATTTATATCGAGATAAAGTTTAACATACACACTATTTATATTCAAAAAAATCATGACACTAAATTTTTGGATGATCGGTCCATAATAGGTCATATCTGAAAAACTGTTTTATACATATACTGGGTGTAGTGTATTATATGATCGGGCTTGATCGACTATACTTTCTTACGTGTTTTAATTCGAAGTACTGGCCAGGCATTTTTGAACATTTTTATAGTTTTTTTACTTAGATAATTTAGTCGGAGTCTCTTAACTTTTTATGAATTCCTCAATAAAGGTGTTTTGTACAAAAAAAATTTAAAAAAAATTAAAACTTTTTATCTCAACATGTTTGTAATACCAGGGCCCAGCCATACCCTATTATGTAGAAAATGCAGCAAATAAAATCAAAACAAAAGAGAAAGAGATTAAACCGATTTATGACTATATATTTTGTGTTTTGTATAAAAAGCAGAATCAATGTACGTTTCAGAAATTAGTTTCTTTATTTTTGTGTTGGCACTTAACAAGTGTTAATAGTGTTACAATGAGTACTAAATTAGATAAAATCTTTGAAACAGTTTCAAAATCTGACCCTATATTATGACAGATTGGCAGAGGCAATTGCCAAAGATATAGAAAACGAAATTCAGAATGAGGTTGATGGAAATGAAGACAATGCTTCTGATATTGGTATCGAGTTAAAAATTGATAATTAAATTGAAGATTTTTAACTTAAAGCCATACAAATTATAAAAAGTCCGCTTATGTGAACACAATTTGGTGTATATATGAAATCTTTATTTGAGTCGATAGAACGATCAATATGTATAACTTCATGCTTAAAGTTGATTCATGTAAATGTTGAACGCGGCTACTCATAAAATGGTTCATATGATGGGTCGAATTTTGGCATACTCTCTCCAATATATGGGCCGGTATCTCACGAATAAATTCTTCAATATTTGCTCTCAGTGCATCAACCGTTACCATAGCACCACACAAAAAATAGTCTAATGGCGTTAAATCGCACAATCCAGGCGGCAAATTGTCCGACCCCAAACGTGAAATAAACTGTTCACTGAACTCGACTCTCCACTGGGTCAATGTTTCGCGTGCTGTGTGGTATGTGGCACCGTCTTGTTGAAACCACATGTCAGCCATTTAGGGAAAAAAATTTGTGATCATCGTAGAGTAGCGCTCGTCATATACAGTAACGTATCTGCCATCGTCGTTTTTGAAAAAGTACTGTCCAATGATGTTCATAATTCAACTTTTTATTTTTTTATTTATTTATTCAATAGCTTTTCACACAAAACAAAATTGACAGTTCTTTGCAAAGCTTTATCCACAATCGATAAAAAAAAGTACATGACGCATTTTCTGAACCGAGCATGAATTTTGCTAATAAAATGCAATAACCTGCAAGCGTTGTTCGTTTGAAAGTCTGTTCATGGTTTAATTATACACAAAACTGAACATGTTTAACCGTAGATCGAGCCTTAAGAAAATTCACAATTCTTCCTTTGTATCATATTTGATACATACCGAACAAGGAAGAAAAATATGTTTAACCCTTTCGGCTTAAGTTCGGGAATTTCCGTCATTCATATTTTTTTAAATAAACGGAAAATTCCGCTGATATTACAGCAAGTATTTTAACTGTTACAGCTGATTTGTTTTTTTCATTATACAAAGTGAGTGTTGCTAATGTCCTTAAATATCTACTTATTTTGATCAACAAAACCAAAATTCTACTTATTCTTATTGAGAAAATTGCCGATTTAGTTAACACATCTTTTTTATTTTGCAAAAACGTCCTTAATAAACATATTGCGGGAGTTTTCGTCAAAGGTCTATAAGAAATATATGGAAGTTAATTTAAATGAGTTTATACGTTTTTTAGTTTGATAAATTTGCTAACAGATAAAAAAAAATATAAAAACTAAATTTTCTAACGGGTTTTTCTTGAAAAATATGGCAACTAAAAATTTCCAGTAGTGGGAGGATGAAATTCTAGGAGATAGTGAAGAGGAAATTTCGTTGGTTGATGACTTTTCAGGATATTCAAGCTCTAAATACACCGACGATGTAAGCGATGCAAACGGTGAATTAGATAAATCTTCTCCAGAAGATTGGTGTCAAGAGGAGGATGATGAAAGCTTTGCGGATATTGAAATGAATGAAGATGAATATGATGAAATTTGGCACGAGAATATCAAGCCAATACCAACATTTCCATTCAACGAATCAGTGGGCGAAAATGAAACATCTCCGCTTATGGTTTTCCAAAGATTTTTTGATGAGCCAATGGTTGTGCAAAAAAATTGGAAAATAATGACACCATATCATCAACAAAAAAGCGGCCTAAATTAATTATCCCAAAAATATCGAAAAATGAGTTGCTTAAATTTGATTAATGTTTGTTTTATTTACTTCTTTTTATTGAGGCTTTGTCTAACTTAT